>JAVHKY010000023.1:6880000-7480000 GCA_035079385.1 Aspidiotus rigidus
ACTCTGACAGGTGACCTATTCCTCCTGCACGACACCGAACCCGAGGAAATAGATTCAGAAGAGGAAGAGGTCGAATTCGAAGAGGAAGGTGACGACAAAGGCAACGGAGTTATCGTGTTTGGTACTCGCCGCAACGTGGAGCTATTGTGCAAATCTCCTATTTGGTTCCTCGACGGAACATTCAAAGTGTCACCTAATATTTTTACACAAGTTTTCACGATACTCGGCTTAGTGAACAGAAGACATTCAGCAGGCGGTACAGTAGCACTGCCCTTCATCTACGCTTTCCTTCCCGGGAAGAGGACGGAGTTGTACGCAGAGGTCCTTAAGTCTATCCAGGCGTTCCCATTAGCGCCTGTTTTTTCCATTTATGCCAATACCTCTATCGGCGCATTCAGCTAGTAGGCCTCGCCGTACAGTACAATGATCCCAACGACAGAACGATTAGAAATTTCTCACACATGACATTGGCCTTAGCCATGGTACCAGTCGATGAAGTGCAGGAATACATTCAACCTGCTCCGTAACGAATGCTCGGGCGATGCTTTCTTTCCTGTCATGGACTACTCTCAAGGCACTTACATCAGCCGCCCAGCAACAACGCGTCGAGGTCGACCAACCGCTGCACGCTACCCACCACAAGTTTGGAATCAGTTCGATGCAGCAGTAAGTAAGAGCCACCGAACCAATAACGTGTCAGAAGGCTGGCACAATAGATTCCCGCTTGTGGTGGGTAAGCATCACCAAGTTTATAAAGGAGCAGGGCTCCACGGAAACGTGCGTCGCCGAACTGGCCCTTGGCAAGAAGGCAAAAGAACTACCGAGGAAAAAATGGATCGACCTTCAGGAAAGAATTCAAACTTTGGCTCTGGATTACCCACAATGCAAAAACGACGGCACGGTGCTAACCTACCTCCGAAATATTGGAGCTAATATAAATCTGTCGTAATTTTATTGTAACGTCGGATTACCGTTTTCATTCACGTTCTCACTTATTTGCACGTACATGAATAAAAACTTGTGAAGTATTCGAGTGGACAATTTTTTTTCGGGCATTTTCGGGCGATTCGGGTGAAAAGTCGTGCGGGTATTTTGTTTTCGGGTATTTTGATTCGGGGAAATGTACCTTCAGGCAATTCGTTTTCGGGATTTTTTTCTCGGGCAAACGGATTCGGGCGAATGTCGGTAAACGTGTCACAACGCATAAAAAAATCTATTCCCTAGAAGGAAAGGAAAAATAAGTTTCCAGAATTTCCCGAACCTGTTCCTCGGATGAGAACAAAGGTAGCGATCAAACCACTAGAAAGACAAGCTATTCGGACATGGCTAAGTAATTTCCAACATAGCATTTACCCATTTCATCTGTTTACCCAGCTCCCTTTCTAATTACTATGACCCAACCTAATCCGCGTGAGATTTGCGACCATCCGTTCAGTGACCTCGAGACTTGACTGACCTGGGGTAAAGTGAGGTACCACTAGGACATCATGCCACCCTAGGATTTTCACTGGTGAGCCAATACGGATTCTCATCTTGTCATAGAGTGTACGGTGGTCAGTAATTTCTGTCATTAGTGGTTATTCGGGGAAAACGCCCTCTGTCTGCAGTGCTTCCAGCGATTGTGGTCCCGCGACAAACGGAAATTATTCGGAATAATACACGAGAACTGTCAAGCTACTTCAAGAATGGAACGAATAGAACTATAAAAGCTACAGAAAAGGCGTTTGTCGTTCTATTTGCTTATTCTTTGGAGTATTCTTCCGATATGGCTATTTGTGACCTAAAGAACCGAATCAATTCGACTATACTTCGAGAACTTGGAACGCTGATCATTGAGCTTCATATAAGGAAGGGAACTCGGAAATATTAAACTTCTGAGCTAAGCATATGAAAAAGGAAACAAGAGAAGTGGGCTTGCAACATTCTGACCATAAAGCTGTACAATAGATACAGTCATGTAAATCAGGAAGGTGACTAGAAAAAATTTTGATCGTTGAAATAAAAAGAATTGAATTTGGAAGTGTCCTCTTTTCATGTATAGCTCGAAAGTTGTACATAGCTTGGTATTATCGCCGTTCTGTGATCAACAAGAGTTCAATATTAGTGTGTTGCAAGGCTGGTAGAATTACCTAGAGGACACAGAACGCAACAAATAGGTCCGCTTTGTACCCGCCTTTTTTTCGCTAGCAGTGTTAGTCGAGATAGCTCTGAAAAAGGTGAAGAGGAACTTCCCTCTTTTTTCTCAGGACGCCCATCCGAACATCAACCAGGAGCGTTCAATAGCCTGAGTGTGAGCCCCTGTCATCGGACGTTGGAAACCTTTAGCAGTCAGTTGTCTGTATACTGGTCACTCGTCGTAATTAATGAGAAACCCTCTTCCGCACTCCCTCTAGATTACAAGGGTGAGGATGCTTTTATCCTGTCGTTCCACAACGCTGTAGCGACAATCAGTACCCTGCGGCAGAGCTCGAAGACCCGTGCACAACCCATCATTTCTTGCTCCATGATTCCAGTTGTTGTGGTTGTAGGATGCAGTGGACTGTAGAAGTACAAAGATGGCAAACGTAAATCTTCCAGCACATCTGGATGAAGATGGTACACAGGTGTCGAGTAGACCATAGCCAGCGTGGTTCTGTATTTGCCTATCCCATTCCTGGTCCATCTTTTTCTTCCTGGCGGTATCTACAAATGCAGACACCTGGTTCCATGCTTCTTCGGAACCTTGCATGGTGGGTACCAGGCTACTCGGAGCAAACGCTTCATATACCCCAATCTCTTGAAGGGACCGACTATGCTTGCCCCGCTCACACCTCCACGTCTCACAATCAAATGAGGTCAACCCGCCCTTAGTCGCAGTACGAACACGATGCCTACTCAACTTTCCTCAATTTCTCATGGTGGTATTTGTTGAAGCGGCCATAGTTTGGGCCTTTCATGATAAAGACTAAAGGTCGAAATTTGTCTGTCTCTAAAATCGGTCAACATCGCTGATGACGTCATCTAGCATGAGAGAAAACGTGACGGAGAGTGGTCCCAATCTTAAAAGCATATACAATGCTAAAAACTTGGCATGGAAGCTGACATGTCTTCTCCAGAAACACAAAGGGTAGCTTTTTGTATGCTCGTTCCCTCTTAGAGGCTAACTGGCAAATAGACTCACACACTCTGAACTCATTCGCTCTTCTTTTCCCTAGTATTGTTGGGCTACACTTCGATAAATAAAAGTAGCGAAGGTCAAAATTTTTTCATGTAGGTTAAGGTTATTGGTGGGTGTTCGCTCTAGAACATAGAAAGAGGCTAATATCTAGGGCTAGATGAGCTAGTTAGCCTAATATTTAGTGTATGGAGCCTCTAATGTTAGGCAAATAGTATAGTCTAGTATAATGTGTGTTGGGTCGAGGATAATGAAGGATACAGGTCTCAAAGTAGCAAAGGCCAAAATTTTCCCGTCACTATTGTAGGTCAAGGTCACTGATGACGTCATCAAGCGTGACAAAAAGAGTAAATTTAAAATCAAATCATGTACATATTTTGAGCGTTTTAACAGGGAACCCGTGTTATCGTTTTTCTGCTTTTTAGTTTTTTTTTTTGGAAAAAACACTCGCTGTTTGGCCCTTTTAATGAGCTGGATATGCAACGCTTCAAACATCATAAGACTCAGAATTTCCTTCTGAGGTATTCCCCTTCCTATTATATATAGCTCGGGCCCATGACGTCACAATTTGATGACTTCATAAATCTTGTACCACGTGCCCCATAAACAGGTTCCCTGCCAGCCCTCATCTGGTCAACAATATTATATTAATTGCAAAACAATGTACACTTTTCCACTTTGATTTTTGAAAGAGGATTTATTTCCAGGCCGGTCTTGGATGTCGAATAAAAAGGGGAAAAAAGAAGATTGTATGTAGTTAACCCATGCATCCCCTCTCTTTGGGGCACTTACTCAAAAAATCTGACAATTATTGACAATTAACTGTTAATAGTATTGACAATAATTATTGTTAATAATATTGACAATTAATTGTTAATACTAATTATGATATTGATGAAATTAATTCTTTCGATCTATTATTATGGTGTTTGGTGAAAATAATTTCAGATTCCTCCCTTGTCTTGTTTTTATTCTGATATACATCTAATATATAAAATAGAATGTTTGTCTGTCTGTATGTATATCTGTATGTATGTTCGTCCATAACTTTCGAACGCCTTCACCTATCGACCTGGAATTTTTTTGAAAAATTTCGTTTTTTCTGGGTCAGGTTTTCAAATACATTTCGATGTTTTGACTCCCTGAAGGTGGAGTAGGGGGCGACAAAATTAGGAAAAGCGGGCATTGTCGAGTACTGAAACTGCTCTGCGCTGTACGTTAGACCTATGCGCATTGAGTGGTGCAGTTTCGAAAATTGAATTATTGTGATAACTCGAGTATAACTCATTTTTATGAAAAATTGAAGAGAACAAAAATTGTAGCCCCTGTAATTTCCTTTCGAATGAGCCCGGTTCCAGATTTTTAGGAGGAAATTTTGTGACTACAGTATTAGCTGTACTTCCATACTAAGTAAGTTATTTTATTCACAGTTTTAAAAACACCTACATAAAGGATTTTACATCCGGTATCTCATACAAGAACCAATGTCTAGACAGGGTGCGCACTGCGTATGGGCTAGCGGAAATGACCCTTTTTTTTACCTGTTGTCCGTGTGTTTTCTTAGGGACTGGCAAAATGTCAATGGATTTGTCTGTATTCTGCTGCGATACAGGCTTCACGCGTTAAGTCAGCTCTCAAGTGAATTAGTGTGTAAAAAATTTAATTTGGTGATTTATTTTTGTGCGACTCGGAACTTGGATATAAGTACAGTCGCAGTTTTTGGTGTCTATTTTCTTATTTTTGAACTGAATAGTTGTGAATATTGCAAAACTCTTTCCACTGTTTCTTTTTTCCTTCCTTTTAAGCTAAAAGTGTTGAGTGTTATGTGAAAATTTTTGAAAAAGGTAGCAAAAAATTCATCTGAATTCCAAGATACCTACAAAACACACATACCTACAAGATACAGATACCTATAAAACACAGATATCTACTCAACACACAGCTAGCGGTCAGGCGCGCCGGAGGCGCGTCGCCAACCGCTAGTTTCATATATAATTCTGCAAATGAGGACCTATCTGTAAAAAGGGCGTGTGTCTATTGGACGCCCTTTTTGCGGTGACCTTGATTTTTGTGCGTTTCAGATGATAAACTATCTTTTATGATTTTTTTCATCTCAGCAAAAAGGGCGTCCGCTGTCATACTTTCAAGGATCTCTACTTTGTTTGTTACTGAATGTATTCAAGATATCATTGTTGCACCTTATAGTAGAAGATTCGCTCTTTAATTTTTATTCTTATAATTTTTTTGATTAAACTCGTTGTTGTGGAGATATTGTGCGCCGAAACTTCAAACTGATTTTTCTGTGATGAATTTTAACTTTGTTAAGAAAGCCATCGTTTTTCCGAATCCTCCTTGTGATTTAGAACATGTTGAAAGTTTGATCTTGAATCTACGCATAATAGACGGAGTTAGTAAGTCAATGATTTTGGCGTAAAAGTCCATGACATCATGCCCTTGCTTAAAAACAACCCCAATTTACATAAGATTCAATAAACTTTCACCTATACTTCATACGGAGGAAGGAGAAGGAGACTCCTAGTGAACCTAAAGACCTCGGCCTATATTAGATTCCAGAAATTCCGAACATGAAACAAAATACGGGAGGACTTATGCCCTTCTACCACATGACATTGATCTAGAGGAGACTGACATCCTTTCTGATTCCGAAGGACCTTGACCTGCATGGAGGATTTTGGAAAATTTGTACCGAGAAATACAGAGAAGTACTTATCAATAAGTTGCGTGAAATCAGTTAGAATTATTTTTTATTTAGAACTGTTTCAGACATGTATTTAGAACTTGCACGAACGTGGATAAGTCGAACTCTGTCTCAAGTTAAAAAAAAAGAAAAAAGAAGAAAAAAAAAAAGAAAAATCACAGAGAGAAACATTATCATCCACGAACTTGATAAAATTGAAAAAAAAAAATTGTACAGTAATAAGTATTTTAAAAAACGTAGGTACATCGTTTTTTTTTCAGCGCTGAATTTGATTAAATTTAAAAAGTATCACGGGAAATAATGCGTACGTTATAAAATTTGAAACCTTTCAATTTCGTTAAGAGGGAAGTAAATTTTGAATAATAAGTATACCTGGCACCCGTACAAGAACAGTACACATAAACTCGATGGAAGTTACCCAATACAATATTTTACGCACGCTAGTGGGAGAAATCATATATATAAGAAACTGGTTGCGTTGAGCAATTTTGACTTTCACGAAGTGGTTCGAGTTCGACGCGTACGTTAAATTGCGCTCATTGTATTTTTTGTTTTATAAATTGTTTAACGAATGATTATTTACTTTTAGTTGTAATTTCGAGCACAGAATTATGAATCCGTTATTCGGAGTGATCGCGCTTTCAGCGACTGTTTTTGTGCATTTTGTGGATGCTGCAGTCATCAAAGGAGGGATCGTCATTCGTAAGTACATTTACATGTACATACAATAAAAAATATACTTAGTAAACGATGTAGGCTAACCGGAATTTTTTTTTGAATAATTTGCATCAGTGCCAAAAGCTCACACTTGAAATTTTATTGGAAGCATTTCATAGAAGTATACAGCCTGAGTAACAAAATGTCGAATATAAACGATTCTTTCCAACAGGGCCCTCTTTGACTATGGTAGAATGTTTTAATTAGTCGTAATTTCAGTTTTTAAAAATTAAAGTTATTCTCAATAAGAAGCTTACGAGTTTTAGTGGCAAAAAAATAGGGGGCGTCCCACAGAATCAAATTTAGGAAATTTTGGTATTTTAAATTTCCATTTTTGATTCGGTTTCTGTTCATCACACTGTTGTACTTAAAATACAGTCGTCAATATTTCTGTTATCAAAATTTTTATATGATATTCCTTCATAGATGAAAGGGAACTGGAATTTATATAATGGATTCTTCCGGAGCAGGAACAAGCTAACCTTAAGATGAAGGTTAAAATTAATTTTGTCGTTTTGAAAAATAAGCTACCGCATTCTTGAAAGCTTCCTCACTTAGACATCAATGTTTTTTCGCTTTTTGTGATTGTATCTCTTTTTTTTATCGCTTGCAAACTTACGAATCATTTAACTCTGGCACATTCAATAATTTTAATTTGTATTTTCTCATTGCCAACAAATCTATTAATTTACTACGTTTTCGTTGCTTTTGAAGATGATAGGGTCTTTTTAGTTTTTTCTTTTCGTGGTAAGCAATGACTAATTCGGTGGTTTCGTACTTGATCAGTTTTCTTCAATAAACACATTAATATGAACTATGCTATTCTCACTAAGCCAATTCCAAAATATAAGTCAAATTTCTTTAATGATGCATTTGACCTCGTCTATTATTTACTTAACGAATTACCAGAGAAGCATTATGACAACAGTGCGGTTATAATAGATTGTAAGTTATACGCCTAATCGCTGCTGGAAATTTTTATAAATAGGTCAAGTCGTCAGGAACGTTCCACTCAGAGAGCATGCAAGTTCATGATGTGCTCATTCAATAAACCCACTGGAAGTCAAAATAAAAAAAGCAGCGAGTTTATTCTGTTTGCTGAGGAGAGCGGATAGGTAGTTTTGAACCTTCTGTCCTCAGCTCTCCTAACCATGAGGTAGAGTAGTTGAAGGTGTCATTTTATACAAAGTGACTAACCCGCCGTACAAAGCGTGCCATTGCCTTCTGTCTGTAACAAGTGGCGCTACATTTATGTGGGAGATGTTAAAAAAGTGTCAAAGCGAATTTCATAATACGATACAACCTCGATCAATCCTTATACATGTTCCTATGGAGTGACAGAGAAACGACGAAGTTGTGACTGTCATTAGTCAAACATCCTGGCACATAGGGACGACTACTCACTTTGCTTTTAAAACTTGTTGACTTGAAAACCATAAGTCTAAGCTCAATCCAGGAAAGATGTGGCTTTATTAGGACCGTATGTGGGAAATGTCTATCTAACATAACTTTACCCGAACGACCCACATGAGGGGTTACTCCTAGTTGTCAAGGTTGACGCCTCTTGGAAGGGGAACAGGGAAATCCACCGTGACTGTTCAATGATAAACTCTCTTCACAGAGGAAATATATTTGCTCCTTTCTTACGAGTACATAACGCCTCGAGTGCATTTTACTCAGATCATCTTTCAGGTCACAACTTGCTCTATCTCAGACTAGGTACCTACTATTAGATGAGAATTAGATTCATAAGTTGGTTTAGAATGGACCAATATCAATCTTTATGTAAGATTACAAATGGAATACAACTAGCGAGGTGCACGGTGTGACCGGTAATCCATGGTACGCTATAGACTACCATCTTCTCTACACTTACCGTAATACGATAGCAGGTCTATCTGGGTCTCAATGACAATTAACACATTTACCTTATAACTATTATAGCATAATAAGTTTAATAGACCGGATATAAAAACTATGTAGACTTGTACAAAGGTTCTGTATAAGTTTATGTACGAGTAAGTTACATCTCAATATTCGAAGATAATTTGTACGTAAAGATTCATACGAGTATTGTTTTTTCTCGAGATATAAATAAATTAGGATTCTCTTTCTCATGCTGATGTTCGTGGGACTCATTTCTTTACAATTCTATAATTGCATAATGTAAATGATCATATTTTCGAGCTCGACCGCGTACGTGTTTATGGTAGACGGTGTACACAATAAACCGGATTTCTCCAAAGCTATACATCCAGTATTTGTATATAGGTACTCAGGATTTTGTCTAATGACTATGTAGAGATGGTTCGTTAGATTACGGGTAAATTATACGACCATGACTTTAACATTGTTTCGTCAAAAAAATCAAATCATTAGAATGCCTATGAATTGCTGCAACTTTCTAGAGACTTCTGAAATAGAAATACAGAATAGGTCTCCCTAACTTCATTAAAAAATTTATTCTAATAATAAAAATAAGAACTTTTTCTCAACGATGAATCTAAATCATACATTTACCTAGGTCTTTTCAAAAGGTAAAACAAGCGATATTTTAAAACACATGATTGTCAATAATGTACAGGGTCATCATGTAGCTAGGTCTCAATAAAATCTCATCGAGATAGCATTTAAAAAATAGAAAACTATGGATGGTATAATTAATCTAAAGAAAATGAGAGAAGTATTTTATACAACTTATTTTATGGGCTAGAATAAGGGAAAAATCTCTTCCTATATGAAATTCTACAGACTGAAGGTAAATTTGAGGTGTCACAACGCACCTCTTCTTTCCAGGCAGTGGGCCACTAGCAATATAATTTTCCACCGTTGCTTCGCTGAGGGTTCGCTCCCAGTGAAAATGTTGAATCGTTTTTCATAATATAAGGATTCATGATAACGAATACATGATGCATCGAAACCATGATGCGAACCGTCTATCGCATTATTTGTTTGAGAGAGCCTCAGGAGCAGCATTGTAGTGCAGTCTCACAATGCAAGGGGGCTTTTGTGTCTATCGACTTGACAATCTGCCAATTACTTTGAAGCTGTTGAAGGAGGGGATAATAAAATTGAAATATGATGCTACTACGGTTCAGGAATGCAGCCTAACATACGTCTTCAGAAAAGGCGGGGGTAGAGGGAAAAGTTTTCCAAGTGTGCAATTCTACTTTATTGGAGCGCTTTCGGGTGTCACTCCATCATCTGTTGTGTCGTAACTGGAGAACACATGACTTTTTATGGTATAACACTGTGATTTTATTGGCTACAACAATGTTGTGTCGTGATTGGTCCTCTTTTATCAATTTATTCTTACATAATATGACATTGTGTTCTCATTGGCTATAACATGCTGCTCAGTAATTGGTTCACTCTTCTGACCTAAATACTTACTACGTATCTATTGGTCACCTGATTTCCTGCCACCTTATTGGTTGGTTCTGTTCTTCTTCTCTCGTCCAATCACCAGACCGAATAATTTTCGCCATCAAACTTTATTACATTGTTCAAGAGGCTGGCTTTTATCCGCTTCGCTTTGCTCCCCGGGTGTTCTTCTTTTTGTGCAATTCTCTACATGTATTACTTCAAATATTCCCTCTCCATTCTGGTGTTCTTTTTTACAGTGTTTACCTAACAGTGACTTGCCATCGTTTTTCTCCCTTGACTTTCTGTGATCCTTTTTCGTGATCTCAAATTTTCTCCCAGTCTCGCCAATGTAGATGCCCTCGCACTGCTCACAACTGAGCTTGTATATATACTTTTCCTTGTCCTTTTCTTCCGTCTGGTCATTGCTGATTCTCTTCACCATGGGTTGGTTATTCTGGATACCCACATTTACATAGTCGCCATTGAACGCCTTTATCAACTTTTTTGTGTACTTTCCTATGTATGGTATCGATCGGGAGTACTTTCTCACTGTACCATCATGGGTTCCCTTCTTTGTTACCATTTTCCCAAAGACTCCATACACCATACCTCTATGGTAGCCATTGGTTTCTGCGATCTGCTTTACTATCTCGATTGCTTTCCTCTTCTCTTCGTAGTTTTCGAGGAAAGAAATTGCTTGATAGCAGTAGTTCTGGATTGCCGCTAACTTGTACCTGGAGTGGTGGTAGGAGTCATTTGGGATGATGGTGTCTATGTGCGTCGACATCCTGTTGTTCTCCACTGTGAGTGTAAGGTCCAAATAGTCGATGGTCTCATTGCCTTTTTCCACTGTGAATTTGATGCTCTCATTCATCGCATTCATTTCCAAAAGGAATAGGTTCACCTGTCTACCAGTGCCTGACCACACAATTAGGATATCATCTACATGTCTGGCCCAGTGTTTGATCGAGTTTCTGAACTATCTTATTTTCCATATCATTCATGAATATCTCCATCAGTATTGGTGACAGCGGTGACCCCATCACAAGTCAACTTTCCTGACTACAGAACTTGTTACTGAAGCGCAGTTGTTCTGGCTCAAGATCTCCTCCACTATGTTGGCGCACTTCGGCCCATCGGGGTCCCCGTGGTGTCTGTTGTTTTTGAGCAGGGTGAGAAGTTCCTCCTTTGGTATGGTACCAAACATGTTTGCCACGTCAAAGGATCTTGATTTCTAACTTGTCTAGTAGCTCAATCAGCTCACCGTTGTTTCTGATGCTTCGTCTGGGTGCGAACTGGTAGTTTTCTTTCAGAAATGTAGTTACAATCTTTGTCATCTTGTGGAATGGTGATTGCGGATGCTGTTAACCAGGGGTCTTATCAGACGGGTTGCTTTGTGGAGTTTTACAAGCCCCTTTATTTTTGGTACTACCGGGTTCATCACAAGCGTCCTTCTATTGCCAGGTTCATTGTTCCGTTTTAACGCAGCTTTCAGGTCATCTTAGTACTTCTGTGTTGGATCCTTTGTCAGCACTTGGTATCCATTCTCTGCGATGTACGACTCCACTTTTTGGGTGTAGTCCTCCTTCTCCATTACCACCACCATCTTGCCTTTGTCCTCCTTTGTCAAAATCCATGGTTTGGATTACTTGTTCGCAGCTAATGGTCATACTTTCAAGCTTACACTGGTCCAGTCTCTTTGGCTACCCATACTTGATGCCTTTGTCCAGCAGTCTTTTTTCTTCAGTGACGGCGATGGGGTTGATGTAACCATCCTGCATTCCGCCGCTATAGGACGATGCTTGCTTATCGAGAGGATGCCTCTAGTACACTGAATGACATGAGTCATACCCTTTCCAACTGTTTCATCGATTTTATTTTTACGCCTATCTTGTAATACCTATCTTGTTTTCTATTTTCATTTTCTTTGTACTCTTGTCCTGTACGTTTTGGTTTTAGTTCCTTTTATTACTTTGCCTGATGATGAATCGCTCGCCGGTACGAAACTAGTCGCGAAATGTATTGTAAATTTATGAGTGCCTGTACCTTATTTTTTCCTAGCACCTTAAAATGGCACGTATCTTGGAAGATTGCTTTCACTTGATCTTTATTCATTTGGATACGCCAGAAATCACTTTTTATGGTCTGTGGTTGGGAAGTGGGTATGATTAGTACGTATAAGCAAGGGTGGTAGCTTGTTTAGCTTTGCTAGGTCTACCACATTATGATCCAAATGAAAATGTTGATTGAGGGTGAGAGTTTTGTAGTATGGAGGTTCGAGAGAAAGTGTAGTAGGTATAAAAGAAATACATGTAAGGCTTCCCCGCCCAGTTTTTATTCATAAGTATGTATGAAACACGACGTTTCGAACTCATGGTGAAAACTGATAACGAAACCAATAAAAAATTAAGGAATGAAGAAAGATGAATGATCATTCTCAAAAGGTCGTCAAAAATTTAGTCCTGAATAATTAAGAAGCTGTCATCGACATGTTTTGTTACAAACTGAATTTTATAATAAAAGCGAAAGGAAGAATACTAAGAAGGGAAAGTAAACAATGCAAACCGCAGAAAAAAAGCCTTGCCATGTATCTGCGAATAAAATTTACAGTTGTACTTGAAATCGCCATTTTTCAAGCAAAAAGTTACAATTTCTGGAAAACAATTTGGGGGTGTGCCAACCCTACTTGTACACAAGCGAAGAGGGATTTGGCGTCAAAGGATACCAAGATAAGGAAGAGATTCAAAGGAACGGATATTTATAGAGTCGTTGCGTATCTGGGTAAGAATGTAGGAAATGAATTGAGATAAAGCGTAGGTGGGGGATTTTATTGCCATAAAATGGGACGGAGAGAGAGATCAGCTTTGTGCAACTTAGGAAGACCGTATATATTGGGTGGCACAGAATCGTGATGTTCGAGGAATTTCTTCAAACGATAATCAATCCACTTCTTCTCTTGTAGAGTTTGGACCAACCGGTTACTTTCGTTCTTGAGCTCGGTAGTTGGGTTGGACCTCATTGAAGCTATGTTAAATGATCTGCAATCATGTTTTGAATTTTGAGTTTGTAGTCCTCTCTTTGACTAGTATATTATGTGGACTGCCCTAAGTGGTAAAAAATACAGCTCAACATCTAGTGTTACACTTACGGCGTCGTCTACTGGATACAGTCGGCAAAACCACGTTTTGCGCAGTGGGGAAAGGTGTGACGTGTGTATTTTAAATACACGTGGTTTTGCCGACTATATCACATCTGTGGACGTTTTTTTCGATCCTTTTATACACGCTAGCACAGTCCACATGACATACAGTCAAAGAGTTCTCTTTCTTCATTACGACAGTGGTGTTCCCTTTGTCTGTCCTTACGATCAAGATACCCTCGTTTTCCTTCAGGAACCTTTTCGTGAAGACAATGACGTCTTTTTTCTGACCAGGGAATTCAGGTTGAAGATGGAATTAAAGATGGGAAGATGGAGAAATCGAGAGACGTTGATAAGAAGTTAGAGGTAAGTCTACGGCAGAGGTTCTGGCGCATAAAATGAGTTGGGGCGTACGTTCGATAGGCTCCTAAGGCCAGCCTAAGGGAGGACGTTTTCTGCGCAAAACTAAATGTACCTACGAATTAATAATGATGATGATGAGAGGTGAGGCAATCTCAATGTAAGGCTAAGGCCAACCTGTAATTTGCTCAAGGCGGTCGCGATACGAGCGGAAGGGGGGATGAAAAAATTTCAAGATTAATCCTGATTTACAGTTTTTGAATGAAGACGTGTAGGTTATAGTAAACCTACTGGGAGAGGGAGGAGTCCATGAATGAAGGATTTCATGCGTAGAATCTGTGACAGAATTGCCACGATTTTTTCCTTCCTTAATAGACAGGTTTCCACCTTTTGAATTTTCCTGATACCTAACAAATAATATTCGTCGGATTAAATTTATTTTCTTGAAAATATTGACCTAAGAGAATATGAAAGTTGAACCTCAGAAATTTAACAAAATTATCAAACTGCAGGCGCGGATCCACGGGGGGAGGGAATGGGGGGAATTCTGCCCCCCCCCCCGTACCCCCCAAAAAACAAAAAAAAATCCGTAGTATCGAAGAAAATGTAAAAAAAAGGTCCTTTAGACTTTTTTTTGGATTATTTTTTCTCCCAAAGTGATCGTTAGGATCCGCACCTGAACTGTTGGGATGGGTTGATAGTTGAATATCTCCTCTTGTAGCTCGAGTCAAAACATATAATTACATACTTGCATTACGCACTTCGTATGGGGGAAATTACAAGTAGATAGTTAGATTTGCATTCGTCAATGCCGTTAGAATATAATGATAAACTTCAATCATTTGATTGTAGGTCTTGACGCTGAAAAAAAAAGAAGACTAGGTATAATTTGGGAGTAATTGGTATACTCTAACGGTGGGTGGATTGTAATTATCAAACCGTAGTCCATTTTTCGAGTTTGAAACTCGAATATTTGAATTGTGACGGAAAATTACCGAAGTCTTAGGAAAATATGGAATTTTTATATTTGTCTATAATACTTACGTATCTAAGCTATTATGTGAATAAGACATGTGAGTTCACTTTTTTTCGCATGTACATGTTCTCGTCATACTGCATTAAACATTTTATCACTCGACGAGAATATGCTATGGAATTATTTATATTTTGGATCTGATCATCACTCCAGTGCTTTAGGGGTCTCCTGCAAAAAAACAATAGTTGGCACTGCGCAAGGGGGAATCTGGGTTTTAAGCAAACAATTTTCGTTTCTGTGGCCCAAATCGATCTCTGAAATTTCACTTTCAAATCACACAGATTAAAAGTGACAACCTGATCGCTGGATTGCCCGCGTGGTGCTTGACACCAATTTTCTTTCATTGTAGGAAACTCCCTAACCAATTCTTTCAAAGTTTCAACTGTTTACTGAGGTAACGTTTTCGAATATTGAAATTTCCTTGATGACAACGTGAAAAATGCAGGAGATAAGGATAATTATTATAAGGAATTAATTTTCATTTTCGTAGAAATTGGGAACCACCTAATCCGAGCAATTTTAATTCAAGACTATAGAAGAAATAAAAATACCCACCTATTTTTAACCGAATATTGATTGTAGTCTTTAATAATACGAGTTTATTACATTCTATCTGTTCGCAGCAACTTACTCCGAACCGTGCAAGAGAAACGACGAAAATTTCAATGGCTGTGTTAAAAATACTCTGCAGACTCTCTTACCCAAGTTTAGTAATGGTGAGTTTCAGTACGATAAGTTTATGTAATAAACTACCATAGGTAATAACGACTTCAATATGGAGGAAGAATTTGCACACGAGGATAAATTATTCCTCGACTTGCCCAGTATCTGCCATATTCGTATGTACGCAAGTCGCATGTGTGCAAGCTAGGCCTATGAAAAAAATATAATATTCATCCTCGAAAGTAACTGAGTAAAATGTTGCAATGACTTGATATTCCGGACCAATGTTGGAAATAGAGTCACGACAACCGAATAATAAAACAGCCAAATATTACATTGGATGGTAGGTACCTAATGCGAACGACCGAATAGGCGATAAAAACAAAAGGAAGGAAAATACAGATCACGACCATAAGGTCTTTCGGCTTGATTACTTTGGTGTATAAGAAGAAAAAAAAAGTGAAATTAACACATCGCAGGAGAAAGTAAAACATCAAACCGAGAACAAAATCATTGTGGTTTGTGGACACTTCCTGTCCGAGCTCGGTGAACCTTGTGATGGGTATCAAGACATTCTACACATGACAAATATGAACTTGTTTTACAATATTCTAAATACAGCAGTTCACAGCTATACAATAACAACGTGCCCGGGTACACGCAACCGAAGAATTATGTAATTTTTAATTGAAAATATACATTCTCGAGAATATAAGTACCATCGAAGAGTAAACGAGTATATACGGCGCGCCAGCATTGCGGTGCAGTTTGGTCGTTCGTACGGCCCGGCAACCTCTGGTTTCGATCAATCACCTTCTAAAGATGTAATTATTTTTTGATTGCAGGTATACCCGAACTGAATATTTCCGCTCTAGACCCATTCTACTTGGACGAATATCTGCTGCATTATGATTCTGGAGACATTTCTGGCAAATGTCTTTTTAAGAATGTTTTCACTCACGGATTGAAAAACGTCAAGATTACGGACGTAAGGTAAGAGTATAGGAAAAACCCTAGGTACTTGTTTCTTGGTCAATATTTTCCCGATTACCCCTCACTCTTTATATATAGTTCGATAATCGAAATTGTCAGAAGTTCCTTTCGCGATATTTATATAACTTGAAGGTCCCTGAAATAGAACAGAGCCCTCTTCACCCTCAGAACCATAACTTTCCCTAGAATTGACACGGTCCGAAACGTTACGGCTCGACATAATGACAGAATACTCAAAGAGATCTGACCATAAAAATTGGTCCCGGCGTGAATATTCAATCAGCTTGCGCTGAACTAGTCCGCGACACCCCCCTCCCTCGTATAAACAATTACACATGTGAGGTGATAGATAATCTGAGGAGGAAGGTCAGGGACCAGGGGTTAATCCTTACTAAAGCCGACAAGGGTAACGCGATCGTTATCCTGGAGAAATCCTCCTACGTTTCCAAGGTTCAAGAAGTTCTCACTCAATGTGGAGCTATTGAAAATAGCTCTTTTAACTTTCCTAACTACGTCAAAGAGGTGTGAACGGGAGTGAGTTTATCATAAAAAGTTCTTCGCTCAAGAAAGCCCTGCTCGTACCTAACCCTGTTCCTCCCCTCCTCTATGGGTTGCCAAAAGTTCATAAGGTGAATACTCCGATGCGGCCTGTCGTCTCCTACCTTTCCTCCCCTGCCTATTTTCTGGTCAAGTTCTTGGATCGTTGGTTCAAGTCTCGAATCGAGTACGAGTCCCCCTACTCCGTTAAAAATTCGGTTTCTCTGGCCGAGAGGCTCAAAAATGTTACCTTGCCTCCGGGTACTAGCCTCTGCTCATTTGATGTAGCCGGCCTCTTTCCCAACATACCAAAGGCCCATACTATGCAGTATATGGGTGACCTACTTGTAAAGTTCACCATTCCTCATAACGAGATACAGGAATTTTTTGGCCTCCTTAATGCGTGCTGGTCCCCTAACTTCTGCAAGTTCAATGGGAAATTTTACGAGTTTCCTGAGGCGGTAGGAATCCCCATCGGCTCTCCTTTGGGCTCTCTCGTTTCGGAGATATTTATGTCCAGATTTGAGGTTGACTTGTTTTCCTCTGGCCAAGTGCTACTGAGTCACATCCATTACTGGCACCGATATGTGGACGACATATTATGTGCGTGGACCGGTCCTCAAGAGCTCCTTGGTGAGTTTCTTCAGTATCTGAATAAAATGTATCCCTCCATAAAATTCACTACAGAAATTGGAGGTTCTTCCATAAACTTTCTGGATCTCACTATCTCTGATAGAGATGGGGACCATGAATTTGCGATATTCAGGAAGGATACTTCGACCGATACAGTTGTCCACGGATCGTCCTTCTGTCCTTTTTCTCATAAGATCGCTGCCTTCAATAGTTATATTCATCGACTGACTAGCATTCCGCTAAGTCAACCAGCTTTCCAGAAGGAGCTGGCGACCATTAAGCACTTGGCCGCTGTGAATGAGGTCCACTTGGACATTGACCGTATGGTCCGTAGAAAACTTACGAGGAGGGGCCTTGATTCTACCACTTCCCTCCCCCGCGATCTGAGTGGTAATAATAATAAGAGATTACGTTGGATCAAGCTCCCGTTTTTGGGTGAGTTTTCATCCAAGCTGACTCGTGTCCTCCACCCCTTTGGCTTCAGGCCTGCTTTTTATAACCTCACTACTGTGAAGGGTTTGTTTGTTAGGCTAAAGGACTCCATCCCGCGGGGGGAGAGGAGCGGGGTGTATAAATTGGAGTGCAGGGATTGTAACGACGTATACATAGGCGAGACGGGTCGCCAGCTTGGAATTCGAGTAGAGGAGCACCTTAAGGCCTGGAAGAAAGGTAATTTGGGTGATTCGGCCTTATTTGCGGACCACCTTATCTCCAGTGGTCATAGTTTCAAGGAAGGTTCGGCTACCCTTCTCCACAAGGAGAATTCTTACTTCAAGCGCGTTGCGTTGGAAAATATCGAAATAGTGCGTCATCTGAACAGTGACGATGTTACCGTACTCAACAGGTATTTTCCCGACGAAGGTTTAGTTGAATTGGTCTACGAGTTTGAGTCACCTCGCGAGGGCTCGCTCGTTCAATCCTGATCTCGTTGGTATTCTGTTTTATGAGTCGTATCTGGGTCAGTGGCGTTCTAACTTTGCCCGATGATGGTTTGTTAACCGAAAGATCTCGCATCTTCTCTTTTATATCTGCGGTCTTTGTAATTGGTTTTTCGTTTACTCTGTTCTTTGAGTATTCTGTCATCATAACTTCCCCTCTTGAAATTATTCTGAACCTCCCCCCCCCCTTGTGTATTTAAATATGTATAGTCCGACCTTCAAAATTTTTCAAAGTCCCACCTCGATAAATTTAGTTCCGGAATTTTCTATCCCACGTTAGTTGAGTGCGGTGTTCGCGAGAAAAGGAAACAACTAAGCACTCCAGTAAGAAAATTTGGAAGTATCATTCGACACTTTCCGAGCAGACCTTTTCCCTTACAACTTCCCCACGTCTAAAAGTGAAATTTAAACCATCAACAAGATTTTTAAAAAATGCCTCTCCCAGACTGGACAATATTCCCTCAGACACGCTAAAAAAACTCCACCCCAACTCTTTTTCCTATCTTTTTTCCCTTTTAAACTCCATCTTTGCTCAAACCACACACCCACATTTTTGGAGATTCGTCACCCGCCTCCCCCTCCACGGCCTCATCACGTCCCTTAGCAATATCTACTGTTTTTAGTAAAATATTTTAGAAATTCTCAACAAAAAGCTTTTTAGGTATCTAGAATCGAATAACCTTATTGCCTCACCCTTCCAATAAGGCTTGAAAAACCACCCAATCTCTTGTCGATCTCCAATCGTAAAATAATAATTTTTTACACTCCGAAAATACTATCTTTACTCCACCTTCCGTCTCCAAGAAACCTTTCCCCGGGCTTGGAGACACATTACCGCGAGTAAACTAGAGACGAAATTGGCCTTCGAGGCAATCTCCCTAATATTTTCCGGAGTTTTCTTCATGACAGAACATTGGTGATACAGATTCAAAATACAACCTCTCACCCTTTGCGTACCCACAGCTGGATGCCGCGGAGAGAAGTATCTAGTGTCTTGCTTTTCCTCATGGCCATCAACTATATCACGAAACTTATGAACCCTTTCCTTACCCAATGTCTTTTTGCTGACGACTACATCATTTCCAATTATTCTACCAATCCTCAAACTACTTCAGGTAGCGCTGAACTAAATCACTGCATGGACAGCAAAAAATGGTTTCGAATTTTCTACCACCAAAACCTACCTACTTCTTTTCAAAAGAGAACATCCTATCCCCTCCTCTCAACCTCTAAAAATTTAGGCTGTATACCAAATTCAAACATTGAAACTATCGCACTTTTATCGGGCTTTAAAAGGGTGTTTCACAAAAACATAATTCCAGAGGTGTAGCAGGGGGTGCGGTGTCAGGGGATCCGTATTTACCTTAAAACATCATCAAAATTACAGAAAAATATCCTACTCAACCTAGAAATTCGAATTTCAATTTCTTTATTGGGTCAGAAATGAAATTAATGGACTTTTATTGGGTTTCTTGAACCAGTTTTCCAATATTGGACTTATATAGGGTTCATTAAATTTGTAGGGGTGGTAGACACTCTGAAATTCCATCCCACAATTTTGCCAAACTTCTCAGCCTCCACTCTGATCAGAAACTTCCTCGGACCCTCTCCCATAAAATTTTTAAAAGCTAAATGAACACGTGACTTCTACAACTCTATGAAGTCTTATTCGATCTGAAGTAGATTATGAAGCACCATCATACAACTTAGCCGATAAGTCCATCCTCTAATTGTTTGATACTATTCAATATCCATAGAAGTTTATCTGTCCAAAGGAGCCTATCGCACAAGTCCTAAACTCAGTTCATGCGTAAAAGCCGCTGAACCTCCACTCTTCTTTCGTACACTCATTCTAACCTCCAATTTCTTATCCTCTCTTTCTCCATTCCCAGATAGACCCACGTATTCTTTGAAACGCTGACCCCGTTTTGACTTACAACAACTATATCCTTCTCCAAGTTAACCACGTCCTCAATAAGCCATTTTAAGCGAATCCCTTGCGACTCATCTATATTACTTCCCCCTTGAACGCTCCCCGAACTAAACATACGTCTCGATTTCACACAACTCCTCAAGTCAAACAAGATCACTATCATCCATAAAATCCAAATGTTGATACAAGAATACCCTCGTTACACAATTAGCTTTTCAGATGGACCTAAAACATCGAATAAAACTGCCTAACTATATTCCATAAATGGGTGACTAACCTCCCCATTGTATGAGTAACTTGGCATCCATAACTCATGGCTATATTCTCCTGCCTTCCTCATCTTTCCCAATTCCCTCCAAATGGCAAATCCCTTCTCCTCACTGACTAACTTTCCTCTCTACACGCCATTCTGGATACGTACAGCACTCATGCACTCATTTCACATTACTCATCCGTAACTCTATCAACATGTGGATCCCTAGTCACATCAATCTAACTGAAAATGATGCAGTCAACAGAGCCGTCAAAAACGCCTCCTCGTTAGCTAGAATAACTCACCACACCCTTTACCTGTCTCTGATTACAAAAATCGCTACCGTTCTCTAATTATCGAAAAAAGGAAACCAAACGCCCAAAAAACTTCTCAGCATTATACGAACCCCTGCACCCTGGTCCACCTCTATTAGAAGCCCTAGACGGGAAGAAGTTGTCCTTACCTGTCTAAGAATTGTTCATACCCGAATCACACATTCCTACATCACCAACCCTGAACTTCTAACTCCTCTAACCTGTCCTTACTGCGAAGGAGAAACCCTTACAGTCGAACATTTCTTTCCCTCTACTTGCACCTGACTCTTTATTAAATGTCCTCTCTTCCCATTCTCAAGCACTAATAAATAATTCACCCTTCTTCCAATACATATGCCACACTCAGTTCTACTCCTCAGTCAATCTGGGAAAAAAAAAAATTATAATAATTCGCACACTATCAACTTTACCACTGTAGGTACTTCTAAATATCTTCTTCAATCCGATTCGTAAACCTTCTCTTTGTGAGATGTGACATTTACCTAGATATATTCAAATCTTTATCGAACAATTAATGGCCCTCAGGAGGCTTCATCACTCGTAGAAATGAAAATAAAAAAATCATCTTCAATTTCTCTAATGCACTTCCTCACAGATCCGAAGTCGATGACCCAGATTACTTCGAGATGGAAATTGACACCTTCTTCCCGAAAATAACCGGCACTGGTAACTACAAAGCTGAAGGTCAAATCGGTAACTTCCCGATTCAAGGAAAAGGAATATTCAATGTCACTTCATGTAAGTGAATATTTTTCAAATTTCTACTTTTACGACCCAGTTCAAAGTTTTCACAACATATTTGTTTGGATGAATTTTAAAGTTAGCATCACATGGTGTACAACTGAGAGGAGATGAAAATATAGTCGTCTAATTTCAATAAACAGCTTATTTTTGGTAGAAATAATCGTATTCAAATAGGCTCCAACTGTTTATTCGAGATTGCGATTTCTTCTAATCGTTCAAGCGATAAACCTCAAATTTCAAATTTAGAAAAAAACTAAAGAAAAAGAGAGGCAATATGTCGTAGCAATGAAACAAAATTTTAATCGATTTCACGAAATAAATTACAGTCAACATCACTGGAACAATGCATTTAATCGGACACGCTATCAAAATGGACGGCGAAAAACACATCAAAATCACAGACGTCCGATTGAAAGAGCACGAAATCGGCGATATGAAAATTTACGCAACTAATTTAATCAATGGAAACCCTGAACTAAGTGAGTAAAATTTTACATCTTTAGCCGGACAATTGCGTACTCAGTAATCACTCATGAATTTTCTGTCTCAGGTCAAATGGCTCTTACATTCTTAAACCAGTTCTGGAGATTGTTCCATCAACTCATGCTACCAACTATTCAAGAGGGCTTCGAAAAAGTCGGGCGCCCATTCATCAATCAACTATTCCTACAAGTACCTTACGATCAACTTTTCCCACCAAACCGCAAATAATTACTTTAAGATAAATTAAATCGTAAAATTTTTAGTTTTTTTTAATTTAATATTTATTTTCAATTGTATGTGCATTTTTGTTATTTTTGTTTTCTTTTTTTTTTCCTTCTTTTTTAATGAATAAAACATGTGATAAATGCTCTACCTTTGTAGTGCTTCTTGCTGCCACGACAAAGGAAAAATCGACGTCTACTTCACTTTTTATTCAAATCACCTTAAAAAATCAACATGAACGACAAAATATGACTACATGACAACTAGATAGAAAAGTAAATACAAATGAAGTCCGTCAATGACCGAAAGCATCATTGGAAATCAAGGAATACTAGAAAAAAACAATCTTCTGAATTATGTGCTCCGAAAAGCGTCAAATAAAATACACTCAGATTTAATCTGTCTCTTCATAAAATAAGAACAAAACAACATGTTATGGTCGTTTCCGAGAAGGAAGTGCACGTAGCTCGTAAGACAATTCTCAACAAAACTCGAAAGATTTCATTTCCTCCGTACTGATTTCGCAGATAAATACGTAACGGGTAATGAAAGGTAACATTCGAACGTAAGTTTTCACCATTGTTATGATATCGCAAAATAATCTCCGACTATAGATATGTCAGTCTCATTTTACCAGCACCGATTCTTCACCATCATTCAGTGATTGTAGATAACGATTCAGATTTTGTTTCTGAAAGTAACTTTTCCCCGTTTCAAAAGTGGCCACCATGATAGCACACGCGGGGACGACTTTAACTAATCGAGGAATCAATCCCGAATACCAGCCAGAAATTCCATTCGTAGCGTATATAGTTCTCAACGTTTGGACGATCGTTTTACTTTCGCCTGGAGGTTCTTAAACAAAGAACATGAAACAGCAACTGAACGCAATATGACAGATTAAGCAGATAAAATTGGAAAAACACAAGGAGTCTCGGAAGTTTACATGAGCAAACTATAGGATTTAAGGTTGGACGCGCCTAAAAATTTTCTCGTCAAGTTTATGTTCAACTCACCTGTAAATATCTGTTTATTAACCAAATCTATCTGATAAAGAGTCTTTACAACATCGAATGGGTTAGTAACCAACGCAGCAATCTGAATATCAATCAAAAACGTAATAGTAAGATTTTAAAAGAAGTCTCTTCATAATCTGTCAATTGAGGTAAAACAGAAGATACTTACAGCTCCGCTTACACTTCCTCCCAAGAAACTATAGAAGAAAGAAATATTCCCATCTTCTGAGAACGATTTCAATTTCTCATATGTAACCCAATAAATACCTAAACAATTTAAAAATAATATTTACTAAACTGTAGGACAAACTTGAGCCTGATGACAGGGCTGAAAAACGAAAAGTTTTTTTTAGAAACACACAAAATCACGAAATTGGCAGTTTAGAGCAGTAGTTTAATTTAGAGAAGGAAGGAAGGAAGGAAGGAAGGAAGAGGAAATATGAAGAAAAAATCTCTCAGCCCGGACTATTTCCATCTTCAATAATTTAATTTGTTAGTTTCAAAATAAAAACTTTGGTATACCACAAAAATTATCCTTGTGCAGTTTATAATGCTTTTAAAATAAATAAAAAAATAAATTTTGAACACAAAATGGAAGGTCAATGAACTGAATATTGAATTAGACATTAAGAAAAAGACTAGGTTTTTCCTAACTACAATAAATGATACAATACTTTTGATCTGAAGTGAGTACGTGGGTGAAACAACATATTAGAGCGATAATTCAAATAACACTCGGATACTCGATCGTTTTTTCAATGAAATAATGGAAAGCAGAAATACACAAGACTAAAACGTACCTGAAAATGGAACATCTCTCATCAATGTAGGAACTACACCTTTCCACAAACCGAAGATACCATGATACCGGACTAAGCTCTTAATTGCTTGATTCATTTCTACAACAGTCAATCTTTCATCAATTCTTGGTGCCTCGAGAACCTCGAGATAAATAACAGCAAGATGGACTCACGAAAATAATTCAATTTCTCAGATTGCATTTTAGTTCGAATTAGTTCCAAAGGACTGACTATCGTCACGGACCACGTTCGAGCCGTGCATCCGGCAACGAGTGGAACCCACGACGGTTGTTGAATAACTTGACTTAAATTAATATCACTTTTATTTGCCTTAGACATTTGTCGTTTATCGGACAAATTTTTCAGTCTACTTCTCAACTGCTCGTATGTGACGAAATAAACAACAGTAGCCGGTAAAGCTAGCACAAGAGTAGGACTCAATCCGCTCCACAAAGAAGTAATTCCTTCAGCGCGCGAGATTTTTAAGAAAGCATCCTAAAAACAAAAATATGTCAGCAAAGTCTGAACAACTGTCATGTACAAACATTTTCTATAAGTTGAGATATCCTTACATATGTTCCAGAAAATTGTCCAGGACGAGAGTACCAATAGGTTTGAGATGAGCCCGATTCACTGGATGACAAACACGGACAAATATGGTCCATTAATCCATTACAATACATGAAACACTTGTGCATAACGCTCGAACTTTTTTGCTGAGCTTGTAATCGAACTTTTACAACGTCTAAAGGTGTCACTGTAAGAATTTGAGTTTTTGACAGTTATTCAAGACTAACAAGAGGTAACTATGTGATGGACACGTACTCAGAAGTGAGGTGAGAATTCCACCGGTGCAAGCCGCTGCCATTTGTTGAAATGGCGTGATCCTAAAACGAGGATCATCGCCAACGACTAAATTTCGCTTAAAAGAATCCATACGCAGAGATGAAGTCACGAGCTACAAAAAAACATCAATAATAAATATTCTCCAAAGTAATATTGAGAATGACTACAACGATCATTGAACATGTGATCGGCGAATCGTAACACACGCTACTCACCGTCCGATAAAGCGAAAACACGATTGCATCATAACAGTTATTTGCTCACGACAAATAAATACTCAGAAAAGTAAACAGAAACACCATCCTAATCTTTGGCGTCCTAAACGATCTTCTCAAAAGAGTCGAAGCTGAAGCCGATCCTGGATCTGAATGATTTTTTCAGAAGAGTTTTCTTCAAAATAATGGACTTCGTATTGCACTTTTCAAGGTTAACTTTAAATCGGACGTAGCTTTATCCAGTATCCATTGACAACATACGTTGGTAGTTGGTACCTCATAGGCTCAAACTAAAAAAAGCTCAACAGAAAATCTCTCACTCACATTCAACGCCTCGACTTCGGCAACTTTATAATACAAATTCATCATGTAATCATGCAGATTGGATCTGAAACATGCGCCTCGGCCTCGCCTCGATTGCAAAAAAATTCGCAGAATTTGGATTTAGATAAGAGAATCCCATGCGGCAATGTATATACAAAATACCAATCTCGATAAATAGGTACTTTGCATTCATTGAATAAGATACTTTTATCCTGAATTGCTTTTTTCGATTTACATATCTATAATCAATGTTACCAACATATTTTTGGCATCCCTGGCTACTGTTCTTATGAAAACATTCAGGAGTAATGTATCTTAGTGACGTTACATTGAAGATTTGAAGTATTGCGTTTCTGCTGATTCTTTTCCCGACATCATCATGCAGTGTTGCAACTTCTCAGGCGTTGAACTATCTTCAACCTTATCAATAGAAACCTACTTATCAATCCACGCACGTGAACCGGTGAAGGATAAAACTCTTCTTTTGCGTTTCGACTTTTTTATTTCGTCCTTATACACTAGATTTTATTAATTGTCCTGTTTGTAATTGAGTAATGTACTCATTTAGAAATGGGAACCTTATCTTTGCGGAATCTTACGGGGAGCGATTACGGTAAACCGTCTTTGAAAAAGAGTCAGGTAATTTATATACTTTCGTAGTGTCGGAAATTCATTTTCACTCGAACTCTTTGTATCGCTTGAATTATTACAGCTATTGAAAGAATTTGGCCAACCTCATATCGATTCTTTCAACTTCTTTGTCACTGATGGCTTGACGTACGCTGTAAAAAACCTGCAACCAGTGGAATTCCTTTCGAAAAACAACAGTCGAATCAAACTGCAAGTTATCGTGAGTCCTATGTGATATTGTTTGAATCTTTGGGTATTGATCTTAGTATTTTGCTCTAAGATAATTTTTTTTTCTCAGGACGCTGGTATACTGCCACCTCGTGTACCGTCTGGTAATTACGGTATCAGAACTGCAGAAATTTATCCCTTAGAATGCAGACAGAGTGGTACTTCGTACAGTGGTCAGTTGCAAGTGAAACTGGCTTGGTCTATCGATGGCAAACCTCAACCAAGTTTAGACATAAATTTAGCCAATGTTCCAGTGATGTTGCAAGTTAGTTCTTCCAAATAGGAATTCAAAGTTTCACCTTTTTTCTCTGCTTTTCGTAATCCACCACGACTCCGAGATTGAACCTCAATTTACAAAATTGATGTCGAAAACTAAATTTAAAATCATTGAGTCAACTTGATTTGAATTGCTACACTCTGAATGTTCCCTGTACTAAAAACAATGAGTCGTTTTAAAGAGAATTCAAAGTAGAATCAGTAAATGTTTGAATGGAGAGCTAATGAAATCCAAAAAGTAATTTCGTTAAGCTCAAAGAAGGTAGTTAATTCTGAATTTCTATATTTCCAATTATTTTTCCCTAGTCGTAAAATTCAAGTTATAAAAGTATGTGAATACTTCTGAATAATGCAACAATTCAACATTTCTTTCTGGTCAGCAAAGAACATTTCTATCCTTTCAATGATGTATCTAATTAGTTCTTTTTCTGTCGTAGTCCAAGTTATGCAATTTAAGTAACCTGAGTCCTTCGCAACTCATTAACCGCGGTGAACATGCAAATGAATGGGGAGGATACTTTATTATTAAAGGAAAAGAGAGACTGATGCGTCTGTTATTGATGACTCGTCGAAACTATCCAGTGGCTGTGAAACGATCTTCTTGGAAAAGCAGAGATATTAATTTTTCTGATACCGGAATCATGATACGATGCGTGTCTGAAGATGAAACCTCAGTGGTCAGTAAAATCAAATTTCATTTTTTAGACTATTCAGTATATTATATTTCGTCAAAATAATTATTTTTTCTTTCGTTAGAATAATGTACTCCATTTCCTGACTGATGGAACTGCTAAACTGATGATTTCGTTTCGTAGAAACCTATTTTATGCTCCCATATTGTTAATTATCAAATGTTTGGTCAATTACGATGATTCACTGATATTTGGATGCCTGATTAAAGGTTTCGAGAACGACAAGTATTTCACTGGGTAAGTAAGGATGATTTGAGAATTCGACTGTGAAAAATTGTACAACACTGTTTTACTCTAACTTTGTACAGTTGTATCCAAGAGATGATGCGGATATTGAGAGAATATAAAATAAATGATCAAAATGAAGCTCAGGAATACATTGGAAAGTTATTCAAAGTTAAATTCCATGACCTTCCGCCATGGTTCACCGATACAGATGTTTGTCACCATATTATGAAGTAAGATTTTATCAACTCGATCTCAAACGTTTATTTCTAATTTATTAATCGATTTTTAATGTTGTAGAAATTGCGTTCTCATCCATTTGAAAGATTATAAGGACAAATTTAGGTTACTTGTGTTCATGATTCAAAAATTATATCGAGTTGTTAGGGGTCATAATTTACTGGAAAATCCAGATTCAATCATGTTCCAGGAATTATTGTTGGGTGGGCATTTATACTTAAAAGTGAGTAATTTTGGATTAATATATCATTTATCAGACAAGGAGAGAAATAAGATTTATTATACCCAGTATGATGTATTTTTATTAGGTAATGAAAGAAAAACTACAATCATGGTTATATTCCATCAAAACAATAATTCAAAAACACGATAAAATTAGTTCCATTCTCACTGAGCGTAAGTTGTGGTATTACTAGCTTTCATTACAGGATTACCCATAGTCTGCTAATAATGAAAAATATTCTCTCCGGCGTTGTCTAGAAGACTTGTATACTTACGTACGAAAATCCGAGTACTTAGAATCGACGTTGGAAACATTTTTTGCAACCGGTAATCTTACCTCAGAATCAGGATTAGGATTGCAACAGGATAAGGGTAAGTTGAAGAGGAAAAAAAGTAGTAATAATTGTCATAGTTTAACCTATTGATGTGTTCTGTACGATCTTTTCAAAGGACTTACAATCATGACAGAAAATATTAGTATTATGCGATACATGTCTCATTTTCGTGGTGTTCATCGAGGTTCGGTCTTCGAACAAATGAGAATGACTGAACCTCGTCAATTGTTACCCGACGCGTGGGGCTTCATTTGCCCAGTACATACGCCGGATGGCACGCCCTGCGGCTTATTGAATCACTTAACGAGAACCTGTCAGGTATGGTTACCTTGAAAATTTTCCAGAAATGGTCTTGAATGTAAGAAGTTGCGCTATAGGTTGCAGATATGCCCGATCATAAACTCGTAGACTCTATTCCTTCGGTGCTAGTATCTTTGGGTATGAGTCCAATCACGGAATCATCGTTTATTTCCGACGTACCAGTGGGTCAAAAACAAGAACCAAGTCCACTATTCTACGTCGTTGTGTTAAACGGTCGCATTATTGGGCATGTTGGAAAAATTTTAGCCAAAGAATTGACGAATACCCTCAGATACTATAAAATAATTCAGAAAGTAAGTAAACGTTGGTCTCAGATATCTTCTGTCTTTATGGGATGACCTCAGGGCTTGATAATTTCAGGTACCAAAAACGTTAGAAATAGTTTTGCTGGAGCATAAAGATGCAGAAACGTTAAGCCAATTTCCCGGACTCTTTTTGTTCACCGGTAACGCGAGGATGATGAGACCAGTCTTGAATTTGGCGCACGGAATGATCGAATTGATCGGTACTTTCGAACAAGTGTACTTGAATATCTGTATAAGTCCGGAAGAAGCTGTTCCTGGGGTATGAATAAATACGCATAGTAGTATGTATTTATTTGTGATATTACGAATTATGTTTTGCTGGTTTTAGGTCAGCACTCATCAAGAGCTAGACAAGGCAGACTTTCTAAGTTTTGCAGCGTCTCTAATTCCTATGCCAGATTGCAATCAGAGTCCTCGAAATATGTACCAATGTCAAGTATGATCGCATTTATTTTTATTTTGTCAATGCGTGCATAGAGTTGTAGTTATCATAGACTGTTTTTCAGATGGGTAAACAAACGATGGGTACGGCTTGTCATAATTGGCAACAACGAGCTGATACTAAATTGTACAGACTGCAAACGCCTACCTCGCCTCTGTTCAGACCAATATTTCACGATAAATTATTAATTGACGACTTTCCAATGGGTACCAACGCCATTGTTGCTGTGATTTCTTATACTGTACGTACGTCCTCAAATTACTTCAAATGTCGATACTGTGAAGTAATAATGACAAATTATTTTGAATTTGATTTTGTAGGGTTACGATATGGAAGATGCCATGATCATAAATAAAAGTTCGCTGGAACGAGGGCTTGCTCATGGCTCTATTTACAAATGTGATTTGATAGAATTAAAGGTTTAGAAGTACATTTTTTATTTTGAAGGATTGATTGAATTTTTCTTGTATTAAATCCGAAATTTTCTACAGCCTGATACATACTTCGAGCGTGATCCGAATGCTGCTGATTTAGCTGATGTATTAGATATTGATGGATTACCTTATGTAGGTGCGAGAATAAAACCGGAAGGCGTGTATTACAGGTTAGATAGTAAAAATCGAAAGCATTTGTCATTTACAAATATGATAAGTAAGCAAAATACGTTTCTGTTTGCAGCTATTACGATTCCACGACGCAAACATTTTCATTTGGTAAATACACCGGTAAAGAAGAAGTGTACATTGATGCAGTACGTTTATGCGGTGACTTCAGTACTTCCGGTAAAACTTGTCCTAAGGCATCAATATTGTTCAGATTACCGGTGAGGTGTTCGTTTTTATAATTCGATAGAATTAAACTTTGATTATTAATCCACATTTTTCTTTTGATTAGCGAAACCCGTCTGTAGGTGACAAATTTGCTAGTCGTGCTGGTCAAAAAGGTATCTTCAGCGTTAGTTACAAAACGGAAGACTTACCATTCACTGAACACGGTATGATACCGGATATCGTGTTCAATCCTCACGGATTTCCATCGCGCATGACTATCGGTTGGTGCTACAACTCAGCAGATTCGAACTAGATAATTTCTTGTTTATCTATAGCTCTGTAAAAAGCACTACTTCTATTTCTCTTGTAGCTATGATGATAGAGTGCATGGCCGGAAAGTCGGCCGCTCTTGAAGGAGTTGTGTACGATGCCTCGCCGTTTCAGTATAGCGAGGACAAAACTGCTATTGATTATTTCGGCAAACTGCTTGAAAAAGGTGAATATTAGATATACCGTAATCATCTAATATAGAAATATTATTTTTCATCGAGCGAAATCAATATTTCGTTGAGTAAAGAGATTTTCATAAGAAACCGTCTTTATCACTCTTTCAAAACAACGATAAGTTGACTTCAAAGTAACTTGCTTTTAATAGTTTCAATTTTATTGTAGGTGGATTTAATTATTATGGAAATGAAACCATGTACAGTGGTGTAAACGGAACTGAGATGACTTCCACAATATTTTGTGGAGTAGTTCATTATCAAAGACTTCGACATATGGTTTCTGATAAATGGCAGGTTAGAATATTCACTCTTTTGATTTTCGTCTTCATTTAAACTTATGATGATGACCTTTAACTTTTGGGTGCTACTCAAAAAAGTGAAGACAGCTGGTAAACAAGTATTGTAACGGAAATGAGAACTAATTGTCTCACTAGTATTTCATCATGATGGAAAAATTGAAATTTGAAGTATTTTGAAATTGTCGATAAGTCTTAGTGAAATAATGTAAATCAATTTTGTGCAAAAGATATTTTCGACAAGTGAAAAATTTGAAGCTGTTGTTCGTTATGATTGAAGCTCGTCATCAGCTCCGTTTTATTCTTGTCGATTGACCATTCTACAAAGATCGATTGGAAATGGATTTAATTTCAGAAGATTTTTCGAAGATGTATTTTGAAATGAAAATTAGCGACCATCTCTTATCAATCAGAAACTTCTCTTTTATTACATTAATTTTAAAATTCATCTTTTAGTCAGGATTTTCGAGTTGAACAGGTTTCTCAAATTCTAGCTACGTGATTTTCTTCATGATAATGATTGTACGTACAAATTTTAGGTCAGAAATACCGGACCAGTAGACATAGTGACTCGTCAACCATTAAAAGGACGTAAGCGAGGAGGTGGTGGACGAGTGGGTGAGATGGAGAGAGATGCGTTAATTTCTCACGGTGTACCATACTTGCTTCAAGATCGTTTCACCGACTGCTCAGACAAATCAACGGTGAATACTCAAATACACGAGAAGGTTCGTTATGATTAAAAATTGTTAATAACCTCTTAAATTTTTCGCAGGTCTTCTTTTGTCGAAGATGCGAATCCTTAGCAGGGCCAACAATGATAATGGAAAGATCTTCGGACGGTCATAATGTAAAACGAAATTTTACAATTTGTAAATTGTGTAATCAATCAGATAAGATACAGGAAATTGGAATTCCGTATATTTTTCGATATTTGTCCGCAGAATTATCTTCTGTTAGCATTAATTTGAAATTCCATTTAAACGAAAACGATCGTTCAATAGATGAAGTTCGTTAAATAAATTTTATAATCTCTTTTTATTTATTCATCTTGGGAGTGTTTCGTGTTTCATCGTTGCCAAAATAAAGTTCAATAGTGCGTCCATTTTTACCACAAATATTCGTGAACGAGACATTGAATGAAGTGACGTACATGTGTGAAGTGTGAAATATTCAACAACAGAACGGATTAGGAATGGCAATAAATACTAGTGATTTTCCATCTCATTTTGTCTTCTTTTTTATACTATGTCTGTACAACACGCACTTTTTTCTTTTTTCCATTTTTGACGAAATCAAATTTAGAGTACGAAATATATCCCTACGTAAGCTCATTATAATAACAAGAAGAAAAAAAAAATACGGTAGCGAAATGTTGCAATAAGAGTCAACAATTTCATCAGACAATTTTGAAGTACGTCTCCTAAGAAAATATTGTGCTATTATGATAGAAAGAGTCGAGCCAAGGCTTCAGAAATATTTTGAGAATACGCCGAACAAGCACGTTCAATTCGATTACAATGAAGTCCATCATTTTAGTGATTTCATAATTATTAGAGAAGTCTTGAAACTTGACACAATGCCTAATTTTTGAAGGTACTATGGCGAGGAAAATCTGTCGCGTCGGGATACACTGGGCACGTGAAGCGTCCGTAACAACACGTTGTCGTTTACGTAACGGAATAGTTGTGGCGGTTATTTCTAGTACACACTAACCTAGTTTTCAAAAGCACACTCATGTTACGCAAAATGATGAAAGGCGAGGAAAGTTGTACGAGAAAAACATCGTTGTGATATATTTAAGCCTATTACTTCAATCGTTACTGATCATTTTCGCGGCTGTTAGTCACTAATTCAATCTCAAGGTCGTCGCGAAGTAATGTATTATCAAGTCATTCTACAAGTTCAGCACTTGACCTTCGTAATAATTCGACGGGCCCTACTTCCTACTAAGTCTGGCTTCTTCCACGTTCTGATTTCCGAACGTCAGATTCCAAAATTGACGAGTAAAAGGTTGAAAAATTTCACTTAGATCATTATTCATCCCTACAATGAGTGTTAAAATTACTAAAAAAAGTGCTTTTTAAGCTAAGAAATATTCTGAAATACTGACTTGATTACGTTATTTTAGAAACATCAAAAATAAAAAAATCTACAATTATCCGGTTTATAAGAGAACAATATTTATTATTTCAGTTTCGTAACATTTTCTAGGATCTTTAACTGTATTGAAATTGCAAACTTGAATTAAATAACATTGAATATCTAGAGGCGCTCGATTAGCTAATTTTTCACAGATGATATATTAACAGCAATCTATTTCGCACAATACTGAATTCACAATATTAAGCACCCCGAGGAACAAAAAATTAATTTACGACTTACACTGCTTGACAATGTATTCAATGAGATTCGCACGTTCTTTTGCACCTTTAATACCCGCGAATACCATCTTGGTGCCTGGTATATATTTCTTTGGATTCTCTAGGTATTCAAATAGCGTATCTTTCGACCAAGTGATACCTGAAAGATAGAAAACGTGCAACTGTTAATGATTGACCGCGATTTGAAACTAGCTCAAGAGTTGAAGTAACATAACGAGAATGACCTTTCGCGATGTTTGCATCTGAATATTTGTATCCTGGTGCTTGTCCCGTTTTACGCCCTATCAGACCGTAAAGATTGGGCCCCACTTTGTGTGATCCAGTTTTTTCGCAAACGTGACATTGCTTACATTTCTGTTCGAACACCTGAATTGCATAAAAATGAATTCAATCAAATCGACGATTCCGACAGCAAAATGGGTTGATGCAAGGAGAACCGTACGTACCTTCTTTCCTTTTTCAGCATCTCCTTCAGGAACACCCATTATTGTGCGAGTAGCTATTCGTGAAAAATAGAGAGAAACGAAAAATCAATGTTTCGAAAATTATTTGCGAGGCTATACTTGTTCACAACTTCAATTCCTATCTCTCAACACAGTACAAGACCATCACTGACAAGCTTGGAAAATAGATGATGCAAGAGGAATACTTCGGGTACAATAATGTACCCAAATACTGGTAGCTATGCGAAAGAAGAAATGAAATATAGATGAAATTACTCACATAGGTCGAAGAATTACGAACAACCAAACGTACGACTTTTCAGTTTCAAACTTCACGTCTAAAGGACTGAAACGTTTCACCTTGCAAACTGAGTTGTTAAAGTTTTCTGCTCAAGCGTACCTCCGCCCGTGTGATGAATGAAAATGAGAGATAAGTAACAGCAGCATGCGCTTTGCGTACTCGTGGTCCTGGTGTTCGGATAAGGTCATGGTTTTACTACGGATTTGTAGGGTGGAGTACGCCATCATGTGGGGACAACTGGTCAGAAACGCGGCCGGTGCCACAGGGTAAGCCTTGTAAGCCTACAGAATCAAGGATCACGATAAAAGTACCTTATGATCTAATTTCCTCGAAAAATTCCTATTATGATTTATGACAGTAAAAAGTAAAAGCTAGTTCTGAGAAATATTTTGAACGAATAATTAGACAATGAAGTAACGACGTATCGACAGTACTCAAACTCAGTTGCTCATTGCTCGCCAAATAGTAAATACAATAAAATATAGAAGCGCTACAACTGCAATCTCTACTCTATTCAACCTATGAGAAGCAAATTGCGATCCGGTTCATCTTCACTTCTTCAGTACCTACACGCATTTTTATTATTGAACCAAGAACTGGAGTAAAAGAGAATTAAGTACCGTAAGTATATCGCTATATTGAAGCACAGAATAAACCTTACTCTGTTAATTAACCAAGAAATAACTGGTGAGAAGTAAGACAACATGTGGTTCATATTCGGACCTAGCAGACCCGTTGCGCGCTAGCGTCGCGCCTTATCAACGTTAGGATGAAAATCAAAAATACTACGAAGAAACACGTTCGATACTTTTTTCTCGGAAAATATTGTACGTATGAGAAGAACTTCAGGGATATGTTTGTGGTGTCGAAAATTTTCTTTCAAATGAGTTATATTTCATAAGAATTGAAAGAATTTGAATAAAGTTATGAAGCAATTATACAGAACTCTCATGCAAAATTGGGAATTTCATCCTAACCTTGATAACAGCATCGTGCGTATGTATGTTTGTAGTGGTGTGTTGAAACCTAAGTTCTAAGAACTGCCGCGAGGTGTCAGCCACTCCGTTGCTAGGTCCGAATTCGGAATGCATGAGTTTTTATTTTTGAAAACAAAGGATTTAAAAAGAATACAGCATATCGTCGGTCTAGAGTCAAAGGATCGTAACTACCAAACGAATCACTTCTCCACTTCAGGTTCATTGTCAAAATAACCAATTATCGATTTCGGTTTTGCTAATGATGAGGAAAAGAAGTTCGATCGTGACAAAGACAACAAGTGCACAAAGAGGATCTCTATGCTCTGTCCGCAAATAGAATGGGTCGCGTAAACAAACCCGCGAACCGCTTCCTCGCATCGTAATCAATTTTTTTTGCATGAAAGCGGGTCGCGGGTTTGTTGACGTGACCCATTCTATTTGCGGACAGAGTATAATCTTCTTTCATAACACTGTTTATATTTGCTCGATACAATTATATTTTTTCATCACCCACTTGTATTCTTTATAGAAGGACTTCCGACGTAGCTGAATTCAAGAATGTTGAAAGCATTGAATTTTGCTGTAAGTTAGACTATATAGAGATGAAATGACCTAAGAACGATAGGTACCTATAAATTATAGTTTTTAAAACTATAAATATGTTTTAAGTTAAGCCTAGAAATTAGTAATTGATGTATTCAAATTGCTAATTTTTAAAAATCAAATTTTGAAATTCAGGTTCTAGACTTTCCACTATTGAACGAAGAAAATAATTGATATCAAATTTTTTGAAATGGAATAATAAGAATAATAAATTTCAGAGAAATTGTATAAAGATAAAAATCGACAAACTAGTGAGGTTGCTCGCGATTTTTTTTTTTTCAAACTTTCTGCTTCGATGGAAATCCAGTTCACCAAAGCAAATTTATGAAAACACAGTATCAATGCACAATCTGCCGAGAATAATAAGTTTTCATTTTTCAATAAGATACATTTGAATTGAGAAATAAAATAAGCTAAATGCAAATACCCACATTTTTCACTAGTTCTCTCGGAAATTTAATTTCAACGTATCAAACGATTAACTGTTCTTGATCAAATAGTTTTCTTTTCTTTTGGAGTCAACCGTTTGAAATATGTATTGAAATTGATGAAGCTAATGCGGTGAGTGTGGCCTATTTTTCACTCTCTCAAATTAATTAAATTAGCCGATGAATTGAATTTACTCATTCAAGTGGAGGTAATTTGTATATCAATGGCAAGAAAGCGCAAGCACTTAGCAGAGTGGCTGATGACTTTCCTCAGAAGTAAAACGATCATCCTTCAAAAATAGGCGTGTATTCGGCCACGTCGTTGCATTTAGGAGCTAAGCGATTCTTTTATTAGAAAAAAAGATTCCCGCACGATTTAAAAATTTATATTTTTGATCTTGAATATTCAAAATGCATTCACTGTGACTCAGTAAAAACTAGGATCAACCAAGTGGGACTTCCGGCTTGACATTAACTTAGAATGAAGTCGCGGAAGCTATTTATTGGGGGTGAAAAGGAAAGGAAAAAATCCAAATACACTGATAACTTCTTTATCTTCGGTTCTGGTCAGATTTTTTAACTCATGAAATATGAATTGATTTTCCGATATTGATTTTGAATGAGCGTCCCCTCAGTCTCCCAGAGTATTACCTTTGTTTGAGAAGAAAAATTTGGGATCTAAAGTCTACGTTCAACATCTCTAAAAGACACATTTTTAATATTTTTTTTTCTTTTCAACGAAAATAAGTTTTAATAAATACTAGAACAGGAGAGATACAATATTTTTGGACACACAGATTAAAGCATCATAAATAAAAAAAAAAAACAGTCTTTAAATTTTAGACAAGATCATGTCTAGTCCGGCTCATAAAAAGGATAGAATTCTACATCTTTCCATGCATCTAATATAGATTGTCCATTATCGTCTGTTTTTATTTTCAACCAATAATGATACAACGCAAGATTAATGTTCCTTTCTTCTTCGCTCATAAATTCTTCATTTAGCCTGAGATTTCCTTGTTCTTGATTACCAAGGTTACTTCTGTCGCTAAGAGCGAGACTAATATTACTCTCAGTATCATCTTGGTCTCCAATGCGACTTGGACCTGGTTCCACAGATAGAGATTTCATGTGCTTACCTACTAACCCATCGGATCCAACTATATCCGAAGATGAAAGTTCTTCACTCAAAACTTCACTGCAAGAAGCATTTTCTGGTTCAGCATTCAATTCATTATTATTATTATTATTATTATGCTCAGTCTCGAAAGGAATTTCTGCTGAACTAGTTTGTTTTTGGGGAGAGATAGTATCTGGATCAGAGGTACGACAACGTTTTCTGCGACTTTCCATTACTTCATCGCTTGAAAGTGATCCATCAAGGATTGAAGTATTACATTGGGGAGATATCTTATCCTGAATATCATTTTCAAGAGGAGTAAGATTACTAGTTTTACCGTTATCGATTCTGGCGGGAATGGATTCGGCGGATGGGGGAATATCAGGTTCATTAGAATCTACTGATAAAGAATTATTGATTATCGATACATCGGAAAAGTGACTCATCGAGAGTGGATCTCTGGCTTCTAGAAAATCACTTCCTTCAACTAAAACTTCCTCTTCTTGCTCTTCTAAATACACTTGGAATGCTGAAGTCTGTGTTTCGTAAAATACATCCGAATTTTCCGAACTAAGTTCTTCAGGATCGACACGAGTGCTTTCATTGCGATTATTGTCCGGCGCAGATATTTTAAGAGAACAATTATTTTCTTTTCTTAAGATAGTAGAATTTTCCGCACTAGAGTCTTCAATATCGATTCGAGTAGTCTCACTACGATTATTGTCTGACGCAGGTATTTGAACTGAAGAATGATCTTGCTGTCTAAAGGTAGTATCATCAACGTTTGAAGAGTTATCATCGTCCAACCGAGATGAATCGGTAACTCGACCAAGGGTATCAAGGTCAGTGTCTGTATGCGAATCAAAATAGAAATCGGAGTCTCTAAGAGGAGCACTGTCTTCATCACAATAACACAGATCCAGCATCTTTTGAGGTATAATGGTATTCTTGGATTGATTTAAAATAATTGGTTTGATGCTACGTGCTTTTAAATGGTAAAGGAAATTCATCAATTCACCATGTGAGGCATGAGAACTGTATGGTAAAATATACATATTACTCAGCCGTGGAGCCGGGTTACCCGTACGTTTTTCTTCACAGAAATAACTAGCTGTTAATAAGATAATGATAGATGTACCCTCTGCCACCAGTCTAAAATGGAAATGATAAAAAATTCACGTACAATACAATTGAATATTCAGAAAAATTTAACGTGATATGATTTTCGCTCACATTTCTTTACATTGTTTCAGAGTGAATAATTCGTCTTCCACAATTATTCGGCATTGTTCTCGGTCGACACTAAAATTTCGTAAGTGCGATTTTATGGAAGACAATATTGCGTATTTTTCTTCGGAAATTCCGATCATTTCCTAGGAAAATAATTTCATTGGAAAAATATTAGTTTTGGATTTTGAAGAGGTAGGGTAGTGTATTTTTCATTGATGCGTTATCAAGAAAGTTCTAGCCATTGAAGTAAATTGAAAACATACATCTACTGACACAGCAATGTCGCGTAAAATTTCTTCTTTCCCAAATTTCTTTCCTGAAATTATGACCTTATAATCCGGGTGTTCTCTGAAAAGTAAAATCATACATTATTTCAATGACTCGTAATAAATTTTTGTTAGCAAGAAAGTTGGGCTTCTAAAATTAATTATATTGTATTTTAGAAGAACTGTGGTATAAAAAAACTTTTTTCTTTATCATGCAAAACAATTGGTTAAACGAATCCATTTTTACTTATTTAAGAAAATGAAAAGATACGAGATAGGTAGTGTGGAAAAAGAGTCTTCATTTTCTTTTCTCTCTAGGTCACTTGCAAAGAAACATAATTCTAACATTTATAATGTGAACTAAAGTTATTGTTCATGTGGAATAATCATATTACTTGATAAGGTTTATAGTTTGTTGGATAACTTCTGCCCGGCTTGGAAATTGACAATGTTCAGCAGCGTAAGAATTATCGATATAAACTTCATCTATAAGCTGAAATAGAAATAAAACAGAAAGCATGAGCTCGACCTTGCGTACGAATAAGTTCTAAAATAGTACACAATTCTCACCCTATCTCGAATCAAAGGTTCTAATACTGGATTGTATAAAGGATAGCATGCTTTGGCTGGGCGAAAAAAACCTGTATATAAAATCGTACCGAACGGACCTGTAGTCCAACAGACGTGAAATTAATTATCTAAGATAAGACAAGACTGAATGAATGAATACAAATTTTTTTCAATCTTTTACCTTGAAATAGAAACATACAACTACCAATGCAATAATTGGAGTCTATTACGCTCACTTTAAAAAAGTACCCCTCAATTTCATCACTGACGTTGATAGAAAGATGTGGTTCAATTGCGACTATGCGTGTGGCGGAAACCTAGATAAATGATTTGAACGACGAATGATACTAACTTGAGATACAATACGATAAGGAATAAAGTAGGATACCTTGTGACTCTCCAACAAATCTCTATTTAAACAGCTAGTGTAAATTTTATAATCGTTTTCTTGAATATTCTGTAGTTGTTCATCTGTGAGTCGAAATACAGTCATGAATCGAACAAAGTTACGCCTCTTCTGTAAAATGAGAATAAGACCATATAACCACGGATTATTCGAACCAATTTTTCAAACGATTGAAGCTACCTCTGAAGGTTTCCAGAAATCAATCAGAATATTCGTATTTGGGAGGTGATGAACGTTCCTTACATGCTGCTGCATTTCCTAAATACAAAGGCGAGAATTAAATGCCGTAGTCGCATTCGATACGTTGATCGTGTCCTTTCATTTTCAAAAAAAAATCGTGAACGCCAATTCCGCGGTTGTCGAGTTTTATCACAATAAACAACAATACATATTATACTCTGTCCGCAAATAGAATGGGTCGCGTAAACAAACCCGCGAACCGCTTCCTCGCATCGTAATCAATTTTTTTTGCATGAAAGCGGGTCGCGTGGGGTCGCGGGTTTGTTGACGTGACCCATTCTATTTGCGGACAGAGTATAGTTTGTTTATTTTTTTTTACATACACATTTTGTTAGCATGATCCGATACAAGAGACGTATCTTTTCGGTCCAGAACTTAGGATCAGAGCAGTGAGATGTGCGATGAATTAAAAGGTAAGTCTCGTAATGTTGACATACGTACCAATTCTGTAGAGCGTATCATCGCAACTAGACATCTCTTCACCAGCATTACGACTTGCGAGTTGCGTGTTCCATCTATTATGAGTATGATATTATTTTGAGTTTTGATTTTGACAGTCGGCTGTCAGATTCTCTTCGTTTCTTGCAAGTTATTATTCGAGTTTCTCCCTGCTGACTCAAATGCAAAGTGGAAGAATCGACTCAGTCATACTATTTTAAAGTTGTAGAAATGAATTTACTTCTGCTATCTTTCCTACTTTCTAGTGGATCATAATTGTCGTGAATCGCTAGTCGTTGCCTTATCGGCTTCGGAATTGAATTGTCTGACAAATTTGTAACGCGGATTAGTTCTTCGAATATCTCACCGTCGGAAAGTTGATATGATCAATGGCTGCTGTAGTACTGGGAAAATCCTCTCCGTCCGTTGACTTGAGTGCTTATCGGGATCAACACTTCAAAGTACAGCAAAGCAACTTGCTTCATCAGACTCGGTTATGAATCTTCTGTCCTGATAACTCTCTCAGCATATCGTACATTGTTTCCAGGGTTCTCGAGTTGATCAAGAAAAATTATTACGTCTGTCCACCACGTTATATGTTGGAAATTTATCGTTTTACACAACAGAAGAGCAAATATATGAGCTATTTTCAAAATGCGGTGACATAAAGCGTATCGTCATGGGATTGGACAAATACAAGAAAACTCCTTGTGGATTTTGTTTTGTAGAGTATGTCTTATGTTGTCGTATGTGGTCGTAAGCGATCATCGAGTATTATTTCGATAGTACTTTCAACCATATTCGTATCACATTTTACAGGTATTATGCCCGAGGCGATGCCGAGAACGCGATGCGATATATTAATTCAACTAGATTGGACGATCGAGTGATAAGAACAGACTGGGATGCAGGATTTCTCGAAGGACGTCAATATGGTCGAGGAAAAACTGGGGGTCAGGTAATGAAAGGAAGCTGTACCTTGTGATTTTTACCCGAAAATCATTCTGATACACGATTTCATATCCTGTACACCAGGTTCGTGACGAGTACAGAACCGATTACGATTCCGGCCGTGGAGGTTACGGCAAAAATATGCAACAAAAATTTGGTAATGTTGATGGTTTTCCAAGAGGATGATGATCATTAGGATGGTTCACCTGCGCTAAAAATCACACCGGAATTTCTGTTGAATCATGCGAAAACCTTGTAATCGTGTGAACGGGCGAATGTTGATGTAAAATTTTATTTCAAATAAAGACGCGCGTTGTTATGTAATATAATCGTAAATAAACACGAATTTGATCTTAAATTCATAAGCGATGAGTAATGACTAATGATAGATTGCGTTTTGCGTCCGCAACTTGTTTCTTGAAAAATTCCAAACAAATAATAAGCTCGAGGCTCAATTACCAGTTATACTTGATAATATTAACACATACTCGACTGAAATCAAATATTTTTGTAGCTTTACAAGGGAATACCGACGGCACCGATGAAAAATTTAAACATGGGAATTCATCGTGTGATTAATCAGACAATCTTCTTAGTCGAAGAGTTAAATGTTCGACGTTGACACGCAACTTTAACTCATTCCTTTCTGGGTTGGATGTGTTCTCTCTTAAATTTGGAAAAAAAAAACTTGAACGTCTTGAGGTGTCAGTGGTATGAGTGAAGTCCCGGTAGTGTCAAACAAATTACAAACCCTCTCATCAGAGAATCGCGAAAATTGAGTCAATCTTACGAACCGAAATGAAACAAGAAAAAGACCCTGCCTCATAGAGAATTGCAAAGAACAGCAATCTTTTTTCCTAGATTGAGAGCCCAGCAGCGTTGAGACATTCGTTCGGATGTGGCGAGACTAAAATCTTCACTATAAATTTTGTTTATTCAACGGTCGTGATACGCTATCAATACGAAAAGCGAGAAAGTTAGATGTAGTTCAAGGCCGAAGAGTGTTGAAGCTTTATAAGTTCTGTTTGAAGACCAGTTTTGTCTGTTTCACATTTGGTTTCACGAGGCAGAAACAGATTCTGATTTTGAAACATCTACCTAGTCGTCAGTTCAATTCTCCTTGGTTCTCATTCTTTCTTTATTTATCAATCGAAAATTCATCGAATGGCAAATCTCAACAACGATATTTGGCTTCAAGAATGAATAAGCTATTAAAGTAGCTATTATGGGCAAACGGTAAGTAAAAATTCAACAGTAGATTTTAAAACATCTCTGAAAAAGCATTAACCTTTATAATGAGAATGAGTGATCCGTGAGACGTTGGTAAAATCAGTATGAAAGAAAGACTACTACTAATCGAGTTCATGTTGACTCAAATGTGGTGCAAATTTTGGAAACCATATACGTAAAAGTATATCATATCTCCGTCAGAAAATCTATCTTCCCGTGTGGGTAAACAGCATAATAAAAGCCAGGGTCATGCATAATCGCGTTACGAGTATTTTTAGAAGTTTGTCAGTCTACTACGTAAATTGATAACAGTTTAAGGTTTCTCGTCGAAATTCCTGATTCATGTTGTTCACCGATACATTTACCTTCGCACTTCCAAAAAAGATGAGGTATTTTAGTCGGAATTGGTGAGAGCAGGAAAGAAAAGTGACTGATCTGTGAATCGGAAATTTTCTTGTCGCTGAGTATATGCGAGTGAAATCGTACGAATGCATAAATTTTTACATAGAAAATACGATATTTGACGGCCAATTTTCCTCGTTCATGCGTGCATTCACTCATTATTTTTTTCAGTATCGCTGGGAATAATGTCTGATGCCAATTTCCTCATCAATCTCATCATTGTCTCTGAAAAAGCTGCCCGAATTGCTCGTATTTGTCGACAAGATGATCGGTTACTTTCCTTGCTAATCGAAGAGAAAACTAATCTTAAAAAAAATACTTCATTTGTTGCTGACTTTAAAACATTGGCCGATGTCTTGATTCAGGAGGTTATTCGGTACGATCTTGAAAAGAAGGTAAAACTACACGTTTTTAGAGATGGTACATGGTGTAATCGGAACACAAAGTATATAAGTATAACATTATCTCGTTTTAGTTTCCTTCCTTGAAAGGTTCCATCTATGGGGAAGAGAACAATGTTTTCACCAATGCCTTAGGAGAAACTGTAACTCTGGTTATAAACCATGAAAAATCCCAAACAGTCGCAGTGCTGACGAAGATCTTACACGGCGAAGTTGAAGCGGCTGTTAGTCTGTCGAACTGTGTGCATGATGATATTCCTGTGGAGGATTTACCTATTCTTTCGCTTCCCGATGAGATTCCAAATTTGAATCTGGACGACCTAGCTCTATGGATAGATCCGATTGGTAAATTTGTCTTCAGTGACAGATTTAATCTTCTTTTAAATTTTTGGCCAATTCTCGTTCATTTGATGAGATTTGAGAGAAATAAATTTATTGAAACAAGATTTAATTCTTAGATTCGACTGCTGAGTATATTAATGGAGGAATGATGAGAGATGAAGTTGGTGTGCCTTGTTCTGGATTAACATGTGTCACAGTTCTCATAGGAGCATTCAGCAAAATAACTGGTATCCCTGTCGCTGGAGTCATAAATCAACCATTTTACCAGCTCGATAACAGTAACAGGTAATGTCTCAACCCCACTAAAAATTTGTTGCTGATTCGCTTCTCACAAAAGAATAAATTTTGAAAGTTTCCCTAAAATAATTTGAGTACGTCTATATCAAATTATGTAAGATTTATTTTGGCCTGATGGAAATGAATGAATGGATTTTCTTTAATAGGGTATCATTCATCTCAATAGTGTAATTACCAGACAAAAATCATTCAAAATTGAATTTTTATGGTACTCGTGCAAAATGACCAATGATTGTAAAGTTTAATATACAAAAGAAAGCGTGGATGGTAATTTTTCACGTGTACTCAAATAATAATATCTAATGATTTAGCTGGCGATAACGTACTAGTATCTCCTACGAGAAAAATTTATCGACTGCATCTTAATTCTCTGTAATATTGGTTTCACTCGAAAAATAAATCATTTTCATTCGTCATACAATGATAACTTTTTGTATTCATATCTGTTCAGTTTTTGGAAAGGTCGCTGTTTTTGGGGATTTTCTCAGAACGGATACCATGTGAATTCATTATTACCAATTGAAATTAAGAACAGAAAACCGGTAAGTATTTTGATATATTTATGTTCTATTTACTTTTAATTTATTTCATTCTTATATCATTTTCTATAGTTAATTGCGGTGAGTGTTTGCGAAGATACATTAATTCGAAAAAAACTCGAGGACGCAGATTTTGATTTGATTTCACCATCTGGAGCAGGAAATAAATGTCTGAACGTTATATTGGGTAAAGTAGATGCTTACGTGTTGAGTCAAAAAACTACATTCTATTGGGATACCTGCGGTTGTCATGCAATTTTGAAAAGTGTGTCAGGAAATGTGTGGAATTACCAAGAAGCTATGAAAGGCAATTTGATAGATTTATATTATCGACAGAAAAGCAGTTCACTCGATGTGAAAGAGTATAGTAATAAATGTGGCCTAATAGCATGCAGAAATGAGCAATTAGTGCGAAAGATAATTAATATTTTACAGTAGACGTTTCTACTATTATAAGTACTTGCATTAGGTTCGTCCGAAATGAAAAGAAAAACTAGTCGTTCCTCTGTATTACCTTATGATACTTTCTTTCAAAATTGTGTCATTTGTCGCTTTGATATTTTGTAACTAAGTTACCTGTCGAACTTTTTGTTTTTATTCTTAGAAATTTCTCTCGGGGTTTCAATAATCTAGAGCGAAAAAAAAGACATACCGTATTCTCATCTTATTAGATGTATTAATCATGAGTCTCACATTCAATGATATTCGCATACCATTTTATTCAAGTGTTTTCATGTCATGAGTATTATCAATTTTATTTTAAGAAATTCAACTCTGAAATCTCGGATGTTACCATTTTTTTTTCTCCTTTATAATTCTTAAATTTTTGAAATTCGATGCGCTTCAGGGGAACACGAGTAGATGGGTAAGAATTACTCACTTTTTTGAGAGGGACGTACCATTTCAATAGTAATAATAATATCGATATCATTCGTCACATTCCTTCTTGTTGAAGTTGAGAAGTCTTATCATGCATCGCCCTTTTGGAAAGTTCGCTAAAATACTTGTAATTCTTTATTTATTCTAAGTGTTATCGAATTTTATTGCGTTCGTTCAATAATTATACCTACTTGTTTCAAATTGTTAATAAATTCATTATCGATGTTTTTTGTTGTTCCAGTTGGTTGATCTCAAAGAGTTAATTGTAGATTTATCTTACTCGATATTCAATTCAGTTTGAAAGTATTTAGGAGAATCGAATAAAATAATAGAAGGTCCGAGACCAAACCTATGCAATGACCTCTATAAGCTAAAAATATCGGATTAGTGATATTGGAAGCTTTTTCAATATAAATATTTTTCTCAAGTCTTCGAGAACTCTCGTCGCAAGTACTCCGATAGATCTTTAGAATGGTAGCCTTTGTAAGATTACAACTAATTGACTGAGCACTACCAGAACACAGCTAAGCGAGTTCTTCTAGAAATCGTTCATCATCTACTTGTTTTTATTCTGGAAAATTCTAGTCTGTACCGAAAAAGTTGCTCGCGCCAGGATGGTGTGCAATCTTAGTTAGTTCGCTGTATAATCATTTGAGTATAATATGCTCTTTAAGGGTACGCTTTACCTAGTCACACTCACAAAATGATGTATTGTGTGTTGCGAATTTTGCGTAAAGATAATTAATTCAATAGTGTGTATTATTTCTCAAAACTGCATATTTTTGTGGATAAAGCTCAGAAATATGCGGCTAATTGGTTTACATGAAATAATTTCATTCATTAATTAAAGACCTTCTGTCCTATAAGCAATACATTGAGCGGCACCTGAGCGGACGCCCTTTTGACAAAAAGGTCCTCAATTGATATCCGACCCTTTATAAAGATGGCTATTTTAGACGTAACTTCGAACATTTCCTGACGATTTCTTGGAACATTTTGCGAGCTATTGAGTAATTAACCATATTTTCCTCAACTTCAAGAATTACCCGATGTTTTGGAAAATTCTGAGCTTTACCCGTAGAATTATCCGAGGGCAAAAATCGCCATTCGCAACGCACCATTTTATTTATTTTGTGTTATACACGTATATTTTGTATGTGTGATGAACTAAGTAGAGCGAACCCTTATGTAATTATTCAAATTAGGCTTTTAGTTTTGTGCAGTGTTGCCTACTGCGTACCCTGCTGCTGGCGGCAAAATTTACATTGCGCTTATGGGACAAATTTCTTCAAAGTCTATTTTCAGAATCTCAGTAAAATAATCTGACATCATCAAAAATTGAAGGGAAGATAATTTGAAACGTTTTTCATTTCCTTCCAGATGAGTCTAATACTTATGTTTTGGAGAAATTTTGCTTCCAGACAAGAGCTTTAAATTATCTTCCTTCCAATTTTTCATTACATTATTTCAGATATCGCCTTCCAGTTCACAGCTATCAGCTTGCCAGCACGTACATAATTGAAATAATATTGAGTATAGAGAACTCTATGGTACTATTTGGATATTATTATTGGAGTTCAATCCAGATTGTGATGTATCAAAGTCTAAGTTTGATAAAGATGGAGTGAGGTGCACGAGTTCTCCCGATACCCGCCGCACCCACCGTTCGTCGACTAAAGTAAATTTTGAGGGCAGCAGTACCATTTGGTTGAGTTTTTGGGGGCATATGAAACTTTTTGCCAGTGAACGAATTTCCCAGTGTACTTGATTTTGGTTCATTTTCGCGATATTTTCACTGGTTCCAGTTTTTAAGATTCTATCGGATGTAATACCTGCCTTCGACTAATAAAACTTCATCATCGGCATCGCATTGAAATTTTCGATATGTCTGCGATTTTGAAGAATGCTATTTTATGCACTAGAAATACCACCTCGGTGAGAAAAAATAATTTATTGTTAAATCATTCTCCAGTTGTCGAATTTACTATCTGAAATTGCTAAGATCGGAATATTCAATAAGAACATTGGCGTTCGACCCGAAGAGCTCCTTCACATACTTCGCCTTGCACCACTTTGAGCAATAAATGATGAATGTCAGATTCTACGTTTTTCTAAATGTCGATCTCTTACTCCGTATCTTCTTCTTAATTGTTGGTTTTTAAAATATATTAATTCGACATGTCTTCGGAAATTTATTCATCTAGGACTTTCATTTGATTTCAGAATAAATTACTCAGATATAAATATGGACTACGGCGACTACACGTAGGAAGTAGTGACAAGTCGAAAGTTTCTACTTCGGTAATATTCCTTCTGGATAGTTCTTCCTCTTTTCTTGGTGTTAAAGTAGAATGCTCTACCGCAACTCGTATTTCTAGGCGTCAGAAAGCTATACTGTGGTTGATCACGATTATGATGCTGTAGTAGTCGGCGCAGGTGGTGCTGGCCTTCGAGCAGCTTTCGGTCTAGTGGAAGAAGGTTTTAGAACAGCTGTCATCACTAAATTGTTTCCTACTCGATCTCACACCGTTGCCGCCCAAGGAGGAATTAATGCTGCCCTAGGAAATATGGAAGATGATAATTGGCAGTGGCATATGTAACTAGATTTTGAAAAGCTTCTTAAAAATCAACTTCTTTAACTTATGATGCGTACGTTAGTTAATTTTTTATTTCATATCATAGGTATGATACTGTCAAAGGCTCCGATTGGTTGGGTGATCAAGACGCTATCCATTATATGACTCGAGAGGCTCCAAAAGCTGTATATGAACTCGAAAATTATGGTATGATACCAGATTTGAAAAATGTGCTTCAACAAAATTTACCTGTCTTCTTTAATTTTTGATTTTTTTTTAGGTATGCCGTTCAGTAGGACCAAAGAAGGTAAAATTTATCAACGTGCCTTTGGAGGTCAAAGTCTGAAATTTGGAAAAGGAGGTCAGGCTCATCGATGTTGCTGCGTCGCTGATAGAACCGGTCATTCGTTATTGCATACCCTTTACGGCCAGTCACTACGCTATGATTGTAACTATTTTATAGAATATTTCGCTTTGGATTTAATCATGGAACAGGGCCGTTGTATAGGAGTTACAGCTTTATGCTTAGAAGATGGTTCTATCCATCGATTTAGAGCTAATAATACGGTAGGTAAAATTTCGTAATTTTCTACACGGTTGTTGGAACGTTTGTTGATTTGCTATGTCCTCTCAGATTTTAGCTACTGGTGGTTATGGTAGAGCTTACTTCTCATGTACGTCGGCGCACACTTGTACAGGAGACGGGACAGCTATGGTTTCTAGAGCTAATTTATTGAATCAGGATCTCGAATTTGTTCAATTTCACCCTACTGGTAAATATTGTCTTATAAGGAGCAGTGTGAATAATTGAATAATTTCAAAAACTCTCGACTATTATTTCCCATTTTTAGGTATTTACGGTGCAGGTTGTTTAATGACAGAAGGTTGTCGTGGTGAAGGTGGTTTCTTAGTCAATAGTGAGGGTGAAAGATTTATGGAACGTTATGCTCCAGTTGCCAAAGATTTAGCTTCTCGAGACGTGGTGTCTCGATCGATGACAATTGAAATAAGAGAAGGAAGGTAAACTGTCGTTTAAATATTTTTGCCGTGTGACAAAATTAACTAAGCGCTGATTTTGGTGTGCTAATTGTTTGTAGAGGTTGTGGATCAGAAAAAGATCATGTCTACCTTCAGTTACATCACTTACCAGCCGAACAACTAGCACAACGCTTACCAGGTATCTCAGAAACCGCTATGATATTTGCTGGCGTTGACGTAACGCGTGAGCCTATTCCTGTATTGCCTACTGTTCATTACAATATGGGTGGCGTACCTACAAATTACAAAGGCCAAGTTTGTAAATTTTATATCATTGAGCTATTGATATGATCTTTCGTCATTATCATTCTTATTACATTTTCGATAAAACTTCATACGCTAGGTATTAAATCGTGTAAATGACCGAGATGAAGTCGTACCAGGATTATACGCATGTGGTGAAGCTGCTAGTTCGAGTGTTCATGGAGCCAATCGTCTAGGAGCAAATTCTTTACTCGATTTAGTTGTCTTCGGAAGGGCTTGCGCTAAAACAATAGCCGCCGAGAATTATCCCAATCAAACGTTTCCTGATCTGAAACCCGTACGTAGATTTGTGGTGAAGTAATTGTTCTCGAGATTTTTTTATTGAAAAAAGGAGAATAAAGGAAAAATCATTTTTGTCAACATCAGGATAGTGGCGCAGAATCAGTCGACAATTTAGACAAAACAAGATTTGCTAATGGAGATACGCCTACTGCCGACCTACGATTATCAATGCAAAAGACTATGCAAACGCACGCAGCCGTCTTTCGAACTGAAGAAACCCTGAAGGAAGGATGTGAGAAAATGATGAATCTTTACAAACAGATGTCCCAAATAAAAGTAAGAATAAACAATATCTTCTATGTTGTTATTTTGAGAAATCGTAGTTTAAATTCAATATTAGTTTCCTCCAGTTTTTTTTCCTTCCAATCTTATGATGTTGAGTGGAATGAAACTAGTGCAAAAAACTTTTTTCTTTTCCACAAGTTCCTGTGAGAATCATAGCTTGTTGTTTTATCGAATTAATGACATTCTTCTAGGTTCATGACCGAAGTTTAATCTGGAATACCGACTTAGTAGAAACGTTGGAATTACAAAATTTAATGTTGAATGCATTACAAACTATCTACGCAGCTGAAAATAGAAAAGAGTCGCGCGGTGCCCACGCTCGAGAGGATTACAAAGTGAGTATTAGCGAATCTATTGGCGTGTAAAAGCTAAATACCCTTTAAATCGTTATTTATCGTGATGTTAATGTATAATTTCTAGACTAGAATAGATGAATTCGATTACTCAAAACCTGTAGACGGTCAAACTCCAAGACCGTATGACCAACACTGGAGGAAGCACACCTTGACGGCTATGAATCCAAAAACTGGAGAAGTATGTACTGAATGATTCATTTTCAAATCATTACTAGCTGATCGGATACCTACTCATATTCTACGCGAATAAATATTCCATGCCTTACGAATTCAGAATTTTGAAGTACCGTCATTTGTTCGTTGAATTAAGAAGGGCATTATTTTTGCTTTTTCGTGAAAGCATGATTTTGATCTGAAATGATTGATATCTTTATCAACACTTCTCAATTCCCATATTCTGAACCTGCAGGCTCAATTACCTTACCTCCAGCCTATTTCAATTGTTCTTGTTAAAACTATGTACCTACTCAGGTTTTCTTGATGGGAGTAGAGAAGGAGAATCGAATAGTAGGCTAATAAAAAATATTATGGAAAAATACTCACCCCAGAAAAACTTCACCCAGCGAACGGAAACAGAGGAATGACAGGCTAGATTATAAACGAGTGCGATGGCATCGTAGAACTACAATATTTTACCCAATTAAAATATTTCTGCGAAGTCGCTGAACGTAATTGATTCATTGAGTGACTGCGCGGCTTCGTATAACTTATTGCTCGTATTCAGATGAGGTCGTCCAAAATGTTGCTCATCTAATTGAAAATATTAGTGCATATTATTCCTACCGCGTGCTACGTTGTCACGAGTATTCTTTTTCTTTCAGGTAAAAATAACGTATCGACCTGTTATAGATGATACACTCGATAAAAGTGAGTGCAAGACAGTGCCTCCTGCGGTCCGTTCGTATTAATCAACTTTTTCGAGATTTTTACTCACCGCCAAGACGCGCAACGTACTTGTAAAAGCGTTAATTTTCTATTTCAATAGAAGTATTTGTCATTTATCGTCGTGCTCATCCTACGTTGTACCAATGAAGTTCTTTTCCTCTATTAAGGGATGTGTATTCATCACTTTTTTTTTTCATTCTAAATGTGTCATGTGCCCAAAAAATACCAATCATGCTTTGTCTTAATATTAATATGTAATATTAATTTGAATGAAAACATGTTGTTCCTTCTGAGTATTGAATTCATTCCCGGTACTCATTTAGTTTTAACCAAAGTTCGTTGGATTGTCTTTGAAATTCATCCGTGTTTTCCAGTATTACCATTCATTGAAATTGCCAAAAGCACCTAACTTACGAATCTTGGGAAACTTATTATTGTTTGTAATCTGTAGAATACAAAATAATGTAAACCTGGTGCATCATTGGATTCATCTCTCTTGCCCTCTTGATTAAATAAATGAATTATTGTTGTTTTGTTTCCAAGAGCATCGATTCTCATCTTCAACCTTAAAATCAGTAAAACAATATGATTATTATATATTCGGTGGTATGTCTCGTACCGTATAAAGATGATGTTTTCTGAATAAGAGGGGCGTAAAAGTGGAATTGAAATTAAACGAAGGAGAATTTGAACTTCCATTCAATTTCATCTGTATAAATTCTTGTAGACCTATTTACGAACTGCAAAAAGTAACCTTGGATACTTGGCTATAAACAACGCTATCATGAAATAACTACGTATGTCGTTTACAATTGATGTCACAAACTATGAACTTTTGTGGCACAATCCTGGAAAACACTCGAATAGTACTCATTCTATATTATATACCTACACAAAGTTGAACTTATATAAAATTCACTCACTCAATCTACACTGTTAAATTACCCAGTGCATATCTGGAAATACTGTACAAGCAATTGCGTGGTTATCATGAAAACATGTGACAGAAGTCAATTCTGAAAAAAATCAAAAAGATAATCGATGACAAGTCATAGAAATAATGACCTGTCCTAATAACAGGGAAAAAATTGGTGACAACAAAAACATATCGTACCATAGGCGTAGGCTATATTGAAAGCTTATTAACATATCGCAGATTGAATGAAATTTCTTACATTTTACGCGATTTTTTTCAACATCATCGCGTAGGTAGTGAAATCCAGAGATATTTTCTAAATTTCATATTTTTGTAAATGTTACGGGGAAATCGTGACGTCAGAGGCTTTTTTGCCGAACTCGTGTATTTTATACTTGTAATCCTGTCTCCAAAAGAATTAAAAAACAGAAGGACGTTGAACTACATATCAAGTTATAAAGTATCTAAATTCGAGAAGCGTTTTGCTATTATACGAGTAACTGTATTTGATACCTTCAATAAATAATTTTTTTTCAATAGCTTCTGAACTCGTTACAAAGCGTTCTCTACTACACAGACTTGCGAAAAGAAATTGCGCGGTAGTGATAACTATGTCACTTAGAATTATTTCGTATAATTTGATAAGATAGCCTAGATTTCTAAAAAAAATTCATGATCATTGAAATTCTTCGGATAGGCTGCACCTGTATACTGCTTGGAAAAATTTTATGAGTGGATCCTCACTTAACCATCTTTCGTTGGAAAGTTTACTCAGGAACTGTTATCTTTTATTGGTATCTTCTTTCTAATAAATGACGGATGAATTTCAGACAATTCTATCTGCGTGCTCTTCAGCTTTTAGTCTTGAAAACGAATCGCAAAATTTTAAGTACACACGTATAACTTATCTAATCTTATATACATTTTTCGAAATAACTGAAAAAAACGAAGATGAAGAATGAAAAAAACGGTACAATGATGAAGTAACTGTTCAATCACTAAGATAAAATGATAGGCTACCTCAGTATATGCGCGTACTTCAAATTACCTTCGAGTGTTTGGTTTCACCTCCAAAAACAAGGAATTTTTAAGATGTTTAGAAATGTCAAACAATCGGTCGTATTAGCGAAAGGAATGAATTGCCCCAAAACATACATATTATTAGGAATTTATGAGGCAAAACAAAAGAAAAAATTCATTAAAAAAAGAAATTATTAGGTGGTAGTTCCTTCACCTTTTTAATTTACTACCTCATTCTGGAAAATCTGGAATTTTGGGAACTGTACCCAAAGTCAAAGAATTTTTTGAGATACGTCAAAAAAAGTTCGAGCTTAGAAGTTTTTCCTCTTGTTTTTTTTTTTGCTTTTTAGTGGAGATTATGATATGGAAAAACCTGAAAAAGTCAGGGGAAAGTCATGGAAAAGTCAGGGAATTTCATTTCAGAGAAAAAGTGGACACCCAATAATAACTAATAACGCCTTCACTTTCGGGGATTTGTTGATACCAATTAATTAATCTATACACTTTTTATCTCTGGTGCTTTCTATGTAAGTACTTATATAGGTACTTATTCTGTTTTATACCCATCCAACCGAGCATATGGAGCAAATTTCTCATGTTATATTCATAAAAAAAAAATGGTACTTCACTTATCTATTGAATCTGTTTATTTTTTGGAGGACAGACATAATAACGACGATACCTATAGGTACTTCTTAACTCGAAATACCTAACTGTCCAGTCATAGTATTTCTCGCGGGAAAAATACTATTGTATATTTCATTAAATTGTGTAACTATATGATAGAGATATTCTGCCGAGAAAGAATAAATGTCAGTTTATTTAAAGATAACGAGGAGCCAACGTGTACGTTTGCGCAGTAAACACTCTCGATTCTTGTGATTAATGAAGACAGTCTTTCCGTTTAAACGCTGATATTCAAAGAAATTCTTGAACGAGATTTACGACGATGCTATGAGCGCGAGTCTGTTAAACAAGAGAGGTTTCCAGTTTTCTGTCTGCGAGAACGTCTGTCTCGACGCATACCGACCACTGTTTGCACTTTTTCGTAAAAAACAACAAAAACATAGACCGAGATTGTGTCCAAATTTTTTCCCCTTTTGTCCTCTACATCGGTTCTTTCGATATAATATGCTGATTAAGAGAATTTGTCAAGTTTTCTTAGAATCGAAATGAAATAAAAGAAGTATAAAGAACAGAAGCAGCCCCAGCAATATGAAGATGGCACATGTCGGTGCATATTGCACAGAGTGCATAGCTTGCAATTGTGAAGCGAAAGACTCGCAATAGCGTGTGTAGGCTTATTATTAGTATAGCAATTGTAGTTAGGTATGTTTTTATACATCGATTGTATTTCCGCGTGATATTACTCGTTTTGTTTAGGAATCTATAACTCGTGTATGAACGAGCAATTTCGATTAAACCGTAATATTTTTATTCACTTTACAGATTTATGGATTTTAATACGCGCGGAAATACACGCATGCACGCAAATACAGTTGTTACTCGTGTTGGTACACGTGCCATGCATTTGCTTGTTTATGTACATATTTTCGAAATTTTGTACATAGTCTTCCTCTGTCATCATCAGGTTTACAAACAGGAATAATTGACTTCTTTTTTCCGCTCTACAAGCGTAGTCATTTTGAGAACCAGTCGACCAGCATATTTTGTATCATCGCATTCAAGAAAACTTTTTCCTTAATTTTTCTTTCTTCAGTATGATTGCAATGTTATTAAGTATTTTTTCAGCCTCAACGCAAACTATCATTACCTAGTTTTCATGAATGTGACAAAAAATAAGTTTGTGAGATAGCAAAAATTAGTCAATTTTGCCGATGTGCAAAAGTTCAAGATTATACAAAACAACGTTCTTAATGACGCTTTTGATAATTTTTTAGCTTGACAGCAATCATGTCGAAAATTTATATTATACCTATTCGTAGATTGTGTATAATATAACCCTGTAATATTCGTAGGAATTCGATGTTCATTATTTGATAAAGCGAATTGAAGATTTCATTTTACTTATTTATTTTTTTTATTATGTAGTGTTACTCAGGAAGTGGATAACAACTAATGCCTAGAAATGAAGCATATAATATTCATTTCAGATCTTATTTTTGTAATGTTTTAAATACGTGGGGAACAACGCGTTCACTCACTGCCAGTGGATGTTTTTACAAAGACGTTTACTCAATAAAAATTTTTCCCAGTCGACCATTGTGCAAAATTACAGGTGAACAGGTCCGAATTTTTGAAACTTTCCCTCCTCGTCATTATAGCACAAAGGTAACATTTTTCTATAACTCGCCCCCCCCTCCCCAAGAAGAGTTCAAGTTCTTCTCGTCGTGATCGACCTAGCTACTCTTCTTCGTTTTCTGTATAAAGTTTCATAAGACCTTCCACCCCCTATCGTCATAATCATATACGTAGTCGGATGCCTGGACGGTCGAGATGTTTCCAAGGGTATCTTCACCCTTAAAAGTCGAGATTTTTCGAAATTCTCCTCCTGGAAATTAATAAGATCTCAAATTAACGATTTCTTTTGTTTTAAAGAGTATTTTTGTTTGGGGTGTTATTCCATTGTAAATCTTGTAATAAAACAATTAAACATCCAATTATCGAGGAAGAAAGTAAATTCACATTAAAAAAAGAAATTAGAACATACACTCAATGTAAAAAAACGACGGCTTCCTTAAAGAAGTTAAACGAGGAACGCAGGGAATCTGTTTTATGAGTCAAATAGGATTTGGTATTGAAAATTCAAGGAAGCCTAGACCTAGATAAAGCTAGTATAAAGAAGGCCTCGACGTAAAATAAGCCTAGTATAATGTAGTTTGAAAGTCCAAGTTTTTCTCAAATCTCGAGCTATTTATGATAGGAGGGAGACTTGGGAAAATTTGTCCCCTATCATATATAGCTCGAGAGTCAAAAGTTTTCCAAGTCCCTCTTCTATCATATATAGCTTCAGATTCGAAATTTTTTCTAAGTCCCTCTCCTATCATATATGGCGCGAGAGTCGAATTTTTTCTAAGTCCCCCCTCCTATCATCTATAGCTCGAGAGTCGAAATTTTTTCTAAGTCCCTCTCCTATCATATATGGCTCGAGAATCGAAATTTTTCCAAGTCCCCCTCCTATCATATATAGCTCGAGAGTCGAAATTTTTCTAAGTCCCTCTCCTGTCATATATGGCTCGAGAGTCGAAATTTTTCTAAGTCCCCCCTCCTATCATCTATAGCTCGAGAGTCGAAATTTTTCCAAGTCCCTTTTCTATCATATATAGCTTCAGATTCGAAATTTTTTCTAAGTCCCTCTCCTATCATATATAGCTTCAGATTCGAAATTTTTTCTAAGTCCCTCTCCTATCATATATGGCGCAGGAGTCGAATTTTTTCTAAGTCCCTTTTCTATCATATATAGCTTCAGATTCGAAATTTTTTCCAAGTCCCCCCTCCTATCATCTGTAGCTCGAGAGTCGAAATTTTTTCTAAGTCCCTCTCCTATCATATATGGCTCGAGAGTCGAAATTTTAACAGGGAACCTGTTTTATGGGGGGCTATTTGAGAAATCTGCCGTCCGCCGTCCGCCGTCCGCCGTGCGCCGTCCAGCGAAAAACTTAGAAAAATTTCGACCCTCGAGCCATATATGATAGGAGAGGGACTTAGAAAAATTACGGCTTCCTTAACGAAGTTAAACGAGGAACGCAGGGAACCTGTTTTATGATTCGAATGAGATTTGGTATTGAAAATTCAAGGAAGCCTAGATCATATATAGCTCGACAGTCGAAATTTTTCCAAGTCCCCCTTCTATCATATATAGCTCGAGAGTCGAAATTTTTCTAAGTCCCTCTACTATCATATATGGCTCGAGAGTCGAAATTTTTCTAAGTCCCCCTTCTATCATATATCGCTCGAGAGTCGAAATTTTTCTAAGTCCCCCTTCTATCATATATCGCTCGAGAGTCGAAATTTTTCTAAGTTCCCCTCCTATCATATATAGCTCGAGAGTCGAAATTTTTCTAAGTCCCTCTTCTATCATATATAGCTCGAGAGTCGAAATTTTTCCAAGTCCCCCTCCTATCATATATAGCTCGAGAGTCGAAATTTTTCTAAGTTCCCCTCCTATCATCTATAGCTCGAGAGTCGAAATTTTTCTAAGTTCCCCTCCTATCATCTATAGCTCGAGAGTCGAAATTTTTTCTAAGTCCCCCTCCTATCATATATGGCTCGAGAGTCGAAATTTTTCTAAGTTCCCCTCCTATCATCTATAGCTCGAGAGTCGAAATTTTTCTAAGTCCCTCTCCTATTATATATGGCTCGAGGGTCGAAATTTTTCTAAGTTTTTCGCTGGACGGCGCACGGCGCACGGCGGACGGCAGATTTCTCAAATAGCCCCCCATAAAACAGGTTCCCTGTTAAAATTTCGACTCTCGAGCTATATATGATAGGAGGGGGACTTGAAAAAATTTCGACTCTCGAGCTATAGATGATAGGAGGGGAACTTAGAAAAATTTCGACTCTCGAGCCATATATGACAGGAGAGGGACTTAGAAAAATTTCGACTCTCGAGCTATATATGATAGGAGGGGGACTTGGAAAAATTTCGATTCTCGAGCCATATATGATAGGAGAGGGACTTAGAAAAAATTTCGACTCTCGAGCTATATATGATAGAAGGGGGACTTAGAAAAATTTCGACTCTCGAGCCATATATGATAGGAGAGGGACTTGGAGAAATTTCCACTCCCGAGCTATATATGATAGGAGAGGGACTCAGAAAAATTTCGACTCTCGAGCTATATATTCAAGGGGGACTTAGAAAAATTTCGACTCTCGAGCCATATATGATAGGAGGGGGACGTAGAAAAATTTCGACTCTCGAGCGAGAAAAATTTAGATTGTCAAACTATATTATGATAGGCTTATAGTAGGTCTAGGCCTTCTTTATACTATCTTTATCTAGGTCTAGGCTTCCTTGAATTTTCACTACCAAATCCCATTTGACTCATAAACAGGTTCCCTGTGTTTCTTGTTTAACTTCGTTAAGGAAGCCGTCATTTTTATCAATGTAAAGCAGAAACAAGACAGGTTAGCCTTTTTCACATCGTCAATGTACCATATGTGGAAAATATAAGAGACTAGCGGTTGGCAGCGCGCCTCTCCGCCAGCTGTGTGTTGAGTAGATATCTGTGTTAATATGACAGATGAAGGCTTTATTGAAGGAAAAAACGGACAGATTCATCAATATTTTACCAGTCGCAATGATTAAGGAATTGGATAGACAGTAGGTAGAAAGCCTGCCATACCGCTTAAGCATTACATCAGTCTGTATAGAGTCATGAGACGCACTCAGTCGTTTCCTATATGAGAAACCGGATGTAATTTTCACAATTCTTCCTCGAACCCAGTACTTGCTCTTAAGTAGTTTCAAACTCTCATGACGATAACAGATAACTCGCAGCTTATTTCGTTAACTGCTCGGGATATTGTTGAATCGAGGCCAGCAAAGAACCTGTTTTATGGGGGTTTCTTTGTTTATATACTTTTTCTAAATAAAGATTAAACTTTGTTTCTCACTACCTTGGGAGTTTGAACTCGAAAGTCTATATTTCTCGAAGTCTATCCATCCCCCTCTTATCAGATACAGCTCAATATTCGAAATTTTTCCACTCCTGTCTCCTATAGCTCGGTGGTGAAACTCAATATTTGAAATTTTTACGTCTCTCTTTAATCACATATAGCTCGGAGATCAAAATTTTTCCAAATCCCACGTTTTGCCGGGGCGGCCGGCGCCCGTCATTCTCCTTCAATTTATCCCCTCCCCTCCATTAAATAGGTTCCCTGTTTAAAACCAGCCATACTATTAACGCATTACATCAGTCTGCATGGACGCATAAAACGCACTCGGTTGTGTTTTTGTATGAGAAACAGATGTACTTTTCACATTTCTTTCTCAAACCCGGTACCTTTTTGTAGGTGGTTTCAATGTGTGACGACGATATTCACCTGATGTTTACTTGTATTACAAAAGAGGAGGAAATTTTCAAGAAATTATTTTACATCAATGTCTCCTTTTAAAATCGGAAATTGGATTCATTGCAAAGGAAACTACAATATAAAAATAAATAAAACTTGAATAGTAGTCTCTATAGATTCATCCAGAGCAACCGGTTTAAATGCTCTCTCTGTGTGAACACAATGATGTTGAATACACATCAGTCAAAATACCAATAGTTCCCAAATTTCCTCCTGTAAATCTAAAATTAGACTCATTCGAAAGGAAATAACAGGGGCTACAATTTTTGTTTTCTTCAATTTTTCACAAAAGTGAGTAAAATTCGAATTAGGTATTACAATAATTGAATTTATCATTTCGAACAATGAGTACAGTGAGAAGCAGTTTTACAACGTCCAAATTCCTCGTCTTTCCCATTTTTTTTCGCTCATTACTCCAACCAGAAGGAGTCAGAATGTTGAAATTTATCTAGAACTTTACCCGAATAAAAATAAGACTTTCAAGAAATACTGCACCTCAATAGGTAAAAGCGTTCAAATAACAGGCATACAAACATATCATCGTTGTCACAGTCGCGTTTCCACTGACAGTGAGACAAACATTCTAAGATTTCCCTACTTCCGGTAACGTTAAGAAAATAAAAAGAACACACCTCTAACGTGCTGCAATTTAGAAGATAGCACTAAAATCCGGTTCTCAAGAATACAGGATGTGAGGGTAGGAGTGAAATACAGTAGACTGTTGCATGTAGGTCAACTTTTTTGGTAAACCAAATCACGTCAAGTGACGCGTACAGCGAGGGCACACAATTTTCAATAAGAACTTTTTTTCTATGGAAGCTAAAACTTTCACTTATGGCTTAAAATTTACCCTGGAATAATACAAATATATGGCGAAGATTTCAAGTCGATAGGTACTGCGGTTCTCGAGTTATAAAAGGACAGAAAGACAGACAGACCAAACTTTAGTCATATTTTTATTTTGAAAATGAATAATATGTGAGCATTGGAAGATCTCAACTCCTGTATGAGAAATACAGAGAAGTAGTCACTACGCTTTACTGCATTAGAGAAATTGATCACTGGTTTTTTGTCTGCATTTACTATTGATGGATTTATTATTCACTGCGCGACAGAAAAATTGATCCCTACGCTTCTTTTTAGGATTTCATGAAAAAATGAAAGAAAGCCCGGTGAATAATTTGCGTCCTCAAACCACCTGTGAGACTAATCACCCATTTGAAGTCCTCAAAGTATCCTCATTTATCCCGATTGAGAGTTTCATGAAACCTTCTCGACTAATCAGGGTCCAGAGATTCAGTGGGGTCCATTCTGCAATTGATGCCCTCATTATGTCCTCCTAGAAGAACCCTTATTGTATCCTAATTGAGTCGTCACAACATCCTCATAGAAGAACCGTTATTGTGTCCTCATAACGTCCTCATGGAAGAACTCCCATTGTATCCTTATATATGGTCTGTCACCCTCCACTTTGAGGTCATACTTCTTGTACATAACCACACTCAGACTTTTGCATCAATCACGTGGAAATAAATCCTCTTCATTGCAGTCACATTGCAGTGAAGACGGTGGAATTGACATAAAAAGTCGAGAGTCCTGTAGAAATGTAGTTTGGCTGATTGCTCTCCAGGAATTATCATCTTCACACCTATTTCATCTTATATAGATAGCTCTCGCTTCTTTCTCTGCAAGTGTTACTGCAACACTATCAACAAACATTTTGAGGGTGTTATGATATCTTCTTTATGTCCTCATAAGGGTGTAGTGAGGGCACAATGCGGATGTCACAGTCTTTAATATGTTTCCCCATTATACCCTCATAATGTCCTCATCATTGAGGATACTTTGGAGGTGAAATGAGGGTATAAAGGATTGGTATCAAAGTCCTCTTTTGGTCCTCATAATATCCTCAACAGCGCGGACAATCAACTGGTGTAGTGAGGACACAATACCAATATCACAGTCTCTAATATATTTCCTCATTACACCCTCATTATTTCCTCAGCATTGAGGATACTTTCTTCAGGGTGAAATGAGGATATAAGGAGGATTTGTGAAATTTATAATCTGCTTCCTCATTTCAGCCTTTAAATGTCCTCGATATGAGGACATAATGAGGGTAATGAAGCTATTTTTCAAAAGAGGGCGTGGTCTTCAAACTAATTTTGTTGTATCCTCAATACTTCCTCATTATGTCCTCATTGTGAGGGCATAATGAGGACATTTTATTCATGGGTTGTCTCTACGCTTCACTGTGCTTCTTTTTAGGATTTTTAAAATTGAATGAAAGATTGAGAGAAATTGATCCTTTGCTTCTTTTTAAGATTTTTGAAATTCAGTGGAAAATAGAAAAATTTTGAATTTTTTAGGTTAGTTAGAAATATTGAAGAAGTCTCTTGCGCTCTTAAAAAAACTGCAAAGACTTGCGCCAGAACATATATGAGTAGATTTTTTTTGTTTACATAATACTACTAATTAATTTATAGTCACCCTGTGATTATTTCTTTAGGGTTAAGAAATAATATTAGAAATTTGATACAAAAGATGGAAAATTTTTGAACCGGTGGAGAAGAAAAATATGGTGAAATGATTTATATTTGGTTCAGTGAGAAAAATTGAGGAAATTTGATGATTTTAGAATTGAATGAAAAAGGCGGGAAATTGACCACCGCGTTAGAGAAATTGGTCACTGCGCCAGAAAGAATATCTTATATCTACTGATACGTCCATCTTGGTTATGATGACATCATAGTATAGGGCCACCCTTCACCAGTATTTTTTAGCTTAGAATAAATCTTTCTGTTGTTAGGCTAACTTGTTGACGGGCTCATTACTGTACGAGTATGTTAGCCTAAATGGCTGGAAGGCTCATTCGCTTGACCTAGATTTTTATAAGCTCCTAAAGTCCGTTAAGATCGACCGTGCTTCTTGAATATATTTTTCCTTTTTAGTCTTCAGCAAGTGTGCCGCGAGATTATCTTGGTGACTTCATTCTCTATTAATTATAGATTTATACGTCATTTTTCCGTCTATACATAATTGATAGTGGTTCATAGTTGATTTGAGGTGTCTCAGGATATGGCAATATCATTTTTTATTTTGACCAGCTCCTTTGAGTGAGATTTAAGGTTAGACCAACGAGTGAACCAGGTTCGGTTACGATATATTTGTTTGTTATAATGCGTTTGAACAGGTTGAAGCGTGATGGAAGGATTAATGATTGGTTGCTTCTTTCGCTTTGATATCGATTTTTTTCGTTTTTCGGGATCTCCTTGTAGCTGCATGGATTCCCAGATGAAGAATCTTGGGATGGAGTTTGCATAGAAAATGGTGATAAAAGAGTAAATACAATTTATGAATGTATGAGAAGAATTGCAGCTGGAAGTAGCATTAAGAGTTGCTAGGAATTGGAGGTGATAAAGAATTGAGCCACTCAGCCTAATATACAGTATACTAGACTAATATTATGCTAAGAATAACGTATAGGAAAAAGTTTAAGAAATAAAGGAAGATACAAAATTTACGAACCCGCATGTTTATTTACAGTAAGTACGATTGCAGTTTCAAAGGATGTTCTCGTGAATTTTACATCTTTCTTTATTTCTGCACACATAATAGCACGCAACTTCCGTGAGTTTTTAACCTTAATGAAGAGGATCTTCCAAAGTGAAAGTAAGTTATGCTCGATTTTTTCATATAAAATTGGAGAGAAATTGGTTATTTTTTTACAATAATCTATCGCGGTCGAATCCAGCTTTCGTGGGCCCCGGGACCAAATTTTTTGGAAAGCCCACTAGCTCCTTTCACGCCCCCTCCCCCCCAAAAAAACAAAATGGTATTTTGCCCCTTAGGTTCAGTCAGGGAAGGTAGAATTAGTATTCAAAACAATGTTTAAAAGAAAGTACTTCGAAGGAAAATTCGTTCTTGATATTGATAGGGAATAATAAAATAGACCATCTACTCCTATACAGATGCTTCGGTTCCCTTATCTTACGTACGAAACAGAAGCGAATAGTGCCTCGATGTACGTCGCGACGTAGGTACGGTAATAAGTAGATTGTAAATAAATATGAACAAGGTAACGTGACGTTCGGAAAAATAACTTAGTTTTGCAATATCTTACCGGTAATTAAAAGTTTACCAATAATTTTTAACGAATTGTTCTCCGTTGGTACCAATATTGGCCTTCAATGTTGACAATTTATATTCACTGTACTGTAGTTCGAAGCAGGAGTGAAATGCGTATTGTAACCGAGTAAAATTATAATGAGCTACGGAAAAAATTTAATTTTGTTGTCCGTGTACGGAGGAAAATAAAATAGGGATACTTAAGCGTCTATAAAAAATGATGATCATAAATTCAATCATTCGAGGATTATGTTCATAGACTGTATGATCGTTTCCCTCATTCGATGTAATTAAATTGCAGCTGTTATTAGCAACTAGGTTTTTTTTTTTTTTTTTTTTTTTTTTTTTTTTTATGAAAAAAACGGTCCTGATTTATAAATTTGATCTTCTTAGATTCCCTTCGATAGGTATCGTGTTGAAGTTTTTTCGTTGAAAGAAGTTGATACAAATAGCGAATGGAGAAGTTGCGTCATGATTGATGCTACACGTTTAAATTGAATTGTTATACCTATCCTGTGACGTGCACATCGATCATTATACGGTAGTTCATTGTTTTTCTGTCTCTAACAATTTCAAAATTGTGACACTCGTCCTCGTACAATCGACCTACAAATGAAGACGTACACAAAACCAAGTTCAATGCGTTTTTACACATGGAAAAGGAAAAATTATACAAAAATGAAAGGTAGCTGTAATTATATAATGATAAGAAATACAGCCTACACAGAGATGAATTAAATGACGATGAAGGCAGATTATTTTGATTATTCGTCACATGAATGTCGGAGTAAATTTTTCTCTGGGAGGGGATGATTTTCAATTTCTATTGGTAGATACAGCATTTTTTCGGTTTTTCAACTCCTCTGTGAGGAGCGGCATTGCCTTCTGCTTTCCGTGGGGGGAGCAAGTTGCCCTCATCTCCTATTCCGCCATGACGAATTCTAGAAATGGCTCGCAGTTCCGGGTAGAATCAGGGGGTGCGAAGAATAACTCGGCTCCGTGGTAGCATGAAGTAAATAGAAACCTGGAAGGTAAGAAGTTTGTACATACCAGGAAGATTCCAGAATCTGATCCAAGAAGTGACACTCGTAAGGGTCTGGCCCCGGAGGGAAGATAGAAGGGGAAAAAGGACGGCTTCCTTAACGAAGTTCAACGAGGAATGCAGGGAACCTCTTTTATGAGTCAAATGGGATATGGTATTGAAAATTCAAGGAAGCCTAGATCTAGATAAAGCTAGTATAAAGACCGCCTAGACCTATAGTTTGAGAGTCTAAATTTTTCTCGAATCTCCAGCTATATATGATAGCTAGAGAGTTGAAATTTTTCCGAGTCCCCCTCCTATCATATATGGCTCGAGAGTCGAAATTTTAACAGGGAACCTGTTTTATGGGGGGCTATTTGAGAAATCTGCCGTCCGCCGTGCGCCGTCCGCCGTGCGCCGTCCAGCGAAAAACTTAGAAAAATTTCGACCCTCGAGCCATATATGATAGGAGAGGGACTTGGAAAAATTTCGACTCTCGAGCTATATATGATAGAAGGGGGACTTAGAAAAATTTCGATTCTCGAGCCATATATGATAGGAGGGGGACTTAGAAAAATTTCGACTCTCGAGCTATATATGATAGGAGGGGGACTTAGAAAAATTTCGACTCTCGAGCTATATATGATAGGAGAGGGACTTAGAAAAATTTCGACTGTCCAGCTATATATGATCTAGGCTTCCTAGAATTTTCAATACCAAATCTCATTCGAATCATAAAACAGGTTCCCTGCGTTCCTCGTTTAACTTCGTTAAGGAAGCCGTCATTTTTCCAAGTTCCTCTCCTATCATATATAGCTCGAGAGTCGAAATTTTTCCAAGTCCCTCTCCTATTATATAAGGCTCGAGAGTCGAAATTTTAACAGGGAACCTGTTTTATGGGGGGCTATTTGAGAAATCTGGCGTGCGCCGTCCGCCGTGCGCCGTCCAGCGAAAAACTTACAAAAATTTCGACTCTCGAGCCATATATGATAGGAGAGGGACTTACAAAAACGACGGCTTCCTTAACGAAGTTGAACGAGGAACGCAGGGAATCTGTTTTATGAGTCAAATGGGTATTGGTATTGAGAATTCAAGCAAGCCAGGCCTAGACAAAGCTAGTATAAAGAACGCCTAGACCTACTATAAGCCTAGTATAATATAGTTTGAGAGTCTAGATTTGTCTATCTCGAGCTATATATGGTAGCTCGAGAGTCGAAATTTTTTCCAAGTCCCCCTCCTATCATATAAGGCTCGAGAGTCGAAATTTTAACAGGGAACCTGTTTTATGGGGGGCTATTTGAGAAATCTGGCGTGCGCCGTCCGCCGTGCGCCGTCCAGCGAAAAACTTAGAAAAATTTCGACCCTCGAGCCATATATGATAGGAGAGGGACTTAGAAAAATTTTGACTCTCGAGCTATATATGATAGGAGGGGGACTTAGAAAAATTTCGACTCTCGAGCTATATATGATAGGAGAGGGACTTAGAAAAATTTCGACTGTCCAGCTATATATGATCTAGGCTTCCTAGAATTTTCAATACCAAATCTCATTCGAATCATAAAACAGGTTCCCTGCGTTCCTCGTTTAACTTCGTTAAGGAAGCCGTCATTTTTCCAAGTTCCTCTCCTATCATATATAGCTCGAGAGTCGAAATTTTTCCAAGTCCCTCTCCTATTATATAAGGCTCGAGAGTCGAAATTTTAACAGGGAACCTGTTTTATGGGGGGCTATTTGAGAAATCTGGCGTGCGCCGTCCGCCGTGCGCCGTCCAGCGAAAAACTTACAAAAATTTCGACTCTCGAGCCATATATGATAGGAGAGGGACTTACAAAAACGACGGCTTCCTTAACGAAGTTGAACGAGGAACGCAGGGAATCTGTTTTATGAGTCAAATGGGTATTGGTATTGAGAATTCAAGCAAGCCAGGCCTAGACAAAGCTAGTATAAAGAACGCCTAGACCTACTATAAGCCTAGTATAATATAGTTTGAGAGTCTAGATTTGTCTATCTCGAGCTATATATGGTAGCTCGAGAGTCGAAATTTTTTCCAAGTCCCCCTCCTATCATATAAGGCTCGAGAGTCGAAATTTTAACAGGGAACCTGTTTTATGGGGGGCTATTTGAGAAATCTGGCGTGCGCCGTCCGCCGTGCGCCGTCCAGCGAAAAACTTAGAAAAATTTCGACCCTCGAGCCATATATGATAGGAGAGGGACTTAGAAAAATTTTGACTCTCGAGCTATATATGATAGGAGGGGGACTTAGAAAAATTTCGACTCTCGAGCTATATATGATAGGAGAGGGACTTAGAAAAATTTCGACTGTCCAGCTATATATGATCTAGGCTTCCTAGAATTTTCAATACCAAATCTCATTCGAATCATAAAACAGGTTCCCTGCGTTCCTCGTTTAACTTCGTTAAGGAAGCCGTCATTTTTCCAAGTTCCTCTCCTATCATATATAGCTCGAGAGTCGAAATTTTTCCAAGTCCCTCTCCTATTATATAAGGCTCGAGAGTCGAAATTTTAACAGGGAACCTGTTTTATGGGGGGCTATTTGAGAAATCTGGCGTGCGCCGTCCGCCGTGCGCCGTCCAGCGAAAAACTTACAAAAATTTCGACTCTCGAGCCATATATGATAGGAGAGGGACTTACAAAAACGACGGCTTCCTTAACGAAGTTGAACGAGGAACGCAGGGAATCTGTTTTATGAGTCAAATGGGTATTGGTATTGAGAATTCAAGCAAGCCAGGCCTAGACAAAGCTAGTATAAAGAACGCCTAGACCTACTATAAGCCTAGTATAATATAGTTTGAGAGTCTAGATTTGTCTATCTCGAGCTATATATGGTAGCTCGAGAGTCGAAATTTTTTCCAAGTCCCCCTCCTATCATATAAGGCTCGAGAGTCGAAATTTTAACAGGGAACCTGTTTTATGGGGGGCTATTTGAGAAATCTGGCGTGCGCCGTCCGCCGTGCGCCGTCCAGCGAAAAACTTAGAAAAATTTCGACCCTCGAGCCATATATGATAGGAGAGGGACTTAGAAAAATTTTGACTCTCGAGCTATATATGATAGGAGAGGAACTTAGAAAAATTTCGTCTCTCGAGCGAGAAAAATTTAGATTCTCAAACTATATTATGATAGGCTTATAGTAGGTCTAGGCCTTCTTTATACTATCTTTATCTAGGTCTAGGCTTCCTTGAATTTTCAATACCAAATCTCATTCGACTCATAAAACAGGTTCCCTGCGTTCCTCGCTTAACTTCGTTAAGGAAGCCGTCGTTTTTCTAAGTTTTTTGCTGGACGGCGGACGGCGGAAGGCGCACGGCAAATTTCTCAAAAAGCCCCTCATAAAAGAGGTTCCCTGTTAAAACGTAGAATTGGCGGCAAAACAATTTCTTGGCTACGAAGCATACATCAATGGACAAGAGAATCTAATTTTGAGAGCAATGCCGAGTAGCGGAAATGTGTTTCCTTCGTCCCATCATCCAACGGCAACCGTCATGATAACCGCCAACGATCTTGAAGTAGGGCAGCGCAAAAAGAAGAGACGAGTCTTCTTCTTCATATCCAAGCATCTATTGATTTAAATTTTTTCATTCCTTGAAAATCAAACTGGGTCGTTTCATGGCCACGGCGATAATGATCATCCGAAGCTTTCTCTTACACGCTCCAAAAATTTGCAAGCAACTCAAGTACGGATGTTAGAGTGCCTTTGCGGGTCCTTATTTTCGCCGAGCCCCCGACAATCGCCAGTTAATCCCCCTGGCCAGCCCGAAATCGCATTCATCCACTGAAACTGCGTAGATAGCTTTAATGAAATTAGTTTTGAAATATGATTTAAAATTGCTTCAATTCAAGGATCTAGACTCAATTCACAGCTTTATTCAAAGTTTTCCTAAACCGGCTTTCCCAAAGTCATGTTCTTAAAAATCTTTTTTTTCCAGTAAAATTGTATTTTTACTTATGTATGTGTACATTAACATTACCCTAGAAAATATTCTGCCGCCATTATTCTCTTCTCGCCTACATGTATTTCTTCATCTTTTCTCCAAATTTATTTGTTCCGTTATCAGTAGACTTATTCCACCATGTGTGTAGGAGATAAGCTTAAGTGCTTCTTTGCCTCTCGTCCTCTAAACAATTTGAAGAGCGAGACGTGAGTTATCAATTACGAGGTAAATGATTCACCAAAGGTTTGATTAAAAGATGATGTCGCCATGTGCCGCTCCTTATTTACTTATAGATTTTCTCAGGCTTTTCAGTTGCGGTATTAATTGTTTACGCTCTCGTTGGAAAGAGGGTGTACACACCAAATAACCGAGATCCTTTGGAGTCCCTTCCACTTCTCCGAGTTCGCTTGTCACGACCGATAACGTGGCGATATTACAACTTTTTAATAATTTGAAAGTACATTTTTTCAATATTTCTAGTTACTTTCTTTTTCCCCGTCACATTCTAATCCCAACAAAATGACAATACATTACCGTCCCATCATGAATTTCTCCAAGTTTAGTCATTTTCAACGTGTAATTTTGGTGTCGTAGTTCTACGGTATAGACCAGCTCAAAACATTTTCTGTACTCCACCCTCTCTAGAAGAATTACAAACGCGAATTCCTTCAATGTCAAGAGTTGGTAAACTCCATGCATACAATGGAAATGAGACAATAGACAACTGTTATCAAAACATAAACAGTCTTTTGAAATGCGTGCGTAACGGAACCATGGTAAAATGTTGGGCTGACCTCCCGTTGGCGTATGTCCTTCGTCTGGCGTCCCTTTTTTACCCTGTTGATTTTTCCCTATTCTTTTTTCGCGGATTAATTTAGTCACGGTGTGGATTTAGTATATACCTAACTATATAACTAAACAGAAGTGGAAGAAATCCACCTAGGTACAATTAAAAATAAAGTGTCTTTCGACGACGCGACAGTGGTCGTCCAGCAGGTATTATTTCCACAATAAGACGTCTCGTATGAACAGTTAGGTATCAATTCGACTGATTGTTTCTCCCCTTCGATTTTCCAAAAGGAATTTTTTTTACAACGTTGTTTCGTGCATCACATCCCTTTATATGTTTGAAATGAATCTACTGTTGTTTGATCTCGGAAGATTCTGGAGGTATCACCCTGTCATTCTGTGTTTTACGATTTCGTGTGCTGGATGTTCGAGTTGATGCTCTGAGTACGTGATTTCACGCTAGTATTCTAAAAGTCGAATTTTGTGTTGAGAATATGATGAAGATATGTTGTTGGAACTTCGCACTTCCTGTAAGTACTACTTAAGTATCCTTATAAATCATAGTTTTCTGGTACGTAGGAGTGTAAAAAAAAGCTGTGTGCACTTTTCTACGATCGGCGTATTTTTATTTCCTGTTTGAAGAGTATGCTGTTCAATATTATCTTAATCGCTATCGTCTTGATCCTTATTGTTTAATTTTATAACAGCGAAATTTCCTTGTCTTCCTGACTGATGAATTGAAAACAGGTTGAACCCATGGGTATATCCGTTCAATATATGATTGAGAATTATTTGGATGAAGTTTGAGGCTGGGAATGTAGAGAAAATGTAAGATTTAAATGAAATACGAATTTTAAGACGGTCAGGAGCACAGAAAGACCCTTGATTGGAAGTTGATCCAAATTTCTGCCAAGTTCCTGTCTTCGTATTCTCTTTTTCATATTTTTTCCCCTCTTTTCCATTTTTTTCTGCCCCATGTTTCAAGTACCCGCCACGTAGCTCAGATTATCACCTAACCTAGACATTTCCTGAATTTCGACCCCAATTCTTCTACAAGTTCCTCCGCCAATATTCTTTCTTTCTTTCGTTCTTCTTCTTCTTCTGCTTCTTCGGTGAGTCCTCGAATCCTAAGTGTCAATATTCGGAAATAGTTTCAAGTCTCCAAAGTTTATCACAGCCACCACTCCGTAGGGAACCTCATTTCTCCGGGTGCCTCCCGTATCCCTCTGCCAGTGTTACATTACAACATTACTCACCGTAAGGGGGGAAGCCCCCTTACTCTGCCTAATCTTACTGGCCCTTATTTCTGATGCTCACCATCGCCCATCTATCTTGTAGAACTTTTTGCTCCCAGATTGTAGTAAGGCATCCTTGGACAATTTTTGGTACACGGATATTTTCGTACATGTTGTGGATGTATCTATATATAAGAGATGTAAATAATTTACATCGGGTTGATTTATTTTTTCGAGTAAAAAGAAGTATACGTATATGTGCGCAGATCTAAACAGAGCAGCGCAGATTTACCAACAAAATAAGTTTAGAAGAGTACAAAAGTTACAATAGTACGATACTGAGCCATGAAATATTTTTTACTTACATGTATCACACTTTGTAAGAAAACAGAGTGAGAAAAGAGTCTAAACATCGTTCTAACCTCTGTATAGGTCGGATTTTCAATGATGTTATCATTTAATTCAGGCTCTCGATTTAGAATGTAGTTAGTCTGCTATCACTCTATCTATATGAGTTTACAAGCTCTGTGAAATAATTCTTGTTGTTTCGTAATGAATGCGCGAAGGTACGAGAAAATTTAGTTTACCTTGTTGAGATAAAAATTGAGTTAATTTTACCTCATCAACCCGGGAAAATTGATTCGTTAATATTGGAAAAGTGTATGTAGGAAGAGAAAAGTAGAAAGAAAATAAATAGGCTAAATAAAACATCGTCGATCTGAGAAAATTATGAGTTTTGTCTCATTGACTTTGGAATCGAGAGAAGTTGGAGATGTGAAGAAAACAATAAGTAAATTACTTTAACGTATCGACTTAGGGGCTTAAAATCGAGTTATGTATTTTTTATGAAACCTTCCTTAATTTTATCAATAATATTACGCTCAAAAAATCTAATCATGATTTTGGATATCACAAGCACAAACGTTTCATGATAGTCGTCATTGAGAGAGAAAAAAAGTGTCCTAGGGTCAGGTGTGAGATTTCTTACAAACGAAATCATCGTTTTAGATAAATTTCCTTGGGACTTGTATCCTTAGCTATTATAAAATAGCCTGAAGTACATTACACCAGGCTGAATCAGACTTCCAGACAATACTGGTATCCTCGGCTTCCCGCGAGCACTTATATATAATTTTTTTACCTTGGATGTTCAGTTCTGTCGAAAACCCAAAAATGTATCCACGTTTTAGTATTCTTCCAACGAAGAGGAGAAATCCTTCCTGCTTTTTTTCATCCTCCCGTTTTTTCTATCTTTCGTAAGTGCGTATACATTCGCTTCTTATTACTTCATTTATGGGGCAGCTTACGAAGTTTAGGAAAAATGACGTGAAGTGACAAACAGCCCGTTGGACATTAATTCTAATAATGTCTATTAAAATGGGGTAGAATGGGGTGTATGGGAAGAGAATGGGGATTTCGTGGAAAAAGTCGTATAGCGTGCGGAGGACTTCAAAGTAGGCAGCGCGGGTGAGTGCACGGAGGAGTAACAGCTTCTCCTGCCTTCGCAATCAACCGCGTCGCCTATGTTGAGTCCTCTGCATTTTATTTTCTTATCATGTCTTTCCACGGGTAAACGTCGTCTGAGCTCAGTCCATAAGAGGTATAGTCAAAGATTGGATGGAAAGAGTTATCGTATCTGAATTACGAGTGCTATGGAGAGTGGGAGGAGGGAACATTTAAGGAAACGCGGAGAAGTGCGAGTAGAAAACAGGAAAAGGATTGTTCGACTATTATAAGATTTCTTCTTCGCAGTAAGGGCAGGGTGAGGGAGTTAGAAGTTCAGGGTTGGTGAGGTAAAAACGTGAAAGTCGGGTATGACCAATTCTTAGACGAGTAAGAACGACTTCTCCCCGTCTAAGAGTTCTAATAGAGGTGGACCAGAGTGTGGAGGTTTGTTTGATACTGAGCATTTAGTTGGACGTTTGGGTTTTCCAGAATAATTCTCGAGCGTTGAAACAAGGTCAGTATTTTGAAGAAAGATCGAGTTACATGAAGGAAGATTGGGGAATTGGAAACCAGAGAATAAGAAATTGTAAGTTAATATAAGTTTACGAAAGAAAAGTGGAGGTTCAGCGGCTTCTACGCATAAAGTGAGTTTAGGGCTTTTGCGATAGGCTCCTGGGGCCATTCTCAGGAACGAAGTTTGAATAGTATCGAGTAATGAGAGGGCGGATTTGTTGGCTAAATTGTACACAGGGTGCGTCCAAATTATCTCAACAGTTGAATGGGTTTTGGACTAAATTCGTTCGAGCGCAAGAAGGCAAGACGTTAGATAGGTATATACTTTAAAGTACGAAAATTGTATCTCAATTTCATCTACAATTCGAGCTTATGCCGAACCTTGTACGACTTTTCTTGACCGAGTTATGGACCAAAATGTGCCCCCAAAAAAACAATTTGCCAGGGTTTTCAAACAAGAAGATCAAGAATTCTCTCATATTGAATATTTGTAGGATCACTTGAGTATTGTTTTCGGAATGAGCGCTAAATTTCATCCTTTTGAGTAAAATTTGAAAGTTCTAGCGATTTTTCATCTTTGAGAACCTCGGCAAATTAGGCACATTTCGTTGCATAACTCGTCTCAGAAGGGTTGTAAAAACTTCGGTCTAGCCTCAAACGTAGAAAAAATTGAGGTAGGTATAATTTTCGTACATTTGAATATATGATGATTCACGCTTCCTATTATTCTATTATTAATAATAATAATAATAATAATTTATTATTTTAAGAGGTTTTTTTTTTTTTTTTTTTTTTTTGGATGTGGTGTCGACAACAGCCTGCGGGTCCATTACCGCCAACACCACCCTTACAAGATAACCTAGACACGAAGATACAGTTTATAAGCGTATAGATAATAATAAGAAAAAAAGAAACACACGTACCGCGCACATAAACTTGAATTTTCAAAAAAAACAGTCGTCTCTAGAAGACCCTATACGTGAATGGATGCCGAGAACATGACAAGTTACAAGAACAGAATATGTCCCGACGTGTACATCGAAAATCATTAATTCCCTGGGAGAGGATATCCACTTCCACCTCTCGGTGTTATAAGGAGTCCACGTCCTTGCCGAAAATGTATGTCTTAAAGGCCTCTTTTGTTGGCCAGTTGTGTAAAATGACTCGATGAGTCTCGCGTTTGATCGCGGCACCTCAAGCCTCCTGATGGAGCAGAGAATGTAGAACGTCATGCAGGTAATTGAGACGTGTCTATAAAATTTGTCATTTCAATTATTATGGCTCGTAAAGACATATCTTCTCTCATTCATTTCATTATGCAGGTAATTCAACATTGCACCGGAACAAATTTATCCCACATCCCCATTCAATCATTGAAATCATTTTGGCGAGGACCGTGTTTTCGCGCATCCTATAGGTGCTCGATATTCTAGTTTACCCATAGGCTAGATCGGATAAGAGACACTTCTAGAGTTATGGTAGTAATTTCCTGGAAATCCTTTACACGGTTGTGAGATTTTTTTTTTTTTTTTTTTTTTTTAATTATTATATATTTCACGTACTATCATATGATATTTACGTGCTGGTTTGATTACAATAGTATATGACATGTTATACTTGTTAGCTGGCATTCCAGCTATCAGTACGTTTAAATTACAGTTGACGTGTAAATTATGTTGTTATCATGAGATTAGCTTAGGTAGTATTACAGTTTAGCTTACCGATTTATCGGTGCAGTTACTTATGGATAGGTAATACAAGAGGTATTTTGTTACTTAGGATCTTGTAGGCTGAGATTAATCTAAGCTAAACAGCTTAAGTCTAAGAAGTGACGTCGTTGGAGACGCCTCAAGGGTGGTTCCTCCAGTAGTCGTATGGCCAGCGTATTGACATGTCGATGGAGTCGTTTCTCATAGGATATGGTTAATTGCTGGATGGATTCCTTTACCGTTAGAATGTTGAGGTCCTGGTGTAGGCATTGGTTAGTCAGGTACCATGGTGCACCAGTAATGCGTCGCAGTATCAAATTTTGCTGGCGCTGTAGGATATCGATGTTAGCCTGTGAGATAAATCCAATAACGATCGAGGCACATCTGCATTTCGTTTTTAAAAATTTGATGTGGGTATCCAAGAAAGTTTTTGAGCAAAATGGTGACCGAAAAGTTTGGCAGAATTGAGGGATGGAATTTCGAAATTTTGTAGCAAAAGAGGTTCGATTTTAAATCCATACAATGTTCAGCGGAATAAGCTCACATTGATCAGACGTAAAGAGTAACCCCATAAACATAATTTAATACCGTTGGAAACCAGAGAAAAATTTTCGTTTATTTAGTGATGTAGCCGCAGCGCTGGTAATATGCGATGCACCAATTTTAAATGAGAATGACATAAATTGGAGTAAATACGCGCTTCGAGTAACAGAATTAGATTTTCACCACTCGCAAACAAGTACCGGTGTTACCACTCAATCATCTTCTTGTTTGTCACGATAATTATATGAAGTTCATAAATAAAAAAAATAATAATAAAGAAAGGTGATAATATGCAACTGAAAGCAAATAGGCGTACGTCAAAATGAATCTGTTATTCGTTTAATGAATTTCACAGGCATTACCTACTCGCGATCTGTTACTATAATATCGCAATTTGGGTGTTTGTTCACTTGAACCCGGAAATTATCGTCGAAAATGATACCAGTACAGGCCCACTAAAAATAAAATCATTCATTGAAATATAGAAATTTTCTGCAGTACGCAACGTTCGTCTATATGGCATTACAAGTATAGTACTACACTCACAACAAACGGAATACAATAGTAGACCTTTACACGTAATAACGTGTGAGAGTTGTAAGGTGAAACGGTTGTAGGAATTCGATTTATTGCCCCCATTTCCATTTTGTTTTGCGACGTAATTCAATTCAAGCGGAGGTTCAATGAATACTACAATATGATTCATGCGTATGCCACCCAGAAATTTCTTGGCTTGTTCTAATGATACCTATGTCATTACACGCGTATCTCCGAATTCTAGACCTTCTTTTGGAGTCGAATTTATTGCGCGATGTCGCTTCATTTTCTCGTAAATGTTCCCGGGATCGACAGAATAGCGTAAAATTTTAAAGGGTGAATATCGGTGAAAGCATCAGCGAATTTTTGTGCGATACGCGTACTGTGACGTAAGCAGTTGAGTGCAGGTTGCAGCAGGTTGTACAACAGCGCGTGTAGCGGCCAGAGCAAACGAACGAACTTCGCGGAATACGAGAGCGGATATGCGCATGCGTCGCAGTTGTTTACAACTTTTGACGCCGTCGTGTGCGTGTGTACGACTGTGTGGTGTACGAGTACGATTCTCTCATCCAAAATGGTTACATATTATTTTCATTTTATCAAAGTGCGCGCGATGAAAAAAATAACGAAATGAAATACGTTGTAGTTGTTATGGGAACATTTATTATTGTGTAGAATATTGCTGGACAACTATTTGTCTTTGATGTGTAGTTAATCTTTAGTTCCGTTGTGTTGTATTCGAAGTTAGTCGTTCTCATTCATTGATAGGAATACGATTGCCAATTTAATTAGCCACGCGATATCATTCACTCAATGATCGTATGACACAGGTTTTCTAAATTATTTCTATCGGCGTTTATATTTGTTCGTAATTATCAGTTACCATGTGTGCTTCGTGAATACTATAGTATGTCACGATAATATTCGTCTTGAGTCGAATTTGATTCGAAAGTTGTGGTATGCGAAACGCGTACTGCAGAAGTGCAACGCCTTGATAAACAACGTTGATGTTCGCGAACATTTATACGATAGCCGATCGTTCGTTTAGTGTTTTCAGATAATTGAAATTAACTCGAATGCTTAACCGATATATTTGAATGGGTAAGTGCCGCCATGCACTCTTTCTACTGCGTTATGTAATATCAACATTACTAAAAAATATTGTTCGGGTCGTCAGCTGCACTATTTAGTTGAGTAGATTCTTTCCTTCAATTTTCAACGTAATTATTTGAGTCCGATTGTGAATTCCCTGCTCAGTAGGTTCTCGGATGAAAAATAGGGACTCGGGATGAAAGAGAAACTCTCCCCTTGAAGAGTGCTCATATCGCTCAAAATATCAATAATGTTTAATTACGCTAGTGCGAATGATTCATACATTGATTTACGATGAAAATAAGTCGTCAAATTCGTTCAGTATGTGTCATTGAATGTTATCAAAGGAAATGTACAGTGGGCACATTATGTATCATCGCGTTAGAGTGTTTGTTTACTTGTGTTTTTGTTGCATTATTATCAGCACCATCAACATAATATCCCGGGAAATTCTTTTACGTCGATCGACGCGGCCCAATATTTCCACGTTTATCATTTCTATAGTGGCATCGAGAAGTTCCGAAGGTGGTTCACATTGCTGAGACACCGAGACAGAAAATACTTCGTTCCCGCTAGTCATAAGCGAGCGTGTGTTTTTAGACCGCAAATATTTCGTTCCCACTAGTTGTGGCTAAATGTGTTCCCTTTTCTGCTCTCCTCCGTCAGGTGGCTTCTCATTTGAAACTCGAGACGTGGTTTATTTAACGATCGTTTTGATGGTCGCGGAACGTGTTTTCGTGTTATGCATTTAGAAACGATTACATCGATGATTTATACGATAAATAATGATTGACGTTTTCGCCACTAACTTGTAATACGATTCATTCTCGAAATTGCAGTGTACTAACGATTGTGCAGCGAAGATGTCATCGGTGGGAAGCGAAGGAGGAAGCGAAGAAAACCACCCGAGTTGCCGCGGGGACGTTGTCAAAACGGGATGTTTGAAAAAATTAAAGGTAAATTGCCGTAGGCTAATAATGGGAAAATTTGTTACGATACACGCGTATAATGGAATTTGAAGATGCGTCTACGAATAAACTCATCATTTTTGCAGACGATGAAGAAGAAATTTTTCCTGCTACGAGCCGGTTCCTCGAATTTACCGGCTTCGTTGGAATATTACGATTCCGGAAAAAAGTGGAAAAACAAACATCCGCCAAAAAGGTAAACACCCCTTATTTATAATATTCTATCTGTTACAACCTACGAAAGTTATACGTAAAATTTTTCGTAGTTTTGGCGCAATGCGAATTTTATTTATTCAACTTGTTGAGGTTGTTCGCGTCAATAATTCGTCGCCGCCTATTTAGCGCGTTTATTCCTAAATAATCGAAACAAACACGCTCTAAATCTGATCGATAAATAATTATTAAATCGTTTTCAGTTGAGGATAAACAACAGATTGATAAATTATGAGGTTGTTGACCAGCGGAGGATTGGATTTTTATTGAGCGCTCGCGTGTTGGTATCGTGTGATGAACCCTGATTGATTCTAATTAATACGTATCTATTTTCGTACTTCCTGCGAATAAGAACTGAAAAAAGGAAATAGTATACCTGCGAATGACTTTTCTAGTATTGAAATCGCGCGAAGTCTAGTAAACAGAAATTTTCTGTGATGGCACTTCGTGTTGGGAGAGTGTTGAAAGAAACTATTAAGGTTGATAGATTTGTGGTCGACGAAAAAGCAATACGGTAGAATTCTGAAACACCGGAAAGCTTGAGGTCATCTTGAAGAGTGTTTTACTGTACACAGGGCTGTAAAGTACGTTTTACGATAGTGATATCGAACTTTAGAATCTTGTGTACATTCACTCTCACCGATCAAGCAATTAGTAAAGGTATCTATTGGTTTCTATTCTAAATCGGAAAAGCTATCTGTTTTTACGTAAGAGTGACTGTTCCGATGTTTGAGCTGTATAAGGGTATAAATTTTGTTTGCTGAACGATCTTCGAGAAAGAGAAAAGAAAAAGTGATGGATAGAGTCTTGAGTTTTGTAGGAGTGATGAGACTTGAAAATGTTGATAGCTCTAGAATATGGGATATGAGAACTCTAAATTTTGCTCGCATTTTAGATAAAGATTGAGTCGTGAATCTGCGTTTTTACTCTTTTAAATAAGTGATAATTATTTGTTTTCATAATCCAACTCTGATTATGACAACTTTTAGGTGTAGATCAACGTAGTAACGATAAAATAGATTTTCTATTCGTGTCCGCGTATTAGTAGTGTTAATTTATCGCGGAGGAGTACACTGTCCTCAAGGAGAGAGTAAAAGACAGGAAATAGGGTGTGTATGTGTCGTTGGTCATGAAATTTATGGAAGAGTCATGAATTTTTCTCCTTAATCCTGCAATCCTGCATAATTCCAAAGTATCCTTTTTGCCTCAATTCATTCGTGCGATCGTATAAAAACGAGTATAATATGGTTTTCAAACGATCACGAAAAGCCGTCAGTGAGACGACATGCACTTCCGAAATTTGATTCTGACACATAGATTTTAGTTGAGTGGATTGGTTTCCAATAAAAAATGTTCAACACTTTTACCACACTTTGATCATAGAAAAGTAAATGGAATTGACGTACTAAATATTAGAAGTTAGAAACTACTGCATTGTCGGATATTGAGCAATAATTACTGAATAGTACGGTAATTTTTGGTATTTATTCTCAGCAATCTTTACTCTATACCAGTTCCACTTTCTGTCAAGAAACACTTGTAACTCCCACTTGAAAACAAATTCAAGTTATTACCTTAGAAAGCATCATGCAAAATTTAACCGATCTGCTATAAAACGAGAACTTCTTGTTGAGCAAGCAGTTCTACTGCGTTTACGGGGGGATCCACTAATTAACAAAAAGTAATCAGTGTTTCTTTTTAGATTATTTGCATGAAATAAAAAAGAAAGCGAAGCAAAGTGTATTTGATTTTGCTGCTCCATAAAGTAATGTTGATTAGGATCGATCGTTTGGTCATCCCCCTATCTATGTTTATGTCAAGCTCAAAGGCCGTTACTATACATCTCCCAAATGGCCTTCGCTCCTCTCTTTCGGACCACTGTACTCTCATACGCCGCCCGAAGATCAAAATCTTTCCAAGGCCTTCTGATATATGAAGCTCAAAGGTCGATATTTTTCCAACCCCGTGGTTAATTCTTAGACTCGTGCATTTTACCGGATACCATTTATCGAATAGCCTCCACTACTCTCGGAACTTCAGCATTTCATGTGTTTTCATAGCTCAATGTTCAAGATCTCGCCAAGGCAGTCGGAATTCTTCCGAATCACAGAAGTTGGTCAGAAAATTCCCCTTCAAAACCACGATTTTCCGAGAAGACGACGGCTCTCGAAGTTAACCCCCCTTAAAAGCATATTTCCCGTCGAAAGCATGACGCTTGCATTCTATAGTTGACAATTGCATCTGCTCAGCATAGCGAAGTGAGGTTTACCTCCTTCCAGCATTGTGTCTAGAGTACCAATTTTACCTTTGTAGAGCCGGAATAGAAAACCATCTTTCCTGAAGTTCTTCCATCATCCCCGCCTCTCCTTTTATTTAAAGAAGATTTGTTCTCTCTACAGTCGTGTGTGATCTCCTCTCCCTTTTTTCAAAAGATTTGTTGACTACGCCTCTAGATTGTATGACATGTTTCAAGACTCAAGCCTTATGATATGAGGCCGATGTCCGTAAGTGTAGAAGTGAATGAGTTTGAAAATATGAGCCTTGAGCTATATGTGAATGGTAATTGATGCCTGCGGAAACTTCGTGAGCGAAAGACTGAAGGTCTTACAAAAAACTGACTAAAAAAATACTCATAAAAGCTTGAAAGTGAATTAATGTGTGCAGACCTTCCTGAGGGAGGATATTTGGGTTGGAGCTGGTGAGAACAGTTTTGTTGGCTAAGTTATAAATTGGGGCACCATAGTCTAATTTTGAGTGGATGAAGAGTAATTTTTATTGTATCCATTTGAGAGGTGAGATGAGAATTTTGCAATGTTTAGAGCGCGTGTGCATTTGGCTTTGAGGGTTTCAATGTAAGTTTTTGATCAAAATGTAAGCCGAGAAGTTTGCCGTAGTTTCGTGATGGAATTTCGAAATTTTGTAAAATGAAGGGAGGGATAGATGGGATGGGTTTTCTTTTCTTGAAAATAGCTGAATAGGTTTTTGAAGCAGAGAATCTGAATCCGTGTTTTGGTGTCCATGTAGTAATTGAATTGAGAGTTTCCTGGAGGAGTCTGTGGGCCTCTTTGGGGTTAGCAGAGCAGATCGAGATGTTATAATTTTCGGCAAAAGACGCTTTGTGAGGAGAGGTTGACATGTGAGGTGATATCATTGATAGCTATTAAAAAAAGAGGAACACTGAGAACTTCGCCTTGGGAGACTCCGTTTTGGACTTGAAGAGGGGGGAGGTTGTGTTATTGATTCTTACTAAAAGGATTCTGTTGTTGAGAAAGGTTTTCAGTATATTTGGAAAGGGCCCCCGGAGACCAATTCCATAAAGTTTGGTTAAGAAGTCTCCAGACCCTAGGAAACGCTTCCTGGAGGTTAACGAAGATTTGTTGGTATGGATGCATCGTTGAATTGGGATTGAAGGTCGAAAAGAGGTTGTAGTGTGTTCCGTCCTTTTCTGAAACCGTATTGGAAGGGGGACAGGATGTTATTTGATTCTAAATACCAGAGGAGTCTTCTGTTCAATATTTTTTGGAATAATTTGCCAAGAACACTGGAGATGGTTATAGGGTGTAATGAGACGGGGGGGAGTGGGTCAGAGTTAGGTTTTGTATGGGAAGGATGATGACTGTTTTCCAAAAGGTGGGGTAAATGTCTTTTGCGAAGATGGTATTAAATAAGGAGAGGAGATAAGAGAGCGACCATTGAATAACGTTCCTAAAAGGTTCCAGCAATGATATAGTCAGACAGCTGTCTTTTGGTAATTTCAAAAATATTTATCGAATCATCCGGGGACAAAACCGCTCTAAGAGTTGTCCGAGTAATATTTTACAAGCTATTTCTCTCTCATTTATAATCATGTTGAAGTTAAGAAACTCCAAGCGTTGGCCATATTTATCACAAAGTAAAGGGAATTTTTTCGTGCAGAGAAAAATATATTATTCAAAGAGGAAAAAAGAAACTCCTTTCATAAGTTCAATGTAACGGCCACCTACAACAGACCGAGACCCGTGAAAGTAGAACGTAAATTTGTGCTCGAAATGTGGGAGTGTGTTTATATAATTACGTTCACTTGTTTTTAGTTAGACGATTTTATTGTCAATTCAATTTCTAAAATTTTTCTCATTGTGATCGCTTGACAGTATTTAATGGAACAATAACTACAGCCATAATATTCGTATAAATTATCTTGTTTTCATTTTACACAAATTTCATTTGTCGAAGATTGATAATTCCGTAACTCTGGAACCGTTTCAACTTCGTGTGTAAGTTGGGGAAAGAGAGAATTTTTATAGTATTTTTTATAACCCGGAAGGCTTCAGAAGAAGAGCATATCGACATGACCATTTTTTGGCCTGTTTTTTCGGTTGAAAAGGTGGGGAGTCTGGTAGTTTCATTCAAGTCAATTTCATTTCATGTATCACCAAGTGTGGGGGATTAAACTTCGTGGTGGGCATGGGGTGGAACGAGGCCTAGATGTCCATCTAGGGAAATTTTCTCGAACGATTGATAGCTCTTTCAATGAAATTTCTATTTTGCCATTTTCTGGACCATCAAGTTTTAATATTATGTTGTTCTCATCTACTCTGTCTATCGATAAATCAAGTTTCATACCTTAACTTTTAAATTAATACTAATCATTTTCTGTCCTTCCAGGAGTATCATATTGAGAGACTGTTTTAGTATCAATCGTCGCACTGATACGAAGCATAAGTATGTGATCGCTCTGTTCACGGGGATCGAAAGTTTCGGTATCGTGTTCGAAAAAGAAGACGATTTTCAAGATTGGTTTCGGTTGTTGTTAACGTATCATCGTGAAGGAGAAGACGTTACGGATGGTATTTCATTGAAGCCTTATTACGGTACGTTTTGCTTGAAAATCATTTAATGATAGGTCTATTAATAACGACGTCGACGGGATCATACGTTGAACTTTCGTAAATGCGTCGAGATTTATTTATTTATTTATTTATTTATTTCGTATTTAGCTTTAATTTTAATTACTTTCTAAACAAGTTTTCGCATTAATGTTTTTGATTTGTCTTGAATTTGATTTATTTCGGAAAAAAAAAGAGAGAGAGAGAAAACAAAACGGGTTTTTCGCAACCGAGCAGCAGCAGCATACACGAAGTACGTACGTGTTTGTGTCGCATCGTTAGAATGGATTTCGTTGAATTGTTTTTCTTGCACCTGTCTCTGGCCTGCTTTCTGGTTAGAACTTTGAATTGTTGGCATGTGTATCGTTTCTTTATCTTTTTAGAGTCTGGATAGAAAATAATTTTTAAAACGTATAAAGCGCGGCTGTGAATGCGTGTCTACGCATCGTTCAGGGAGAAAAGAAACGAAGGAGTGTGTGTGTGTGTGTGGATTGACGTAAGGGGCGTACGTTCTACGACCTGGAAAGAATGTGAAAAATTTAGGCACCTGATAGTTCGAGTCGCGAAGATGGAAAAAAATAAACACCGAATTATACGAGGTTTTTAGTGAAATTATCATGTCGGGTGGGATTTTCAAGTTTTTTGGTTACTGTTATAATATGGAGTGTGCGTCTACGTCTTGAAAATGTACTTCTTGTTTGTTCCGATAAGTAGCGGTGATTCATTGGAAGATGGATTTACTCGAATTAGTCACGTTGTGTAAATCTTTTTTTTCTTGTTTTGACTTACGCCCATGAACGAGGGGGACAAAAAAAAAAGGTGAAAAGAAAATATTTTATTTGTCTTCGTGAAAATTGTCCGCGTGTGACCGGTACATTTCTCGGGAAGCTGCCGTCTAGATTCTAAGTAGCTTATATATTAGGGGAAACCACTCCGGGAAAATTCCTAATGACCCGAGAAATTTTTAAGGATATTATATTGTTATCGTTACGAAGAAGTTGATTTTCTGCGAGAAGATTGCGTAATATTTTTCTCTCGTTCTTTGTTTTATTCAGATTGTTTTATGATTCTCGAAAATGTAAATTTCTCGTTCGGTGTAAATCTGCGTCTTTCCTTTTATTAGAAATTTATGAAATGAAGCGCAAAACTAAGATAATTTTCATAATGCGACGCGCAATTGACAAAACAATCGTTCACGTGTTTTCTTAAAAATTCGAAATTGGTTTCGCATACGCGGAGTAGAAATTTGTGTAAAAAAGGTATAATTGGCTAATGCAAATAAATGACGACGGAGGCTTAGTCGAAAAGAAAATGGCGACTCTTTTGTTGGATAGGACATGAAGAAAACATTGAAAATCAGCGAACGAAGGCGCCTATATCAGGGTATCTTCCAGGTCAACTAAGTCAATTAAAGTCAAATTTATTGAAACATGGTCAACTAAGTCAAGTAAAGTCAACTTTTCTATCCGTAGGTCAACTAAAACGTATAAAAATGCATAATTTTGTGTAAAGAATGTTTTTCACGTGTCTTCCTATATGCAAATATCAAGGTATAATCAACAAACTTCTGACTTTTAAAATGACACTTTTCTCATTTAAATATTAATTCTTGCAAACGAATAAAAAAATACCGAAATTACGATATTAGTCTGGAGAGGGGGGGGGGGGGGAGTTTGATATTCTTTAGGGTCAAATAAAATATCGAAAAAAGGTCAACTAATGTCAACTATTTCTATTTTTCAATTCTGGTAGACACCCTCGATTGGATTTCGCGAATTGAAAGTTTGCCTTTGATTTTAGCATATACGAGGTGAGAATGTAATATCTCGCGAAAAAAGAAGAACTTGTTAGAGAGATATGATGAGGTAATTTTGTGCTTCACATTTAGGGATGGTAAATTTTTCTGGGGATATGGACGGGATCAATGTTGGTACTCATAAAGAAGAAAAATCTGTTCTCATTTACCTGGTGAAGTGCTTAATACCATGCAGAGGGCTATCAAGAGGAAGAAATGACCCTGTAACTTCTGCTGTCCTCTCGTCTTGTTCTTCTTGTGCAGAATTTTTCTCTTTTGGTCACCATACTGTTTCTATTCCTTTATATCATATTGCTTGCTCGTTTGCCCACTTCTTATTGTAATGGTACTTGCGTAACATTGACCTTATGACAGAGGATACGACCAATACGATAAAAATTGGGCAAACGAGTCTGCTCTAAGGGGAGGAGCTTTATATTGAAATCTGCTCTGATAATCTCATTAATTTATCAAATACTTGACAAATGTTGCATGACAGCGAATACTGTCTACCTCTTTTGCCGATGCGACGGTATTCATAACCTTCTTAAAGAATTTTTTCCAAGCTTTTTGAGTCCTTTGAGGAACAGAATTTTGTATCCTTCCAAGTATTCAAACCTTGAAACTACGATTCAATTTTGTAAACAAACCTTCGAAAGTAGGGTCCAAAAATTGGTCTCGTTGAATTAGGTCGAGTATTAAATGAAAAATATTACGTTAGACCTAGGTTTCTTAATGACGAAGAAGACGTTTTCGAAAAGTCTAGCAAGTACTCTTTTTCTACTAAATGAAAAAATGACGCTAAGCGTCTGATATGATTTTATTTAAATTTATTTTTTGATGAAAGTTTCCTAGTTTATTTTGTATATTTTCTACTCATTTAAAATTATGCGAACTGTATTACACGTACGATCAACTTAATTAATTTTATGTTGAAAGGAAGAAAAAAAGTTTCGTTTTTTTTCAAGCGTATTCTTGGAGTGACTCAACATGGGCGGGGAAGGAAGTTGAGCGGTTCTTATCCGTAATCCTGGTTTGAAAAATTCAAGTGAAAATTATTAAAGATTAAAATAGAAGAAATCACATCATGTAGCAGTTTCTCGTGAAATCCTTCTCTGTAAGAAGAGCGAGCTTAGTCGACTATCATATCAACATGATAGAAATAGAGCTTAGCTTCTCGACCCAGTTTATAACTTCGAATGTGTTCCTTTGTGTACTTGAGAATATTTGAGAAGTGCATCCTTGAGTGAGGTCTGTTCTTTACAAGTGTATCCTGAAGTATAATCTGATCGGAAGTGAATTCAAAAAATTTTCTCTAGAAACCACAAGAAAAAAAAATTTATTACGTGACTCGTGTTTTCCACGTGTTTCTACAGAATGATCATACATTGACTTTGACTTACTTTTTTCTTTCATAAATCGTATCATTTCCCGTATCGAAAGGTAGCACGTCGTAACGTAATTGATTTTTCTTCGTGTGGTTTTAAAGGATATTTCTACATTAATAATTGGAACGCGCGTTTTTGATTTTCGTATTTGAATTCATTCCTTAAAGAGAAAGGCAAGATTCGTGTCTCATGTGCGGAGAATAAAAATATACTTCTTCATTCATTTAAATCGGTAGTTGACAACCCAAATTATTTCTTTTTTTTTTTTTTTAGTTTATTTTTAGAGATTATATAATCTACTTTTTGATATCTCATCACGAACATTAGCATTTATTTCCATTTTATGTTTTAATTACTTTGAATGAATACAATTGCAAGGGAAAAAGTAAATAGGTTGTACTACTTCTTAAAACGTGAATATCAATAGATCATTTATTCAAAAAGGCATTCATACTTATCTTATGTACTGAGCATTCGCAAACCTCTTATTCGCGTGGGCAATCAACATCACGAATTAGAATGTTCATTTTTAAGAGGAATAGTACGATGACTGCGAGATGCATTCAATTTCCTTTCTTGCATTTGCGACATAATGCAACGAGTCGACGAGATTTGTCGATCGTCAACTTTTCGGTTTATTCCCGACTAAAGAGAAACTTTGAAGTCTGTTTGAAAGTGGGATACGCTGGCTATATTTGAATTCTGAGACAATATTTATAACGTAGTATAGTAGAGCAAACTTATTTTGTAAATAGGTACTATGCTGAGGAACCTCTAAACCATAAGTACAAAAGCTAGGCTGAGATTCTGCAGGCTTAAACCATGTATAAATAGATAAGATAGGCTGCCGTAATGAACAGAATCTTAGTATGTATCATTCTACAGTAGATTTGAGGGATATAGGCTATTTGATGACATCATGGAGTGGGGTGTTTTTGACGTTATTAGTAGGACCATAGCCTAGTCCTCATTATATTAGTACACATCGCTTGTTTCACATGTGCAGAGCAGCCCGTCCTCCATAGGGGGTGCGAGTTGTGTATGTATGAATTTCGTTTCCTCTCCAACACTAGAATTGACTCTTTCGAGTGTAACTTCAGTGTTAGAAGAATCTCGGTGAAATCCCTTCTTCTGGCAACCGTCAAGCTGCAGTATCCCAGGCATACGTTGGACACACGCCTTAGAACTAAGCCACTGTCAGAGTTTCACTTCTTATTTCTTCAAATTCCTATGCTTCCTCTTCTTCCTGTAGAGGGTGATCTGTATGTAGATGGTACACATCAGGTGTTGAGTTGGCCGTAAGGTGGTTTTGCATTTGCTTATCCCTTTCCGGTCCATCTTCTTCTTCATGACTGTGGCTGCGAATGCAGGCACCTGTTTTCATGATTCTTCGAAGGCTCCGCGGATTCATCGACCTTAAACTCTTGAAGATACCGACTAAAATTACCCCGTTCAAGTTTCCTTATTTCACAATTAAATAAGGTGTGCTGTAGTCCAACATCTCGTCTTTGATTGCAGCGCGAACATGTTGCCTGCTTAAATTTCCTCAACTACTCACAATATTACTTGTGGAAGTGGTATGGCCGGCTTGGTGGTAACCATGGTCTTGATTCATCCTCTCATCAAGGTCGCGTAATAACACAGGTGTCGTGCATTTACCTAGTCCTTTCTGAGCAAATTCTCGCTGATTGAATTCGATTTCTCTCGCTTTCCATTTTTCACGCGAGGTGCGCTTGGCCTCCTACTCGACCCGTAAAGCCTCTTGATCAGTTTTCGTGCTCTTCTTTGTTCTGAATGCCATCGCTGCAAGGAGTTCGATTACGCGCTTATACCCAAAATGCCTTCATTGAGACAGTGCAGTGGGCTTCTTGGTCGTGATTTCCACTCTTTGCAGGTGAAAGGTGAGTGGACTGAACTTTTGGCCTCCGTCTTACCTTCTGCGTGTTCTAGTCTGGCCCACTCAATCCAACGCGTCATTGCCTCTAGGGCCCGGTTTACGCTGCTCTCTAACGCTACAGTTGTTTGTGTGTCATCTGCATATAAGACAAACTCAACACCTGGTGGTCTCGTTAAATGCGAAGTACGACCAGAGTGGCCCAAGGACCGACCCCTGCAGTATCCCACAAGTAACACGGCGTTTCTTTGTATCAGCAGACATCTCTGCTTGATAGATTTCTCGACAGCTCAAATAGCTGCTGATCATCCTCAGCAGGTATGTAGGTATTTCTGCAGCCACGAGAGCTTCCAATATCCTCTCATATAGAATCAAATTAGTATATACTGTACTGAGGAATATAATTCATTTGATGACATTATAGATTGGCAGGTCGTTACGCTTGGAAGGATTTGGAGTCCGGACTCGAGCTACTTTTATACGGTGAACTATAGAATAAGGTTTTAGAGGAAATCACTGGGGAAGGCTGTGATGTCGCCATGATCTTCGGTTTTGGCTTGGTAGTCCTGAAACTCGTTGCCTTGAGGGGAGAAAAACTCAATTGAACTGACAATTGGAACAGGGTGAGACGTCCTCAAGAGCAACTTTTCATGATCTTCGATCCAGAGTAGAAGACCATAAAACGTTCTGTTGTCTATATCGAGTGTTCTTGACGCCTTCGGAATTGGAGATCTCCGAGGAGCTCTCTGGGTTGAGATCCACTCTCACCGGGGTCACCGCTGGTGAAAAAGTGCTTTATTCTAACTTACCGGGAAGAGTTGAAAAATTTTGGTCAGGAAAAGAATTTTGAAGATTAATGTTTTTTCCCGCAAAAACGTGTATAAAATTCTTTTTGTATGATTCATAAGTACGTTTTAAAAATCATCTCATTTATAGCACTTTTTATGATATGACCTTTGAGAACTTTTCTGTAGAGTGGAGAAATTCTCATCATTTAACCTACCCACATTCAATTCAGGTACGTTAGTTCTCACAAGAAAATAGTCATCCTGTATGAAAATCGTTCGAGTCTTGTAATTTCGTAATTTGATACTGAATTTCTTCAAAGTTTCCAAATTTTAATAATAATGTATCGTAATTTATTTCATAATGGACGTCATTCCTTATCTACATAAGATTCCTGTTTTATTTTTTGCTATTGAATGCTGTTATAGTACAAATATTTGCCTGAAATCGTAAAAAAAGAAAACTATACAACCTATGTGCAAGTTCAGGGTGTCTACCAGGTCAACTAAGTCAATTAAAGTCAACTTTTTTGAAACATGGTCAACTAAGTCAAGTAAAGTCAACTTTTCTATCCGTAGGTCAACTAAAACGTATAAAAATGCATAATTTTGTGTAAAGAATGTTTTTCTTATGTCTTCCTATATGCAAATATCAAGGTATAATCAACAAACTTCTGACTTTTAAAATGACACTTTTCTCACTTAGATATTAATTCTTGCAAACGATTGAAAAAATACCGAAATTACGATATAAAATATCGAAAAAAGGTCAACTAATGTCAACTATTTCTATTTTTCAATTCTGGTAGACACCCTGAAGTTGGTCTACATTCTCTCTTCGTATAATGTTGGTAGAGTACATATGAAAGAAGTATAGCGTCTTTTCCAAGGTCCGGTTGCTATAAACGTACGTGTAATTGGCATACATTCGAATTTTCATTGAACTTGAAGTAAATTCAAATGAAAATTTCGTTTGTTAATTCGGATTGTTTGGTGAGTGAATCCTGTTAATGTCGATCGACGACAGAAGAGTGATCGTGTTTTGTCAGCTTCCCGTGAACCGGTTATCTCTCACGCATAAACACGACTATAATTTCTATGGCTTGTGTGACGTCAGGTAATCTTGGAAACGGCCGCTAGTATTTCAAAATTGTTGATTTTGTTGTGTCGTCAAAAGCCTCTCTCTTCCTGTGGTCGCAATTTTATTGTATCGTCTTGGTGGTCCAAGAGCTTCATAGCTTACCTACCCAAATATTTGTTTCGATAATTTATTTTTAAAAAGTGCATACGATTTACTCGATGCGCCTGCTATGTTTTTGTGTGTGAACAGTTTGAAGTGGCCATAATCGAAGATATCCATTTTATAACGAAGGGACAAAACCATTCTATTATCTTTTTTATTCGCTGCTTATCAATGTCCTCTGAGTTGCTTTTATTAAATCAATAATTGGGAGATTATTCACTCGTCGTAATTGCTCCGGGGAGACTTATATTTTTTTGTTGATTATTTTTCATATCGAGAGGATCCAGTGGAACATATTGAAAATTTTATCAGTGTGATATTATTTGTACACGCATTTGTACAGCGTAAGTTCGCCTCGGATAATATTGAAGTATCGGTACCTACAATTATAAATATGGTATCTATCGGGTTAAGGAATGTGTTCTTTCCCTTTACTGCCTTCAAGATTCACCGCAACAGTACTTTTGTAGGAGAGTGGCACAGAACCATGCTTGGAACTCGTGAGACTAGAATGGAAAAATATTGTTATTCCCCTCGATTGAATTTGCGATTGATAATTGAGATTGAGTGAAGAAGAAGTGTGTACTTTAAACCATCGTATTTTTTAACGATGTTATTTATATAGCGTGGGCTATTTTTCAACTTCCTGAAATTTGTTTTTCATCCAGTACTCGAAGTATGTAGTTTGAATTAGTGCCTTTTAATTGCGGATGGATAAAATGATATCAAGGAATATGATTTGTCACTTGATAATGTCAAATCGACGAAGCAGAAGTGATTGTCAAGGGCTAAAGGTTAAGAGTCACGCGTGCGATAGATGTGTAAAAACCATAAATACAAATATATTCTCATTTTATTCATTCCTCTCAACTTTCTCTCAACTGGAAGAGGAAATCAGACGCATTCCACCTGTCTCGTGTGTGATTAAAGTAAGGTATATCTATCGATTTTACAATCCATCAAAGAAATCCCGAATCTTATTGAATAGTTCACAGATGGAATGATTTTTAGAATAGTTGATAACGATTAATTAACCTAACAAAAAAATTATATTGTTGGTCAGAGGTCTGGTAAACATGAACATTCTGGTTATTTTATCCTCGAGACGAAGGTTTTCGCTCCATTCCTTTCATTTTTTTCTTCTCTTTAAGAGGAAGTGAGACGTATGATAGCTGGTCCATGTTCTTCTGCCAAAGTATGTTTTGGTTGCGGAAGGCATTCTGAGAATCGACAGATAAAATCATGAATAGTCGTAAATTTGAGTTTATTACTCCCGAAAATTGATTATGTATAATTTATTGTTAGTCTTGTAGTCGCGATTTTTTCAGGAGTAATTAATTGCGTTAGCAAGGTTCACTTACTACTCGACACGTGTAAACTTAATGTCAGCATAATATGTCCAGCTACAAATACTGTTCATGAACGCTGGTTCCAAGTCGCCTGATAACGTCTTCGTCATAATGTTAACTCGGATGTCCCCCATTCGGAAAATCGGTTGTCCTGAAGAAAAGTAACACAGCCTTTTCCCTCAAAACCTTAACTCGCGGCGGAAGGACGTTTTCCTCAAATTGCCCTCATAAAGAAAATTCACTGGAAATTGAAAAAGTGTAATAAAATCGTATGATCTCATTTTTTCACAACTCGTCGTGCATGTGCTACTAGGTTGAACGGTGTTAATTTTGCTCGTAATTTCTTTCCTTAAAATGCCTTCCGACCTGAATCTGCGGTTGAATATTTATCGCTGAGGGCCTCGTAGAAGCTGTATTTTCAGCAGCAATTCATAGACGTAGGACTCTATGGTTTCCGTGTAAGCCTCGGGTACTGCATTTGTTTCGCCCTCCTTACTCGCTCTTAATACAATCTGGTCAGAACGTCGTTGTAGTCAAATATGCTGCTGTTCGTCGTGATGCTCTGCGTTTACGGATACACTTCTCTTCTTCAAAATCTTGGCAATGTTTTACCTACACAATTCAATGATTTAAAAGGTCTAATTGCTGGTGCACGCGGTTCAAATGCTAGAACCGAGCTCCAAGATTGTGAAAGTTCGTATCAGTCTTATATCACAATTTGGGCGTACCGGCTCTGGAACTCATGTCTTTCTGTCTCGTTGTCTTCTACTTTCAATAAGGAATACGAGTCCTTTTATGATTAATTTGGTTGTCAAAGAAATGTGGACTAGGGTTCGGATTGTGGAGAGTATTGTATTACCGGACTATTCGAAGATCGTTGTGTAGTGTGTTCTCACTGGAGGGTAGCATATGAGTGTGTGGTTGATGTAGAAAGGATGTAGCGCGGAGTTTTTTTTTCTGGGAGGCGGGGGTGTTCAGTCGTTTTTTTTTTTTTACTTAGTGGTAAGAAAGTGGTCTGCAAGAGTAATGACTGTATCAACTTTTGTGAGCTGAGGCCCTTTTGTAAGGTACCGGGCTTCTGTTCTGGGCGTTGGTAATTCCTTTTCGTTTTGGTAGTTAGTCTAGCGCATTCTATCTATGGAGTACTCATCGCCGTTCAGCGTACCCAGCTTCACCAGTCCTTTAAACAGCTTGCACCGCGTTACTGCCAGTTTACAATACAATATGGCCACCTTCTACAGTTTTGTACTGCTCTCATTGAGGAGACTACAATACGCCCATCAGTGACGCTGCTTCTCTTCTTCTGTGCATGGACATTAATGTTTGGAGTAGTTCAGAGGTGGGTTACTTGATGTGAGATGTGGACAGCATTAGATCAAACACGGCCTAGCCTCTGGTGCGAAATAAAATAATATTTGTTTTTAGGATTCTCGACCCAGGAGGCGTGGCTTCTTTTGTGTCTTCTTAATTAGTAAGATAGACTTCTATTCCTCATAAACGCGAAAAACGAATACTCCCAAGGGAGAGTAAACAGTGCAAACCGCAGAGAAATACAATACGACGAGCGCCTTCGGTTAATAAACCATCTTCAAGCCTGAAATGAAAGCAACTGACGAACAGAAAAGACGAGCAAGGTATTAAGATTGTCCAGACGAGAAATCGGGGTGTGAATCATAAACCAGTTCGATCAGGCCATCTTCCGGAATGTACGAGTTGAGTACAGTGATACCGTCGGTGTTTAGATGACACATTATCTCTATATGCTCGGGGGCGATGCGCTTACGATAGGAATTCTCCTTATGGAGGAGCTTTTCGGATCCCTCGCGGAAGCTGTGGTCACTGTTTATTAAATGATCAGCAAAAGCTGACTCCCCCAAGTGTCCCTTCTTCCAACACTTCAGGTGCTCAGCTTCTCTAACTTTCATTTGGTGGCTGGTCTCACCAATATAAAAGCCTCCACAATCCCCACACTCCAAGTTGTAAACACCACTCCTCTCATCAACAGGTATGGGGTCCTTCAGTCTCACAAACAACCTCTTGACTGTGGTAGGGTTGTAAAACGCGGGTCTGAAGCCAAACGGGCGGAGGACCCGACCCAATTGGATGGAGAACTTCCCCAAGAAAGGGAGACTGATCCAACGCAAACGGCGATCACGGATCGTGTCTCGGGGGAGGGAGGTGGTGGAATCAAGAAGGCTTCTCGTAACTTTCCTCCGAACCATCACGTCAACATCGACATTGACCCCATTCACTCTGGCCAGGTGTTTTATTGTGAGTAACTCTTTCTTGAAGGCAGACTGACTGAAAGGAATACGAGTCGGTCTGTGAACTAGGCTGTGAAAAACAGCCATCTTATGAGCAACAGGATCGAACGAACCACCGTGGACTAAAACATCGGTCGTAGTATCTTTCCTGTAAATTCCAAACTTATGGATACCGTCTATTATAGAGATCGATGAATCCAAAAAGTTAATGGAAAATACCCCTATTTCCAACGTAAATTTGATGGAAGGGTATACCAGGAATTGAGATACCTCAGAAACTCACCAAGGAGATCTGGGGGACCAGTCCAGGTGCATAGAACACGTCATCAACGTACCTGTGCCAATAGTGAATATGATTAAGTAACATCTGGTTCGAGGAAAAGAGGTCAAGTTCAAACTTGGACATGAAAATTTCGGACATGAGAGAGTCTAAAGGTAATCCAATAGGGATCCCTACTTCATCAGGAAACTCGAAAAATTTTCCTTCAAATTTACAGTAGTTGGGGGAGCAGCAAATATTCAGAAGATCGAAAAATTTCTGAAGCTCATTGTGAGGAATATTGGCTTTGACGAGTAGCTCACCCATAAGCTGGATAGTAGCAGCCTTAGGAATATTCGGGAACAAACCAACAACATCAAACGTTACGAGCGGGTGGTCGTTCCCGGGGGAAGACTTACACCCTTCAGAACGTCAGTTAAGGAGGCCGAATTCAAGACCGAATGAGGAGATTCAAAATCAATGCGATTTTTGAACCAACGGTCCAGGAATTTGGCAAGGAGGGAGGTGGGGGAGGAGACGAAAAAAACAACGGGTCGTATCAGGGTAATGTTCTTATGCACTTTGGGCAGCCCGTAGAGGAGGGGGGGGGGTGTGGGGTTAGGAACAAGGAGGGTTTTTTTCAAAGCAGGAGTTTTGATAATAGCCTCACTCCTGTTGATGACACTCCTAACTTCTTTAACGTGGAATCAATGCGGTTTCTCAATTTATGGCCAGAAATATTAGACGAAGTCATACTCAAGCGAGTAATACAGGAGTAATTTACAATTTTAGCCACAGAAATTAAAATGGATCCGCACTGAATTGCGGAGTTGGTATGGAAAGTTGAATGTCACCACTAGGCTGAACTTATTGGTCCATTGTAGACTTTCTGGCCTACTGCATCCGGGTGAGTTGGATCTGTTTATTAAGGCTATTAATGTTGAATGCCGCGGTTTTGAACCTAAATTGAAAAGGAAGAAAAATAAGAAACTTTGTTCCCTCCAAAAAAAGAAAGAAAATTTGAATAATCTCGCTGTCCAGGAAGTGTTATCCAAAACTTCCAACCGCGCATTATAAATTGCAGTCAGGTTGAGTTCAGTAGTGATGAGGTGAATTTATTAGAGAAAGGGTTGAAGTTCGGATTACCCCCTCTTAATAATAGTAATGCTTTGGCTAATGTTGTTACTTACCTCGAGGTGAAAATCGGACCGGAGGTTAATACTAAAAAAAATTGTGCTGCTCTTGTCCGCAATTCCTCCCTCCCTCGTATAAACAATTACGCAATTGAGGTGATAAAGGGATTAAAGAGGAGGGTCAGGGAGGAGGGCTTAATCATCACGAAGGCTGACAAAAGTAATGCCATTGTCGTGATGGAGAAGTCCTCCTACGTCTCCAAGGTCTATGACATTCTCGGCCAGTGTGGTGCTAAGGAAAACGACAGTTTCAATTTTCCTAAACACGTAAAAGAAGTTGGACGTGTGATAAACGAGTGTGAATTTATTATTAAAGCTCCCTCACTAAAAATATTGCTCCTGGAGCCCAACCCTGTGCCTCCCCTCTTGTACGGGCTACCAAAAGTCCATAAAAAAGATAACCCGATGCGTCCGGTCGTATCCTTTGTGTCCTCCCCCACGTACGCACTGGCGAAATTTTTGGACCGATGGTTTAAATCGAGAGTTGACCATGAGTCACCTTACTCGGTGAAAAATTCGGTCTCCTTGGCTGATAGGCTTAAGGATAATATTCTTCCGCTGGGATCGACCCTGTGTTCATTTGATGTGGTCGGCCTGTTCCCCAATATCCCCAGAGCAACCGCCATGCAACATATGGGAGACCTTTTGATTCAAACAAATGTTCGCCAAGAAGAATTGGGTGAATTTTTCAATCTTTTCAATATTTGTTGGTCTCCCAATTATTGCAAATTCGATAACAGTATTTTGAGTTTCCTGAAGAGGTTGGAATACCCATCGGTTCTCCTTTGGGTTCTCTCATTTCGGAGGTCTTTATGTCTAAGTTTGAGCTCGATTTGTTCTCCTCTGGCAGTGCGTATTTAGATCAGATTTATTATTGGCACAGGTATGTCGACGATGTGTTGTGTACGTGGACTGGTCCCCGAGAGCTCCTTTTGGAGTTTCTCCAGTATCTAAATAATCAATATCCTTCTATAAAATTTACTTTAGAAATCGGTGGCGCATCTATTAATTACTTGGATTAGACGATCTGTAATAGAGACGGTATCCATGAATTCGCCATATACAGGAAAGGTACTGCGACCGATATTACTGTCCACGGCAAATCTTTCTGCCCTGTAGCCCATAAATATGCTGGATTTAACAGCCTAATCCATCGACTGACTAGTATTCCTCTCAATCAGTCACCCTTCCAAAAGGAGGTATTAACTATAAAGCACTTGGCCAGAGTGAATGAAGTGAACTTAGACATTGACCTTATGATCCAAAGGAAAGTTACTCGAAAATGCCTCGATTCCACCACCTCCCTCCCCCGCAATACGGCCCTAAACAGTAGAGAGCGTTGGATAAGGCTTCCGTTCTTGGGGCAGTTTTCATCTCAATTGAGTCGTGTCCTACGCCCCTTCGGATTTCGGTCTGTGTATTACAACCCCAATACCATAAAAAGTTTATTGGTTAGGCTAAAAGACCCCATCCAACTGGACGAGAGGAGTGGTGTGTATAAAGTTGAGTGTAAGGATTGTAACGGAATTTATATTGGCGAGACAGGCCGTCAGTTGAAAATTAGAATCGCTGAACATAGGAATTGGCGTGGGAAAAGAAGAATATAGGTGAATCGGCGTTTGCGGACCATCTAATCACTAGCGGCCATAGCATTAAAGAGGGGTCCGAGGTCCTCCTCTATAGAGAAAACGCGTATTCGAAGCGAAAAGCGTTAGAACACATTGAAATAATCCGTCATTTAAATAACGACGACCTTAGTGTGCTCAACAGGTACATACCTGATGAGGGGTTGATTGAACTAGTTTACGAGTATGATTCACGTCGTGATGACTCGCTGGTTCAATCCTGATTTCCTTGTATGTTTCTAGCTTACAGCCGGAGTTAGTTCAGTCGCTTTCCAGTCCCCGTTGACAATGATTGTTTAATCGAAAGCGCTCCGGCGTCGTTTAATTTCTGTGGCTAAAATTGTAAATTACTCCGTTTGTATTACTCGCTTGAGTATGACTTCGTCTAATAATTCTTTAACGTGCTTAGGAAAACTGAAATCCTCACTCCCTTTAGCACCACACTGCTGGAGGACTTCATGGACCTTAGAAGAATGGCATATTCGTTTTTCGCGTTTATTATGGATAGTCGTAACCTTGAGGAACGTATTCGTTTAATTTCTATTCCTCAACTATGTAAAAGTGCTTACTCTTTAGACTTGGAGAGTACCACCTACCTGAAGCCGACATAAGGTTGATTTCGCAGATTCTACAGAAATGAAAGAGGGGCGGACGGACAGATTTCCTAGAAATGGTGGAGTTCGGAAGAGACATGAAGAGATGTCGAAGTCTAGTTTAATCCTGCCAGGGTAGAAAATATCTACGAATTCCCAACTTTTCCACAATCTTTATAAAAACGATGGAACTTCTCGTATTCCACCTTCATGCGAATGTCGAATTTTAGAATTCGTTCTTCGTTTTGAAAAAGATTATTAATTTTCATTACCTATGGATATGGATATCGCCGCGTAACTATTTTCAAACAAAAACTGGTGAAAACAGAGTGAAAAGAAAAAAACGAATTACAATTCTTGAAAATTAGACATAGATTTGTAGCGTGTAATTTTTGTTATCTTTTAGGTGTAGGTTGGAAACAGATTATTGTTATTATTTACATTGTGTGTAGTATACATAATATTGTATTCATGAAACCACCGTTCCTGGTATTGTCGTTCATTGGAAAGCAGGTATATTTTGTTGTGTTAATTGTTGTTCTCATTAATGTACTCGTACAAAATGTACATGTAGGTAGTACGTTTGTGTACGTTATATTTGTATTCCCCAAGTTCTCACTGGATGAGGTACGAGCTTGAACTACATGTCAACGAAAGTCTGATTCCAAGGACACATAATTTCAAAGTTTCTCAGGTTAACGTTCGTAGCAATAATTGATATTCGGGTAATTTTCTTTTCGATTTCAAAAATTGGTTATTATCGATTTCTTCTGGTTCTCTCTCTCTCACTCTTTGTTTTTTCTTCTGCCGCCTCGATTTTCATTATTTGTTTTAAGCGCACATATTCGAATATCAAGTTCATTCATTTTTTTTAGTAGATTTCGGTTGATTACTCCGATCATTAATCAGTAATTCTGTGAAAATTTCGTCGTAATGAGGATTCGTTTTGCACCGAATTAATTTTTTGTAGAGATTCGGATAATTGCTGTATAACGGATTGAAAAGGGACTCGGAATCAGAATTTACCTTACAATAAATACGGTTCGTTATTATAGTCATCCGAAGGACACTTGGTATGTCGAACTCGCGGCTTGATAAAACTCATTCTGAAAGCGACAAATTAATAATGATATTATCACCGTAGTGTGAGGAGGAAAAATTGCGGGGTAACTTCTTTTGACATAGTATAGTATATTATTATGTTGGAAATACTCTTTAATCCGATTGTGTAATTCGAGAAGAGCCGCGGTGACGCTGAAAATGCTTTGTTTCTTCGACGGGCTGTTGATATTGATGAATGATGCTATGAAATCGTAATTGTAATGCGATCCATTTTACGAGTCTTTTATGCGACGCGCATCAGGGAGAAGTTCTCTAGAAAGCGATAGATATAATGGAGAGAGAACGCTATACTGAAACGAAGACGACTGACTCCTATTTGTCTATGTGTTTGCGCTTATGTATATTTTTAACGAGAAGTTTAATCGCGGATGAAGGTCATATTGTAGAAAATTTTCATTTTCATAACTGGGCGCTGCCTCATTGTTTTTTGTCGATGAATGAATGAGCAGCGACTGCGAATCGAATGGAAGATTCGGATGTGTTTTACAGTATTATCTACGGAAGAAGATTGACCAAATATTTTAGTCGTACACTCGGAACACTCGATGGAAGTACGTGTTCTGTAACTAAGTGTTGTCGTAATTCGTCATAGATTTCGAGCGACGGTTTCATGATTTGCTCGTGACTTCACACTGATGCAATCAATGGTGTAAATGTATACGAAGCGGAATTTTTTGAAATTTGTTCTGTATATCGTGTACGAAAACAAAGCAATTTTCGAAGTGAAAGAAACTTTGCGACTCGTGGAAACGGTTTGACGTGCTCGAGAAATTTACAGAATAACGTCAAAATTGGTCCAACTGTGGCATTACTGGGCTGGAATTTCTGCTCTGTCTTGAGTATTATTGATTGATTATCGTCTTAATATAATGTTTCTCAAAGCTTACAACCATTTACGATAAAGGACACAAGTTTTAACGATTTTCCGCCTCCCATAGTGCCCTGGGGCTCAAAATTACGAATTCTACAATTTCTAAATTTATAATTTCCATTGCTGGAATAGCAAAGGATAAAGGAGACCAGAAGAGTGTGAAAATGATGAAATTTCTGGCAAAGGGCTTACTGTAAGAATCTATATGTGAGAAAAGAAACGGACGGGAGCTAACCTGTCTCCTCCAGAGACACGTGGTGTAGCATTTTATATGCTTGCTTATTGCACTTTGATTCAATTTATCGATTATATTGATTCATGATGACGTCATAGTAACGTCGCTCTCTGCCAGTATAAGGCCGCATTATTCTCTATGGTAGACTAACCAGCTCACAGGCTCACCCGCTTGTACAAGAGAGTGCTAGTTTGGCCTAGTATAACCTAGTATACGAACACTGTATATCAGGCCTAGTATAATAATGAAAGTCGGAAAAGCCCAGTACAATTAGTATATTGTATAATTAGGCCTATTATGTTCTCCTCATATATTTATGTAGAGAGAGTTTGGAGTAGCCGAGTTCTCCTCATATATACTGACTGTAGAGAGTTCTACTCATTTATGGAGAGTTCGGAATAGTCTAGTTCTCCTCACATACATGGAGAGTTCTGATTAGTCGAGTTCTCCTTGTATATAGAGAGAGCTCGGAGTAGCCAAAGTTTTCTCATACATAGAGAGAGTTTGGGGTACTCAAGTTCTCGTCATACGTATGGAGAGTTGGGAGTAGCTGAGTTTTCCTCGTATATACAGAGAGTCCAGAGTAGCCGAGGTCTCCTCATACATAGAGAATGTTTGGATTAGTCGAGTTCTCCTCGTATATAGAGAGAGTATAGAGAGAGTTAGGAGTAGCCGAGTTCTTCTCGTGTATACAGAGTTCAGGATAGCCAAGGTTTTTTCATACATAGAGAGAGTTTGGGGTACCCGAGTTCTCGTCATGTATATGGAGAGTTTGAAGTCGCTGAATTTTCCTCGTATATACAGAGAGTCCAGAGTAGCCGAGGTCTCCTCATACATAGAGAATGTTGGGATTAGTCGAGTTCTCTACGTATATAGAGAAAATATAGAGAGAGTTAGGAGTAGCCCAGTTCTCCTTGTGTATACAGAGTTCAGAATAGCCTAGGTTTTTTCATACATAGAGAGAGTTTGGGGTACCCGAGTTCTCATATACATGGAGAGTTCGGATTAGTCGAGTTCTCGTCATATATAGGGAGAGTTTGAAGTCGCTGAATTTTCCTTGTATATACAGAGAGTCCCGAGTAGCCGAGGTCTCCTCATACATAGAGAATGTTGGGATTAGTCGAGTTCTCCTCGTATATAGAGAGAGTTAGGAGCAGCCGAGTTCTCCTTGTGTATACAGATACATAGAGAGAGTTTGGGTTCCCGAGTTCTCATATACATGGAGAGTTTGGATTAGTCGAGTACTCCTCGTATATAGAGAGAGCTCGGAGTATCCAAAGCTTTCTCATACATAGAGAGAGTTTGGGGTACCCGAGTTCTCGTCATGTATATGGAGAGTTTGAAGTCGCTGAATTTTCCTCGTATATACAGAGAGTCCAGAGTAGCCGAGGTCTCCTCATACATAGAGAATGTTGAGATTAGTCGAGTTCTCCTCGTATATAGAGTATAGAGAGAGTTAGGAGTAGCCGAGTTCTCCTCGTATCTACAAGTTCGGAATAGCCAGGGGTTTTTCATACATAGAGAGAGTTTGGGGTACCCGAGTTCTCATATACATGGAGAGTTCGGATTAGTCGAGTTCTCGTCATATATATGGAGAGTTCGAAGTCGCTGAATTTTCCTTGTATATACAGAGATTCCAGAGTAGCCGAGGTCTCCTCATACATAGAGAATGTTCGGATTAGTCGAGTTCTCCTCGTATATAGAGAGAGTATAGAGAGAGTTAGGAGTAGCCGAGTTCTCCTCGTATCTACAAGTTCGGAATAGCCAGGGGTTTTTCATACATAGAGAGAGTTTGGGGTACCCGAGTTCTCATATACATGGAGAGTTCGGATTAGTCGAGTTCTCGTCATATATATGGAGAGTTCGAAGTCGCTGAATTTTCCTTGTATATACAGAGATTCCAGAGTAGCCGAGGTCTCCTCAAACATAGAGAATGTTCGGATTAGTCGAGTTCTCCTCGTATATAGAGAGAGTATAGAGAGAGTTAGGAGTAGCCGAGTTCTCCTCGTATCTACAAGTTCGGAATAGCCAGGGGTTTTTCATACATAGTGAGAGTTCGGGGTACCCGAGTTCTCCTCATATATATGGAGAGTTCGGAATAGCCGAGTTCTTCTCACATACATAGAGAGTTCGGAGTAGTCGTATCGTCCCTATACAAATCACCCGATGAATATTATTTTGTTTTTTTCAATTTTTGCAACAATAGTCTGAGTGTGATGTGTAAGTAGTGCACTATGTGAAGATGATCTCGAGTATACTATTGTACTTTATTAGTTAACAGCTTACAAAAGTACTCTCGGCCAATCTCTATGCTGCGTTTCTATTGGAGACTAGCTGTCATAGTATTCATCGGTCCTTTTTCTTCCCTCGTCCAATCACCAACTTTTGCTCCTAAACCTGATTACGTTGTTTAAGAGACTGCCTTTTCTCCTTTATGCTTTTGCACTCTCGAGCTGTTTTAGAGGGTTTTTTCCCTCTTTGTGCGGTTTTCTAGGTGTATGACTTCAAATATTCCTTCACCATTGTGCTGGTCTTCCCATTGTAGTGTTTGTCAAACAGTGACTTTCCATCTTCCTTTTTTCTTTGGTGTTTCGCTCTCCTTTTTCCTGATGGTGACTTACCAACGTACATGACTTCGCCCTGTTTGCAACTGAGCTTGTACACTCCGCTCAAGCTTCCCTTCTCTTTTTCCTCCGTCTGGTCGTCGCTTATTCTCTTCACCATGGGTGGGTCGTTATGGATGCCCTCACCACTGAATGCCGTTATCACCTTGTTTGTGTACATTCCTATGTATGACTGATTCACTGAGTACTTTCTCACTATGCTGTCATTGGCTCCCTTCTTTGCTTCCATTTTCCCGAGGACTTCAGAGTAGCTGTGGCTGTCGCGATCTGCTTGACTATCTCAATTTCTTTCCTCTTCTCTTCATGGTTCTTCAGGAAAGAGATTGCTTGGTAACAGTAGATCTGAATCGCTGGTAACTTGTGCCTGGGGTGGTGGTAGAAATCGTTTGGGTTGACGGTGGCTTTCTGTTGATTTTGTATTCTATATCTTGTCGTTCTCCAGTGTGAGTTTTAGTCGCATTGCCTTTCTCCACTGTAAATTTTATGCTTTCATTCGTCGCATTCGTTTCCAGAAGGAATTGGTCTACTGTACCTGACCGAGAAATGAGGCCATGAGTTTCTAAACGTGATATGGTAACACATTATAACCCTTGTAAATTAGTACACTCAAGAGCTTGAAACATGGAATATCGCTTCCTCGAAATGTTTGAATGCGGGATTCGTGATCGCTAAGCAGCTTGATTGAGACCACTCAGAATCTCGTCGAGGAGTGGCTCCTGAATACCACACTTGTTTGTTTTTCCTTATACAAGCGCTTTGTTTCGTCGTACATTAGTCGTAATGCGAGGTATTCCGTCTACTATTCGTGTCGGGCTCAATGTGCTGATTTTGTTCGGGGAAAGGAAGATAACGATTATTGAAATTGATTCGGATGGCGACGGAGTTTTTGAGACGCATTCGAATTAATTAATGACTAATTAATGTTGTCACGATAATATTTTTCTTCTCTCGCTTCGAAAATAATATACTCCTGCAATATTATTGATTCATAATCTGGTATTTCGCGTCTGTGTAGTTATAAAATTTACGACGCTCGCCGTATATTTATTAATTTTTTCTTATTCATGTGTTACAGAACACGTTTGGAAAGTCGCTATCCAAAGGAAAGAACTGGCTTGTAAAAATAATATGAGCGGAATTTACCTAATTTGTTTGACGGATAGTACTTTGTCTTTGGTGAAACCTGCCGTGGAAGAAGATCAAGAGCCGAAGATTCACGAGCTTACGGTGAGTTAGTGGGAGTAATTTACTTTTTCTGCAAAATCGTATTCGAAAACTTGCGTCATTAGATTATTATAGAGGTTAGGTGGACGCCTTATCATGAGAAAAATAAGATACGAACAGTTCTCTCTATCCCTCGTGTACCATGCGACAACAAATTATCTCTATTATTTGTGTTTGTGATATTTTCTTGCAATTTTCTAGAAGATGATCCCTCGATGAAAACGAGTAGAGATCTAAATGGGAGGAAATATAGTGTATTTTTAAATTTTTTGGTTCTAATTGAATACGGCGTGGTTGCGAACGCTTTGGGAGTAAATAAAATAGAGCGGTGACAAAAGAAATGAAGGTACCAAAAATAACAAAATAATGACGAATGAGAATTACGATTTTATGAGTGAAGCATTAAATTTTTTTGTAGAAGGTCGATTTACATTTTAAAAAATGGAAGGTCTTATACGATTTTCGTAAATGGAAGGAAAGAACATGTTAATAGTTAGGACACCGGAAGGAACTGATCATCCACAAAAAATTATAAACGTCCGTTCCTTGTTAAAACATTCTTTTCCTATTTCCTTCACAAATCATGAACTGGAAATTTTTCGTGTAATGTTGGTATTCTCAAAAAATACCGACAATCGAGAAGTGTTGATTTTCCTCAGCATCGTGGAAGTATTCGGAAAGTTTTACTCTGGATGGCTGAACTGAGTTGATTTAAAATTTTAGAGTAGTTTCAGAGTGTCTAATGATCAAGTTAGTCAAGTATTCTGAAAAAAAAAAAAAAAAAACAAACAAACAAACAAACAAAAAAAATATTAACTAGTTACCTAAACCGAATCTACAGATAATGGTATTTCTAATTTTTTTTCTTCTTGCTTTTTTTGCCCACAAAATTTCAGGACAAAAAAAAAAAAAAGAAATTGAAACATTTCTAGATTTCAAATCTGGTTACAACCCGAGTACACTTACATCAAGGCATACACCATCGGCGTGGGCAAAAATAGAAATTCTACCTCAGTAGCCGCGTTAAAATTTTCAAAACTTCACGCCTCCTAATGTACATTTTTGAAAATTTCAAGGGATTCCGTACAAGGCGGAAGAAAATATTTTAGTGTCTTGATGTGAAAGAATATGAGAAGTGTCTGCGGGATACTTTAATTCCAATGTGTAGAAGGTTAAAGAAATCACTTGATGGAGACGAGTAAGAGGACCTTGACAAAAAAAAGTTGATAAAAAAGAATCCTCGATAATCACTTTTGAAGTATTTGAAGCGTAGAGTAGAAAATAGTTTGGACTTTAGGTATCTATTTATTTATTTTTTTCTTGATACTGCATAATTTTTAAGAAACTGAGGTCGAAAAAAATTCATTAGCATTGAGCATTTGAAAAAGAGCGGAGAAAAAAATTATTTTTTGCGATGTTATCCATAGTTTCTCATTTTTCATTAGAACGTACAAAAATTTGGTGAAATAATAGAAAAGCCTTTTGATTTTCATCTAGCAAAATTACTTTTTTCCACAGGGTGTGGAGGAGACATGAGAGGAAACAGAAAATAGTTTTCTGAAGGGGAGAAATGAGAGACGGATATTTCTCACCGTGGCAGTATCGGCATGAAGGTGGAATAGAGAGCTCGAACGAGAGGAAGGAGTGGATTAGGCGGGTGTTGCCAATTCTTAGTTGTGCTTCGACTATTTCTTCATGGTGTGAGGAACGGACTGAGGAGGACCAAGGGATCGGAGATTTCTTAACTAGGTTGGGAGAACCATAGGTTGTACAAATACCATGATAAGATGATTGGAGAACGATAGTGAGATTCCAAGTCACTAGCCGAAGATAGAGAGGGATCAGTGATTGGAGAGATCAGGGCTTGATCGGCTGCTAGGTCCACTACGTCGTATTCCTAGAGGCTTATGTGATCAGGAATCCAGAGAAAGGCGATTGAAGGTAGAGAAGATGTTGAAGTGTGTAGGAAGATGGGAATTTGCTGGGAGAAGGGGTCCAAATTTGAGATGGCAGTCTAGATTGGATTGTAATAGGAGAAGTAGCGAATTTTGGGAACGGGGGGGGGTGAAAAGATAGAGGGTTGAAAAACTGGGTCGTCGACGTGGTAACTGATGATGAGCGGCATTGTAGAAAAGGAATGCCAACCTCAACACATCTGCTGAGTGTAGGGCCGGTGCGAAGGGTACCAAGAACTAAACGTAGGGCAGCAGATTGTATTGCATACAGTGATTGTAGGGAGGATTTATTCAAGAGGCCCGTTGTCTAATTGAGAGCGGATTAGAGAATTGTATTGCTGATAGAGGAGCACGCGACCGCAATCCATGCGTGTGTGGGTTTAACATTTAGGGATATTCAGTCAGTTTAGGCTTTTGGCTTTTAAAAGTTCGATGTGGGGAGCCCAGGAGTATTTTGAATCAAAAGTAAGGCCGAGGTATTTAGTGGAAGATGGGAAGCTGATCTGAAAGTTGTATAGGAGAGGGGAAAGACACAAGTGGTCTGTAAAGCATGTTTTTTTGGTTTTTTTTTAAAGAGAAACAAAGTTTACGATTCGATACCTTCGAAGAGACCTTGTCGAGGGTGAGTGAGTAGACGCTAGACATACTGTTCGTTTAAGATTGGTAGAAGTGAGAGAGGGACACAATTCATTAAATCCTTCATGACTACTAGGAAGAGAGGAACACTCCAAACCTCGCCGTGGGAACACTATTTTGGATGGAGTTTAAAGAAGAGTAGTGATGATATTATAGATCTGTGTTGAAGAAAGCGCTGGAGAAGTGAGGGTAACTAGCCACGGAGGCTTATTTTAAATAATTTAGAGAAAATCCAAACACGAGGAACGCTTCCTGTAGATCAAAATTCTTCATTTTGTAGGTTGTAAGTCGCGTTCGGAGATAGCTTGTAAAGTATTTCGACCTCCGGGAGTGTGTCTTAACTGAGACTGTAATGAATTTAACTTGACAATCATATCTTGACGACTAGGAAAGCTCTATCGTCATCTGTAGGAACTCGAATGCTATATCTTTCAAAATCTAGGGCAGTCAAGACCATGAATCTGACTTCGAACTTAGATTGTAATATGTGCTACTTCCAAATCAGAGGAATGTGTTACCTATCAAAAAGTAAAGAAATAATGCGTGTAATTTCGAAGTCGTGTAGCAGTTGGCTTATTTATCGTGTGTATTAGGCTTTCTAAACAATCATGCATTAGGTCGCTATCGCGTCTATTGCGCGTTCAATATTATTGTTTATAGCGAAGTCTCGAAGGCTAAATTTTGTGATACAATTTTTTCTTCTATATTTTTCAAGATACGTCATATATTTATACAGCCTTTCGTGCAACGAAAACAAGTCAGGTTTTTTAGTAGGTCTCTATTTTCTCATTCTGTTTTCATTTTATTAATTTTTTTGTCGATGTTTACTGTGTAGCTTCAGAGTATAAGAAGATACGGAGCTCTCGATACGCTTTTCTATATGGAATTAGGGCAGGCATCTTGTTTCGGTTCTGGTAACTTTTGGATGCAAGCTGATGACTCAAATATTGCTCAACACATGTACTCAGTCATTCGAGAGTGAGTATTCGCTGGACCATCTCCATCTCGTCCACTTCTACGGGTGTAATTGTAAAATTCTATCTTAATTTCATTTATTAGTGCCTGTAAGAACTGCCCAAAGAAAGATTACCTTCCAAAATGTAGGAGTCGTTCATCATCCGCGAATGAAGCGTCGAAACCTGCTACTTTCGGACGGAACAAATGGCCGAGTAGTGGAGGTAAGTAATAAAGCAACAATGATAATACTGGCTTGTAGTATTGGCGCATTTTTACTGTACCCAGTTATGCAAATTCTTTATTTACTTTCTATTTTTGCATTTCTTATCGCAGATGATAGCTTGAATTTCTTATCTTACTCGAAGTCTCAAAGTCATCAGGAACATTCGGTTACGAGTCCAAATTCTACCGGTCATTCGGGTACGTCAATGTATTTATTTTCAGTTCTTGTATGGTTTTCAAAATTTCGAGAGTGTAAATTTTCTGTACTTTTCTCGTACCTTTTCGCTGCTGTATTTGAATGGGTCGACCGCTGAAATTTATTGTCCTTCCTGGCTCCTGTTTACGATATTTTTCGGTTGTAAATAACTGTAATTAATGGCTACGACGTACGCATAGTGCGCTAGGGGTATAAAGACTACCGATTTGCGCTCTCGGAAGAAAATAGGGTAGTGTCTTGGGTGCGTATGCCAGGGGTACTGCTGCCGAAGCTTTCGACTATGTAGTAAATTGATGATGGGAGAACAGGGTTGCCGAAAAGAGATCTATCAGTCGCCTAAGAGAGATTAGTACTGAATTCGAAGCACGTGTAAGAACTGGAGTTGTCTCTCAGTTTGCTGATTAGCGCATCAGGAAACACCTTAATAGTATCGCGATGAGATACGATTAGAATCTCAATTGGTGGCGAGGAAGTGAGAAACTCTGAGTTACGTAGCGAAAATCAATATTGGCACTCAAGCTGTGATATTTTGATCTTCATATTTGTTCTTAGGTTCGGAATGAAGTGAAAGAGTCGGGGTTCATTTTTGAAGAGCTTTTTGAGACTAGCGGAACGAGAGAACCCGGGTCAAACTTCACAAAAATTGAGAAGTTGTACAGATGTGTGAGTAGTTGATCAATAATTAGTGATGTGTTACTCGAGAAAGTGTCGATGTCGGTCTGTATATCATAGACAAATACTTAGATGAAAATCAGAGTCAAAATGAAGAAGATGTAGGAACACGTGAGTAGCCGATCAATGAATAATTAATAATGTGTTGCTCGAGCAGAAATCGGTCTAAGATAAAAATGAAAATATAGATCCAGTTCATCTATTATAATCAGAAAGAGTAGTTTGTTTATCCAGAGAGGTAGACGATGGAACAATGGTGGGTTAAATGTGTTCAGTCAAGGAAAAGTCAGGTGGAAGGGAGCGTGCGAAGACGCGCAAGTGATGAGAGATGATACTAGATAATTTTCGAGAGTCGTGAAAAGAGACTAAGGACGGATAGAAGCGGTAGAAAAGAGAGTAGGGTGAGAATCATATGAAGCCCCGTATAAACAAATTTTGAAGAGAACGATTACAGACAAATATATGAATATGTTTGCAAGTCTTTTCCAATTTTGATACGTTTTTATTAATGCTAAAATTTCGTTGAGACATTTGTTTTCATCTAGATATATTTCTTCTATCGGCGAACCTCATTTGTCATTTTTACTCCGAGCGCCATCTCTGTACTGAATGAAACCGCGTTTTTCCAGGTTGTCTGCAGGATCAAAAAGTCAAGTATAAGTCTTTTGAAATTTTTCAAATTATTCTCACAGAATATAATGAATTGAAGGAAAACAAAAATTTTTCCTGTCCCAACAGTGCTCTTCTTTAATATCCCCCAACAATAATGATTGAGTTGAATCCTGTAGACCTCCTGGTTAGGATTTCATACTTAGGTATTCATATCGTTGGTAAAATCAAGTTCCTCTAGCTTGTCGTGCTGTATAGGAAGATGTAGCAAAAGATACCAATTTTCCCTTGTTTTGTTTAATCGCCGAATGCTTTTTTTATTTTGTATGATTATTTACTATTATTTTTTTTTCATATTCCTTGGCTGGCATGTGTACAGAATGCTTTTGCAGGATTTTTTAATATTCCGAAACGGAGCCTAAATTCGTGCTCTTCATAAATAGCGTGTCCAGAAAAGAATTTGTTGTCATTCACGAAAAAGTTTCTTGGAAACGGAGTGATAACTTTTTTTTTTTTTTTCTATTCTTATGATGCAGTATCATCAATGGGAGATGGAATTCATCATAATAATCCTAATTTAACGACAACCTCATTTTCGCCTTACCCTCCTACTAGAAGGGCTAGTACTGGAACGAGACCTGTTACTACTGGTCCCGCATTGTTGTCATCTGGCAGGACAAATACATCTTGTACGTTTTTTTTGTTTTTTTTTTTTTTTCATTATGATAAGACGGTGGTGGCATTTTCACTGTGTAGTATGTGTAGTAAGATCTTTACGATGACCTGTGTTGATGGTTCTGTCTCTAACTAAGAGATTATACTCATGTGTCGCCATTCTTTTCTTCTGACGATAAATTAAAAATAGACTTAGAAATCAGTATTAGGCTTCCTTTTGTTGATTTTATGCCAATGACCCATCACCACGTTGCGTTCAAATAACACATGATTTGTATCCGTGCAATACGTGTAAGATGTTAATGGAAAATTAAAAATTTGATCGCACAAACAGTTTGGAAAATCGGATTGACACTCTTCCGTTTCATGATTTGCGCATGATCATTTAACTCATAAACAAGGTTTTACGTAAGTGATGTACCTCACCTAGCAATTTTCTAATCCGTGGGTAAAACAAAAAGAAAAAATGATTCTTGAACTGAAGAATTAAGTCAACATGTACAATAACCATCCTATATTTCTCAGTCAAATTCTGCGCAAATAATTGATGACGAGTGAGACTTCGTTTTTGAATGTTGAGTATAAAATCTGCTTTCGATCGATGTGCTGAATGCTTCTTATTTGCTTCGCCTATACGACACTAAATTTCTTTCTTTTGATTTTGCTTCTTCTTTCTACTGCTGTTTTCAGATTGCCTAATAATCGATTCAAATTGACTTTATACATTTTTTTTTATCCACTTAGCTAAGAATCCTATCTGTTCGTTTTTGAAGTCTAAATCTTTTTGTAAAATAATAAAATTTTGTTGAATTCTCAAACGATTGTATAATTGAATTCTTTTTGTGTGCACAGATAATGGTCGAGAACGATGCGACAGTTTACCTACGAGACCGAGAATGACGCTGGATGCAGTATCCTGTGTTAAGAATGCAAACATGGCTTTCTATTCAGGCGGGAGGCCATGCTCCATGTATAATCGTACTATTTTTTCGCCCTGTGGCTCATCTCATCCTACTAGGTGAGTTGATTTTCGAGACGGTCGATTATTATTCGATGTCGTGAATTATAGTTTATTCATTATTTCGTGTGCATTGCAGTCCTACTTCAGCTACTTACTCGACTGATTCAGCCGGTTCCTCGTTATCGGTGGACGTTGATAATGAAACCTGGTCCGAAATTGAGAATTCGCGTAAGATCATTCTAGAAGAAAATCCGGAGGAATATGTTCAATGCGGAGGTGAGTACTAAAAAAGTTGTATTCTTGAATCAGATTTTGCCATATGTTCAGAAGTGAGAGGAAATTCTCGAATTTTCAGTCAAAATATCATCTATTTCCTGTATTATATCTTCCCGTTCAGAATTCTCTTTCCTGTATGATTTGGAATTCGTTTTCAATTGCTTACCGTGTACTGATTGAGAAATCTTACATTATAAGAGTCATCAAGTTGAGATAATCAACTTTAAGGCTTGGATCGTACATATTATGTACTTGAAATGTGGTGTAATCTGTTGATCAATTAGAATTGTAGGAAAGAGAGTGCACGTGGAGATTCGTCCACGTGCGTAAATAGCAAAACAGTCTTCTTTATCTGAATGTTATATCACTTCGACCTTTAAGACGTAGGATCGCGTGTTTTTGCTCAATCTGTATTTCCTGGTGGTGTAACTTACGTCAACATTTCAAGAAATTATTCAATTCGATGATAATCGAAACCATTTTTCTTTCTCTTTACCTTGTCTTATAATTTGAGCATCGGTTCGCTGTGTTTGGCGTCACTGCATGCAACCCCGAAAATGTACGAGATCGGCTTTCAAGACAATTTACTGAACTCAAACTCCAACAATCCTTGCTCTATGGCAATTCTTTAACGGTTAGAATTCAAAACCAGCGCTCTTCCCACCAACTCATCGAAAACTGTGTCCCCCAAGGAGAAGTATGGAGTGTTCCTCTCCTCCTGATTGTTATAATTGCCCTAACAAACAGCGTTAGCTTTCCCCTGCCTACTAACTTCCAAACAGCAGCAAGACTAATCCTACAAACCCTTGACAAAATCTCATAATAATCATCTACTCGTTCCTAAGGCCCCTTCCTTCTTTGCCTTTACAGAACTTCACTATTACTCTCCAATCCGCTCCAATGGATTGTGTCGACTGGGAATCGACGTCGATTTGACAAAGTCAACTCAAAATCAACTGCGGTTTCGAGTCGATTTAGTTCCGCCCATGTGGGCCGTAAATCGACTGAAGGTCAATTCGAAATCGACGGTTCCTTTTTGACTCATCATCGACGTCAAAATTGAGTGGACTCCCAGTATCATAGATTGATATCGACCCAAAATTGACGTCAATTTCAGATCGATTTCGGATCGCCTACTCCAAATTTTTTGTCTACCTAAAATCTCCGCGTTGCATCGACCTTAAGTCGATTTGTGGTTTTCTGTTGATGAAAACTAGTCGACTTCAAATCGACCTCAAACCGAAATCGGTTTCAGGTAGATTCGAGGTTAACCAGCTTTATCTTACGAGCACTGTATATCGACTTTTACTGAGTAAAAATTCACATTATATTCAAAATATTGAGGGACGTGACTCAAAATCTACTTCAAATCGACTTTTTAAATCAGCTAGAAAATATCTGTCGGCTCAATATCGACTTCTGTTCGACGTCGATATGAAATGGATTTAACGTTGACTAGCGTACCCCAGAAAACTACAAAGCAGTCGATTTTAGGTCGACAAAAATTTGGAGAAGTCAACTCGAAATCGACGTCGACAGTAACTAAGTCGCTGTCGGAGCCTCTCTCTTTTTTCCTGCAGAGTTTCGTCTGCATGTGGGTAGTATACCGATGTTGATTAGGCCATAACGTGGTTCTGTATTTGCCTATACCTTTCCATGTCCATCTTCTTCGTGACTGTGACTACAAATGTAGATACCTAGTTCCATGCATCTTCTAAATCTAGTGTGATGGCTACCAGGCTCGTTGGATCTTTTCTATCTCCTTCCTTCGATGCGCTCACTTCATTGAGTCGACCCATACGGAAGCATCATAGGAGAATTGACAATGCAGTGCGGTGTTCATCATTATCCCTCTTCTGACTTCCCTCAGCTCTCCTAGTTTCGTCATTAGATGGTTTAGGTATGTAACTACCCTGCCCGCATTTATTGCTGCCATCTAGATGTGGTGCCTGGCCAGCTTTGAGTCGAACCAGTTTCACAGGCACTTCATCGCCTTCTTGGTCGTGATTTGCACACCTTGCAAGCGAAAGATGGGCTGACTAAACTTTCGTTTCCTACTGCCAGTTTTAGTCTGACCGACTCGATCCAACGCGTCACTGCCTCTAGGGCCTGGTTCACCCTGCGCTCCACCGCTATAGTTGTTTCGGCAGTGCACGCCACCAGTGCGCTTTGCAGATAAGCTTAACTTCCGGTAGCAGCATCACCGTGAAAATCCCACTTCATGCAACGCACCACAAGACTACCTTTCAAAGTAGAATTGACATATCTACAGAATCAAGGATCACGATAAAAGTACATTATGATAAGATTTCGTTTTCGAGATTGTTGATATGCAGATGTGTCAGTTCTATTTTGTACGGCAGAAGAGCGGCCCGAGGACCGACTTCTGCGGCACCCCAAAAGTAACTAGGCGCTTCACTGTACCGGCAGACGTCTCTGCTTGGATTTCTCGACAGCTAAGATAGCTGCTGATCATCCGATTTACGGATGCGCAGGCATTTCTGCGTCCATGGGGGCTTCCAGTAGCCTTTCCCCTGTGATCGAGTTGAACGCATTTCTCACATATGGAGGCTGACGGCTGCGAAAAAATGACGCGCCTTTTTGGCTGGCTTGGCTGTTCTCTCCAGCCTGATTACAGCGTTCAGATAAGATTATGTTTCTTTCCTTCAGATAGCTCTCGAGTTGATTAGCTATCACTCTATTTAGGAGTTGAGCCACGTTGTCTAGAAGGGAAATGGGTCGATAGGATGGTAGGTCAGGTATCCTTCTTATCGATTAACGCTCTAAAAAGTTATTGAAAATATATATTATTATCATCAATGTGAGAAAAAATATTTTCCGTTCGATTCCCCATCTCTAGGTACTCATCCTCTGCGTTCTCAGAAAAAAGTGACTGCAAATTGAGAATTTTCACCGTGCATTAAGGAGAACGTGTTTATCCCGAATTCATTGTGTAGCATTGCTTGACTTTAAGACGTTTTGTAAAAATAAGAAAATCTGTTCATGGCGTGTCATGACTCGAACAATTCTTAATTTGCAGTCACGGCTTTCTTCCTCATGGTGTCCTCCTATTTCTAATGTTTACCTTTATAATAATTACGATAACAGCACTCGTCCGGTACTAATTTTTACTTTTCTCTTTATTGTTTCCTTTATCGTGCAGGAAATCCAAATAGAATTTTCCTATCCGAACACATTCCTCAGAGTAATAGCACCACTATTCCTGGAAGTATGAAATTACCAGTTTGCCAGCATTCTAGCTCCAATTCGCAAAGTTCGTGTAGTCCTTGTAGTTCCTCGCCTCTGGACGCGGGAGCTTATCTTCCTATGAGTCCTAGTAAGCGTCATCGGATGCTCCTTAGAAAAACGTTCCGACTTCACGTATTCTCACGCTCAATTTCTATTTTCAGTTGAATCTGTATCTGAAAATCGTATCAGACAACCGGTGAATCGTTCGTACGACTCCATGAATCATAGTCGCGAAAGCAGCATACACGATGACGGAAACGAGGGTTACGTCCCAATGGCTCCACTTTCTGCGGATGCGGGTTACGTGAGCATGGATCAGAGTGTGACGACCAGACAAGGTGATTTGTCGCCGGGATTAAGTAGTTGTTCAATCACATCGGGTACTCCGTTGACAGATTGCCGATTTTCCGAATTTCATTTAGACAAAGTGTCGTCATATTTGACGCCATCCGACGACGATATCATTATCGTTCGACAAACGCGCGCGTATTCAACTGGTTCAAAACCAGATGCTCCACAAAACAAATCTATCAGGTTTGTTTCTATCAGATCTAGAAGTAATTTTCTAGGTGTTATAATTCATTTCTAATTTATTGTATCGGTTTCTTTGTAGGTGGGATTCTTCAGAAGGGGTGCGTGCTCGTGCATTTTCCGTTGGCAGCAGATGCAATTCTAATATGCCGTCAACGCCTAAGCGTACACCGAACTCTACCAGTACATCCAGTATCGAACCGTGCGATGATCATGTGGAGATGGACTTTAGCGCTAATAAATTACGCAGGCGTAACTTACATCAGCGTTATAAGCAACAAGCAGCGGCTAAGATGAATAATAGTATCGAAAGAACTTTGGCCTATAATGCTGTAAACGACGGCTACCTGGATATGTCGCCGAAGTCGTCGCCTAAGTTGGAGTCGATTAACGATTCTCGAGTCATGTCCGATGTCAGTCTATCACCTCCTCGCCTCAGTAAACACTTAATTGGAAGATCGCCGCCGCTTAATATGAACTTTGTCAAACAAGCGTTCGCGAAGAATTCACCTGTCACGACGTCGTGTGGGCTGGAAAGAGTAGTCGAGACCGAATTTCAATCTCCGAAACAGAATGCCGACGATTCTTACATGGATATGAAACCGGGTGTATGCGATATGCTTCCTTCGCAACCGGTGGCCGTTCCAGTTATTGCGACGGCGACTAATTTGCATGCAACTATCACAAGAACACTAAACGTACCGCATATCAAACAACCGTTGCTGGAAATGGACGGCAAACAATTCAAGCAATCGTCGACAACGGTGGACGGATATATTGATATGTCTTTTAAAGGACGTCGAAGTGAAAATCAATCAGTATCACCAGTTGTAAAAATGACAGAAAAACCTCCGGAAGGATATGTAGACATGTCGTTTAATAAAAATTCGCGTAAAAATCTAGTCGATAGTAATTCGTGTAAGAAACCGACGGAGATTAAAAGTTCCCCAAGTTGCTACGGCAAAGAAAATCAAGTGGACACGCGTCAAAGTTCAAAGCCGATCGCGATACAGCCAGGAAAGAATAAACGCTCGCCAGCTTCAAATTTTTTCCGAAGGTACAAGAGCGAAGAAACGCAACCTACCAAACCGAATTTTCTGCCACTCGGTTTCAACATTCCCGCTACGTTCTCGTTGGGACGTAAGAAGAAAAATAGTCAGAAGAAAGAGAAAACTGGGTCTCCTGTTGAACAGGGTTCTGTGACAACGATGTTTCCGTTGAGTCCTGATCATAGCTGTCCCTCGTTGGGCACCGATCTTAATTCGAAATATCTGGTAACGTCGTCTGGAGAGAGTGTTCGACTGTCAAGCGATTATCATTCGTTGGTACGCGTTGACGAAAGAGCGAATTGGGATTGTCGACGAGATACTGCGGAGACTGACGAGCTCGACGATGAGGAAAATTCCGAATATGTCGCGATGACCCCTGGTGTAATGCCTAAATTGCATCGAAAAATTTCCGAGCCGCAATGTATGACGTATACGGGAAAAAATGAAAGTCTCGCCAAGGAAACGAAAGAATCGATAAATAAAAGTCTGCAAAGGAGCACTTCTGTACCGTCTACGATGTGTGGTATGCAAGGTTTGCAGAAGTCGCCTTCGTCTACGGATTCCAGCGAAGAAAAGAACGATGTTAGATGTAGATCTGATTCGGCGATGAACTGCGTTCCAGAGCGTGAGTCCTCAACAGAGGTCAGTCAAGGTGTGACATGTACGACGAATGTACTGAGTAAAGTGGATAATGTTCCTAGTGGTCCCAACTCCAGCTCGCATACGCTGCATGAGAGGTGAGTATCTCGAATAAAATTATGAATGCGACAAAAAATTATTTTGAGTTTATCGGAGAGGTCGCTTGTGTGAAATTGATAGAAATTTTCAAATGAATTTGATTGTGAAGAATAATATTTTCTTTTTTGAAGGGTGGGAGGGGATACGTATTTTTCTTTCACAAACAAAGTTTTCTGCAATACGTCGATATCGTAAAACGAAGAGCCACAAAAAAAATTGACATAACTGCTATTTTACACGTTTCTCATACTCCGCAATCCAAAAATGACAAAAAAAATCTCAATTTTTTCTGGCTTACGAGGTATTTGTTCTACGGTATCGATGTGTTCCCACTCTATTATATTTTTCAAATTCTATACGTTGTTTGTTTGTTTGTGAATTACAGGGAAAAAGTGACGTACGCCTCTTTAGACATCCCACCATCCGAAGAAGAGGTCTCCAAGGAGTTGAAGGAGTCTGCATCCGCGAATAAACCATCGGATCAGCAAAATTTGACATACGCTCAGATCGACTTCGAAAAATCCTCTAGAAGTTCCTCACCTAGCAAGTAGTTCCATACTCGTCAATGTATTGAAGAAGTTATCTAAGATACAATGTGAAAGAGAGATACAAAATAAAGTATACATATATTATGTATAATAATATTGATCTTCGTAAAACCTATTAAGTTATTTATTTTTCCTATTTTGTACTACGTTCATCATTATAATTAGCCCTTTCCTTTATCATCTATGTAATTACTTTTTAATTATTGTTAGATCGTTATTCTATGTATATTGATATTATTCTTTACTAGATTATATTATTCAAGCTATTTTTCGTTTTCTCCTTTTTTTTAAAGTAGTTTTTCTTTTGTTTTCTTTTTTTCATTTTCCTTTTTTATATTTTTTTCATATTATACCTTCAAATTTTATAGTGAAATATTCTAAGTAATTATTTGATTGTTAGCCTTGTATTGTGTGTTTTCCTGCTGAAGAGCGATTTGCTCTATTCTACAGCTCCGAATGTGTGGTAGGCTGTTAATTTAAAAGTTCGTTATTGTTATCATTTGTATCGCTTATAAATGTTCTCCTTTTTGTAAATTCAGTCAATTGCTTTGTTTAGTTTTATTATTCTCATTTTTTTAAATTATTATTTTTGCATTTCCGATTTGGCTTTGCTTTAGGTCGTTATCTATATCGTTTTAATTTTGTCTCTTAACTTTTATAATGTGATATTTCATTTTTGTCTCTTCAAATTTGTCGAAAAAGGAATAGAATTCATATTATTATCTTTCTCGCAAGATGTCAGATTTCTTCAGTTGGGTTTTTATCCTTTGTTATGTTACTGAAACGAGTAGAGGAATATTTTTTAACAAGTTATGGACAAATCCACTCTTAGATGAGACGATTTGATCCATTTTTAAATGCGCATATACGCGAGCACGCAAAGTAAGTATCGAATTAAATGATTTTATTCACTCTCTTAATTTTTTTTTAGGAAAAATTAAATAATTTTAATGAATGATAGTCGGGGAGTGAAATATTCTTACTCTTTGGTGTGGTGTAATTTTTGTGTATGAAAATTACTAGCAAATATCACAGCTTAGAAAAATTTAGATGGTAGTCTGTATTTCTTTACCTTTATGAAAATTATAGAAGGCTTATTCTTAGTATAAGGAAAACTTCTTTTATTCTTATCTGTTTCTGCCTGATTTTTCAAGAATTCATAACAGTGATGATGATAGTAATAATGATAACGTAATTGTTTTATTAGAACGCATCACAGGTTTTTGACTTCTATAATGTATTTCATTCCAAAGATATGTTCCGTGTACATCTATGATACATGAAACATAGAATTGAGTATTGTAGATAATTGATTTGTTTTCTAAATTATCTTTTACAGGAGTGGAAAAATAGTTATACCTATTTTGTATTTTTCTATTTGACCTTTTATCGATAAAATTTACTTTGACAGTTGATTCAGTACTGTAATGATATATATTTATATTGTTTTTACGATATACCGTAGTTATATACTTTTTTATACAATGTTATGTAGGTAAATTGGAAAGCTATTTACAACTATCGCTTCTCCTGAATTATATTTGAAGAATATGTTGGTCTGATTACCTGTTTATATTTCTAATAGAGCTAATTAACTTTCCTTTATTTAATTTATAAGTTCTTTGATGCTCAATCTTTTAAACTTTATTTTTTTCCCCTTTTGTGTGTGTACAATTGAGAACGTGTTATTTAGTATTCCCAAGTATGTATACATATATCATTTTTTCTTTTTCTTTCTTTCTTAGTAGTCAGTAGGGTATCGCAGTATTATATTCAGGTTTTCTCTTTACAAACGTTACCAATATCAACTTCTTTTCGTTTCTTCTTTTTTTTTTTTCATCAGTCCCTCTCATGTACAGTCAATAGATGGTACATGATCAAAATTATGTGTTTGGAAAAATTTTTGTTCGTCGAGAACATACATTATTTTATAATACTGTGAAAAAGAAAAAGGTACCTTCAGTCATGCAATTACAAATGCTCGCAATATTCTCTAAAGTTTCTACTATTCTTTACATTCAAAAGTTACTTGACTTTCATTTGCTGAGTAATTGCATTATTTATATCCGTGCAAAACTTACTATTACCACCAGCCGTTCTCCCGTTATTTTTGTGTTATTTTTTATTTTAAATTGTAGGATACTTTTTTTTGTTTTTCATTCCTTAAGATGATTTAAATCGGAAAAATTTTGTACACTACTTCATCGTGTTGTCACTGAAATTTATTAAAAAATTTATGGAATCGGGAATGGTGTACGAGATGTAATGGTATCATTATTGTCCTTTGCTTAAATCTTTGAATAAATTGTGAGCAGTATCTGATCTTATTATTTATAATCGAGAATTGGAAGGCTTCCTGATCTAAAGCAAAAGAAAGAAGACTAGGCGAGATCGTGGTGCAAGCCGTACGGAAAAAAACAACTCGATAATGGCGAAGTTTGGATGTTTTCATCAGTAGAAACTTGTGCAAAATTTCTACAGGCCCTTAAATTAGCGGAGAAGCCCATTAGATTCGAGGACTTGAGAAGAGACATTTATTTTTTCTTTCAATATCGCATTCAATTATGTACTTTCCAAATAAATCTGATACGGACTAATCGTTTGAGAAGAAAAGAATCACGAATTCTGCAAACAGTTTGTTAACTGCGCTCAATGTACTTCAGGGCTGGAAGATAATGGTTTCTCGACACGAATAACAATGGAAGCTTGGGGAGTGCAAGCAATAATGAGATTGTACGGATGCTAAAGAAATTGTGGGCCTACAGTAATGCTTAAAGATGAATCGATTATTGTATTTCATGATAGAATGGCCCAAAAAATTTATACTAGAGTATAGCTACATACCGATGCATAGGTAAACTTGATTTAGTCAGGGAAACAGCTCAAAAATCCTAAAATATCAAAAATAAGAGTTCTGACTAATAAACAAACTGCCATCAACGTATTTCGTCATAAACCATACCCGCAAGCCAAATTCATTACAAACCAATCCAAACAGTTTACCTAAGACTATGTCAGCCACAATGAGAGAGAGAATTACCCATGGTGAGACCTTCAACTTCATCCGCAATAACAGAACAGTTTCCTAAACAGAGCTCAAGGAAATGGAAAAGGTAGTCTGTATGTACGCCGGCCACTTCACTCAACTTTTCTTTTATACTGATAAAACAATTGAATTGGTGGTAAATAAGGATAGAGCATCAAATGAGTCCATGACTTTCACATCCCTATCGTTTAGTGTGATTTAACCGGACTATCTTGTAAGTTCAGAAGGATCCCAACCATGAATTTTGATTGCGCGTTTGATGACTTGAATGCACGAAGTTACAGGTCGAAGTGGTTGATACTCCTGTTTTGTGTACTTGTCAACACGTACATTTTTTTGTACTGCGTGAGATATCTATTAATGTGATAGATCGATGTACCGGTACCCCGTTGACTGTATTTGTTTTACTATACATATACTTTCATGTTAATTGACCTTCGCAAAATAGTAACGTACTCTTCTTCTACAGAGTCGTCGTAGGATCAGTATAGCGTCTTCAATACGTTGAGTCATCATCCAACGTTGTCTGGAGCTTCTTCCAATATAGTCTTCCTTATCAATGAGAACTGTCGCATTCCTTTTATCCGCGCTAAGTAGCCCAAATACCAGCATCTCATTCTTGTGTTTCAGGAAACCTTGAGTGCATGCGTCTTATAGCGCTGGACCAATATAGTCCTATTTTTCACAAAATCAGGACGAGCAACTATTTTCAGGATGATGGGCTGTCGGACTTCCTCCTTCCACTAGTTCGGTCCTGGTTTGGTACTTTTGACTCTGCTATCGGCTATCGCATACTCAGCATCCGTGACCACTCGGTTCATCAATGACATTGAATCAATTCTGCCGATCACAATAGACCTATAGATTTTTGATTTATTGTTGTCTCGGTCATAATGACGTCAAACTAACGTTGCCCCTCCGCCAGTATTAGTGATGGGCGGTTATCGGTTATTTCAATATACCGGTTAAACGGTTTATTAAAGATCATTGTAACCGGTTAATCGGTTGAAAACCTCCGAGTAAACCGATTAACCGGTTAACTCTGCCGTACAAAATAGAATGGACGTATCTGCACATCAACGATCAGCAAAAATAGTATATTACACGGCATGGCTCGAAAGTGTGTGTTTACATGGCGAGGACAATAGTTTGCGGAGCGAGCGCAGCGAGTGTAGTAAATGTCCGAGACATGTAAACACACTTCGAGTTATGCCGTGTAAGGTACTTTTTTGTATACCCAAATTGAATTGAAACTTTCGAAGATGTTCCTTTGAAGTGATTCTCCTGATTGTAGTCGATCATAGATCATATAACATACTAGATATACGATACATTTTACAACGGACATCTAGTGACGTCAAGCTAACATGACTTCTTTACATGCCATGGCTTGTAAAATCCTTTACATACGGAGCGTTTCGCTTCATTAGTAAAGCAGTGCTTTCTGTGGAGTTAATCGCCATTGAAAGTTTCAGTTTCGATTTGGGTATGCAAAAAAGAGTATTTTTGTTGAGATGGAAGGATCGTTTTCCGCAGATCGAGGATATGCAGATACGTCCATTCGGACCTAGCAACGGAGTGGCTGACACCTCGCGGCAGTTCTTAGAACTTAGGTTTCAACATACCACTACAAACATACATACGCACGATGCTGTTATCAAGGTTAGGATGAAATTCCCAATTTTGCATGAGAGTTCTGTATAATTGCTTCATAACTTTATTCAAATTCTTTCAATTCTTATGAAATATAACTCATTTGAAAGAAAATTTTCGACACCACAAACATATCCCTGAAGTTCTTCTCATACGTACAATATTTTCCGAGAAAAAAGTATGGAACGTGTTTCTTCGTAGTATTTTTGATTTTCATCCTAACGTTGATAAGGCGCGACGCTAGCGCGCAACGGGTCTGCTAGGTCCGAATTCTACTTTGCACGACAGAACTGGCACCTATGCGGATTGCTATTAGTTCTCGAAAAATTCCGCTAGGAGCGCTAAGGTCTTCCACTTTTTTGCTCTCAAAATTGCAAAAATTGAAAAAATAGAGAAGCAAGATCGCTTATGTGTTATTGATTGAGAAATATCTTTATTGATAATTCGTATTCCCTCCGCCTGGTGCTTCAAATTTGTCAAATTATCAATTTAAAATTCAAAATTGTTGAAAAATTTTAAATTTTGGCGGTTAATCGGTTTATGCGCCCTTATTAACCGGTTTTTCAGGTTAACTGTTAATTACAAATAAACCGGATTTTCGGTTAATTTTACCCAAGAATAAACCGATTAATCGGTTAATAACCGATAACCGCCCATCACTAGCCAGTATTGATTCTTAATTCGGACCTGGTATATTGTAGGATCGCTAGCGTCGCCTATGTAAAATACCTGGAAAGTACTGATAAGCCAACGGTGATCGTGACTTGAAACCAGAGGTAATTTTTTAGTTTTTCTTAAATTTCTCCAAAAATAATAATGAATTTAGGCGTGTACTTGTAAAGAACGAAATTGAAGAGTGGAAAATTTTCTTTCAGATGATCATATTTTTGAGAGATTTTGAAAAATTCAAAAATTTTGCGCGATGCTAGCGCTGCCCGGTCCGAATCATTGACTATTTGGGCAGACTATAGGATCTCTAACATCGTTTGATAAGGAAACCTGAAGGAAACTGGTCAATTTAAGGACTGCATGAATGCGCATCTTAGAAGTAAACAAACGAAGTGAAAAGAGCTTGAGGAGGTTGCATGAATGGTTCCGAGATTTGAATAGTTGTAACAGTCATGTCCAATGATTTTTATAAAATAACCGTTAGTAATTCAAAAATAAACTAGTTAACTAGGTAGGTACCTATATCTCTCCTAAATTCAGCAAACGGTAAAATCAGTTCAGAATTTCATATTGGTGATTAATACGACATATCCATCCTTTGTCCGTCGAACGTTACATCGAACCAAACGACACGAAATTTTCGATCGGTGGCATGCAACCTCCTCACGAACTGTTCACTTTGTTTGTTTACTTTTAAGATGCGCATTAGTCAATTTAGAATCCCGATCCACAAACTGTCAACAAAGGACAGTGAGACCAAAATAATGACAGTCTGCAGTGACTAAATTTTACAAGAGCTATCTCCCATATAAAGTGACAAAATGTGACAAAATTTGCACATTTGTGAAAGTTTAACAACATCGGGATGTATTTTGTGTTGGTGTGTAAAATTAGTTTCCTTTAAAAATGCGATTCTAGGGCTATCAGGTCCAAATACACCTATTACGGTAAAGTTTAAATATCGAGAGAGATTGGAATACAGGACTATTTTGAAATCTTCGAATAAGTTATTTTCAAACGATTTTACAATTAAGTATTTAAATTTTGAGACTGTTACAGGTAGTACTCGATTAATTTCTTCAAAATTCGAGAGTCAAATGCTGATTTTTCTTTTCTAAATTTTTCTTTTTCCTAAAGGTGTGTGGAATTGACCTTACGGACTACGGTGTTTCTTTTTTTCAGAATCTACAATTTATAAATCTATCAAACGTTCAACCATCTCAACCAATACGCTCTTATTGCAGTATATCCATAAGCGAGTTACTATCAATCTGAGAATTTAATGGGTACGTTACGAACGTGAATTCACGAGCGAGAGTAGAAAAAACATTCCGGATAGTACAAAAACGGGCCACCTAGAAGATAATATCATCGACTTATTTCGAGCGGAAAAGACAGACAAACAAACTCCACTGCGCTTTAAAGGTAGGTAAAAGTTATCAGTTCGGTTAATTCACGAGTGTAGCAGAAAGCGTTGTTGAAAAACTTTATTAAAGACCCAGGCAACCTTTGCGAAAACATCAAAGTCTTCTCAGAATCGCGATAGGTGACATAGTAATAAGTCGGGAAAGAGAAAATAGGTCAACAGCTTAGTTTCGTTTGAAATTGAAACGAGTATTAAGGAAAGAGATACCTATCTTAAATAACATTTGTCACGATAGGTTGATAAGAGCATTACTGGATAGCCTATAATTTGGAAATCGAATAAAATGCATTCATTTGAAACACAAAATAAATTCCTTCTATGCGACCGATAGAAAAGAAAGGTATAATAGGAAATTTTCGCAGCTTGGTGAACTTATAAGGAGATGGGAATTATCTTACTGATGGCGACTGATGAGGACTAATTGGTAGAAGCAAGTATATTTGAGGAAAAGTCTTGCCTAGAGGAGGGTGTAACGTCATCAAAGAGATTTGGATAAGTTTCTACTGAAAAGCATAAGGGGTGAAGGGCTCACACAAAGGAGGGTGAGAAGACATCTTATGGGGACTTGTGAAAATTACGATTGGAAAAGCTGTGACGTGAGCAGTACTTATTAGACCATGACGTCATCAAATTTCGATTGAGGAGCAGAAGCTCGACTTGGAAGAGGGCTTGACGTCAATTGGTGGACTTGGAAAAATGTTGGAGAAGGAACAATGTCGATTCTGATCAATGTGACTTTCGGTGGATGATCCAGCATAAGCTTAGAATTTCGCCATACCTATCCTATTACGTACAGCCTGAACTACATTCAGTCACCGTAATAAATTGATTCTCAACCTCACTTGATGATTATTTGATTTATTGTTTGCTACCTGAAACTAAATGAAATATTGTTAGAATAGCTCGAGAGTCGACATTTTTCCACGTTTTTCGCCGGACGGCGCACGGCGTAAGGCGCACGTCAACATTTTCAAAAAACCTTCCATAGAACAGGTCCCCTGTTAAAACTTTATTGCCAAAAGTTAAGCGCGAAGGGACTCGTTTACTCATATAAATAAATAATTTGACATGTTTCATGTCTCTTCTGGACCCCACCCTAATTTTAAAATTTGCGCTCGAGCGTCCGTGCAACCATAATCTTGGGACTTGGAAAATTTTCACCATCGAGGTTTATATATTCTCAGCTCTACCACTCATTCCGGATTTTGCGTCCGGGAGGCCGTGAAGACCTATACTTGTTTGCTCTGTACTAGGCTTATACTAAACCTTACCGTACACTAAACTTGAAGAAGGCTGAGAATGGGGCAAACTAGTAAGCCTAACATACAGTATACTGAACTTGTAAAGAAGGGGCCAAATCCACCCCCTGCATGAAGCTAGTATAAAAGTATCGAGGAACAGCTCATACTGTACAATAGTAACCTATATCGAATGGGGTTCTACTGACTTCGAACTAGGCTGCTAGTAAGCCTCTGTTAGCTTGAGCTAGTCAGTTCAACATGAAGTATACCAGACTTACACTAGGCCACCGCAAGTATACTAGGCTAAGTGTACGGCTCTGACTTTTCCTTGTTCTATAGGTTTATAGTAAATTTACACTAGGCTTATACTAGATCTATATAAATGGAGGATAACTAGGCGAAGGTCCCTGACGCTGACATTACCTCTCCTTGTATAATATACTAGCTTTATACACAGCAGTGTTTCTATAATTAGAATGTGTCGTAACATTAAAAATCGTCTTAATTGTACTTCATACTAGACTTAATTAGGCTAAGAATGGAATGTCAGGCTGCCCCCTGGGGCCAAACATCAGTATGCTAGGCTACACTAAGTCTAACTTACAGTATATTAGGCTTTACTGCTAGGCTCCATCGTACGTCCGTACGGCCATACGACCAAAATCGTGGGCCAACGTCCTTACGGCTCTACTTAGCTTTATATACTAGGCTTCTATTAGACTTGAATGCCACTCAGCCTAACAAGACTCATTGCACAGGTTCCCAAGAGAAAATTAGTCGAATATACAGTACACTAAACTTATACTAAGCGAAGAATGCGAGGGGGCCCCCGAGAGCCACTCAGCTTAAGAAGACCAAACTTATACTATAGGCTCTTTTATTAATAATCTAAAATAAAAATGCAGAGTAATGAGCTCCTTGTCTCTGCTCTCCCTTCCCTTCTACTTCCAATATTTTCGTCCACATATTCATCCCTATACAAAGCGGGAGAGGTGAGACATACATGAAATATGACCTTCATTTTTTACGCCGCAATAAATTTTCTTCTTACATCGTAGTGTACTCGTCGAATTGTTTTCCGATGATAGAATTTTATTTAGAAAACGGCTAAATGCTACGCCATTATATCTGCTCGATACCATCAATTAACGAGAAAAGCAAAGTTATCGAATGAATTACATTCGTTCTTGCGTTCCAACTTTTGAGGTCGCAAATTTACTCGGCGATGGAAGTTTCGTTTCTGAAAACTTTTAATGCAACGACTCAATTACACTTAGTCTGATACTAGAGTGGTTGACAAAAGGTGGTCAACAAGACTAATTCACCATTAGACAAACCAACCTCTTTTACGAGTGTTGCTTAAAAGCATTATGACCGAGGTGAATGGTAAAGTACATAGAACCGTCTGTACCTATTCAAAGTGCAAAAGTACTTCTGCCGCTATCCCAGAGGAGATGAAATTTGCTCTAAGTAAACCGCAACCCGAGGCTTAAATTTGTAAGTAAATACTGTTTTATGACCTATTACTTGAGATAGCCGGGTTGATTGAGGATAAAAGGTTCATCAAGACTAATTTTGGGCGGCTAATTTAGAATTGTTGCGAGTTACTGGTACTGTGCACGTGGACCAATTCTTATGTTGTGTTTTTTTTTTATCGATTAGCTTCCCAGAAATATTTATTGTACGAGTGTTTATTTCATCATCAGTTCGAATAGACATTATTACACCTTGTCTTATTGTACGTGATAATACAAGATATTTTTCTAGAATTAAGTTTCCATAGGGTGAGAAGAAATTGGTCTAAGGTGATTGATAAACTTTTACTATTGGTTGTTTGTACCTACGTGAGCAGAATGTTGGAATAAAGCATGTACACATCAAACCGTGGTTTTAACTTTCACAATGAATTCCTTTGTTGAAAATCTTAGTTCCTGTTTGATAACGATGCTGCCTTTGTAGAGCTGACGAACGTATCGAGGCAGCCCCTTTTCTTTATTAAATACGAAAATCTTGATTGAGCAGCAAAAAGCAATACGAGTTTTATTCTGTTCAAATGCTAAAATACAATATTAGTTAAGTCACGCTCTTGTGGGACATGCCTACGGAAAATTTATTTTCAAAATTTTATGAATCTCTAATGACTTCTTGAGACTCTTTGCTCTTCTTTCGTTATTAAATCTGTGCGCAAAAGATGGCATAATTTTCTCCTCTATCTTTATTGCTTTTTTGAAAGAAGATTTTTAAACACTTTTTTGGGGGCTACATTCTCAGATTTTTCCACGGCCGAGTAGAATTTCGACCTTGAAGTTAAGTGGATAACGAAAATTGAGGTGACTTCATAAAGAAAATATCGTGGGTTGCCCATGTTGCTATTCTTTTATTTATTTTTATTGCAGTCCGAGCTGCGGTTGAATTTAGATACGGGAAAGACGGAAAAACGTTGCGAAGATTTGTCTGTAGTTATAGAGAATGAGTAAAGAGTCGCCTAATGTCAATTCGGGGCGAGAAAAGATATGTTCGATTTGTAGGGGTTGATCAGTTGTGCAATGGCAGCATAAAAGAGGCATAAGGAGAGGAGTGTGCGTGATATGAGTCTCGTATGACCGATTCTCAGGCGAGTAATTATCATTTCTTCTCTGCGGGTGAGTTGATTTGACGAGTCCCAGAGGACTTGGAGTGCTTTTTATCTGAGTGAGATTTGAGGTCCGGCCAGTGAGTGTGCTAGCTTTGGGTGATGCTTTTGTTGATGAACTTGCAAAGGTCTGTGCTTGTAGGCAGGAAAGAAGGGTTGGCTGATGGGTGATTGGTAGCTACTTTCTCGATTTTTTCACTCTCTAGAATATCTTTGTGGCCATGTACCCAAATGGAGAGTATTGGGATCGAGTTAGCGGAGGGGGTAGCAAGGAGTGCGTAAATTAGATCTGTAAGTGGATGAGAGGGAATGCGTCTAAAGAATTAATGAGAGGAGAAGGTAAAGGAAGGGGGTCTAGAGTTGCGGTTTTGGTGAGAGACTGTAGTAGTATTCCCTATTGAATGGACGGATCCAGTTTCGTTGTGATATCTAGAACCATCGGTGAGGGTAGGATTGCAAAACGATTACTGGAGAAAGGATTCTGTGGCATTCATAACTTCGTTCCAAGAGGAGATAGAGAAGGGCGGATAAGAGATGAGTACGAATTATGTTAATGTGGGACAGTTAAAAGAACTTTATTTTGTCATAAATTGCAATAATGGGATAGAAATGCCACAAAAGTTCCCCAATCTCTGATTTTAAAGAAAAATACTGCTTCTCTACCTCGATGCATGAAAAAGTTGCCTATCTGAAAGGGAAAGGCGTGAACGTGAATAAAAAAGGAATAATTGACGATAGATGGACCTATAAACTGACTTTCTGGTAACCATATAGAAAAAAAAAAAGAGGCAAACAAAAGATGACGTGGACAACTTTCTGAGAAATAAATTATTTCACAAGGTGTCGCACGACAGAATAGAGCGGTATACATTGAGGGAGGTCTTTGCCCATAAACAAAGCCTGATGCGGTAACGATTTTGGAGTGATGTGTACTCGTCCGCTCAATGAAGGCTTATTATTATTATCATTAATTGTAATTTGTGGAACGTCTTATCGAGTCGTCTTACGTATAGAGTTGCACAAGATAACAAACGAGGGATATGGCACGTTAAAACGATTGAATACTGCTTTCATAAGCGGCCTTTCGTACGATGACATTTCGAGAAATCCCAAGAATGATTGTTTTAAACGCTTACTTGTTAGCGCCACTTGTTTCGGTCGATGTGGAACGCTCTTTTTCAGAGTAAAAAAACCTGTTGACGGATAGACAACATCTCTTCACTCACAAAAATCTTGCCCAACATTTGTTCGTTATACATAGCTCTGAATTTCTGTATTTCATTTATTTTTTTCTCATTTTTATTCATTTTCTTGTAAGATTTTGTTTATAATGCCAGAAAGTGCTACAAATGCAATTGAAGAGCTACGTGGAAGAAGGGCCTTCTTAGGCTTAGGCCCTTCTTCCGTAAAAGCGTTTATTGTGTTCTACGATCTCTTCTGATTATATCTACCAAATTTTACTGCTCAAAAATGACATTAGAGCGCTTTATAATCTCTCATTCCGCGTTTACACATGCTAACTTAGACAATATTGCCAATATAGTGATACTATAGCGATAGTCAGCTGACATATTTTAGCTCCTCGCTATATTTAATAATAATTAATGAACTAGATGTGTCTGCGCATTAATTTATTGTAAAACGTTGAAGGAGAAGTTCGATCAGCAGGCGTGAATCCAAGGGAGGGCATAGGGGACATGTCCTCCTTCAACCCCCCCCCCCTAAAAACCCAAAAAATCTGTAGTTTCGAAGAAAATGTAAAAAAAAAAAGGTCCTTCAGACTTTTTTTGGATTCAGTCCCCCCTTCCCCCAAGTGATCGTCTGGATCCGCGCCTGATCAAAAAGTTCCTTCTCCGTAATTAACCATTTTTCTTTGCAATCCCGAAATCACATTATAAATGACCAAAATTACTCAGATAATGATACTAAAATATTGTTCTATGGAAGAAGGGCCTCCGTCACTTTCACTTCCATCCTCTACCGAGAACTTCAGAAAACATTTTTCCAGTGCGAGAAAACCGTCAGCTGTAGCTTAACATCTGCAAAACATAACCTGCTGCGCTTGAAGTCATTCCAATATGTACTCGCCGAGAATTACACTTTTTAAACTTCAAATGCGTTTTTCTCAAAACTAACATTTTCATCGGAGGCCCTTCTTCCATGCAGTGCTTCAATTTTTAAAGTAATGGTTATTACGTAAAAAATCGCTTCTAGCGATTTACCGTTTACAACGATTAAATTAGCCAGTCCTGGCTGCTGTAGAAAAAGGATAATTCCTAGATTGGATTTAACGATTGAAATGTTGACACCTTGGGACATCGTTATATCCGATTTCTACTTTTCATAAAACCCTTTCTCTATTCATTACAGTGCGTGCGGAAGCTTAAAGGAGGGGTTAAGGACCTAGAGAGGCGAGTGAGATAGCGAATTATCCGTGGAGAGGAGAAAAGCTATGGAGGTGTTGAGGGCGGGACTGGGTTGAGACAGTGGAATTCAAAGAGGTGAGATAGATTGAACTTGAGATTGTATCGAAGATCACGTTTGGGTCCGAGTTGTTATGAGGAGTCACGGACATCTCGGCGCGAGTTTTTCGGCGCGGCTGATATTCTGGCGCCAACCGTGAAAGTAAGTCTATTAGCGTTACCAAAAAGACACCAGGAGGAGGTCAATTTACTAGTGTTCCAAAAATCTGCTGTTGCCCCCTCGTCAGATAGCTTGAGAGTCAACATTTTTTCAAGTACTCTTTCCATAATAGATATCACGATACTCGTCCCTCGTCTTTTCGGACCGCAACCGGCCCTTTATTTTTTTTGGATAACATTTATTTTGCATCAACGACATTCTTTCCGTGCCGAGGTGTACTCTGCGGCGAAATTAGCGATCCATAGAAATATTCGCGTCAAAATGGTCGTGCCAAAAAGTCCGGTTTCCGTAATAAGGATGGAATATGCAGGGATTTAAGGATACTGCAGTATAACTGTAAGAAATTTAGAGGTTCGTATAAGGCGACAGTAATGTAGTGTGGGGATGCTTGCATCAGCACAGAGGCTGTTAGCGGTACTGGTTCGAAACGTTCTTGTTGCCAATCTGAGTGCTGAGTTCTGGATTTTATCGAGTAATTCAAGATGGGAGAGAAATGTTGAATCGTGAATGGGTGAGGAAGGGAGTTCAGAATATTAAGAGCTTAAATTCAAATGCTTGTTGCCTTCATTAGTTTAATATGGGGTATCCAGAAGTGACGGGTAGGAAATCTTAATCGGAGAAGTTTGGTTATTTCCACTTGTGGGACAGTATCGTTGGTAATTTCGAGAAGGCATCATCTGAGGGCAGGCTGACATGGCTCTTAAAAGACAATGAATTTTTTGGGGGGATATAGGATGTAAGAAAACAACGGAGGAAGAGCCAAGAGTAATTGGTCAATTGTGTCTCTAGGATCTGGACCGTAGATGAATGCTTAGGCAAAGAAAGAAAAATAAGGATTGTACTGGATATTGCACAACTTTGATTATGTTATTGATGGTGTTGAAGAAGAGTGTATCACTTCCACTGAGTGAAGAGCCTTGAGGTATACTGTCTCCTTGGTGTTGGGATGAATAGTACAGATTTGTTTCTCAAACTCTGAATGCCCGATTTTTGAAGTAATAATGGAGAGGCTCGCGAAGCCATAGTTGGCGGAGCATGTGGTGAGCGCATACCATTGGGAAAGCGTTCTCCATATCAAAGAAAATTGCGTAAACGTTGGCTCTGTATGCGTGGGCTTTTTAGATTTGGATATCTAGGCCTGCTAAAGCCACCGATACCGGTCGACCTCTACGGCAACCGTATTGGGTGTTGCTCAGTATGTCTTTAGATTCTAGAAACTAGGAGAGTCCATTGAAAATTTTTTCTCGAAATTTTACTGAAAGTGCTTAATAGTGATATGGGTTGGTAGGATTGAAAGTAGGTTGGGTCTATGTATTTTCATTTAATTGTTGGCGCTATATTTTTGAAAGTAAGGAAACAAAATAAACATGAGAAAATGTGAGATACAAAATTTTGAGACTCATATCAACAAGGGAAAAGCAACGCGTGCAAGAAAAAGAGAATGTGATATATAGGACAACTGTTTCTTTCTCTTTTTCCTCTATTTTTTTTTTTTTTTTTTTTTTCAGAAAAATCTACAAACATTACAGAAGGTGTCAGGCACATCATGCGCTTAAATTGGTCATTAATCATTACCTAATGTGTTCGATTCAAATTTTCATCCTGATGTACTGCTTCGGTATGTAAGTAAGAAATCCATACCTCAAGCGCAATTAACTTTATTTTGATCAACTTTACAAATTTTTAATTTTTGACAAATTCGATTTTTTTTTTTCGTAATTTTATAAGTTTATTTAAACAATCAAAATGAATAATATACAACGAAAATAGTGAATTAAGAATTTAAATGAGCAAAATAACTTAAGTAAAATGTGGTTATTTCCTCGCGATAAAATAATACCCGAGTATGTATACAGTATATAAATGAAAATGTAAAAATTTTTATCGAGAATTTCATGTTGAATGCACAGTAAAAGTTAAATAAGATAAATAGAATGAAATTCGAAAGTAACAAAATTATTTATTCGATCTACTAATAATTGGATTACACATATCGGTCAGTATCTTATTCATTTGGGCTCTTTAAAAATGTTAGTAAATAAGAAAAGGAAGGGGTATATATATGTACATGAGAATCTTTTTGGAACATTGCTTTCATAAGTATAATCAAAAAGTCAGGTTAGAGAGTAAGTATAGCAAAAATGCGCATGTAGCAACAGATTCCGTGGAAAGACGGATATTGACTACGTTCTGTAAATTTTTTATTTGGAATTTGTAACCTATACCCTTGTTAGAGGAATATGTTTCCTCCTCTTTTCATTTGCTCTGCCCTTCAAGATTGGTAGGTACTGGCAGAAACTTATTCAGAAGAAAGTTCCCTAAATGATTATACACAGGCATGTGATCTACCTTGGTTGGATCAAATTATAAAAAATTTAAATTTGAGTTTTCAAGACAGTGAAGACTTAAAATGTTCCATTGTAACGGCTAGCTCTACCTGGAGTTTATATATGAATGTCGAGAATATTCTACTGCCGTGGAAAAAATAATTAACGTATGTCAGCAAAATTTTTCTGATAACAATACTGAGAAAAGGGTCTAATAGCGATGATATTATTTCTATATGATTACAATTACAATTGAATTAAAAATTTGTCAAATCTTTTCTCTAAATCGTCGTTCTTGATAACAGAGCTCACATAAGTCAATTATTTTTTGTACGGCAGTCGAGTTGTCAATCCGGATGTAGTGGCACGCTAGCACCAAAATTAAAATAGCTTTTTTGACCCATTTTTTTTCTCTAATACCAAGAAAAAAAAAAAAAAAAAAAAACTAGATTTAAATTCATTTAGTATTTGAAATTTTCTTTCCAATGAGGCATCTTTTGAAGCACGAGGATGATTTGTTATCCTTATTCTGGTAAGTGATAATCCATCCCTTCACACTGTTCGCATGTTTTGCACTGTAGTTTAGGAAACATTCGCCAGAATTCAGCCACTCTGTTGTCTGAACTCTAAATCCGTGGATGAGAAATTTGAGAATTTGGAATGTATTTGCAAAAAATACCCAAGTTCTAAGCAAAATTTTCAAAAAGCTTGAAATTTCATCTCGAAATAATGAAAGATTGGAGTAATCTTTTTCTGATGTTTCATACTCACGAGAAAGTTTATGATTGAAAAACAGAGCCCTAGTTGGCAGAGGTACTGGAAGGTCTGAATCAGTGAAAAACTCCGCTCTGAGTGGAAGAAACCCCTCTTTTAGGAGGAAGGAATTTGGGACGTAGAAATCAAATTTTGAGAGATTCTTCGACCTTTTTTTTATGTACTCCAAGAATCCAATACAACAAAATCAGTTCAGCCCTAATGACCTCTGTTAGCGGCGCGCTATTTTGGCGTGCATTCATTCATCAGAGAGCGGTACTATCAAATTGTTGTGATGAAATTAAGGAAGTAAAATTATAATAGTCTGTATATTTGCATTTTCCCCATTAATGAGCATACTTAAATATCTCAAAAAGTATAATACTTCTCTGAAGTACTTTTAACTAAAAACAAACAAATTCTTTCAGCACAAAATTTTCTTTGGAATAAGACTATTTTTATATTGAAATTCCAAATTTTTGTTAAATAATTGTGGTAAAATCTTCACCTTCTTTCCATTGATATGAGAATAGTCAATACTAGCGCTGCATGGCTCAAATTAAACATCGCATTGTTGTTCACGTTCTTTGGGACATATAGCGCCAGCGTCGATTACTCATATTGACAAGCAAGGGCGAACATTTTGACACATGGAGCAAAATTTTGGAATTCAATTGCTGGGAAATTTTTTATTCCCTTAGTTTCTTCAAACACATTTCACCTTTTCAGATATTTCTTTTTATGTGAAGATAGATTTTCCATGACGTCACGCATAGCAGACCAAAAAACTTCCGATGGAGATCTTTGAAGAATTTGAATTACAAATTTTAAAAAAGATAGTTGGAATAAAAAGTTGATTTTTGTGAAGACGAGATTCTCAGCTTCATTTTACATAATTTTACTCATACTGCTCTCTTATGCGTGATAAAATCAATTCCTTCATCAATGAGAATCATGAGACATGATGTAAAATGAATCTGAGATTCTCGGTTTCACAAATATCCACTTTCTATTCTAAAAAGTTCTGTCATTTTTTTAATAATTTGAATTTCTCAAAAGTCTCCATACTTTGAGCTCAACTTGTGCTCTCTGGAAGCTTTGGTCTGCTAAGTGACGTCACAGGAAAATCAATCTATGGGTTCTTGTTCATCTGTTGCTTCTTATCACGGCTTCTCATTAAGGGTTGGAACCTTTTGTGTGGAACGGTTCTGGTTTTTATTTCCGGTTCCAGATCACCTGGTTCCATTACCGATTTCAATGATGTAAAAGTTGCGTGTGTTTTATTGCTTCCTGCAGTTTTCAACATTCATTGCGTTTTGATTTTGGTTCCACTTACTTAAAAATAAGTCTGTGAGAGCGCTAAAGTTAGGCAAATAGAAAATATTATGGCCTTGCCATATAATTTGTGATACAACAAATCAATTTTCTTCCAATTTTGGCATTTTAATAGTAGGAACATATTCGGTGTAAACCGAAAAATATTTCTGTTGTCGATCCAGCTCTTGTTCTTTTTGGTTCCAACAAAATTTTGAGTGGTTCCGATGGTTTCTGTACCGGTTTCGGCGAAAGGTTCCGACCCCTAATTCTTATCCATGTAGCTTGATAAGAGCGCGCTGTGACGGATGCACGGTTCGAATAAAAGTTGGAATCCAGTGAACTCGATTTACTTGTTCGGCACTTTCTGGGATAAGCGCAGCGCAGAAAACAAAGAAACAATACAGTGACGTAGCGAGGGGGATGAGAGAGGCCGAAACCCACCCCAAGACACATGAAATATCACATTTTGTTCTAAATAATTTATCCAAAAATTATTTGTAATATTTCTTCAACCTCACCTTTCCCAGAAAAATTTTCTGGCTACGCCACTGAAATGATGAGAGAGAGAAGTTGAAAAGGTCCAGACGTTCATAAATGGAATCCATTAAATGACGTACCTTCTTTCTCTCTCTCTCTCTCTCTCTCTCTCTCTCTCTCTCTCTCTCTCTCTCTCTCTCTCTCTCTCTCTCTCTCTCTCTCTCTCTCTCTCTCTCTCTCTCTCTCTCTCTCTCGCTTTTTTTTTTCTTTTTCTGTTCCGCGTACGTTTCAGTTAGTAATTGAGTTCCCTGAACAAAACCAGAACGAAACAGTAGCGCGTCGGTGGCTGCCCGGTCCAAAACAAGTTTCTATTCATGACTACTGATTAAGAATTTTCTGCAGCCCCCGGAGAAAGTGCGTAATGCACTACATTCAGGATAGTTTCGAAACTTTATCCAACTTCTTCAAATTCCTTGTCCTCTATTAGATTTCCAGTTTAAAAGTCTGTTCTAATATCTAACACGTTTTGTTTCAAGTCCTCCATTCTCTGTAGATTTCAAAGTTTCAAATTTTTCAAGCCTCTCAGCCTTTATTGGGCTCGCAGTTAGTACTGACACCATAAGGGTCGGCTGCCAATGCGACTACCCTCCGGGCAAAAATAAATTTTCAAAGAGGAATACTTACCGCATTCCATATTAAAAATTTTTCTTTGTCTATTTCCTCTTTCAAAAATAGCGGTCTAGATAACGTTTTTTGGACAGTGAAATGTAATAGGTATTTTAAATGGAATATGTACTTATATATTCTCTCTCATGGCATACCTTCAGCAGATTCGTGGAAATAAAAACGATTTACTCAGGCACCAGTCGTAAGAAACATACGAAAAAAAGAAACTAAAGACAAAGTATACGAGTACTTTCTTTTTCCACCTACCAAAAAATGTTTTTATTGGTACATATTAGAAAACTTGTCTACCTTGGAATGTTATAAAAGTTACGAATTATATGAGAGAGGTTTGAAATTTATTCGTTTTTTTTTTTTTCGGTTTCCTTGTAGCGACAATCGGAAGCTTATGAAAGAAGATAAATAAATTTGTTCGTTCCTGTAAGTTATTTCATCCCTTCCTCCTCTCAACTATTCTGTCAAGCACACGGAAAAGTCCGGAATTAAATGGAGTCGATAATAAGTACGCTTTTACGCGTTTCATTCGAATGATGACGTTTCTTTGCTGAGCCTATCTCACATAGAAATCAAGAAACAATTTCGGCGCTGGAAGACAGTCAACAATGTACACCGAAATTACGAGCGTACCTTTCTGTCAGTGATGTACGTTCTCATATTTATAACGTTGGCGAATAATAATCTAAACTCCCCCATATGCTATTGGAAGCGTCGAAACAAGAATGAAATATTCCTCTTTTGTTAATCCTATATAAGTATATAGCGAAAAAGAATATTAAATCAAAAACGAGCGGGAGACAGAGAGGAAAGAAAGCTTCGAAGGGAACCCGGTGAGCCAGAAAATCATAGTCGATTACAAATTAATGTTTTCTTCTTCGATCTCAATAGACTCCTTTCCCAATTCCAACCGTAAATGACGTGTAATACTTTTTATTTCTCTTTTCTTTTTTTTTTCGAATTTCATTCTCAAGAATACAGAGTACAATTCAAAGCATTTACTCTATAGATGTATTGTACGAGTGTACTGAGTATTATTATCTATGTATTATGGTTCAACTTTTTTCACATTTTCTAAAAGCTTTCTGACGACCACGAGTAGATTTCGACAACATTATTAAGATTAGCCGATGAGCCCGTCATAACCTGGTATGATATGCCTCACAGACGATATCACTTTCTCTATACGGATCATGAATACTGATATGTAATTATTCCTTAATGGTGGAAATTAATTGGTTCGGCTTTGACTCCAACTCCATTCGGGTTCAACGTTAACGTCACACCAACTGAAAATAAAAGTAAACGATGACAGTCGTGTGGACAAGTTTCGATTTTATCTGTCGGCGAACGTTTCTTGAACGTCAATCTTCTCCACTTTTAGACGGCGCACATACCTGCTTTTGATCCCATATTGTCCTTCGGATGATTTTGTTTGACAGCATTCATTCTACGGTTAGGATTCAGATTCGGAAGACCGCCACTACCACCGCAACTATTGCCCGACCCATATCCACCACTATTAGCATTGGTCGGTGGTGCCTGACCCGGTAACCCTGGTCTAGGACCTCTAGTTGGTTCTATAGGTACTACGCGTCTCCGTTTTTTCGGTAATTTAGCTCGAGCTTGGGTATGTGAATAATACATAGCAAAGTTGGAGACGATAACGGGAACTGGTAAGGCAATCGTCAATACACCGGCCAATGCGCATAAAGCACCGACGAACATACCGACGTAAGTTTTGGGCACCATATCTCCGTAACCGACTGTGGTCATGGTTACTAGAGCCCACCACAGGCCCAATGGTATGCTATCGAAATCATTATGCGGATTCGTTTGTATTTTCTCGGCGTAGTAAATGAGACTAGCGAATATCACAATACCTAAAACTAAGAAAAACACCAACAGCGTCAGCTCCTTGGCGGATGCGCGGAAAGTTTGCATAAGTATCTTTAGACCGGACGAATGCCTAGTCAATTTGAACAGTCGCATAATACGTATTATGGAAAAGAATTCTAGAATATCGGCGTTTTCCAAATCTATGGTAAACCTTTGTAAGGTTAAATCGATATAGAAGCTGAACGTCGCTATGTAATCGATTATATTGACTGACGCCTTGATGAAGTCGCACTTATTTGGCGATGTTATAAATCGTACAATTATCTCGAACGTGAACCATGCATTACAAATGCACTCGACGTAGAAAAACGCATCGTGGGCGTTTGTCGAATCCTTATCCAACGCCCATTCTGTTCTGTTCAGTGGCGTGTCGACATCGAATTTGTTCACAATTGGTACTCGCATATTTGGATGAGTTTTCAGGCAGAACGTAACGATCGATACGCAGATGAAAAACACCGAAACTATTCCGATTACCTAAAAAAGTTGGAACAAAAAAATATATATATATATAGATATGAGGTTAAATAAAGTTTTCGCGAGCCATTATTCATTATTGCGATGACAAGGGAGAATAATATTTCACAAAAAACGAGCGAGGTCGCCGATACGTCATTGGTATTGTCATTACTTTTCAAAAAACCTATCGGTCACCAAGAAGACATTGGTACTCGTTATAAGAGCTTTTCGACTATTTCCACAAACCGTTGCGAAGCTGTACTACCTACTACTACTAATGAACGAATCAGAAGACTGAACCGTGGTGATTCCCTCCCCTTCCTCTTACGATGAATCGTTGCAATTGAAAGACGAACTGATCACAATCAGCAACGACTTGAACTGAATTAAAGTATCGTTTGATGGAGCCTTCATTGTGTCAGATAATTGAGAACTTTTTAAACGAAAATTACGTGAGGACCACTCCATAGGTACATTCTCACCTGAGATTCATACTGCCTCGAGTTTAGGGACGATAAACCTGTCCAGTGATTTTATAAGGAGCTGGAAAAATTTTGTGGAAAATCGCCCCAAATTCACTTCCAAGAGCCCTCACTGATTCCATACTCCTCTCTCTATCTTTCGTTGATTTATTAAATGTTCAAAAATGAGTCGACTTTTGGTGAGTATATCAACGTCAAAATTGTAGATTTGACAATTGCTGTCCTGGTCAATCATGATCGAGATTCTCATTGGTCCTCGTTGTACAATAATTATGACTACCGGTACGCATTCTGTCTGCAAGTAGCGAGGTCACCAAACTTATAGAATCCAGACGTTGAATCGGCACATCCACATCTAAATAACTTTGACCCAATTTAGAAATTTGTTAAAATTTTTGTTTGAAAATCCTGTAGCACAGATATTTGAGAACACTTTGAACTCAGACCGTGACGTCATTTGGGGGTTTGGAGAAATATTTTAATTGAGTACGGTGCGAGGGAATTCAATAATTTCGAGGAAGAACTTGAACAATAAGAAACTCGAATCATGATGTCATCAGCGAATCTTAGAGAATTTCAGGTCAGAAATTATATACAAAGAAAGGATGACCTTGCATTCAGATGACTTTGACCCAATTCAGACATTTGTTAAAAGTTTTTGACTGAAAATCCTGAATCACAGGAAATTTCGAGTTTGGATCGTGACGTCATTTATTGAGGATTTAGAAAAATATTCCAATTGAATATGATATCTATCGAGGAGGGACTTCTAGAATTTCGAGCCTAGACTCATGTAGATGAAGAACTTGGAAGAATGAGAAACTCGGATCGTTACGTCATCAGTGAATCTCAGAAAATTTCATATGCAGAGAGAGGATGACTTTCACCTATAATTAAGGACTCGAGAAAATTCCAAGTCATGACCTCAACCTTCCTTCCGACGTTGACCTGTTGTTAAATCAACTCGTCATTTTAACCAAAAATGAACTCGAAATCGACATAAAATTGACTACAGATTGACGAGACTAACCGGTCGAAATCTGGTGAACGTTGACCTCTCATATCGTCTCGATATCAACGTCACTGTACAGTTTATGTTGAGAATCTCGACGTCAATTTCAAGCCGATCAGCAGTCATTCCTAGAATACTGTAGATCGGCTGTTAATTGGTATAATAGGGCAGTTGATCGGGTACAAAAATTTGAAGAGATTGATTGGAAATCGAATTTAAATCAACGCGACAAATGAACTGAATGGCAGTCGCCTTGACTCGATGCCATACTTATGTCGTCCTGATACCGACGTCGACAGGAAGTCGATAATCAATTTTCAGTCGATTCTGAGTTGTTTTTCGGTTGACACGTTTCATCGGGGAGAGAAGTGAGGGGATCTCAACACAAATGTAGCGTCATTTAGAGGAGAGGACTTTAAGAGAATCTAAATCTTACGGGTTCTTTGACAGAGCTGAACGAGGTTTATAGGGAATCTTTTTTATGGGGAATATGGGAATTTGGAAAAATTTAGACTCTCGAGCTGTACTTGGACTCGGAAAATTTGCGACTTCCGAGCTACCTTTTGTATGTTAGGGTTGGAACTTGACTCGCGAGCTACATATGATCAGAGGGAGACTCGGAAAAAAATGTTCTGGCGCAGCTAAATGAATGAAGATCATTTTTCATGTCTTCTTATAGTTGCTCGATCTAGCTACCAGTCAAGGCAAAATAATTTTCGATAGCGGATAAAGGCACAGTATAAGGCCATTAACCAGCTTAAATTTTTGTGACGTTATCAACATCCGTGATACCTAGTATAAATATTTAGCTTTTGGGGACTCGTTCTTGGTCTCTTATAATAAGCTAACCACTCTGGATCAAGCCGAAGGTTCCTCGAAAATTTTCCTGGGGGGATGGGAGACCAACCTAGATTTGGACTCGAAAATTTCCAATAGGGTTGGACCTGCAGATTTCCAATGAACGGCTGGGGTCCTAATGCCGATAGAGACATCGAAAAGAGGAAACCCAGTCCCACTTGCGAATTTTCGATAGCGGCAACCAGATTAAGCCTCCTTTTGACGTTATCAAGCCTGTGAAGTCATCAACATCCGTGACGTCGTTAGTTTGTGATGTCATCAACATTCCTCTCTTTTTTTCTTTCGGGCAAACCTAGTTTACAGCTAGTATAGCCCAATATACTATGTGCTACGCCTTAGTGGCCCTAGTTTAAAGTCCAATTAAACTAGTTTAGGTCTAATGACAGAATACTCAATTAAGAGTAGAGTAAACGAAAAACTAATTACAAAGACCGCAAATATAAAGGAGAAGATGCGAGTTCTTTCGGTTAACAAACCATCATCGGGCAAAGTTAGAACGCCACTGACCCAGATACGACTCATAAAACAGAATACCAACGAGATCAGGATTGAACGAGCGAGCCCTCGCGAGGTGACTCAAACTCGTAGACCAATTCGACTAAACCTTCGTCGGGAAAATACCTGTTGAGTACGGTAATATCGTCACTGTTCAGATGACGCACTATTTCGATATTTTCCAACGCAACGCGCTTGAAGTAAGAATTCTCCTTGTGGAGAAGGGTAGCCGAACCTTCCTTGAAACTATGACCACTGGAGATAAGGTGGTCCGCAAAGGCCGAATCACCCAAATTATCTTTCTTCCAGGCCTTAAGGTGCTCCTCTACTCGAATTCCAAGCTGGCGACCCGTCTCGCCTATATATACGCCGTTACAATCCTTGCACTCCAATTTGTACACCCCGCTCCTCTCCCCCCGCGGGAGTCTCGAATCGAGTACGAGTCCCCCTACTCCGTTAAAAATTCGGTTTCTCTGGCCGAGAGGCTCAAAAATGTTACCTTGCCTCCGGGTACTAGCCTCTGCTCATTTGGTGTAGCCGGCCTCTTTCCCAACATACCAAAGGCCCATACTATGCAGTATATGGGTGACCTACTTGTAAAGTTCAACATTCCTCATAACGAGATACAGGAATTTTTTGGCCTCCTTAATGCGTGCTGGTCCCCTAACTTCTGTAAGCTCAATGGGAAATTTTACGAGTTTCCTGAGGAGGTAGGAATCCCCATCGGATCTCCTTTGGGCTCTCTCGTTTCGGAGATATTTATGTCCAGATTTGAGGTTGACTTGTTTTCCTCTGGCCAAGTGCTACTGAGTCACATCCATTACTGGCACCGATATGTGGACGATATATTATGTGCGTGGACCGGTCCTCAAGAGCTCCTTGGTGAGTTTCTTCAGTATCTGAATAAAATGTATCCCTCCATAAAATTCACTACAGAAATTGGAGGTTCTTCCATAAACTTTCTGGATCTCACTATCTCTGATAGAGATGGGGACCATGAATTTGCGATATTCAGGAAGGATACTTCGACCGATACAATAATTGTCCACGGATCGTCCTTCTGTCCATTTTCTCAGAAGATCGCTGCCTTCAATGGTTACATTCATCGACTGACTAGCATTCCGCCAAGTCAACCAGCTTTCCAAAAGGAGCTGGCGACCATTAAGCACTTGGCCGCTGAATGAGGTCAACTTGGACATTGACCGTATGGTTCGTAAAAAACTTACGAGGAAGCGCCTTGATTCTACCACTTCCCTCCCCCGCGATCTGAGTGGTAATAATAATAAGAGATTACGTTGGATCAAGCTCCCGTTTTTGGGTGAGTTTTCATCCAAGCTGACTCGTGTCCTTCGCCCCTTTGGCTTCAGGCCTGCCTTTTATAACCTCACTACTGTGAAGGGTTTGTTCGTTAGGCTAAAGGACCCCATCCCGCGGGGGGAGAGGAGTGAGGTGTACAAATTGGAGTGCAAGGATTGTAACGGCGTATACATAGGCGAGACGGGTCGCCAGCTTGGAATTCGAGTAGAGGAGCACCTTAAGGCCTGGAAGAAAGATAATTTGGGTGATTCGGCCTTTGCGGACCACCTTATCTCCAGTGGTCATAGTTTCAAGGAAGGTTCGGCTACCCTTCTCCACAAGGAGAATTCTTACTTCAAGCGCGTTGCGTTGGAAAATATCGAAATAGTGCGTCATCTGAACAGTGACGATATTACCGTACTCAACAGGTATTTTCCCGACGAAGGTTTAGTCGAATTGGTCTACGAGTTTGAGTCACCTCGCGAGGGCTCGCTCGTTCAATCCTGATCTCGTTGGTATTCTGTTTTATGAGTCGTATCTGGGTCAGTGGCGTTCTAACTTTGCCCGATGATGGTTTGTTAACCGAAAGATCTCGCATCTTCTCCTTTATATCTGCGGTCTTTGTAATTAGTTTTTCGTTTACTCTACTCTTCGAGTATTCTGTCATTATGTCGAGCCGTAACGTTTCGGACCGTGTCAATTCTATTAGTTTAGGTCTAGTTTAACCCTAGTTTACAGATAGTATAGCCTCATAAACTGTATGCTAAGACTGAGAAACTCGAACTCGTCCTCGCAGATTTCTGGATTGGGTCGAGGGTTCGATATTCTGAGTCTATCAATGGAGGGTGAGGGCCTAACGCGATCCCGTAAATTTCCACCAGTAGAATGGGGTGAGATGCCGAAAATTTCAAAAAACTCACGGGTTCTTTAACGGAGTTAAACGAGGGGTGGTATGGAACCTGTTTTACGGGGCACGTGGGATCTGAAAAGTGTTCCCGTACCAGATCTATGACGTCATCAGATTGTTACTACTTCGTCATCAAATTGTGACATCACAGACCCAGACTTTGGAGCTAGGTATGATAGAAGAGGGATTTAGAAATAGTTACTTGAAGGGGCTATCTTTTAGGCTACGTACCCCGATCTCTGAGCTACATAGGATATGACACAAGGGGAACTTGGAATACGTTAGAATGACATTCGGAGGCTCATGGTGTCTCAAGCGTTGCATATCTGACTCATTGAAGGGGCTACGTCAATTAGTGTATGAAGGCATTTTAAATCTAGTTACTCGAAGGGGTTATCTTTCACACTATATATACACCGACTACTGAGCTATATATGATATTGGGGGAGGGGCTTGGAAAATGTTCGAGCTCCGAGCTTTACCACCCGGTCGGATGGCGGACGTTCTTTCTGGACCCCCCCCCGATAAAACAGGTTCCCTGTTAAGAAGGAGGGTTGCTGACGGCGGACATGGCGGAAATTTTTTCCGAAATAACCCCGATAAAACAGGTGCACTGTCAAAAAGGGAAAGTGGAACTTTTTGAACGGATCAGGGCTTTGGTACACGGAATATAGCGGATACCAGATATTTATTTTACTAAGATTCCCTCATAAAATCAGCTAATATATTTCTAGATTACGGGTACTGGGAGCTCAGTGAAGCATAATGATAGAACGATTTTCTTGTGGATTCGATAGAAATCACATTTTACAACTTCACGTTGACCTTATTTCTAGTACAAGATTAATTTATCGCTTTTCCATCGTTCATAAAGTTTTCAAAACTGATCGTAGCGTGCGAACTATAAATATTTTCTCCATCAACCGTTACGATCCCTCTTCATAAAAATTCTTCCGTGCTGTCGGTTTTGATGTGAAAGATTTTCATTTTTTCGTGTATTCTAATCCACATTTTCCTGTCACCGCGAAATGTAATTCAACACGTACCTCGTGTATCTCGATAATGAGAGATTTCGTCTACTACAACAATACGTTACGTGCATTCTTAAATTTTTGTATATTGTTATTCGCGTGACATATCTTACTCACGTTATTTAAATTGAAATAAGAAAACGTCTCGACAAATATAGGTACGTACAGAATATTTTTCTCTCCCCATTCTAACCGAATCTCAGTCAGTAGGGCAACATATTCAACAACATTTCCGCGTACACAAGCATATATACACGTGTTCCTCTTAGAACTGTTATAATAAGCTCGAAAGACGTCTCAAAACTTTATTCGTGACTGCACAAACTTACAAAGACGGTGCAACCGCGACGTGTCATACCGTAAATTCTAATATTTTTACCGCAGCGCTCGTCATTTTCACTTCCGAACCCACTCCCTCTATTCAACCTATTTCAAGTATAGCTTTCATTTGAAGATTTTCCGACTAAAATTACTTATCTTTACACCGAATACGAAACAACAGACAATATTAAGCAGAAATACGTCCGCCGTGCGAGATTATTACACGCTTCATTTTTCTCTACGTGCGGTTTTCCATTCTTAGTTTCCGTGACTTGGCGCCTCAATACTATATTATTACAAATCTAAGCTTCGAGGGTGCCTCCGTAACAAACGAGAAAATTATCCTCAGAGGATAAATAGGACAAAAGATGACTGAAAATCTATCTTATACAGTTCGAACTTGGTGATTTGCAACCAGCGTTACTGTAAATTGCAGGTAGCGTCATCATATTCAAACAATTTTTTCTTAACTCGTTGATGATTCTCGTGAAATGTTATTCGACACATTATTTTAGAAATCACATTACTTTGGCAGCAGTTGATGAATAAGGTTCGTCGAACAACGCCCATAGTTGAGGTTTCCTCCGTTGCCACCAGGACAATCTGCCTTTGAGAAAAGCATCTTCAAATCCAAACTTCCTGGCCATTTCTTCATCGCTAGGTTTCTCCGTGTCCAAATCCAATCTGTCAAGCACCGCTAATGTTTCTTGCGTGTCTCTATGCTGTAACAAAAACAGCGTAAATAATAATAGTTTCATGGCCGTTATTTCGCGGAAAAAATAAGCAAAAGCAAGAAGAGTGAAACGAATGGCATCGAGGGTGAGACTTGATCCGCGAATTTGAATTACAAATGAGGATTTTTAATGGTAAACGTTTACTATGGCTCTGATACGACGGCACACAGATGTTAGAAAGTAATTAAACATTAACTTTCGGAGTATATTTAACAAGTTTTACTTTATACGTTAGTTTTTGAATTATAATGGAAAATTTTTAGTCGATTTGCGCGAAAGAATACAGGCACTGCACAACGAATACGTACGGGACTAAATCGAGCCCTAGAGTCGAAAAATACTGCACCACATAATGGACGGTCATTATTTTTGGTCCGTATACGGAGCAGCCGGTAATCTCATGTAGAAGAAATTCTTTTTGTGATATACTAGCGGAGTTAACAATAGCAAAATATTGGGCTACCTGAAAAACGACGTTTTTCGAAAACCGTACATTATATACGATGACGTTCGTAAAGTTTTTACACTTCGCTACTCTCTCATTCCTCTTCAGATAGGTTTTGCCGCGCTCTTTGTTTTCTCAGCTAGAAAATAAAATCATCAACTGGTGCGAAAAACCGTTTCGAGTAATATTTTTCGTCGGTTTTGGCCAATAATGAAAAGAAAAGACCGAGGGCGTCAAATCTGAAGTTATTTTGTACTTCATTTGTGTGACTTGTACTCTCAGGTTGTCAAATAAGGTGATTCGTTTTTGTAGACGATGTTCTGTCGATGAATTGAAGATACAGTAATATGAATAAACGTGTACCAACATGTTGTCGTCAAACGCCTATAAGAATGGATTTCCTTGAGAGTAGAGATTAACGCGAGGTCCACTTCGGAGGATAGGAAAATTGATGGCAAAAATTGTCAATAATCCCACACACACGTCTTAGACTTGAAAGGATTTATAAACAAAAGGGCAAGATGACGCGAGTGAAGAGAAACAAATGTCTTTCATTTTCTCGAAATATTTATTCTTGTCTTAAATTACAATACAGTGTGAATTTGAAAGAGAATTGGCTATCAAACTGTCTAGTCCTATTTTTCATAATGACATTTGTAATGAACTTCATTCTATATTGATTAATAATGGTTACCCTAAGCAATTCATAAAATTCGTATTTAATTTAAAACGTAGAGCCATCTCTACCTCCACCATTATTGAATCCAAGTATTTTAGTCTACCTTATGTTGGTCAAAGCAATGATATCGTTAGCAAAATTCTCCAAAAACTCGATGACAACATTTGTGTTTCCTTTACTAACCGTCACTCCCTTGATAATATTCTTTTTTCCAAAACTAAAAATCCTACCCCTCCCTTACAAAAATCTGAACTCATCTTTCTCAACTCGATTACTGTTTCCTCCTTTAACAATACAACCTTGAAATTGCTGAACTTTAGGCTTCGACTGGCCATTGGCGTGCAACGCACCAGCCCTTCTTCAGTCTATGCGCTGAGACAAGTATCACTCTTTCACTCACTGCTCACTTGCAGACCACGACAGCCCAATATCCCAATCCTCCTGTCACTTCAATCCCATCTCCCATCTCCCGTACTTCCTACTTTTTTATCCACTCCCCTTTAATGAACCCTTATCCCTGACGTCCGCTGTCTCGATCTTACTGATATTCCCAAAACTCCTGACTTCAAACAAACTACATATCGACAGAATCATTTTCTTGAAATTTCCCTCCCATCTTCTTTGCTACTTGTGAAAAATTGATCAAATTTTCAATATTATCTTAATATTTTATTCAAAACAGAAAAAAAAACGATCAAGGATTTGCCGACCTTTTAAACAACCAACAATTTATTTGAAGTATGATATTTTTTGAAAAATTGTACCTCGTACAGACGCAGCGAACGAATTACTTTACGCATAAATACGATAAAAAAAATAAGAAACAAAGATCGATAAATCATTTCAAGATGATATAATTAATTTTTTTACGAAAACTATTTCATAAAAAATTATGTAGGCCTAACAGATTGAAAAGCCACAGAGAAACTTCCCAACGAAAAACTTACGTGTAATATCATTAAAATTTGAAAATAATTCTCTCATTGACCCAATTCAAGAGAAAGGAAAAACTTTGCTCAAATTTACTCTTTAATTAAAATCTCGCCTCGTTTTAGATCTGTTTCATACCCATTACGAATTCCTTTTTCCTCCAAAGTAGAACAAAAGGACGAAAAACGAAAAAAAAAAAAAAAAAAAAAGAAAGAAAGAAAGAAAGAAGAAAGAAGAAAAATCGGGTGGCCCAGAAAAATAAGACATTACCGAATTCGACGATATACGCATGAAATAATGTAATACGATAACGACCAAGTTTTTTTGCCCCCTCTCCATATCATCTGATGCTTCCAAATTGAACATATACTTATTGTTGATGTTGCGAAAAATTGTGCGTAGAAACAGTGAAAAGAAAATTAATTTGAAAACGCGGAATGATATACCGGTAACTCCAAACGTAGTTGTTCTATTTTCGTTATACTTCAAGAAAAACCCCAAAGGACAAATCAGATATAATATATTCCTGAATTCTCGAATTAATATAAAAACAGTTCCAACAAAATATAGTGAATGAAAGAGAACGAGCGAGAAAAACCGCATAAGTAGAGGGTGGAGACTGGAAGTGGCAGATAATTTATCACCTTATTGTGTACTCAGGTGATGTTGCTTTTGAAAACATTTCCTCGAGTGGACTCTCACAAATAGATGCCTGTCACGGCCACAATAAACTGTCTCCAAATTCGTGATAGTTTTCTATGTTAATGAAGCTTATATAAATTATTTCAAGTTAACTTATCATTTACTCGAAAAAGTGAAGATCGCAAATTAAATATGAGCGCGATCTCCGACCAAGATGCATTTCGAATTAGAAAGTATCATGAAATAAACACTTCTGGAATTGACCAAAACAAGTAGGTATATTCAATTGTCAAATTTCAATGTATACCATGATAAGAGTCGAATCAAAAGTAGGTAATAACAATCACAAAATTGGAATGCAAAGCACGGTGCATTCTTGAATTAGGTTTCCAATCCGTTGTATTTTCCCCCAAATTTTAATAAAAACTGTAAATTTCAATCTAATTTAGTCCATATTATGTGCTTCAAATTTTAATAGGCTTATGTTTAAATGAGTCGGAAGTGGAACATCATACTCTGTGAGTATACCTCAACCCATCGTGCGGTTGATGGCCAAAGTTTTAGAAAATAAAAAACAAATGTTAACGAATGATTTTTTAAAGTTTGCTTTCGCAGAAATAATTTAAACATGTTGCTTGTGAACCAAGAACAATAACTCATTAAAATTACTACAACTACATCCTTTTTTATTTTATTTTATGGAGGGCGATAATGAAAATTTTTTCAGTAAAAAACTAACAAGTTGACGCTTGTTTTACGAATTTTTTCTTTTTTTTTTCCCCTTTCTTCCTCGTGCTATTATTATTTTTTCCCTGTTATGTATCATAACCTAAGCGTGGTAAAAATACACCATCATATAATATAGAAACTAGGAAGTTCTATCCTTGCATGAGCTGAAGTAACAAACACGATACAACATACAAGCAGATGTCACGTATTGGAATACGTGAGTCAAATATGGAACACGGCGATATCGAGGAAGCTTATTATTTTCCTTGTGCTCCGCGTGATTTTCTATATTTTCTTGTTTCAATATCCTCAAACCCTTAGGATAAAATTTCCTGTTCTCTTACCACAAATGACGCGAAAAAAACCACGAAAATTTAGATATTTTTTGGATGTGATTTCTGAGACAAATTTGAACTTGAAATAATCAGGTTAATACTGTGGCGACCTTTATTCGAAAAAACTATTTCCATGAGGATCTACTATTTTACTCAACTCCGGGCAATTCAACGTTCAGTTTATTTATTCGATATTTTTTACAGAGAAGAAAAAAAAAATTTATTTTAATTCATACCGGTATACGGAATTATTGATGAAACGAAAAATGATATTTATTTATCTTCTCAGTCAGAAAAATGAATGAATCATCCAAACTTTGATTTTGAAAATACTTTCTCGAAGCTTACGTATTAATTTTTTGACGAAAGAATGAACAAGACACCGGTAATTAAAATATGATTAAAAAAAGTACTCTTCTGAACCATCAATAGAAAGTTCGGCAGCAGATGTCTATTCTGAGCTTTTCGGCGACCGAAGAAAATAAATTCTGTCATTAGAACAGCTCTCGAAATTTCGCGATCCCTAATTACTAAGAATGCTCGCAATTTTATGCAAAAGTCTCGTAGGTATAGGCCCATCCCTGAGAGATAGGATAGGGCCTCTTCGATTCGCTTTGGTGAAATACGTGATACGAACTGTAGTAAATTATTCGTTGGCGCGCAAATTTATTAAATTTTAAAAATTTTAATCATCTTATTGGTCCCTGAGCGCCAGTGTAGGGTGGCGAATATAAATTCTAAATTCAAGTTGGTAAGTAAACGCGCGAATAACTTCAAGTGGAAACGGGAAAAAGAGATAGGTACGGATTTTATCTTAATGGGAGAAAAAATACGAGTGGATGAAGGTCAATGTTTGAGGGACTCGAGACTAGACAACGGTAAGAAATATGTACCACCGTTTTTTTAGATTTTCGACAAACTGTTTGTATAGGTACCGGTACTGAGCAGACATGGAAACGTAATACGCTAATAAATTTTATTCAGCTTGCGAGATTAGAAGAACGTTACCTGGCGAGAAAAAGTTCAACGAAGTGAAGTATAGCGTTTAAAGGAGCGAATATTAATTTTTAATTAATTAAATTTTATGTTAAGCGCATCTCTAGAGAAGTATAAGCATGATGGTGACCGACCATCCCCGTGCACTCTGTTTAATAAGAGCTAGTCTTACGTCGTTTCAATACAACGAACTCCTCTCAGCTGTCTACGAGAAGCAAAGAAGTGCGAGCTTGATAAAATTGCGAAGACGCAAATATGCGGTTACTTTGGAGAATCTGAAATGTTTTCACGGAAAGTGTTTATTCCAAGTGCTTTTTTGAATATTTGTTCGAAAACCGTATTTTGATTTATTCTGTACTACTTAATGGAAATTCAGATTCTATTTGAGCATTTGAGCGACTCAAGTTTTTAATACTAACGTTAGTCGCAGCACTTGAAAATTTTTATACATGATATAGGACACGATTTAAAAAACATACCTGCGTATAAGTCATCCAGCAACAGGGCTCCACTTGATTCGCATCCAGTCCCCAGAATTCGAGCTCTTCTTCAAACAGCGGTCCACAAACGTCAGTTGGGTAATGTAATTTCCCTGTCCTGAAAGGAAAAACAAGATGGGTATTTATTAATTATAGATCACAGCTAGCCTACTTTTATCTTTTCTTATGCACCGTCGAGATTTCTCTTGATTTTATGCAGAGAATGTAAAGAGAATAACAATTGAGAATACAAAAATTTTCTTTGGGCACAAGAGGCCTTCAACTTGATAAGAGAATAAGAATGAATTCTATGGGCGTTTGATTTTTAGGTAGGTACCTAAACAAATCTTAAAGATCTGATAGTTTTGTTGACAAAAAGTTCCTGAGTGATACACACCAATATTGTAAAACTCAAGAATCCCAATATTGTTGTATCTACATTCTACACCAGTTCTACACTTTACACTAGGTACTACAAAATTGATCTGCCGTAAAAAGTTGAATTGACGTATATGCAGATAATGAATACAAGGAAAAGAGGTTATGGGGTGGATTTGACATCTGATATAGCCTCTTTTTCTTGTATTCATTATTTGCATTACGTCAATTCAACTTTGTATGGCAGTGATGATCATTCTTCTCAAGATCAACATCAGCACTCCTACAATGTTCTGAAGTAAATAATCACAGAAAGAAGTCCTATCTCACCTGGGAAAAAGATACCTTTCTCCCGTCATTAATTTGAACACTTGTCAGCAGTTTGTTTGAAGTCAAAAGGTTGAAACCTCCGTCCACACTGCTGCCAATGCCATACAATTAAGTTGAATTGACGTATATGCAAAGAATGAATACGAGAAAAAGAGGCTATATCAAGTATACCCATAACCTCTTTTCCTTGTATTCATTATCTGCATATACGTCAATTCAACTTTGTACGGCAGCGTGGCCTCAGTCTCATACCTGAGTTGAAATTGACTGGCAAGTCGCACCCATTTTGTTTTCAATTTTTGAGACCTTGATGAGAACAGAAAGTGAAGTTTAATCTTCGAGTAAAATTAGGACCACGGCGCCATTTCAGTGATCAGTGAATGATAATATGAATAAAGAAATAGTACCGGTCCTGCTTCTGATCAAGTTGAGATTGTTAAGTACGTGTTTTATCAATATTTGGTGAGTAATTTTCAATGTCCTGTACTGCCTTCAGTTATTAATCGGGTTTCAAGTTGATTGAGACCAATTCTCCACTATATATACTGGACTGTACTTTCTCTTTCTGCTATCTGTTTAGGTGCTAACTCCTGGCTCAATTTGTCACGAACAGCTACAGTCGTGCCAGGTCGTGTTCATTTGAAGTATCTGAGTTCCTGTAATTTGATTTTAATATGGTAAAACTAACAAAGTTTTCTAATAGCTGTTCCCTTAGTTTATATCGTCTTTTGTTGTAGAAAAGATCATGCAGTTATCTAACGAAACGATTATATCTACACCGTACACGTGCATTTGTTACTTATGATAGGAAAGAGAAAGATTGTAATTTGTCTACTTCTCTCTCAGTTTTCAAGTCGTTATTAATTTTCTCGGGTGTTTATTCGAGAAACATTTTTATTTCAGAAATAGCGGTTGCCACGTACTGATTTGATGATCTGGCGTAAGCTATGAGCATTACCTACCGATACTAAAGTTTAGAGTTGATGACGAACATAAACTACCATACCTCCAGTCCAAATGAGTGATATGTTCTGTCCCAAGAAATGGAAGAAGGGGACATCAGAAAATTATAATTGCCATATTCCGCTTGAGGAGAAAGGAAAAAAAGAGAGAAAGAGTCAGGTAAGTTTTCTTGTAGCTAGGCGATATTCCATTTTCGACAAAATACTATTCTGCTGATAAGATGAAAAGAAAATTCAATGACTGTCGTTTTCAAAAACACTGTGGAGTGTGGAATTGAATCCCCGCTGGCATGAATTTCAAAATTATTGAAATATAGTTAGGCTTTGTAAAACGTTTAGTAGAAGTAGAAATTTAGATTTGTTACAATTTTCTCCTTATCTCGAGTTGAATTTTGAGGAGTTTACCGATAAAGTTGGGGCTACGTATGATGATGATTGAGTGCATTTATGAGAATGGGAACACTACTATTCTGAAATACAGATGATGGTATTTTTCTTGAGCGCTCATCTTCCTCATTTCATCTATTCTTACATTTTGCGGTTTTTTGAATATTTTTAGTTTCAAATCAGGCTTGAATTCATGAGAGTCAATTGAATTTCCCACAATTGTAGAGAAGGTTAAAGCAAAAAAATCGAGAGAATAAATATGGATGAATAATCTAGTTACCTACAATTTTTGAAGGAGGGGGAAAAAAAAAGACCAACAGAAAAAGGAATACCGGTAAGTAAAGATATCCGTCTTCTCAAGTTGGTAACAATTGTTAGGTACCGGTAATGATAATTTTTGTCGTGGATATAATTCTATTTTTGACGAATTCGTTCAAAGTTACCTCGTTTATTTTCTTTTCCATGTTGTATGCTAGATTCTTTACTCATGAGATTTTGCTCGAAACTAAAGAATTCTGTTTTCGGACACGGAAGAAGTATATATATCAGAAGTAGAATAACTTTTCGAAAAAAACTTGATTTTTGTTACGTGTAATATTTCCACGATGAACAACCTGATGATGATGGAAGAATTCAACCAATAAGATATGATGAGTGTAGCTCAAAGTTGAAACTTCGTGGATGATATCTCGAATACCTATAACTGAACGAGAAAGCTAGAAAGAAAGAAAGAAAATAATAATTTTCAACTTTCACAGAACTTTTCCATAATTCCAATATCGCTATAGCAGAATGTGAATGAATATATATAATGATGGCGAAGTCGATTTCTGTCAAATAAACTTACCGCATACGGTATATCTAGATATGTGTGCGATCACTGAATCGTGAAACTTTTCGCAAAAAGCGCACGTGCTTTATTTAAGAATTTTTTTTGCGAAAGTTTTTGAAAAGATTGTCAATATTAATTTACGATATTCTTTTTTAAAAATTTGAAAATCATGAATGACATTCGTGAACCACGAACTCATCTTACGTTTATTCCTATATCATTTTGCTTGCTTCAGGCTAAGCTTTCCTTTTTCCGTAGTACTTTTAGTCTCTCATAGTGTTTGTTTTTCAATTCGCTTAGCTAATATTTTTTGTTCCCATTGCTTACTTTCTCTCGTTGTATACATACTTACTCCTCACAGCGGATGAGTTTCAAAATAGATTTTTTTTTTTTATGACAGAAAATGAAATCTAATTACAATCCACTTTTTCTTTTCAGTTTCACGACAATAAGGTAATACCTACGTGAGTGCGAGAGACTTTCATCATACTTTTCAATAATACTTCCTTAAATTTGGTAACTACCTACAACCAAGTTTTTCCAAACTATGTCATAATTCTGATTAGTTGTACATATTTTTTCTCTTTATATATAGATACGGCATTGAAAAAACACGACTGACGTTGGAATTTGAACTCAGTAATGGCGTTCTTATAGCACATCTTTCTCACCGGAGTTTTCCTGAAAACATATATCCTACTAATTTGTAAGTTGTGATGTTTAATTTTCTTTTCGAGTTCGGCGACAAGTCAAGATAGTAATTCAATCTTGTGTCAGAGTTGTGATGGCATAATCAACACGCAATAGATTATATTCAACATAATTATATTTAACGCTTATCGAAAAGATTGAGAGTGTTGGAGTGCAGCGGGAAGTAGTCATAGGAATATAGAAAGTGAGGACGAATTCTTAACAAGGAGTTGAGTGAGAAGATTTTAAAATTATAACAGGAGGAAAGCTAAGATAAGAGGCGACAGGTGAGACGGGAGAGTACGACTTCTTCAAGACGGAAGTTCTTAGTTGAGGACCCAGAAACTGGTCTTTCTCTGCTTTTCCTGAAAGACGTGCCTGAAAACGAGAATTGGAAACTGATAGTAGTTTGTACAGTCGTGTACAAGTGTAGTAATGGATCGGTGATTTTAGAAAAGAGGCTAGAATTTGTATCTAGAATTATTGAGTTATTTATGTAGAAATCTTGCGAGGAAAAAAGAAAAGTAAGGGTGTCGAATAATAATATTTACTTTAGGTTAGGAGGTCGATGGTGAGTAAATTGAGTAAGACAAGAATTGACGGTGCTTAATTAAGCCACCAAGATAAAAGCAGTACCTACCTCTCACCCAAGAAATAATAAGTAACTCGTTTTGAGCTTTGAAATGAAGACATTTTTGAAGCTTGCGATGTAATTGAAGGGCTTTGTGACAAAATTTTGAACTTCTTTGAAAGTTTGTTTTTCCGTTTAAAATTTAATAGAATATCCGGTGAGTCGCTCTTGTCTCTTCGTATATTACCATTTTTTTTTTTGTTTAAGGTGAAACTGTGAGTTTTGTGTGGTCCCCTTTTGATCTTGGTTCAGATGCTAATTTTCTCATATGTTTGCTTCGGCCTTCAGAATAAAGATGTAGAAGTTGAGAGATTCATGGTTATCTTGCATGTTTAATGTTATTTTCATTCCTTTTCATGGTGGAATATTTACTCACTCTTTTGAAACCACTCCATGATACGTTGAATGAGAATTACACTTTTTCTGGACTAGGTATGCTTTTCTCAAATTCTATTACTTGAATGGTTAGAGCGAGGTAAAATACTTCTTTTTTCCCCCGAAATGTGTATCAATTGCCTAGAAAATTGGGGAGTTGAGTTATATAAAAGTGCATCCGTAATTTTTAATTCAGAAATTCTTCAATAATGCTATGGAGATAGACCGATGACTTTTAAAACTTTTTATTTTTAAAGTATCAACATCAGAAGAGTTTCCAACAATCATAAAAAATTAAGTTACAAGAAATTTATTAGCTTTCTCAAAATTAACCATTCACCTAGGGAGTTGGACGTTCGCTGAAACTTCAGTACGAACTTTAAAATGTGCAAAACTGTTTCCAATGCAAACAATACTCCTTTTCTAATATCGATTCGAAAATCTTGCAATATCAATCACTTTGCCACAGAGAATTGCCCAAGTTGAAAAATGGTTATATCGTAACTACGTGTAGGTACCATGAAGCGCGTAGACTCGGTGAACCGACGAATAATGGCAGTCAACTACTTTCTTCCAATTTGAGCAACAGAAATCGCAACATCTCTGCTATTGAGAACTCATTTTTCACGCGAGCTTACGACCGAAGAAAATTTCTCCGAACTTTCGCGGGTGGTTAAAAGCAGAGTAAATTGAAGTAGGAGAGAAGGAGAAAGAATAGAAGAGGGAAAAAACGTGAGAAGTTGAAAATGTTTCGTCACAGTCGTTTCCGGTTTCCGTAAGAAATTTGTTCTTCTTTTACGAGTGCAGTAACTGATATCCGCAAACGTAAAAGAAAAAAAAAAAAAATAAGTAACTGTAAGAAAAGATCTAGTTTTTCTCGTGTATCGTTACATTCAAGACGGAGTATTAAAATACCGAAGGTTGATCGAAAAAGAGACTGTTTTTTTTTCGTGATAAACGAAAGCAAGATAAATGACAGTTTTAGTGAAATCTTGCGACCGAACGAGTTGAACGCTATAAAAAATAGCTTTTTTCGGTTAGCCAGATGTACTCGAAAAATCACCTCCACCTTTATCTATCGCATCTTATGAAGACATGTATTCTGTTTTCCAGCTATCGACAACTAGAGGGCTTGTAAAACTTTTGTAGATTCAGCGAAACTAAGTCTGAGCTGTCTTTTTTTCCCTGTGTACTTTTTTTCATTTACTACCTCCGAGCCTGTATACATTATTAAAGGACGAGTGGAATCCTGTAAACTTTCGCAATGTGTCGAGTAGATAAGGTTCACGGAACAATATAAATTTTGAAAGTTCAAAATCCCGTTTACCAACGATAAGAAAACTTTGACGAAAGTTAGACCCGACCAAGACGTCAGCCAGTAACGATCACTGAAAGTTATTCACGAAAGAGTAGACAACAGACAAGTAGAAGAGGACTCTGCATCGAATGCACGGAATTTATCTTTCTCGATCGGGCTTCGTTTGCTGGCCCCCACTGTTTGTCCGTAATTTTCTTTAAATTTAATAGCAAGACGAGAACTTTCTATTGATGCTTTGTTACACTTAATCTAAAACACTGAAAAACTTATTTTCTAGCGTGATGCGCCATTACTTCTCTTTTCCCGCGTAAGATTGTAATTTTTGCATATTTTCTATGGCGTGTGACAAGTTATCAAATGGAATGAAGCGTTCATATCATTAAATGGATGGTGCGGAGTTGTGAGCACAATTAGTTTGAATGCGAATTGCGACTTCGGTAAGAGAATGTTATACACATTTATAAATTCAGGATTGTCTCTGCATCACTGAAGTTGAATAACTACGAGATGCTATTTGTGGAAAGAAAGAAACTATAAATTGAAGCGTAAAAAAGTCCGACTTTCAGTTTGTCAAGAAGAACCACCGGAGAGAAAAAGAAAAACGTTTGGTTTGTATTGTGCAAGGGTATGACAACTGTATCCATCTTTATACAAAGTGTGCATTGTATTTGAACTTTGAGATGTGTTCTCGATGCTGCACCCGTCTAACGCTAAAAAGAAATTTATTATCAACCTCAAAACCATTTTGCCGATAGAAGTTCAATTTGTTGAATACTAGTCTGCTAATTATTTCTACTGGTGAACATTTTTTAATGTACCTACCTAAAACAAAAAATAGTTCTATGTGTATGGATATGTGAGCCTGTTAAGCTCACTCATTCCTACTTGTTTTCACGTACGTTTCTTGTTTTTAATCCCTGAGTCCGTGCGTGACGTTGGAAAAAATTTGTACCTTCGTGATATTCCTATATCTTATCCCGTACCCTATTTTCTGTTTATGCGTCCGGACATCCAAGAACCCCCTTCAGGCCCAGCTTGCTGTACTAGTGGAAGAAGAAGGAGACAATTGACCAAACTAGCTATGGAAGGAGGGGAAGGGGGTACTACTATGACTTTCGAACTTGAAAACGTTTCAACTGAGGGCAGGAGTACAGTACTAATATATGTTCTGGCGCACTTGAACGCACTTGACTTCTCTCCTTCTCGTGAGCTACTTCTTCAATATTTCTGACTAATCCAAAAAATTCTGAAAATCTCTAATTCCCGCACTAAATACTATTTTTAAAGCAAATAATGAATCATTTTACTCTTTTTCTTCTCAAGCAGTTCAAAAATTTTCATACTTCTGTAGGTATCAAATTTCTATCATTTTTCTCTTCTTCCAACCCTGATGAATCATCGCAGGTGAACTCTTATGAAGTCATACGATTGAATACGAGTGGTATATAATTTATTTCTAAAACAACTTTCGAATATCAATATAAATTTTCTTACGCCCTGAGCGCACTGGACAAATTTTGCTTCTGCAAGAGACTTTTTCCTCAATTCCACCTATAGGTGCACGTCAGATTTAATAGTGGTAAAGCCCTCATGTTAGAGCGTTCTCTAAATGGTTAGAAATCAGCCAATGAACAAACGCTCCCGCAAGAGCATTTTGAGAACCTTTCCCTTTGTGTTTCTCATATGCGAGTTGAGACGCATCAACGCTCGCATTATAGAAGGTTTGAAATGAGTCAAACGGTTTAATGGAAGTGATCAGTTAATCATCGTGATATTTAAAAACCTAATATACAAAGTAGAATTTTTGTCTGTCTATGTATTATGTATTACATATATCTGTATGTATAAAATTCCATAACTTTTGAACGCTTTTACCTATTACCTTGAAAATTTTGTTGAAAAATTTTTTTTCATTTGGGTAAAATATTTAAATAAATTTCACCGTTCTGGCTCCCTCATGGTGGAGTTATGGGCGAAAAAATTGAGGAAAACGAGGATTATCGTAGGACTACCTCTTATTCCAAATGTTCAAACGCGTTGAGCTTCTTGCAGTCTAAAAATTCAATTATTGGGAAAGGATATCTGACCATCTTGGATATGATATCAGAGAAAATAGTCGTTGGACTTCGCAACCAAGAATTTAAGGATGAGTTTTACAAATCAATGAAGTTAAATTATATAGATAGTAATGGTTATAACATAGATTTTTATTTAATTGTGGCATATGCGTCTATTATCAATCAATTCTATCCCTCAGAAGAGGAGACTATGCAGCCCCTGACGGAAATGTGCGAGATATTAAATGAACTTATTTGAAGTATTATTTTTACTGTGACAAATGAAGATACACTGCATCATATTATATTCTTAATCATTTTTAGGCTAGTAAAGATAGATGTTTCTCTGAAATAAGGATTATAATTATTTAAAAACAAAAAGCAATTAGATCTCTTACTGATTCTTGGAAATATAGGGATCATTATGGAATTAAAATACAACTAAACGGCTCTTGTCAGCTTGAATCAAATATTAGAAAAAGAATGTTATTTTAAAGCATGTGAGAATAAAGAGTATAACCCCAGTTCTGTGAAAATAGAATATTCTATACTCATATTATTGGTCTGAATATGTCTGTCGATCAAGAGGTATCTTTAAACGTGCTCCTAAATAATTTAGATGTTGATAGGAAATTTTTGTTTTCCAGAAAATTAAGTTACTATTACTTAGTATACAAAGAATAAAGAAGGTTGACCTAATAAAATTTTCTCATTTACATATTGATCAATTGTTTCAGAAGAACAGTTTTGGAAACTAAAGCAAAAATTAAGAAAAATTATGTTGTTTATTCAATTAAATATTCTGTATCATGAATTTAAAAGAGAAATTTTCACATCTGATTAATAAGAATTGTACACTTTATTTTCCATGAAATCAGTTTACCATTAATATTTTCACTATCCTTATTTTATTCTCACAAATTTGTGTCTATTATTATTTTATTCTCCTCGCTTTTTGCAACAATTACGGATACGCGAAACAAATTTCATCTTTGACCTCACCGAATGAACAAAGAGTCTTATATTGCACCCCAACGAACGAAAAGTTCAATTTTTAAAACATAATTCGGCTAAGAGAAAGATGCTTTTTATTTGTGAGAAAATTTTCACAATAAGTACTTTTATTTCAAAAAAGCTTATTCGCAAAATGACGAAATATTAATTTTTAAATTAAGCCTCTTAACTTTAAGAATCTTAGTTGAAGCGGAAGCATTCTAAACGTAGCTCGTGGTATAATTCTTCATTTTTTTTTTTTTTTTTTTTTCATCGAGAAACCTAAACCTGTCGAAGAATTTGATGGTAAATTATTCACAGTACATTTAACGTCTCGCTGTTGTATAACGAAGCCATTAAGCTTTTGTAGAAGTCTTCCGTCACATCAGAGCTACTCTGAATTAAATTCGCTGTATTGTGACTGATAATTTTCAATTTTTATAATTGGAGAAGCATGGCTTATTATTGTAATACTGGGATACTTTTTATTATTTTTTTTTTTGTCTAAAGCTGTCTTTCTAATTATCATTATTTCTTCTTAATAATTGATTAACCTTTGTCTTGTATTATGAAAAAGAATAATGGTATCCGAAAATTGAGTGAATTATTTCTTTTTCGATGAATCGTTGGGTTAAATTTCTTGGAAATTCAAGACCCTTTCAACGAAATATTAGAACGTGAAAAAAGAGACAAAGTAGTTATGTACACCATATTTATTATTATATTATCTACTCACTAGAAATAATATGCCCTTTCGAATTTTTTTTTTTTCAGTAAATAGCTCAGTAGCTCAAGGTGCAAGGGCGCAATTTAACAAATTTAACGTGAAAACCAAAGAGGAGGAAAAATAATTATGGTAAGTGATTACGATCACTCCTGTGCTCATTTTTATGATGGAAAAAATTCTCATACATGATGGATGAGATTTGATATGAGTGGATGATTGATAATGTACGTAGTCCTAAATGACCTTGATTTTGAAGAAATTTTCATGTAATATTTTATGATTTGTATGTTTATAATTATTACTATTATTATTTTTCTTATATTAGCTATTCAACTACAAAGGGGGGTTATTAGCTCGAGAAGAAGGATTGGAGTTGAGTAGATAGTTACGTGGACCGAACGGAGAGTGTTGGTAATGAATGCTGAGTAGTTGGAGAGGGCAGAGCAGGCTTGAGAGGGGACGGACAATGATTTTGTGAGGTTTAGGAGGGATGAACAGGAGAAAAAATAGGAGGCAGATATTCCCTCAGCGTGGCAGTATTGATGCGAAGAAGGAGCAGGAAAGAAAGTGTGGGTCAGGCGGGTGTGTTCAGTTCTTAGTCATGCTGTGACTATTTCTTCATGGCGTGAAGATCGGATCGAAGAAGACCAGAGAATCGGGGATTTTTTAATTGAACAAAATTTATTGTGAGGTTTGATGATATATGATTAGAGAATGATAGTAAGATTTCAAGTCATAGGTCGGGGAGAATTCAGCGATTGAGAAAGACAGCAGAGCTTGTTCAGAAGCTAGGTTCATTGCGTCTTGTTTCGGGAGGCCGATATGACCTGGAATACGGAGGACGGTGCCAATTGAAGATAATGTAGAGGATGTAGGAGGATGAGAATGCGCTGAACGATGGGGTTGGAAAAGTAAGGGTCTTGTATGGCTTGGAAAGAGGATCGAGAGTCGGAAATGAGAAAGAATTTACTGGAAGAGAGGAGAAGAGAGTTGAGTAGGAATAGATGGCGGATAGTGCAGCAACATATATAGAGGCCAAGTTTTTTATACGGAAGAGCGAGATTTCTCCATTGATAGAGGAGGCTTAGCCAGTTTTGCAAACAAATTCTGATCCATCTGTAAAGCGCAGGTTGTGGGAGGGAAATTATTAGCAATAGTGGCTTTGATATTTTTAAAGTAAATCAAGTTGAGTAATGTTGGTAAGTCAGGTCGTGGATGTCCAGGCAAGGATGAATGAGTCCCCGCAGTGTTTCCTAAACTTTTCAGACTCGTGGCACAGTAAACGCCAATGAAAAATTTTTCAATATCATGCAAAAGAACATAGGTATGTAATATAAGTATAATGAGGAATCAATGAGACGGGTGAACTTGTTTTTTTTTTTGCGAAAATTTTTTTATATCTGGCCTTATCGCCAACAACGAAACCCGCATATCGTTTGCAGCTGATTTCTAATTTTAGGTTTTAGGCTCTAAAACCATCGATTCTTCTTTTTGCTCCACTTTTTTTCCCATTTTCCCCTTTTTTTCCTCCTTTATATTTTTACTTTTCAATTATTTTTCATTTTTTCCTTAAAATTTCGCGGCACACTTTGTTACGTAGATTTGAGTTTGGGAAACACTTGGAGAAGGGGCTCAAATTTCAAATGATTCTCTAAATGGGATTCTAATGATAGAAATAGTGAGTTTTGGGAACTGAATGAGGAGAGAAAGGTAGAAAGTTGAGAAAATTGGCCGTAGACGTGAGAAGATTGGCGATAAGCGATTATGTGCGAAATTGTAGAGGAGGAATACCACCCTCAGCGCATGGGTTGAGCGTAGAGCACTGAGTTGAAAGTTGGGCAGCAGATTGTATTGCACCCAGTGATTGTAGAAAGGATTTGTTCGCCTGTCTGTAAATAAGAGGCCCGTAGTCTAATTGAGAGCGGATTAGAGAATTGTATGGCTAAAGGAGATGCTTGCGACTGCAACCAGTGCGAATGTGAGATAGATATTGAAGGACATCCAGTGATTAGGCATTTGGCTTTTAAAAGTTTGACGTATGTGGGGAGTCCGGGAGTATTCGGAATTGAAAGTAAAGCCAAGGAGCTTAGTGGAGGATTGAAGGCTGATCCGGAAGTTCTGGAGGGGGAGAGGAAGGACGTAGGTGACTTTTATGGAATGTAATTAGGACGTTTCGTCGTTAGAAAAACGAAATCCACAATCGAGGATAAGTTGGAGTAGACGTGCGGGTCTTTTGGGATTTGTATAAGCGAAGAGACACTGAAATCATCTGAAAAAATTCCTATTTTAGAGAGGGAGAAGGGGACACGGTTTATTAGATCGCTTATGGCTATTGGGAAGAGAGGAACGTTTCAAACCTCTCCCTGGGACACACCATTCTGGATAGAGTGGAGAAAAAAGTAGTTTGGATTGACATGGATCTGTCGTGAGGAGAGGATTGGACAAGTGAGAATAAATTGCGACGAGAGCCTATTCCATATAATTTAGAGGAAATGAAGTGGGAACGCTTCCTTTAGACCAAAGAATAAGGTGTAAAACGGGGAATTATTGCTAAATTATTCTTCAATTTTGAGATTGGCGTCGAAGGTGGCTTGTAAAGTGTTTCGACAAGAAGTTCACCTAGAGCGGTAGTTCGAACAATACAATGATATGATGGGGGGATCTTTAGATAGTTTCAGAATTGGGAGGACTATGGCTAGTTTTCAGGCTCAAGGGTATGAGCCTTCGAGTAGGATGGAGACGGTGAGAAGATGATGAAGGGAGTGATAGTAGAGCTTTAAAATTACTTGAAATATCAAAAATAATTTTGAAGTAATATGGAACCCAATGGATACGTGAAAATTAATTGCTACTCACTTCAAAAAACTAAAAAATGATAAGTTTGAAGATTCTTTAAGCAAACAACAAAATTTTCCTATACGAATAGTAGAAACGAAAGCCACCGGCGCAGTCAGGGCGGGGCCGATCAAAATTATAGAAAAGCACCATTCAGTTAGATTTTCAGTACCATTCGTTTGTGAACGTGTTATAAATGGTCACAAACGTCTTGCCATATCTTCGAAAGCTTAGAAAGAAAGAGTGCAGATTACAAATAAGTAGCATATGTTTTCTCGCCCATATTTGAACCGAGTTCTGTAAAAGCCGGCCAAGCGACAAGCCAATGGATCCGTAGAATAATATCTATCATACGGCTAGAAGGGATCCTTTCCTCTAGACTGTTGTCTTGTCGCTTGGCCGGCTTTTACAGAACTTGGTTCATTTGGTGATGATGGGAGCGACTCAGAAGATGGTATGTCCTCAGTGAGATGAGGAAGAGCTTCTGCAGCCGTCTCCTCAGTAATTAGTTCTACGACGCTAATGTCTTGCAGATCTGACGAAAGTCCATTAAATATGTAAGGGGTCACTTCGAATCATCAAGTTCGCCTCTAACTTTAATTTAGCGTGCAGGAACAGGATATATTGTAAAGGTTTAATTCGTCAAGTACTTTGTCTTCTTGATTACGTTTATCACGTATACAGAGAGTGGGTCGTTACCTGTAATAATTAAGGACTTGAGCGAAGACACCCGGATGCCTGTCGAAGAAAAACTCGTTCAACACAGGATCGTAATTAGCCAGCGCTTCGGTCAAGCGTGAAAGCCGCGTAGCAGGAATTTTCTTCAACGTCGCTTTGTACGTCTCGTGACGAATGCCGCCCACGTTCAGCACGACGCGGTTTTCCGCGTCCAAATTTACCATCGTCATCTTGGCCGCGTTGACGTCGCCTTATCCGCCCGCTACTCTCTGCGACTGCTGCTACACTCGATAATGCATTCCGTTTCATAACCTGCGCAAGTAAATAAACAAAGAAACGAGATAAAAGACTACCCATTTTGTATGGTTGTTATATTTGTAATTTTATCGCTGCAACGTCAAATATTTCGACGATCGAATTTTCCCTTTTTTCACGAAAAACTGCCGCAAATGCATCATGCCTAAACGATCGGCATTTACCGTTTAGATAGTTTTCTATTTGAAATATTGTGAATGTCGGTCAATACGGCTTTCATCAAAACCACCACCTCACCACGACGCCGCGAGTGTAGATTTATAAACGCAAAAACCCTCGTGTAATAAATTTTCTTGTCGCGACTCTTTATAAACGTGTTTTTACCGTTCTCGTTTTGTTTTTTTTTTTTTTTTTTTTTTTTCTTTCTGAGTGGTAATACGAAGAGGATTTAGTGAAATATGGTATTTTTATAGTAGCGAAAATACGAACGTCGACGGCTGTAAAGTATTTGCTCGAAAATCGCAGCAACAATTCTTTTAAATTACTCTGTCGACTTTTCCATCCTGTTTCCAAACTACCCGCGGGATATTTTTTGGAACAATGATATTCGTGTAGGATACAAAAATGAGGAAGTTGAATTTCATGAGGATATTTGCTCGTAGGCGGTAAGTAGATGGATGTAGAAACTAAACGGTCTGTTTTGTTCCTATCCAAGTAGGCAGGAGCCTATTTCGCAGTAACAGTTGTTTCAGACGTCGGGAGTTTTGAGCCATATGAAGTTAAGAATGTCTGTAGCGTTTAGCAAATCAAATTGTGTATTGAGTATCCTCGTGATGAAAATGATTTGCAAATTCATGAAAAAAAAATGTCGGGCTAGACGCTAGAATCTGCGACCGCTGGCGTTTGAGGCGTGGTTGCAAAATCAGGTATGGTGAATTGCGACCACTTTGAACGCGAGGGGTCATAGTATTGACGGGTGATCGGTGAACTAGTGTAGGGACACTGGATGATAAAAAGTCAAATTTCCGTTGTATCCTAGATAAACCAACCCATGACACACACAGAAGCTAACATGTCTTCCAAAAGATTTTTTTTTTATTTTTTATTTTATTTTTACGAGCACTAGAGCTGCACGAGGGCTATTGGCTCGGCGTTACAAAAGTTATGAAAGTAATATTATAAATAACACATAAGAAAGGGAGGTTTTAAGGAAGTTGGTAGAGTAAGGAAAAGTGAGGAAGGATAAGAGGATGGAATATAATGTCGAGTGTAACTGTTTCAGGTAATGGTGTGTAAAAGTTTACAATATGTGTATGTAGAAGGTTGTAGAGGTATAGTCGATGTATGTGTTCAGATGTAAGCGTAAAAGTCAGTTTGTCTTAGGTAATGTAGGGTATTCGAAATGATGTCCTGGTTGTTTTTGAGTGCTTGAGTGAGTGAAGAGGGGGTATTCGAAGAAGAGCGAAGGGGTAAAAGTCTGGGGCATGAAAAAAAGTGTTCCACTGTTAATTTGTCTTTTTGACAGTGGGGACATGAGGGAGGGGTTAGGATGTAGGGACTGATGAGGTGGGTGTGAGTAATTTTTGTATGACCAATTCTGAGACGAGAGAGAATTACTTCTTCTCTTCTTGTGTTTTGAATGGAGGATACCCAAGGAACCGGGGTTTTTTTGATACTGAGAAGTTTATTATTTGTTTGATTTTCCCAAAGAGTGTTCCATGATTGTGTGATGAGAGAACGATACTAATTTTTGTAATGTAGGGTTGGTAGGGGTGAATTATCAGTTATTTGACTGAGGGAGGTAGCTTGTTTAGCGGCTTGATCAACTGCGTCGTGGTCGGGGAAATTGGTGTGTCCAGGGATCCATATGAAGATAATTTGAGTGTTGATTGTTTCCAAAGTGTGTAGTGTGAGAAAGATGCGTTGGATTATAGGGTTAGAGTTGTATGCGTCTGTAAGGGAGTGGAGTGAAGAAAGTGAGTCAGTGAGAATAATGAATTTACCGTTCGGGGGTAGTTGAGAGAGCTGGGAAAGGCAGGAAATATGGCCATCAGTTCGGCTGTAACAATAGAGGCTATATTTCGGATGCGATGAGAAGATATTTCCCCGTCGATGGAGTATGCGTAAGCTGCTTTAGTAGGTGTTTTCGACCCATCGGTGAGGCAAAGTGAATGGTCAGGGTATTCTTGAAGTAGTTTGTTGATATGTTGGGTAAAACCAGGTTTGTCAGATTTTGGGATTTCTGTGAGATCTAGGCGTATTTTAGGTTGAGGGAAGGTCCAAGGGGGGAGGGTTGTGTATATGGGTTCTAGGGGATGTGCTATGAACGGTTTGTTGATCAGGTGATTGAATTGAAGGCGAATATGTTTGGTGGAGGATTGGTTGTGATTGTGGTGAAAGATTCGGTTAAAGAGAGGATAAAAAGTTGGAGGTTAGGATGAGCCTTCGAAAGTGAAGGGGCGGATCTGGGGCCTCTGCACACAGGCTAAGTTTGGGGCTGGTGCGATAAGCTCCCAGGGCAATCCTGAGAGAAGATGTCTGGATGGGGTCGAGTAAGGCAAGGACGGTTTTTTTTGCTGTGTTGTAGATCGGGGAACCGTAATCTAATTTTGAGCGAATAAGACTTTTGTATAGAAGAAGGAGTAACTTTCTGTTGCAGCCTTTAGATGGATGAGATATGTATTTTATTATGTTTAGAGCGCGTGTGCATTTGGCTTTGAGGGTTTTAATGTGGTGGGCCCAGGTAAGTTTTTGGTCAAAATGTAAGCCGAGAAGTTTGCCGTAGTTACGAGATGGGATTTGGAAGTTTTGTACAATTAGAGGAGGTAAGGAGGGGATAGGATTTCTTTTTTTGAAAATAACTGAGTAGGTTTTCGAGGAAGAAAATCTAAATCCTCTTTTTGATGTCCATGTGGTGATTGAGTTAAGGGTATCCTGTAGGAGTCTGTGGGCTCTTTGCGGATTTGCTGAACGGATAGTGATGTTATAGTCACCAGCGAAAAGACGCTGGGTGAGGGGGGGGGGTTACACATTTGGTGATATCATTTATTGCTATTAGAAAAAGTAAGACACTGAAGACTTTTCCTTGAGGGACTCTATTTTGGACCAAAAGGGGAGGGGAGGTTATGTTATTGATTCTTACTAGGAGGGTTCTGTCGTTGAGAAAAGTTTGTAGGATGTTAGGGAGATGGCCTCGGAGACCAATTTCGTAAAGTTCGGTAGAGATGAGGTGTCTCCATACCCGGGGAAAGGCCTCTTGGAGATCAAAGAAGATAGAGTATAGGGAGGATTTGTTATTGGTGACAATTTGAGATTGGAGATCATAAAGGGGTTGTATAGTGTTCCGTCCTTTTCTGAAGCCATATTGGAAGGGAGAGAGGATGTTATTGGATTCTAGATACCACAAGAGTCTTTTGTTCAGAATTTTTTGAAATAATTTGCCAAGAACGCTAGAAAGGGCTATGGGGCGATCGGTCATATTGAATAAATTCTATTTATTATATCGAATCTTGGTACGTTCATCTTGGTCATGATGACATCTTTATAAGGTCCCCTTCACGAGTATTTCTTAGCTTAGTATAAATCCTTCTGTATATTAGGCCAAGTAGATGACGAGCTCATTCATAACCTTGTACAGGTCGTAGTATATTATGCCGCCGGGTGGCGCAAAGTCGCTTGTCCGATTTGCACAAAAAAAAAAACACATAGTCCATTTTTGCACGCAAAACTTTATTCGATATTTTTAATCGTAAAAAACCGGTATATAAAGGTAATAAAGTTACAAAAGGTGTTCGATATGGTGGCCACCCGCTGAACAGCTGCCAAAATTTTTTTTCACGTTCCGAGTCAGTACAAGTAATGTACGGTTCGTAATTTACTGCTCAGGCGTCATTTTAGAGAGCGACAAGCGACCTTTGGCGCTATACCGACAACGACAAGCGACTTTTGCGCCCCCCTGTATTAGGCGGAGTGGCTCACGGGATCATTCTCTCCACTCTTTTGCCCCTATGGCCTAGCATTTGTATAGTATTCTTTATATTGGGCTGAGTGTAGGCTCAGTCGTTTCTCACGTCCATCCCCATTCTAAACCTACATTTTTTCGAGTCCCTAAAGCAGGTCAAGGTCACTAATGGCGTCATCGACCTAAGAAAAAAGCGTAGTACAAAACTAGCTACAAGATCAAAAACCCAGTGTAGACCTAGTACTTCTATAGGCCCAGTATCCTACTATACTCTATGTTAGGCTCAGTATAATGAGAGTACAAAAATTATAGCCTAACGTAGGGAAGGTCGAAATTTTTTCCCAAGTCCCTGAAATAGGTCAAGGTCACTGATGACGTCATCAAGATAGACAAAAACCATGAGAATTTTTGCAAGAGTAGCCACAGCCATTAGCCTAGTGTAGGCCTAGTATAGCCTAGTATACCGTATCTTAGGCCTACAGTCTACTAATGAAAGTAGCCAAGGTATACCGGGTGGACCAGAAAGATGTTACCAGTTAGATGGGAGTTTGCACTAGATCTGTTCTAGCGTAAAAACGCGAAATGTTAGACGTGTACTTCAAATCTACAAAATTTGTATCTCAATTTTATCTTCAATTTGCGTCCCTACTCAACTTTCTACGACTTTTTTGAGCCGAGTTGTGGACCAAAATGTGCCAAAAATTGACCAATTTGCCAAGATTTCCGAAATGAAAAATTGAAAACTCCCCCCCCCCTCCCTTTCAAGCGTCATAGGGTTATTTGGATTTTTTTTTTTGGAATCAGCGTTAGGTTTCACTTTCAAATCAAGGAAAATTTGGAAGTTCAAACGATTTTTAATTTTTGAGAATTTTGGCAAATTGGTCAATTTTTGGCACACTTTGGTCCATAACTCGACTCAGGACAGTCGTAGAAAGTTGAGTGGGGACGCAAATTGAAGATAAAATTGAGATACAAATTTTGTAGGTTTGAAGTATACGTCTAACATTTCGCGTTTTTGCGCTGGAGTGAATTTAGCGCAAACTCCCTAACATCTTTCTGGTCCACCCGGTATATTAAAGCCTAGTGTAGGCCTAGTGTACTAAAATAGGGAAGGTCAAAATTTTTCTGTCCCTGAAGTAGGTCAAGGTCACTAATGACGTATCAAGCGTGACGAAAGACCGTGACGATTTTCGCAGGAGTAGCCCCAGCCAAAAAACTTTCAAAACTTGATGATGTTAAACAAGGAACGCAAGGAACCTGTTCTATGGGTTGATGGACCCGTATTAGGATAGCCCCTTCAAATAACTAGACATACAATGCTTTGTACACTAAATGGTTGGGCCCCTTCAATGAGCCAGATATACAATGCTTCAAACACCATAAGTCCCACTTCTGTGATACATTACGGGTCGCGAGTCGAAATTTTTCCAAGTTCTTCGCCCATCATACGAGTATGTTTTTAGAATAGAATTAACCCTAAAATGATAGACTTTTTTTCGAATAATTAATCGAGTGCTTAAGGGGGTTAGAGTCAGTCTTTTCATGTCATCAGCAATATTCTTCTTGTACTGTCAGTCCTTCAGCGAGGTTTTTCTGATTCCCATCGGTCCCTCTAAGCGGTACGAAAGGCGAAATTTTATCGTAAGTCCTTCTCCAATAAAAGTTCGTATGGAAACTCAAGATTTGTTCAAGTCTAACAGATGCTTTTACTTTCGGTTTGAAGGTCGTCTGAAGTAAAACGTCTGGATGAAGAGTATTTCAAAATAAAAACTTCCTACGGAACAAATTCTCTCTTGAAATCATTTGTAGGAACTGAAAAAAGGAAAGTTGACAAAGATTGAATGGGAAACACTCAATATAATGAGTCATAATATGACAGAAAGTTTTGCGACTCTTATTTCCCTTCATGAGATTGGTTCTCACCCTTCCATAAGAGTTTTTTGAAGGGCCAAGTTCACAAGGATGAATAGAAGTGACAATGTTGAAAATGCGAGTATTTCCTGCCCTGCTAATAAAGATATGTGAATCGCGGACCTTAGGCCCGTAACTACGGGGAGGGGGGGAGCAAATTCGGGAAATGAATCCTTGAAACTTCCCCCCTCCCTAGAAAATATCGGCAAAGAATGCTCTTTGATCGTGAAACCAAAAAAATTATTTAAAGACTATAGCCGATGATTCATCGTATACCACGTCATTCTTGCTCCCATCATGCCCCACCTAGAAAAATCGCTAGTTACGGGCCTGGCGTGTCTTTAAATCAGGAATGGCAGAAAATATCCGTATTAATTTTCAACTTTTTCACTTCTAAGGTGTTCTCCAATTTGTTAAAAATTCTATACGAGTTGTCTGAAAAGGAGGACGTGACGGTTTATTGGATTTAGGTAGAAGGTCATTAACAAAATGATGTACAAGAAAAAGCGTGGAAAATCTATCATTCACGCCTCCTCTCTTTAGAACGCGAGGTATCCTCCTCCTTATATATTATTTCATAAGAGATGTATATTAGTCGAAATACCTTTCCCATATTTGTTGCTCATGTCTTATTTAAAAATCGTCGCCGTTTAGTGGTCTTTAAAAGTTGCCGTGAAAGTTCAAGATTTTTAATTTGTGCTGCAAAAGGTGGTAAAGCAAAATGAAATACCGATCTGCCGCTTAAAATAGGTGAACTCGTAAATATCGGAAACCGAGTAGCAAATCGTCGAACCTGTAAACTTTACGATCGTTGTAAGTTTTCCGGTCGAACTATCGACGTATCACGTCATGCTGCGGTTGAATAGCGAGGAAACATGTTGAAAGTCCAACACAAATCTTTTTTGCTTTTCTATTACGAAATTTAGGTAACGTATAGCCCTACTGCAGTAGGTTTAAGTTCGCTGATCGAAGCTATATTATAAAAGTTACATAATCTCATAGCCATACGTGGAAGTTTGCGACATCGGTATTGTGAATTAAATTGACTGTAAGAACGTTCATCAAGTTTTTCGCGTCAATAAGCTTCCGCTTTAGAGAGAGGATCAGAATAAAAACGTCGTCAGTTTGGACATCCTTCTTATTTGTTTAAGAAAACTATAGGCCCGCGGACGTGAAACTCGTACAATAAAATAAGTATGGGTTTTAGTCGTTCGTGACTATAAAGATATAGGAAACAACGTCCAGATAGAAACGGTCCGGTAATTTTCGAACAGGATTTTGGCAATGTTCTACGAGAATACATTTATAAATGAGAAAAAGAACTCGCTAGTTGATTGTGTGAGATCGAAATCATATTCGCTGTATGGTTCACGTTAACCCATTGTGTGAGTTTAGCGGCGCCCTTTAAACTACGCATATATATTTTTTTAAAAATAGGTTTTCTAAATTCACTCGTTCTTTTGAAGGAAAAGCGTGCAAAAAAAGAGTACCTATCTGCGTTTGCAAAAATATGTTCCAGATACGAAAGCTCGATATTTTCATTATACAATAATGTAAAAGAATGATGTTCGCAATAATGATCAAATTATAAATCATTTTAGCTGCAACAAGAGACAGCACCTCTAATGTTCGCTGTTATATAAAACATTGGGTGTTTGCCATAATATTTGATACCGCGCTCGACTTAAATGATTGCTTCTTACTATCAAGAAGGGTATTCATAAATTTTGTATGTGTGAAGCCTATATGTATGTGAACTTATCAGCTAAAATTTCTTGTACTTTATAATCACGTGTAGGTAGGTACCTTGATGTAGATAATCTTTCAAATGATGAAGTGTGCCAGTAACGAAGATCGTTTCTTTGTAAGAAGAGCATAGCGTATCACTTATCCTAGTTCCATTGTTCTCCGTTAACCTGCGAACAAAGTTATAAGTTGATACAATTAGGGTCATATTATTATCCATTATACAAGATTCATATTTTACTAAGTTTGGCAGTTGAATGCGTATCAGATATAATACGCATTGCTTAGTGAGTGCGTACTTTCGAGTACACATCTCGAGTTGTTTAAACCATACATCAACTCATTCATTATATTGTACATTTCTTGTCACCGATTTAACCAAAATGTACTGAATTGATCTATGAAGTCCATTTCCTCGCTATGATCATCGTACCAAGTGGGTACGTAATCAAGTATAACTGAGGAAGAACATTAAACAGCATGATTTGATTGTTGTCCCAAAGATCAACAAGGGTAACCCGGTAGTTATAATGGTCAGGCCCTCCTACGCTGATATAGTTTAAGACGTCCTTTTGGAGGGTGGGGTGCCACCTTAGGTGAGAGTTTCTACTTTTCTGCCCATGTTAAAGAAATCACAAATGTGAGTTTGTTCTTTAGAGTACTTCCTCGGAAAAGTCTCTAACCCTGTGCCTCCCATAATAAAAGGAAATACTTGCGGACATACACAGATTTTTATTTTTTTTTTATTTAATTAAAGAGCTACAAGCTGCTCAAAGGGCTATTAGCTCGAGTTGTTTACGGACTTATCATTTAATCGCTTAATTTATAGTCGTTTAGGTATAATTATTTTAACAGAGTTATATATTAATGCATGTTGTGATGAGTTGTAAGAGTTTGTTGAGGTAGAATAGTTAGATGAGAGAGTAGAATTCTGTGAGACGTAAGTATTGTAGTGATAGTGTGACAGTGTCGCGATCATTTTTGAGAGCTTGTGAAATGGAGGAAGAGACCTCTAATGAAGAACGAAGGGATTGGAGATGAGAACATATGATGAGTTGTGAGATTTTCTTCTTTAAAGTATGGGCAAGATGGAGGCGATAATGTGTAAGGGTTGATTAAATGAGAGTGTGTTATGCGAGTGTGACCTATTCTTAGTCTGGTGAGGATGACTTCTTCTCTTCGTGAATTTCTATTGGAGCTTGACCAAGGTATAGAGTTCTTTTTAATGCGAAGAAGTTTATTGAGAGGTTGAGTTTTCCAAGTTGAATGCCATTATACGCGAAAAAGACGAATACTACGAATGGAGAGTAAACCTTGCAAACCGCAGAAAATACAAAACGACAAGCGCTTTCGGTTAATAAACCATCTTCAAGCCTGAAATGAAAGCAACTGACGAACGGAGGAGAAGAACAATGTATTAAGATTGGCTAACGAGAAATCACGGTGTGAATCATAGACCAGTTCGATCAGGCCATCCTCCGGAATGAACGAGTTGAGTACAGTGATAGCGTCAGTGTTGCGATGACGCATTATCTCTATATACTCGAGGGCGATGCGCTTTCGGTACGAATTTTCCTTATGGAGGAGCTTTTCGGATCCCTCACGGAAGCTTTGGCCACTGTTTATCAAATGATCAGCAAAAGCTGACTCCCCTAAGCGTCCCTTCTCCCAAGACTTCAGGTACTCAGCTACTCTAACTTTCATTTGGCGGTGGTCTCACCAATATAAAAGCCTCCACAATCCCCACATTCCAACTTATAAACACCACTCCTCTCATCAATGGGTATGGGGTCCTTCAGTCTCACAAACAACCCCTTAACTGTTGTAGGGTTGTAGAACGTGGGTCTGAAGCCAAACGGGCGGAGGGCCCGACCTAATTGAAGGAAGAACTTCCCCAGAAAAGGGAGACTGATCAAACGCAACCGGCGATCACGGATCATTTCTCGGGGGAGGGAGGTGGTGGAATCAAGAATGCTCCTTGTAACTTACCTCCGAACCATCACGTCAACGTCGACATTGACCCCATTCACTCTAGTCAGGTGTTTTATTGTGAGTACTTCTTTCTTAAAAGCAGACTGACTCAACGGAATACGAGTCAGTCTGTGAACTAGGCTGTAGTGATGGAGAAATCCGCCTATTCTTCCAAGGTCCACGAGGTCCTCCAGCAGTGTGGTGCTAAAGAGAGTGAGGATTTCAGCTTCCCGAAGCACGTCAAAGAAGTTGGGAGTGTCATCAACAGGAGTGAGGCTATTATCAAGACTCCTGCTCTGAAAAAAGCCTTCCTTGTTCCTAACCCCACACCCCCTCCTCTACGGGCTGCCTAAAGTGCATAAGAACAATACCCCGATGCGACCCGTTGTTTCTTTCGTCTCCTACCCCACTCTCCTCCTTGCCAAATTCCTTGACCGATCGTTCAAAAATCGCATTGATTTTCAATCTCCTCATTCGGTTTTGAATTCGGCCTCTTTAACTGACGTTCTGAAGGGTGTAAGTCTTCCCCCGGGAACGACCATCTGCTCGTTTGATGTTGTTGGTTTGTTCCCAATTATTCCTAAGGCTGCTACTATCCAGCGTATGGGTGAGCTACTCGTCAAAGTCAATATTCCTCACAATGAGTTTCAAGAATTTTTCGATCTCCTGAATCTTTGCTGGCCTCCGCATTGTAAATTTGAAGGAAAATTATTCGAGTTTCCTGATAAAGTAGGGATCCGTATTGGATCACCTTTAGGCTCTCTTATCTCCGAAGTTTTCATGTCTAAGTTTGAACTTGACCTTTTTTCCTCGAACCAGGTGTTACTCAATCATATTCACTATTGGCACAGGTACGTTGATGACGTTCTATGTACCTGGACTGGTCACCCAGATCTCCTTGGTGAGTTTCTGAGGTATCTCAATTCCTGGTACCCTTCCATCAAATTTACGTTGGAAATAGGGGTAGTTTCCATTAACTTTTTGGATTTATCGATCTCTATTGTAGACGGTATCCATGAGTTTGGAATTCACAGGAAAGATACTACGACTGATGTTTTAGTCCACGGTGGTTCATTCGGTCCTGTTGCTAACAAGATGGCTGCATTTCATAGCCTAGTTCACAGACTGACTCGTATTCCGTTGAGTCAGTCTGCATTTAAGAAATAAGTACTCACAATAAAACACATGGCTAGAGTGAATGGGGTCAATGTCGACGTTGACGTGATGCTTCGTAGGAAAGTTACAAGGAGCATTCTTGATTCCACCACCTCCCTCCCCCGAGACATGATCCGTGATCGCCGGTTACGTTGGATCAGTCTCCCTTTTCTGGGGAAGTTCTCCCTTCAATTGGGTCGGGCCCTCCGCCCGTTTGGCTTCAGACCGGCGTTCTACAACCCTACAACAGTTAAGGGGTTGTTTTTGAGACTGAAGGACTTCATACCCATTGATGAGAGGAGTGGTGTTTATAAGTTGGAATGTGGGGATTGTGGAGGCTTTTATATTGGTGAGACCAGCCGCCAAATGAAAGTTAGAGTAGCTGAGCACTTGAAGTCGTGGGAGAAGGGACGCTTAGGGGAGTCAGCTTTTGCTGATCATTTGATAAACAGTGGCCACAGCTTCCGTGAGGGATCCGAAAAGCTCCTCCATAAGGAGAATTCGTACCGAAAGCGCATCGCCCTCGAGTATATAGAGATAATGCGTCATCGCAACACTGACGGTATCACTGTACTCAACTCGTTCATTCCGGAGGATGGCCTGATCGAACTGGTCTATGATTCACACCGTGATTTCTCGTTTAGCCAATCTTAATACATTGTTCTTCTCCTCCGTTCGTCAGTTGCTTTCATTTCAGGCTTGAAGATGGTTTATTAACCGAAAGCGCTCGTCGTTTTGTATTTTCTGCGGTTTGCAAGGTTTACTCTCCATTCGTAGTATTCGTCTTTTTCGCGTATATTATGGATAGCCGTAACTTAGAGGAACGGATTCGTTTAATTGAATGCCATTGTTCGATGATGAGAGAGCGGAAGTGATTTTCGTAATTTGAAGCTGGTAGTGGAGATTTATCCGTGATTTTTCTGAGGGTGGTGGCTTTTGTGGCGGCTTTGTCGACGAGATCGTGTCGGTGTAAGTCAATGTGTCCCGGTATCCATATGAATGTAATGTTGCAGTTGATTGAGTTAAGTGTAGTTCGTAGTAGATTAATTCTTTGAATGAGTGGATGTGAGTCGTCAGGGTCTAGTAGTGATTGGAGTGACGATAATGAGTCAGTGAGAAGTAAAAAGTTACTATTCGGTGGAAATTGAGTGAGGTGAAAAAGACATGCGAGGATGGCCATGAGTTCAGTAGTATAAACCGACGCTATGTTGTGGACTCGATGAGAGACAAGGAGACCATTGACGGAATAAGCGTAGGCAACTCTATTCCCAGATTTGGATCCGTCCGTGAACAGATTGTGTGGTCAGGATATTCCTGTATCATATGATTGATGTGGGCGACGTAAGTAGATTTGTTTTGACTAGGGATTTGGGTAATATCAAGCCGAAGGGAAGGTTCGTTGTAAGTCCAAGGAGGTGAGAGTGTAAATATGGGCTGCAAGGGGTGAACTAAAAAGGGTTTGTTAAAAGATTGTTCGAGACGGAAACGAACTTGTTTGTTAACCGGCGATGAGAGATGGTTAGTTTTTGAAGGGAAGATTGTATCGTAGGTCGGTAGGTTTGGGAATTGAGAGATTGAGATCAAAAGATTAGAAGTCAGGGTGAGTTTGCGGTATGGGAGAGGTGGTTTAGCTGCGTCTGCGCTCAGGCTAAGTCTGGGGCAGTTACGGAAAGTACCCAGTGCCATTCTAAGAGAATGGGTTTGATAGGATCTAAACTTTTGAGAATTGATTTGGAAGCTAGATTGTAGACGGGAGCACCATAGTCTAAACGTAATTGGATGAGGCTCTTGTAAAGTTGAATAAGGAGTTTCCTGTTGCATCCTTTAGAAGGGTGGGAGAGGTATTTTATAATGTTTAGGGCTCGAATGCACGAGGTTTTAAAAATTTTGATGTGTGCGGACCAGTTGAGTTTGTAATCGAAATGTGAACCTAGTAATGTAGCGGACTAGCGTTCTGTGATTTTGAAGTTCTGTAAAAATAATGGTTGTAAAGAGGGTGTGGGTTTCCGGGATTTGAATACGACTAAGTAAGTTTTAAGAGATGAAAATCGAAAGCCATTTAGGGAAGTCCAGGAAGTGATAGAGTTTAGTGTTTCTTGAAGTAGTCTGTGAGCTCTTGTAGGATTAGAGGATTGGAGAGAAATATTGTAATCATCGGCGAACAGGTGTTGTGTTAGGGGAAATTTGACACATTTGGGGATATCGTTGATGGCGACAAGAAAGAGGAGTACGCTAAATACTTCTCCTTGCGGAACACCATTCTGGACTATGTGAGGGGTAGAGGTTAAATTTTGAATTCGGACTGTTAGTGTTCAGTTGTTGAGAAAACTTTGGAGAATATTTGGGAGATTGCCGCGTAGGCCAATTTCGTGAAGTTTTTGTGAGACGTAGTATCTCCAGACTCTTGGGAAGGCTTCCTGGAGGTCGAAAAATAGTGAATAGAGGGTTGATTTGTTCAGCGTAGCTTCGTTGATCTGAGTTTGGAGGTCAATTAGGGGTTGAATAGGAGATTATTAGATTCTAGGTACCATGATAGTCGTTTGTTTAGGATTTTTTGGAAAAGTTTCCCGAGGACGCTGGATAGGCCTGTCAATAATTATACAGAGTAGTAAGAGGTGTTCACTAGTCGCGCGCTGTAGCGGCGTAACAGTGCATTTACAGAAAAAATATTTAGAGAGCTTTTTTATAGGAAATTTTACAAGAAACAATTTTTGTTTGAACTTTTTTTCTCTAAGATCATTTGTTTGCGAATTAGAGCTAGAAAATTAAAAAAAATTCTTCTTTGTACCCCCCTGGGAAAAGTTCCACCCGGAATGTTGGGGAAACTTGGGAAAAGACTCACCAGAAAGTTCCCAACAACTTTTCCAAGTTTCGCTTCTGTACCATTTATTGTTTTTTTCAACCTTTAAAATGGCTAATTTTACTGGACTGAAATGACCAGTTGAAAAATGAGTTATTATTAGAGCTCGGATTTTTCGGTTGTAAAAACATTGAAAATCGGTTTAAGAAATCTCATTTTCGGTTTTATTCGGTAAAATAGAAAGAAAATTAAAAATGATACAAATTTTTCTGAAATTTTGACATTTTTACAAAAACTGCTTCTTGAAGAGCACGACAATGTGCTTTTCGAGGTTATCTTGTGTGAAAGAGTGTCTTCTGTCCATAAGAATATATTTACAATCGGAGAACGAACGTTCTACGTCGACTGGAGTAGATGAGTAACACAGTTTTTTTCATCTTTTGCATCGTTTCTGTACTTCCATTTCTCAAAATTGTTCGCTATGTACTGTTTTTTTCTACTGTTTTGATAAATTTCACCATTTCGGTCATTTTCGGTTTTATGCCTGTTTTCGGTACTTGAAAAGGTTTTCGGTTTTTTTCGGTTAAATAAAAATTTTTTTATGGGTCCCTACCACTATGAAACGTACTCCTATTTCATTTCTACTGATCTGCCCGTTAGCGAACTCATTCGACAAAAACCGAGGAATCCTAGCTCTAGTTATTATCTATCAAACGCTTTCTAATTTTATCAAGAACTTTTCAAGTGCAATGAGCACTTTGTATGATTTTGAGGGGTAGACAGATAGCAATATATTCATAGCGCACCCACCACATACTTTTTCATTTTATAGAAAATTTTCTTCAGTACCTATATTTTTTCGGTGAATTCTCTCAGTGCATTGTCTAGCTCGGTTGTGGATTATAGGCTTGTTCTTAAGTTAATCACGTCCGATAGTACTGTACTGCTCGTTATGTACCCCAGTCAGTCTTTGTAGTGGCCAGAGGGTGAGGGGCTGGCTTCCTTAATATCTGCTCCTAACCAACAGAAGGACTGGACAACGATCTGAAGAAAAGTCGCTCTTGTTTACGACTTCAGTGTAGTTCATGGAAATTCCTTTCACAACAAAGAAGTGAAGTAGATCCGGAATCTTCCTAGGGTGTGCCCAGTAAGTTTATTCACCACCAGTGATAGGTCTACTATTGAAGCTGTCCATGGCCTTACCGCGTTTGAATGTAGTTCTAGATCCTTATTGAACATGGTTGGAGTTGAAGTCTCCTCTAAAAATCCAGCCGTTACCTAGGTTCTGAAATAAGCCTGAGAAAGTGGCCTCGTCGGCGCTTGGGCTGGCATTGGGTTGGCAGTAGGTATACAGCAGTAATGCTGACAGTGTTTCCGTTGACTTTGGTCATGGTGGTCACTGCCTGCACATTTGGTTCTTGGCATTTGTAGGACTCATGATGCAGGATTGTATTTCGGGCAAATATTACCGCTCCAACTTGCGCTTTGCCGCTAGGATGATGGCTAGAGTACATAGTGTAGTTTTGTAGTCTCTTGTAGTACCGGCCAATGAAGTGTGTTTCCAATACTAGCGCAATTACAACTTTTTGACTTTATAAAAAAATTTCAAATTAGTGTTCCATTTGCGTTCCAAGTTAAAATTTTAGTCAACAACATCACTTTATCTTCTTGTACGGGGCTCCTTAATGGGGTTTAACGAGGATATACTTATTGTTCTCTAAGCTGGATACCCTAGCCTCAATGTTTTGTACAGATGTTCTCAGTTCTTGCAACAACTGTGATATTTTGGTGATAGTTTTATCAGGTTGAGTTTTACCTTCATTATTAGCTTCAAGCTGTTTTCCAAGAGCTGTGGCATATGTTTTGCCTACGTTTCTATCTGCAGGCAATTTATAATCCTTGCTTTTTTCGTGGAGACTTTTTTTTTGCTGTAACATGAGCAGTAGATTCTGCGATAGACTTTGTTTTATTTTCGTAGACTGGGCATCCTTTATAATTCGCCGTGTGGTTGCCTTGGCAGTCCGCGCACTTCATCTCCTTGTTATTTAGTCTTTTGACAATCATTGGTCAGGTGATCATTTCCGCATACTACACATTTCGGGGGTCTTCTACAGTATTTTTGACTGTAACATATGTTTTGGCACCTTTAGCCTACAAATTAAAATCATTATGTACCCCCAAATTTTATTTCATGCGCTGTAAAATTTTATTTTCAAATACTCTCGATCCACTATCGTGCTCCTTCCACCATCAAGCCTACTGTGTTTCGAAACAATTTTCTCTATTCATGAAGATGAAATACTTCAGAACTTGTCAGTACCTATTTTAGGACACTGGAGGTATTCTCGCTCAATGTAAATAAACGGGGGGGGGGGCATGGTAAACCCATAAAGGACGTACATCACCTTTGGATTCAATGTTTTTTTTTTACATTGAGCGAGAATAATTCTAGTATCGCATCTATTTGTAAGCAGCTTATTTTATTGATGATATTTAGCCCATAGATAATGTATCTGTACAGGAGTAGCCCTAGTACAAGTAACAATTTCTATTACGTGACCTGTCACAAGAAAACCCTCCTGAGCGTCAGTAGATCAGACGGGTCTTTAGGACACTCTGAAATATTGGTCATTTTCAACAAAATTATAATCCTATAATTTGACCTAAAATATAGCCCAAAATTTATTCTCTAGAATACAATAAATAAGGTAAATTCTTTACCTATGATTTTTCAACGCTCACGGTCGTTATTTAGCCTTATTTAAGCTTTATCTGACAGAAGTTATTGATATATCCTTAGTGAGAGTGATTTCTACTAAAATCATAGGTACAAATTTACGTCCTAGTAATTTTGGCCATTTCGTACTCCACCTTCCTAAACAAGTTCCACAACACCATAGATACACGAAAATTATCCGTACACACAGGCTCTAAACTAGGTACGTGGTGCACACGCTTCTATCAAAAAACGGAACGTGACGTGAGCGTCTGAACAACCTGAAAAAATCGATTGCAATAGGGCGACCTACGACCTACCCTAAAAACGAACTTTATCACAACACATAATTGAATATCGATAATTTCACTTGACTATGAATTTATTCGAACTAATCGTAGAAAGGTCGTAGTGTAACTAAAATAAAAAACAAGGGACAAAAGGAATATCATAATCGATTCCATGAATAAAAAACTGAACTAAAAAAACCTCGATAAAAGAAACGTTGCAATCGATTCTCATCACAGCAAAATGGAAATAAGAACACCTCGATAAAAAGAACGCCAATCGTATCAATGGAACCTGAAATACACATTCAAAGAAATATGATTGGTGATCTTCGGATTGTAAAGCTTTTACATGTGGATATGACACAAAAAACTAACCACTGACTAAAAACTGTGAACTTAATACCGATTAATGCGGCAGTTTCTCGCAGTACTTCAATCTGGAATCGGGTCCATTCATTTGCGAAGTTTTCATTACGTCTATTATCACTATTGGTTAATTTTTCTAGAGTCTGACATACGTAGACTGTCAATGTAGTGGCTCGGACTATCGATTGTTGCAGTGGAACACGGCTCATTAGGCTCCATACTCAATTCGCTTCCACTCTCACCAGCAACTTCAATTTCAATATTTGGAGCGGGCTCTGCTTCGTTTTGTGAACGCGGGCTATCACTTGGTGGTTAATCTGATATTGATGATGTAGACAATGGTGAATAATCCGCGGGATATTCCGTCGGTTCTACAGACACCTATTCAAATGAATGCCCATTTTTTCTTGTTCAATACCGTAGTGTAATTAATGTACGGTACTCAATACGATTTACTAAATTACGGCCGTATATAACGAAGGAGGGGTTCTGAGTATCCCTCCTCCTAAATATTTGTTAGTCCTCCCATTTTTTGTTTATTCAACTGTAAATACTACGAATTTCGTGTGGAGGTCAGCATTCTCATGGATCCCTATTAGGCTCATTATTTTCGTCTCCTTGACCATCTCTTATTGGTACAGGTACGTTGATGACGTCTGCATCCTGCTAACGATATTTTGCAGTTCAATCGGAATTCGACTCGGGTCTCTCTTTGTGAATGATGGATGATATTAAATTCATATTCTCAGAATAGACACCTCCACTGATTCTACCAATGAAGGCTCCTCTCTTTGTCCTCTAGCATAAAAGTTCGCTGCCTTCAATGCTCTCATGCATCATATTGTCTATATCCCGTCAGACTCCGATATTTTTTCCAGTGAGATCAACGTCATCAAGCATCTTACCGGAGCTAATAATGATGACACTGACTTTGAAACACTTATTCATAAAATGTCTCGACCTCATTACCTCCCGCTCCCGTGAGCGCGAGAGGCGGTTTCCTGGGTAGTTTTTCTCTCGAATTTAGTCGCATTCTCCGTGCTTTTGTTTCCTACAGTTTGTATTTTACGATGAGCACACTTTGAAACGCGTTTTTGTACACTCGAAGGGGTCTACGTCTGATAACGAGAAGAGACTGGTGTGTACAAACTTATGTGTCAAGAATGATCGAAAAGCTAGAGGGTTCATTTACTTTTGCGGACCATCTAATCTCGTGTGGACAGACTTTCCTCCAAGGGAGTGAAGTCTCTTCTCAAATGCATGGTTCTCAAACATACTGAAATCGTCCGATAGGGTGGTCAAGATGACGTAAATATTCTCAACAAGTATGTACCGGAAGAAGGCTTTGTTAATCTTGTCTATCATTTGTCAGGTCAAGACACGTCATCCCTTACTGAAGGTCTCAGTGAAAAAAAAAGCTGCAGATCTTTTGGATCCCAGTTTTTCAAAGAAAAAGAAATAGATGAATTTAAGTGTCTTGTGTATGGTTGAGGAAAAAAACAAAAGCAAGAGACTCGGATACTGATGTGCATGGCGACTCAGTTTCCTTTCTTTTATAATATTAAGAAAAAAATCTTGTCTCGAGATTCAATTTTTTCGTGTTTGAACGCAGATTTGTAGTGTCGCGCGAATACTCATGCTTCGCGGTTCATCGCGGCGCCGATCGTACCTTCTCGCACTACAGAATAATATTTACCTAGTAATAAAAAATATAAATCGCACAGTTTTGTGGAAGGTTCTCTCTTGTTTATGCATACATGTGCAATGGTGTGCAAAGTAAGTGCCGCATCCTTCAACATTTGCAAGATTGAATATAGTATCGTAAAATATTCTAGAATTTCTACCGTCATGATCATGAATATATTTTTTCTATAAATTAATCGTTCTGTCGTCTTGTTTCTTTTTTTGCCCCGCGTGCGTTATTGGAGAAGTCTTTTGGAAAAATTAACTTTTATTCGACGATAATATGAAGACCCAGTTTGGAAATTCATCTTATTCTACTCGTTTCGTATATTGTTTTTGTCAAACCGTGAAGTCAATAAAATCCACGCTACATCGTTTTCTCCTCTACAAAATTGTCTTCCTTTCATTCTCGGAAATATATAGAAGCCTCTAAATTTCTTATTGGAAAATTCTCGGTTTTTCAGCTTCTCGAAGACTTTCTCTGTCGTTGTGGCTCGTTAATTAACTCTGATTTTAGTAACACTCGCGCGTACGTGAACAATAGGTAATAAATTCCGCGAGTTGATGAGAATGGGAAGCCCTCTTGTTTTCGCTAGTTAATTAATATTCCATTGATTTATACGCTGGAATTCTTCATCAACATCGACAGTCTTCATATTGAACGCCTCTATTCGTCGGTCGCAAGTATGAAATCTTGGAAAAGAAAAATAATCTAGCGAGTCCCGAGCTAGGTTACTCAACGCAAGCACGCGTACTTATATGTATACGGTATAATTCTGTAAGACGTCTATACCTTTACTCAAAAGCTTAGCATACGTGTAATTTGTTGAGGAGATTAATAGTTTTCTCTTCCGCATAGTTTATGCGTATTAACTGGAAATTGAAAGGAGTGCTCGAATAGTGTATTAGATTTGTGGCGTTTTGTGGGAAACAAGATTTGCAAAATTTTTCAATTTGATATCTCAATGAATGCTGCTGTTAAGCTCATCAAATTTAAATCTCAATTAAATGAGGAAATACTATCCTGAAGTAAAAATCATTTGTTTGATTGTATAGTAAAATCTCGTTGTACATCTCTGGGGGGAAATTCATGATTGAGGTGTTTAAATTTTTGATCAGACTCCTGAAGCAGTTACTTCTTCCGATGTTTCCAAGGGTGCCTAGGTACGTCTTTCTTTCTCAGTTAAGAGTAGTCTATACAAAATGTCGTGAAGATTTTATTCCAGTAGTTCGGTGGTCCATTCGATTACAAAGTTCTGGAATTTTTTCAACATGAGACTGATAATCTCTTTTCATGATTTATAGAATGTGTTGTGAATTCCGAGAAGAGGGGATTAATTCGATCCTCATAATTGCGGCTATTCTTGAGGGGGCGGGAGTAGTATAGGCGGGTCTTTAGGACACTTTCCAATTCAGGCTAAATACTAGCAAAATTCAGATAGAAATAACAAATCTATAATTTGACCTATAATATTACCCTTTAATTTATTTCAAAATACACCAATTTAAATTAACTCGGATTTATTAGGGACACAAACGTTCAGGCTATAATAAATGTGAATATTCAACCTTATTTGAGCTTCGTCTGCCAGAAATCACTACCACTAAGGACGGATATATGGTAACTGAAAAAAGACTCAATTTTTGAGATGTTAATCGTAACCGGATTTTCAGGTCATGTTCTTATTTTTTAATGCTACAACCACAGCTCTGGGACAACATAAATTATCTTTAATCTTTATTTGTGTTATAGAAGTTTTAGTTTGTTTGGCTTGAGCTAAATTTAAAATTTTGGTATTACGACCTCCTCGAGGCATTGCAATTACATTTGTATTGAAAGTAGAAGTTGTAAGATCAAGTTCTTCATTTGAAGTCAAAATTTGTGAAATTCTTTCCATCAATAATTCTACCAACTCTTGAGATGAGTTGCTGCTTTGATATCCTGTTGAAATGGGATTACAAAGTGCAGGGTTTCTTACAATGATATTAATTCTGTCACCTGCTCTAAAGTTGGTACGTTTTTTAACTGCTATGATCATTTCTTCGAGAGCTCTTGTTATCAAATCAATCTGTTCATCTTTTGAAGGGGTTGTTCTATTAATGCATGATTTTTGATAGAAATGTTCTAATCAGATGAATAGGCTTTATAAGTACTTTTTAATGAACCTCGATTTGATTTCTTTGTTTTCAATAAGGTCCATAACATTTTGGGATTTTTCTGATTCAGGTTCATAGAATGAATCCTCAAATGGAAATATTTGTGCTAGAGACTTGTTCTGCGTATCATTTAAATTTGTAGAACTTGATAAATTGATTAGATCCGCTTTATTCATTTTAGAGTATCCCCTTATATTTTTCTCCTTTGCAATTTTTTTTAGATCTTTCATTGTTGGGGGTTTAGTTGGAGGTTCAAGATTCAATACTCTGAATAAATCAGCTTTCCTCGTTTTACTGTAGCCTTTTATTTTCTACCTTTTGCAAGGATTTTCAATTCCTGTAATGTGTTCATATTTATTTGTATAGACGTTTTCAATTTTATTATCTTATTTAATAGACAAAAATTTTATAAAGAAAAATATTTTTCTTTTTTGTTTTAAATTTTTATAAATATTTTTGTACACTTTTATGATTTTTATTATGTTGGACCATTAAAAATAAGTTGGCAGAACAAAAATCAGATCACTTATTTAGCAGAAATTAATATAAAACTATTCTTCTTTGTTAATTCAAGTCTTTTTTTATGATAATTTGACTTTAGGTGAGCACTATAGCTTAAAAACTTGACTATCCTTCCGCACTCACATTGTTTCTCAATGAACTTTTTACTATCTATGTACTTATTTCATTTCTACATTCTTTGCACCAATGCTGATTTTTATTGAATTCACTCGCTTTTTTTATTTGTTTACACTTTGAACAATGACGAACATCATAAGTATCTACTATTTTTAGAATTGTTTTGAGTTTATTAGAAAAATCCATTTTTCAATCTTATTTACATAGAAAATTTTTAATAAGAAATTTTATAGACAATGATATGTCAGAAACCTTCTCAAAATGTGTTGAAAATAGACATAAAACCTTCCTAAAACCAACATAAAAGCTCACAAGACATAAAAAAAGACATAAAAGCTCACAAGACATAGAAAAAGACATAAAACCTTTAAAAAAAGACATAAAACCTTCCTAAAATACTCATTTTTTGGGAATTTCTGTTACAGCAATTGCTTCAACATCATTCAATTGTTTGTTTTTTAATTCATTCATTTCTTTGAGTTCATCGTGAGAATAAATTTTCTTTTTTAAATCTCTTGTTTTGATTAATGATGATTTCAAAGTATTTTCTCTATAAGGAGATAATTTTTTATCATTTTTTGTTTTAACGATCATTTCTATTTTTTTCTGTAGTTCTTTTTGACTTTCTGAAACAAGTTTTTTACCCTCTTCAGTCTTGAATGCATGGTTTTTGAGTTTTTAAATTATTTTATCTTTTTGACTTCCTATTTCAATTTGTTTTTGAAGATCTTCTAATAAGTCATTATTTATATATTTATAACCATTTAATTCAGTAAGTGTGTTTGTGAAAATTAAAAAGACTTTTTTCATAATTCTCTTATCTTCAGATGAATAGTTTGAACTTTTGTCCAGTAATGTTGAAATTTTTGCAAAGTCACTATTAAATTCTTTAGCTATATTTTTTATCTCAGGATAATCCTCAATAATATCATCTAAATCATCAAGATTTGTTACTTCTGCATTTGCATAAGTTTTCAGAAGATCCATTTTGCTTTATAATTTAATACAAAAGAAATTTCATTATAAATTATAGTTCACTAACTTTCACTGACTCAACCTTCATAATCTTTCATTATAAATTATAGTTTACTAACTTTCACTGACCTCTACTAACCCTTACAGTTAAAGTTAGTGAGTATCTTAAATAAAAAAACAGTAGAAATAATAGAAAGGATGTATCTTTCAAAAAATATGAATGCAGAAAATGATTTTAAAATTTGTAAATTAAAAAGTTGGGGTTCTTATAGAATGATTAGTTTGAATGAAATAAAAAATTCAAGTTATAGATTTAATCCAAATTCTAAATATAAAAGGTAATAAATGGGATATAGTTTTTAGAGGAGAATTAGATATCGAGTATATTGATATAAATAAAATAATTGATAAATTTATTGAAAAAACCAAAACCTCTCCTAAGAATAGAAAAAATATTTTTTTGGCGAAAATGATATCAATTTTGGGCAAATCTACCAATGTCCTGAAAGTGTCCTAAAGACCCGGTATAGCAAAGGATTCGGTATTTCTTCAGAAAAAGGGTTAAAATAGGGGCCTTTTTGAAGAATTACCTAAAGACCAGTTGAACTTTCAAAATTGTTCAAGAAATAAAAACATGACCTGAAAATCCGGTTATGATTAACATCTCAAAAATTGAGTCTTTTTTCAGTTACCTATACCCGTCCTTAGTGGTAGTGATTTCTGGCAGACAAAGCTCAAATAAGGTTGAATATTCACATTTATTATAGCCTGAACGTTTGTGTCCCTAATAAATCCGAGTTAATTTAAATTGGTGTATTTTGAAATAAATTAAAGGGTAATATTATAGGTCAAATTATAGATTTGTTATTTCTATCTGAATGTTGCTAGTATTTAGCCTGAATTGGAAAGTGTCCTAAAGACCCGCGGGTGTCCATAAATTACGTGAGCCGATTTCTGCGATTTTCTGACCCCTCCCCTCCCCCCTCTTATCTTGCGTGAGATTTTTCAAAATGTGTATTTTTGTTTTAAGTACGTTTATCTGTGTTTCATCGCGTTTATCTATTAAAAAAACGTAATTTTCTTGATCACATTTCATACCTATTGAAAAAGGACTAGTTTTTATTAAATTTAAACCAGTTTAGCAATATTTTAGAATGTATTTGTGTGAGACAAAAATTACGCGAGATTTGTCGGCACCCCCTCTCCCTCACGTGAGTTTTGGTGGGACTTGGCTGGGACTCCTCCCCCCCAAAAAATGCTCACGTAAGTTATGGACGCCCTCTAATGACAGACGCTCACGAGAGTAAAAAGCAAAAGTAATCAAATTACTCACAAGAGTGAAGAAAGTTGCAAAAACGAGTTTGTCGAATTTATTTCTGCGGTTTTTGCAACGTTCCTTACTCTCGTAAGTAATTTTTATGCTTTTGCTTCTTACTCTTGCGAGTATCTGTCCGAAAAGAGGTTTAAATTGTACCTCAGAGTCGTCTAGCAGGGTTTTAAAAGCAGGGAAAGAATTCAATTCTGACCACTGTTTTCGTTCAGAACGTGGAGTCTGGAGTCTTTTAGAGGAGGAATTTGAAGCAACTACTGATTGAAACTATAACCTCATCGACTCAGAAATCCACCCGACGTCGATCGCAAATTGACCTAAAATGACTGGAAGTCGACTCAAAATCGAGTTCTCCTCGATATGTATATTGAGTCGACTCAACCCCGATCGTTACTTGTTCGTATTGATGTTCAGTCACTTTCTATAATATTTTGAGAATGGTTGTTTAGCCGAAAGCGCTCGATGGATTATAATTTATTGCGGTTTTTGTATTTGCTTCTTTTACTTCTTTGAGTATCTTTCTTAATTGGTCGTTCATTTATTACGTACGGACGATTTTGCATATTTTTGCCCCCTCCCCCTTCTTACGTAAGATTTTCTCAAAAATTCTAAAGGAGAAAATTTTTTAATCGGTAACGGGTGATTTTGTTAGATTCGCTCTAAAGATGAATTTTGCTAATTTTGACTTGTGAAAAAATATGAGAATAGCTTTCTATCCCCTCCACCGAAATTAGGTCATGTAGTGATTTTTCAAACTGCTCTCTTGCCCATGAGGCGCTTGCGTAATTAATGAATGACCCCTCATCAGAAACATTGGCAAAATCAAAAATAATTCGGCAACCCATTCGCGTGCTTCAAATCTGTTACCTGTACATCTTTATGTGAAGAAATTGTGTTAACTTTAAGACGGTTCCCGTCCAATTTCCCAAAACCGTTATCGCGAAACCCACGGCCTCGAATTGCCAATTTCCCAAAACCAAATTCCCGAAAATCCATTTTCCTGAATGCCCAGTTCCCCGAACGTTCATTTTCTTGGATTCTAATTTCCCGAATGGAATGTGTTTAAAATTTCAAAGTATGAAAAGAGTGAAATTTATACTTTATTTTGGGCTTGGAAATGATCAAGTTTGTAACACTTGGAGTACACAGGTAATCAAGACGTTGTTGTTCGCTTTGTAATTGTCGTATTCCTGCACTACCGCTCCAATACGTTTCTGGAGCTTCAACCATTTTTTTTTCGGACTAGACTTTACTTTTCTTTCTAGCGAGAGTTCAGCTGCATTAACCTCGGTTTCTCCCTTCGCTGAGGAAAGTGTAGATGTCGGGATGATGGTTACCGACGAGCAGGGAGAACCGGTTATACCGACCCTTGCTGGCATTATTTGTTTTATGTATGTCCTGGAGTGCACAAGTGGCTCCACAGACAAACTGGATACCCTGGCGCGACTGCCCGCTTGCGGCCTGTAGCCCGAGAGCCGTTGACGCACGTTTTAGAAAAATAATACATGACGTTGAGGAGTTTGTCTGGTACTTCATCATTCAGTGCCGAAAATGCTTCCACTACATCTTCTGCGGCACAAAGGCCAGCGCCAATCTTCCTTCTCATTATACTGTGCCTAGAGCCCCTCTTCTTGTTCCTTTCTGTATAGAGATTGCCCAAGATGAAATAGGCAGCATTTCAAGCTCCATTTCCCCAACCTCCCCATGACTGAATTTTGAGTCGCGACTAATACCATAATTTTGTTCATTTGTCGTTTCCCCGCTACAGCCATTTCAAAATTGGGGCTGGGGAAATGCAGCCTCCCCCATCTTCGAATTTTGGGTTCAAATCCATGTGATAATTTTGTTCAATTTTGTTCAACAAATTTTCAATTTCGTTCACTCGTCGTTTCTCCGCTACAGCCATTTCAAATTGGGGGGGGGGGGGGGCTGGGCAAATGTAGGCCCCCCATCTTCGAATTTTAGGTTCAAATCCATGTGATAATTTTGTTCAGGAAACTTTGGATTTTGTTCACCCATCATTTCTCCACCACATACATTTAACATTTTGGGGCCTAAGGAAATGTACACACCTCCCCTCTCTCATCTATGAATTTATAAGCAAAATTCCCCCATATTTTATCTCATATTTTGGGACCCACAGGCCTGAAATACCCTTGCCTCTCTTCCCGAACTTACATAATATTTCATTTTATTCAATTTTCTAAAATAAATACTGTGCATAATTACAGGGTGCGCCAAAAAGATGTTAACAGTTAAATGGGAATTTGGGTTAAACCTATCGTAGCGCGAAAACGCAAAACGCTCATCCTTCGTCATGAACTCGCGGTAAGAGATCAGTCATGCCCCCGTGTTTGATACAGGTAGAGGAACCAGCGGGAATCTTCCCGGTTTCACGCGAAGGAGGGAATGATATTTTGAAGCTCATCGTTCGTCATGAGCTCGCGGTAAGAGATCTGTCATGCCTCCGTGTTTGATACAGACGGGGAAATTCACAAAAATCCTCCCGATTTCACGCGAAAGAGGGAATGATAAATCTTGACGCTCATCTTTCGTCATGAGCTCACGGTGAGAGAACCGTCATATCCCCCTGTTTGATACAGACTAGGGAATTTACAGGAATCCCCCCGGTCTCACGCGATGGAGGCAATGATACCTCGAAGCCCATCTTTCGTCATGGATGAGCTTGTGATGAGCAATGGATTAGGCCCTTGTGTTCAACAGAGGTTGGTGAATCCGCGAAAATCTTCCCGGTGTCACACAAAAGAGGGAATGATAGCTCGAAGCTCATTGTTCATCATGAGCTCGCGTTAAAAGATCTATCCTGCCCCCGTGTTTGATACATCCAGGGGAATCCGCAAAAATCTTCCCGGTTTCACGCGAAGGAAGAAATGATAAAGCTCGACGCTCATCTTTCGTCATGAGCTCGCGGTGAGAGACCAGTTGGAGCCCTGTGTTCGATCTAATTGGTTGAGTACGAGAAAATTCTCGTCGTTTCAGGCAATGGAGAAAAACATACCGCGAAGATCGCGTTCCAGAGTGACCTCGCAAGGGGAGAACTGTAACAGCCCCGTTTTATCTAAGCAGGTGAATTCAAGAAAATTCTCGTTTTGTCAGCCAGTGCAGTGCAGAGAAGGATATCCCGAGACCGTCGTTCGTTAAGCTTCCCGTGAGAGAACGATCAGGGCCCTGTGTTTGATCCTTCGCGTGTCTTCACGCAAAATTTTACAGATTCACCCGCCTCTATTGAACAGGGGGCCCTAACCGATCTCCCATCGCGAGCTCATGACCGAAGACAGATTTCAGAGTAACCTTGCCATCTTTATTTCCCCAGTCCCCCCCCCAAATTTGAAATGGCTGTAGCGGGGAAACGACGAGTGAACAAAATTTAAAATTTGTTGAACAAAATTGAAAAAAATGTGAACAAAATTATGGCATTAGTCGCGACTCAAAATTCCGTCGTGGGGGGGGGGGGTTGGGGAAATGGAGCTAGCATTTCACATCGGCTTCTGGCAACACTTTCTGAACCAAAATGACGATGCCGGCCTCGAAATGGCACATTCCGTGGGCCGGTGTACAATCGGTCATTCTGTACTCCTGTACAGAATTGTTAACGGCCGTTAAAACTTCTTCTTATTGTTGCCCAGTCTTCGAGGTCATCACAGCGTATACACAGGGGAGTGGTACTCCTTCGCCACCTTCTCCTGCTCTCCGACGAACACCAAGAATCGTGAATAATTGAGTAAACAGAGTGGGTGTCACCTGAAAGGTGCCGGAAATTTGGGCGTTCGGGATAGTGGCAATTCAGGAAAATGGGTTTCGGGAAATTGTACGGTAATCCATTTACATTAGGTACCTTTCATGTCTTCCGTACGGATATTCTATTCCGATTGTCCATCTTGTACATAAGAAGAACTATCCGTCACACACATGTTTTCTTAGTCTCTTCTCGTCTCACCATTTTCCTTAACATCTCTCACCCCCTCTTCACTCTCTGAAGTTTTACACACCTCGTCTTGTTACCATATCTTGACAATCTGTAGAAAAATTCCTCCCCCTCATTCAAGTTTTACCTCCCCTTCTAGCCTTTCCCAGTCGTAACCACTTATACATATTCAAAAGACTTCGAGCTTAATAGCCCATTTATGTAGCTCAAAGCTCGTTGAATTTTTCAAAAAAGAAAGAAAAGAATTAGAAGTAGTAGAGCAATTTTCTTAACTTGTAATCCAACTTCATCGAATAAAATTAATTGAATTTGGTTTCTTCTTGGTAGTAGTTTTTATCCTTCGTCGACCCATCGTAGGTTTCCGTATGAATTAATCCTGTCCTATATTTGTCTCTTAAAAGTTCGATGAAAAAGCACGTGACTGGATTTCTGGAAATCTTTACTATTTTCTCGGTTGAGAACCACTGATGTAAAGTACGGGCGAAAATTGTAAATGACTCTGTAGATGAAGCTTTTACGACTTTGTATATTTTAATGATGTCTTTTGAACGAGTTTTATTGTATGGAATAGTAATTATTATGCGCGTTTTATTCGCCATCATCAGACTATAATATTTTATTGTGCTCCTGTTCTCACCGAAAAGAAATTCCAATCGACTTTTCCTCTTTCAGTATTCATCATAGTCTGACTAACTCGTATATATCGTCGACTATCAAATGTATATTTTAATTAACAAATGAAATTTCTTCCACTTCATATAAGAGCGAAATTATTTCACCCTTTCATGATATCGAGAAACGGCGGCGTATATTAGGAATAGTGCGCTAGTTATTAATAAATCACATTGAACACATCTGCTTAGAAGAATGGCTTTTACGTTATACTTTCAACAGCATCATCATTGTATGGTAAATATCTGGAAACTCTGGGGGAAAAAAAAAAGAAAACTTTCGAAAAGTTCCGCAGTATAGCTGCGAGTGCCTATATTTTCGCAACTATTTTTTAGTCTACGTACTTTTGCTGTGAAAAAGTTATCAAGTTACAATAAAACTTTTAAGAGGTATCTTGGGAAAACTATCTCCACGTATATAAAGCAAAACGTAAGGTAATTTTCGTTGGAAATTCACTTTTTTGTTTTTCTCAAAACGCTTCCCTATTCCACGTATGATAAGAATTCGTACGTTTACCTGCCCAGAGGGTGAAGTTACTGTCTGCATAATTAATACGAAGTGGATAATAGTATTTTCTAGAATCTTGTCTCACCCGACTGTTGTAGGAAATTCTGGAATAAGGCGTACACTTACGAATAATTAGCCGAGAATTATTCTGCCAAGCATTTTCTGTAGCTCGTGCTGTATCCAACTTGTATTTCTGTTCACTGGGCTAGATTACGTACATTTTACGATTCCGTTATTAAATTTGATGGTTGAATATCTTAAAAATCAAATACGTGAAATGAACTTTACAGTCCTTGGTATACGTAGCTTATTGTATTATATCCCTTGGAAATTATGACGCCTTGTTGATACACTCGGAAAAAGCGAATAGTATTTTATTTTACGAAAGTAGAGGTGGAATCTGTTGAAGACACCCGTCGCACCGGTATAGAAATTAGAGCGTCATCTTGTTGCTATAGCGGAAAACTGAAAAAAAAAGAACGTATTGTATCGGAGTTGGACGCATTAAATGGGAAATGTACGACGAGGGAATTCGAGGTGGAAAAAATTCGGTTTATTTTATTTACTTCTCTCTACCTCCTTCAGGTGAGAAAAAAGGGATTTATTCTCTTGTAAGTGTGGAGTTGGAGGATGTTTCTTCGATCCGTATAGAACGAAGACTCGCTGAACTGGCCGAAGATAATATTTTATCTTTTTTTATGTATAGCTAGAACAATCGGTCTCAATTTACAAAATTGAACGTGATATTCGTGAATAGGTTCGGATCGCGAGTACAACGGTTATTACGAAATTCGAACAAATTAACGGAGACTAATCATGTTGTAGAGAAAGTGGACGTAATTGGTTCAGCTGCTGAAAGATTTGATTTTGTCGCCCTCTACAAATTCAATGAACCTAAGTCGATCGTGTACTTCTTAATGATAGTCACTAACAAAATTTTATCATTTAAACACGTCCGGTTTATCATATCAAGGCACTACGAGTATTTATGAATTTCCTGATGGCCTATTTATGGGCGCACCTCTCTCCTCGCTAGCTACCGATGGCTTCATGGATCAGTCACTAACACTCTTCCTCAACCTCACATTCTCACCCGGCTGAGATAGGTGGACGACATTCTCGTATTTGAAATAATTCCGTACCTGAGCTTGAATCTCTCCTCGCTTTCCTCAACTCTCTTCATCCTACTATCAACTTCACTCTCGAAGAAGGAGGCTTATCCATCAACTTCCTCGATCTCATCATCTCTCTCCATCTTGAAGCCAACTTTCTTGTTCTTCCTTTCGCTATTTTTCGGAAACCTCGCAATACTGAGGTCGTCATTAATGGCTCATCTCATCACCATCAGTCTCACAAATCTGCTGCCTTGCTAGCCTCCATTCAACGTGTTTTCACTATTACTCTTTCTCCGCGGAATTTCCACATTGAAAAAGTGCATATTATTCATCTTGCTCCTCTCAATAATCTTCCTCACAACATCGATGAACTCATTTTTCGTCAATCTTTTCAACGAGCCATTTCTTGTAATCATTCTTCCTTACGAGCTGATGCTCTCCGTCGTAAGCGTTGGATTCGACTTCCTATCTTGGGCCAGTAAAATAGAGTGCTCGAAACTTTTGACTCGTTTCGACTACCGGTGCGCCTTCTACTCGATCCTCACTGTAGGCCACCTATCCTCTCATAGGGATGAACCCTCCTCCGAGGATTGTTGTGGGGCCTGTCGAGTTAGTGGCACCATTCCTGGTTGCTCCGCTTTCTACATAGGGCTGATTGGTCGCTCTCTCAAAGATGATCGTTCTACTTACCATTTTAATGCTTTCCACCACCTGATACCTGAAAAATCTGCCTTTGCTAAACATTTTATCGAAAGTGGCCACGATTTTCACTCTATTACGTTTGAATTGATCCATAAAGCCATCAAGAGTCGTTTTCTAAATCGACTAGAGGCAGTTGAAATTGTTGCGTCTTCTTCCGTTTCTAACGATCGTCGAATCTCTCTTGAATGATACTGGCTTTGTTTTATAATAATTCTTCTGTCGATAACTTCATTCATTCCGAACTCCGTCTTCATTGTTCGCAAACGTTTAATTTGTCTTGTACGTTACTACCTGATTATGACTGTGTTGGCACGTCAAAACGAAACTGTACGCGTTTAATTAATGAGATTTCATTACGTGATTAGATTCTCCTTTATTTCTTACCAGTAAAATATTTCGTTATGAGGAATCCATCCAGCTCGCTTCTTATTAATTTCATTTTGAAAAGTAGTATTTGATCCACTTTTCATATAATTTTATGTGAAAATATGTTGATTCAATGCCAAGAGGCTTTTGACCACCTGAAGAAGAGGTTTTTCTCGCTGTCTATATTGACATTTTCACTGTCCAGGAAAACATTTGTATTGGATACTCGACTAGACAATGCTGAAGAGAAATCAATCGCGTATCGTAGCAAGGTTCTGAACAAGGCCAAGTCTGGCAGAACCAGAAAGGCGAATCGCGAGATGGATCCAATATTTGCAGACGTACACTTTTGATATCCAACGCTGCAAGGGAAGATCTATCAAAATACCGATACCTTATCACAAAGACCTTGCCAGGAAGAATGCAACTCTTGTGATAAAAGGGATTGGAAGAAGATCACTAAAAATCAAGAACATTATTGGTTTGACATCAACTTGAATATGAGGGCTGCCCAGCTACAAGATCAAGATATTGCCTTCATTTTGAATAGAAAACAAGAAAAAGTTTGACCAAATTGGTAGGAGATCAGTTCCAGATCCATCAACTGTAAGATTCTAAAATTCCAGACAGACCCCCTTTTGGTTGAACAGGGGATTCTTTACAGAATATGGCAATCTATCGATGTCTTAGAACTCGACAGCATTATTTGTTTCAAAAATCTTACCAGAAGTATTGGAAACTGTTCATAATAATTCATCTGGAGGACAACTTGGTGTAACAAGAACGCTGTCCAAGGTATGGGAGCGATACTAGTGACGTTGGTTGGATGGATGTGGAAGATTGATGCTGGTGTTGTGTCATGTTCAGCAAGTGAAGATCCCTCTATCTGAGGACGGGTAAGGATACAAATTTACAATTAGGATTATCCTTGAAAACGATGGATATTGCTAGACCATTTCCAGAAACTTATAGAGGAAACCGTTTCATCTTGGTTATAGGAGATTATTTCACAATGTGGGTTAGAGCAGTTGCTCTCCCAAACCACGAGGCTACAACCGTTTAAAATGCATTGGTGTAAAACTGGATAACGTGCTTTGGAGTACTTTTGGAACTACACGCAGACCAAGGCCGAAATTTGAATCAGAAGTGTTTTATACCACACCGCAATCAAATGGAAGGGTTGAGCGATTTAACCATACTGGAGACAAGTTTTTAGCCAAAGTCATTGTTGAAGGCCAACAAGACTGGGTTATATGGATACCCCTTTTTCTCCTAGTATACCAATCATCAGTTCATGGACCTACGAGAGAGACTTCAGCCAAGATTATTTTCGGACGCGAGCTACGGTTACCATGACTGTGATTTGGAATTTGGCACGCCTCCTTACAAACCATAGGTTGTTCAAGAGTATTCAATGTAACTCACAGAGCAACTTCAGAAGGTCCAAGTGCTGGTTTGAGACAACTTGGAAATTGACAGCGAAACAGTGAAGTTTCGATATGACACTGGCGCTACAGAAGAACATCTTGAACCTGCTGATAAAGTCTAGTTATACAATCCCCAGAGGAAGAAAGGAAGAAGCCCCGAGATTTGAAAAATTTTGTGGATGCGTTCAAGATATCCTCTGGAAATTGAGACTCGACATTTCTCGAGTCTTGCCTCACAAAGAGGATGCGGCAATTGTTTCAATTTCTTCTGACCTACCAAGGAGTCGGCCTTTGGTCGCTCTATGAAGTAGTTTAAAATTTACAAGATTTAAACTATGGTCATTGTCGACACAATGCTTGGCTTAGTGGATTTCTCCAGAAGATGGCAATGGAAAATAGAACGGTGTTCAGCTGAACTTTCTCAAAGGGAACGACCAGTTTGACTGAAATGAATAGCCGAGCAGTTAGGAGCTAAACAACAGATATGTTAGACATCACAGCACGCCTCAAGAGACAGCTTATCCTTGAGGGTAGATAAATGGTCCATGGTTTAGAGAGATTAGAAGGTACAGCGGGCCTTTTTCTAAGAACCATGGTCGATAAAAAGACAGACGACTGTACAATTCACGAAGAATTCATTTTCTCTCTCAAACCAAAGATTAATCAGGTGGAATTCATAGTAGCCGCTGACTTTGCCTCTGGCATTGGTTCTGATACTCGTACGAACTAGGTCCTGATTAAAAACTCTGGGGGTGCGATTTCTACTACCTCCGGTAACCCTGAGTAATAATTATGAAGACGAATCTTCTCACCTTTAATCAAATTTATCCTGACACCATCTCCAAGTAGGCTCTTATTTCTCTTTATTTTCTTCTTTGGGTTCTTCACGAATTCCACGATGGCTCTCTATACGCGCACTTTCTACCAGTCTAAAATCCGATTTTCTCAATAGCAACGCTCTCTCTCAACCTCTCAACCTCACATTCTCACCTGGCTCAGATATGTCGATTGTCAACGTCATTCTGTGCTTATGGAATGGCTCCTTGTTGTATCTCTTCTTTCTCAGTTAAACTTCATTCATCACGATGTCCACTTCACTCTGAAAATAAGTGGCTCATCTATCAATTATACAATAGTTCACTATCTCTCTCCATCTTAAGAACCACTGCACCGCAAGTATAAGTAATGATAAGAAGGTACAGACGACATATCGTATCGAACCTTTGTTGACAAATTTTAGAAAACCGTTTTGCAACGGTCGTGCGAAGTTGTCTTGAATAAGGCAACTGTATTTCACGCGAATGGGACATTCAATCAGGATTTGTTTAAAATCTGTGCTTGCTCTAATCCAACTCTCATAACTTCTCGAAGAAAAAGTGAGGGAAAAAATAGCGAGAGTACTTTGTTAAATTCATCTCTCCTTAACCGACATTCCTTGTTTCTGGTTAGACAAACCATAACTCTCAAAACCGTAGCTAGCAGATTTTATTCTCCAGTCATATGTACGAAAAATCAAATTTCTCGAACTCGATGTAAAATACTTCAATTAAACATGTATTTGTTCGGTTGACACTCACTGAAAGCTGAGAAAATGATGTTTTTTTTTTTCTTTCTTGAGGACAAGAAGAAAGATTGGCTGTAGTAGAAGTGAAATTAATTTTACCGGAGCGATAATAGTGTTGTGAGAGCGTCTCGGTGAATCTTCCTTTTGAACTGTCAAGAGGACAATTGAAATATACAAACGGAAAGCGCGTACGCTTCTACTCAGTACCAAACACTGAAATGAGACTGAAATTCAATTTCAGGTTAAGTAAACTTCTAGTTGAAAGCGATGGCAATACAATTTTTTATTCAGATTAAGGTTAATATTCGCAAAAACGCGGCACTTTTTCGTCATCATGTTTCTTTCAAAATGTATTTATCAAAAAAAAAACCTAAGGAGTAACTTTTTAAGCGATATAAAATATTCGGTGACAGATTAGGAAAAAATTGAATTAATTTCGAATAAATATACAGAATGCCACGGGTTGAAGTCTGCGGGAAAAAAACTTCCTCAAAATTTGACACGTTTTGAAACTAAATATATTCTTCGGTAGTTTTGATACTTTCTCGTATTTTCATGTTAGTTGATGGGAGTTTTTCTTCTTTTTTTTTTTCCATGGAGTTGAATAATGCTGGAATTATAATAAGACTACATTATTTCTAAGTTTATCCTGAAAATAAACGGGTAATAAGTACCATATTTTTGCGGTTAACTACGGTTTAAGAAAAGAATAGGAAACATGGACAGAATACTTTATCATTTTCCTCCTATCCTGTACGTATTGAGACACTCAGAATAGTAACTATGAACTTGATAAAACTTGTACATTCTAGTCGTTAAAATTCGTCTGTCGAGAAAAATCAATATTTACGTAAGAATTGCGTGAATACAGAAAATTGTGGAGTATTTTTTTATTTATGCGTTCTAAAAGGTTGTTACCAGATTCAACGTAGACGACAATTCGTTCGGCTCAAATGCAAATAAACGACATCAGGTATAATTTTCGAAATGGCAGAACAACATTTCCTTTCACCGCAATGAGGTGGACTTCTACTACTTGTATATGTATTGTATAAGAAACGTATCGATACTTTATTGTATGAGACGTGTTTCCTGTAAAATGAACGGCTTACAATATATTTCAGGCTACGAGATGCATTTCCTTCATTTGAAAGCTCCGTTCCTCTTTTATACGAGCAAAAGAATTTGTAGGAGTCGTTCAAATTGGATACCCATACGTCAATCAAAGTGACAGATAAAGTGTCCCAATAAAGAGGCGGTAACTGAGAACTCTGAGAATAGAGGAGAGAAGGAAGAAAGGAAAACAAGAAAAAAAAAGAAGTCTCAAAAAACAAAGTACCTCCGAGCTGCATTATCCATAAAAATGTTAGGTTCGATCGAGAGTGTAAAAGCCGACCCAATTGAATTTTAATGTTACTCGTCCTTTTTTCTGCGAGCGCAACAAGTGAGTCCGCGGTAATAGTTTTTATGATAATAAATTTCTATAGTTGTTGACATAAATATTATTGAATTTCCGATTCAATTTCAAAACCAGTAAAGTAATGGAGTTAGCTTTTGACTATTTTAAGACAGAACTTCAATAAATCAAATTTCAACTGACTTAAATAGAAAAATATGTTTGTATACATAATATTCGAACGAGAACCGCAGTATAAATCTTCTGGTTGGGCCATAAAAATGAAGATTATTTTTTTTACAGTCTTTTTATAGTTGCTCGACTCACCTACAAACAAAAACAATTTCCAATAGTGGATAGAGGCACAGAAAAGTTAATCCTCGTTGTGACGTCATCAATACTCATAACGTCATTTCATCGTGACGTCATCAGCTTGGTTCTACCTGTGACGTCATCAATTCTCCCTCTCGGATTCGCAGATTTCTGGATTAGGTCAAGGATTCCAAGTACCTACATCATCGGGAAGGAAATAGAAGCCTAGGATAATGTAATACCTACATTGTATCTTAAACCTAGCTTAAGTCGAGTATGGCTTAGTGTTAGTATAGCGTACCAAAGGCGTATGGTAGGCCTACTTTAAAGCTAGTATATAGCTTAATAATAGCTTAATATTAATCCTACTTTAAGCTACAAACGACGACTTCCTTAACCATGTTGAACGAGGAACGCAGGGAACCTGTTCTATGGACCAATTAAATTAAGGCTGGTAACGAGTTGCTGCGTCCCAGACAATTTTATGATGTTTGAGTTGCGGGCCACCAAAAAATTGACATGCATGACTTGCGTCCCTTCGAAAAAATAAGACGTACGATTTGTGTCCTGAAGTAAAATGGACAATTAACGAGTTCCGTCCCACTGTTAGTTCAATTGCGGCCGCCATTTCTTCAGGCGCAGTAGTCTTCTGTTTTCTTCCAGTATTGACTCGTATGTTTCTCATCTCATTTTTGGTGAGATTAATGAACGACTTTCAGGGTGAATCATTCTTTTTCGCGTGTCAACATAATTTTTGGTCCTGACGAACATCTTGCATCATGATTCCATGTATTAACAGGGAACCTGTTTTATGGGGGGCTATTTGAGAAATCTGCCGTGCGCCGTGCGCCGTCCGCCGTCCAGCGAAAAACTTAGAAAAATTTCGATTCTTGAGCTATATATGATAGAAGGGGGACTTAGAAAAAATTCGACTCTCGCGCCATATGTGATAGGAGAGGGACTTAGAAAAATTTCGACTCTCGAGCTATATATGATAGAAGGGGGACTTAGAAAAATTTCGACTCTCGAGCTATATATGATAGGAGGGGGACTTGAAAAAATTTCGACTCTCGAGCTATATATGATAGGAGGGGGACTTGGAAAAATTTCGATATGATAGGAAAAAATTTCGACTCTCGAGCTATATATAATATGAAAGGAAATTGCTCGACTCTCAAACTATATTACACTAGGCTTATACTAGCTTTATCTAGGTCTAGGCTTCCTTGAATTTTCAATACCAAATCCCATTTGACTCATAAAACAGGTTCCCTGCGTTCCTCGTTTAACTTCGTTAAGGAAGCCGTCGTTTTTTTATTTAGCTCGGCCACCCTCAACTTGTTTTGCTAACCGATGCACTATTGGAGGTGCAAACCGAGTTCTGTAAAAACCGGTCAAGCGACAAGCAAACAATCCATAGAATAAGGTCTATCGCACAACTACAAAATGTCTAAGTTCACTTCATTCACTCTGGCCAAGTGCTCTATAGTTGATACCTCTTTTTGGAAGGCTGACTGATTCAGAGGAATACTAGTCAGTCGATGGATTAGGCTGTTAAATCCAGCATATTCATGGGCTACGGGGCAGAAAGATTTGCCGTGGACAGTAATATCGATCGCAGTATCTTTCCTGTATATGGCGAATTCATGGATACCGTCTCTATTACAGATCGTCAAATCCAAGTAATTAATAGATGCGCCACCGATTTCTAAAGTAAATTTTATGGAAGGATATTGATTATTTAGATACTGGAGAAACTCCAAAAGGAGCTCTCGGGGACCAGTCCACGTACACAACACATCGTCGACATACCTGTGCCAATAATAAATCTGATCTAAATACGCACTGCCAGAGGAGAACAAATCGAGCTCAAACTTAGACATAAAGACCTCCGAAATGAGAGAAGCCAAAGGAGAACCGATGGGTATTCCAACCTCTTCAGGAAACTCAAAAAACTTGTTATCGAATTTGCAATAATTGGGAGACCAACAAATATTGAGGAGATTGAAAAATTCACCCAATTCTTCTTGGCGAACATTTGTTTGAATCAAAAGGTCTCCCATATGTTGCATGGCGGTTGCTCTGGGGATATTGGGGAACAGACCGACCACATCAAATGAACATAGGGTCGATCCCAGCGGAAGAATATTATTCTTAAGCCTATCAGCCAAGGAGACCGAATTTTTCACCGAGTAAGGTGACTCATGGTCAACTCTCGATTTAAACCATCGGTCCAAAAATTTCGCCAGAGCGTACGTGGGGGAGGACACAATGGATACGATCAGACGCATCGGGTTATCTTATTTATGGACTTTTGGTAGCCCGTACAAGAGGGGAGGCACAGGGTTGGGCTCCAGGAGCAATATTTTTAGCGAGGGAGTTTTAATAATAAATTCACACTCGTTTATCACACGTCTAACTTCTTTTACGTGTTTAGGAAAATTGAAACTGTCGTTTTCCTTAGCACCACACTGGCCGAGAACGTCATAGACCTTGGAGACGTAGGAGGACTTCTCCATCACGACAATGGCATTACTTTTGTCAGCCTTCGTGATGATTAAGCCCTCCTCCCTGACCCTCCTCTTTAATCCCTTAATCACCTCAATTGCGTAATTGTTTATGCGAGGGAGGTGGGTATTGCGGACAAAAGCAGCACAATTTTTTTGAGTATTAACCCCCGGTCTGATTTTCACCTCGAGGTCGGCAACAACATTAGCCAAAGCATTACTATTATTAAGAGGGGGTAATCCGAACTTCAACCCTTTCTCTAATAAATTCACCTCATCGCAACTGAACTCAACCTTACTGCAATTTATAATGCGCGGTTGGAAGTTTTGGATAACACTGACCTCAGGTCTCACTTCCTGGACAGTGGGGTTATTCAAATTTTCTTTCTTTTTCTGGAGGGAACAAAGTTTCTTATTTTTCTTCTTTTTCAATTTAGCTTCAAAACCGCGGCATTTAACATTAATAGCCTTAATAAACGGATCCAACTCACCCGGATGCAGTAGACCAGAAAGTCTAGAATGGACCAATAAGTTCAGCCTAGTGGTGACATTCAACTTTCCATGCCACCTCCGCAATTCAGTGCGGATCCATTTTGCCGTCAGGAATTTTTCCAATTTTTTGGTGGTGCGATCGCAATCCGAGAACAACCGAAACTTAATGAAATTAGGCTTAAGGTGTAATTTTAAGCATTTGCGAAGAAACCATATGTGAGATGAGAACGACGACCTTTGGTTCCGAAACTTCCCGAACAGAAATCGCAAATACGCCGTATCAGCGTTATAAATTGAGAAACCGCATTGATTCTAACAAGGAGGGTTTTTTTCAAAGCAGGAGTTTTGATAATAGCCTCATTCCTGTTGATGACACTCCTAACTTCTTTAACGTGCTTAGGGAAGCTGAAATCACCACACTGCGGGAAGACTTCATGGACCTTAGAAGGATGGGCGGATTTCTCCATCACCACAACACCACAACAGCATTACACTTGTCAGCCTTAGTGACGAGTAAACCTCCACCTTGAATCACTCCTCCCAATTTATCACTCATGCGAGGGAGGGGTTATTGCGGACTAATTTGGCACAAACTTTCTGGGTATTAAAACCAACACCAATTTTAACAGCAATATCAGCAATAACATTCGCCAAGGTTTCTTCCTTCTTCAGGGGAGGTAAACTGAATTTCAAACCTTTCTCAAGGAAGGCAGTTTCGTCACTATTAAACACTACCTGACTATTATTTATGAGGGGGGGATGAAATTTATGAACTGCAACAACGTCATTCACTCCTTCCTCAACCACCTCATCATTAACATTCATTAGGGAGGACAACTTCCTATTTTTCTTCTCCTTCAATTTCACCTCAATCTTCCGACACTTTACATAAATGTTCCGCATAAAGTAATCAAACTCAAGGGGGAGGAGCATACCACCACCTCCCTCCCCCGAGACACGATCCGCGATCGCCGTTTACTTTGGATCAGTCTCCCTTTCCTGGGGAAGTTCTCCCTCCAATTGGGTCGGGCCCTCCATCCGTTTGGTTTCAGACCCGCGTTTCACAACCCCACCACAGTCAAGAGGTTGTTTGTGAGGCTGAAGGACCCCATACCCGTTGATGAGAGGAGTGGTGTTTACAAGTTTGAATGTGGGGATTGTGGAGGCTTTTATATTGGTGAGACCAGCCGCCAAATGAAAGTTAGAGTAGCTGAGCACTTGAAGTCTTGGAAGAAGAGACACTTAGGGGAGTCAGCTTTTGCTGATCATTTAATAAACAGTGGCCACAGCTTCCGCGAGGGATCCGAAAAGCTCCTCCATAAGGAGAATTCCTACCCTAAGCGAATCGCCCTCGAGCATATAGAGATAATACGTCATCTCAACACCGATGGTATCACTGTACTCAACTCGTACATTCCGGATGATGGCCTGATTGAACTGGTTTATGATTCACACCGCGATTTCTCGTTTGGACAATTCTAATACCTCGCTCTTCTCTTCTGTACGTCAGTTGCTTTCATTTCAGGCTTGAAGATGGTTTATTAACCGAAAGCGCTCGTCGTGTATATTTTTTCTGCGGTTTGCATTGTTTACTCTCCATTCGGAGTATTCGTCTTTTTCGCGTATATTATGGATAGCCGTAACTTAGACTTTAGAGGAACGGATTCGTTTAATTGAATGCCATTGTTCGATGATGAGAGAGCGGAAGTGATTTTCGTAATCTGAAGCTGGTAGTGGAGATTTATCCGTGATTTTTCTGAGGGTGGTGGTTTTTTTGGCGGCTTTGTCGACGAGATCGTGTCGGTGTAAGTCAATGTGTCCCGGTATCCATATGAATGTAATGTTGCAGTCAATTGAGTTAAGTGTAGTTCGTAATAGATTAATTCTTTGAATGAGTGGATGTGAGTTGTCAGGGTCTAGTAGTGAATGGAGTGTGGATAATGAGTCAGTGAGAAGTAAAAAGTTACTATTCGGTGGAAGTTGAGTGAGGTGAGAAAGACATGCGAGGATGGCCATGAGTTCAGTAGTATAAAGCGACGCTATGTTGTGGACTCGATGAGAGACAAGGAGACCATTGACGGAATAAGCGTAGGCAACTCTATTCCCAGATTTGGATCCGTCCGTGAAACAGATTGTGTGGTCAGGATATTCCTGTATCATATGATTGGTGTGGGTGACGTAGTTAGATTTGTTTTGACTAGGGATTTGGGTAATATCAAGCCGAAGGGAAGGTTCGTTGTAAGTCCAAGGAGGTGAGAGTGTAAATATGGGCTGCAAGGGGTGAACTAAAAAGGGTTTGTTAAAAGATTGTTCGAGACGGAAACGAACTTGTTTGTTAACCGGCGATGAGAGATGGTTAGTTTTTGAAGGGAAGATTGTTTCGTAGATCGGTAGGTTTGGGAATTGAGAGATTGAGATCAAAAGATTAGAAGTCAGGGTGAGTTTGCGATATGGGAGAGGTGGTTTAGCTGCGTCTGCGCTTAGGCTAAGTCTGGGGCTGGTACGGAAAGCACCCAGTGCCATTCTAAGAGAATGGGTTTGATAGGATCTAAACTTTTGAGAATTGATTTGGAAGCTAGATTGTAGACGGGAGCACCATAGTCTAAACGTAATCGGATGAGGCTCTTATAAAGTTGAATAAGGAGTTTCCTGTTGCATCCTTTAGAAGGGTGGGAGAGGTATTTTATAATGTTTAGGGCTCGAATGCACGAGGTTTTTAAAATTTTGATGTGTGCGGACCAGTTGAGTTTGTAATCGAAATGTAAACCTAGTAATGTAGCGGACTAGCGTTCTGTAAAAATAATGGTTGTAAAGAGGGTGTGGGTTTCCGGGATTTGAATACGACCAAGTAAGTTTTAAGAGATGAAAATCGAAAACCATTTAGGGAAGTCCAGGAAGTGATAGAGTTTAGTGTTTCTTGAAGTAGTCTGTGACCTCTTGTAGGATTAGAGGATTGGACAGAAATATTGTAATCATCGGCGAACAGGTGTTGTGTTAGGGGAAATTTGACACATTTGGTGATAAAAGCTCCTCCATAAGGAGAATTCCTATCGTAAGCGAATCGCCCTCGAGCATATAGAGATAATACGTCATCTCAACACCGATGGTATCACTGTACTCAACTCGTACATTCCGGAAGATGGCCTGATTGAACTGGTTTATGATTCACACCGCGATTTCTCGTTTGGACGATCTTAATACCTCGCTTTCCTCTTCTGTACGTCAGTTGCTTTCATTTCAGGCTTGAAGATGGTTTATTAACCGAAAGCGCTCGTCGTGTTTTTTCTGCGGTTTGCATTGTTTACTCACTCTTCGGAGTATTCGTCCTTTCGCATTTATTATGGATAGCCGTAACCTGGAGGAACGGATTCGTTCAATTGATGGCAGTTACATCGCATGACACTTGGAATCTAATAGAAAGTGCGGTCAGATTATGACACAAAGGTTAGAAAAATCATTGCAAAAAGTGCCTTGTGGTAGTTCTAATCACAAGTGTTATTTAACTCTATAAACGTCAATTATTAGGGCGAAACTTTTTGTTTTTTTTTTGTTTTTTTAAAAATATTACGCGTACCGAGCTATTTCTTCCTCGTTAGTGATGTGAAATTTTCTTCACAAACGATCCAGACATCTTTTATCGTCGTAGCAGGTACCGTAATTAGCTTCAGAAACATTCTATCTGCGTGCATACACAAAGCACTAGGTGAAGAGATACGTCGATAGACCAAGAAGTACCCACATACCATACCATTTACTCAAGTACCGGTACTCCATGTTATATTCCGATAATGTGCAACGTCAATAATCCTTCTTCTAACGACGTGACGATAAGAATGTCAATAAAACCGAATACGAGTACCATACGTAATGCAACCATAAAAGCACGTATTCGTGTAACCGCGACCGCATGGTATGAAGGATAGATAAGAAATACATTAGCTGCTGAAGCATCCCTTAAAAGAATATTGTTTTCGTCTTCATGCTAGAAGACGTTGCTGTGCTGGGTATGATAAATTTGATAGCAAATGCGACTATCAAAATATGCAGTTATTTCATGAACGAGAAACTACATATACTTCCAAGGAGAGTCTGAGCTTAGTGTGCGATATAGCTCGACGAATGAGGAATTGGAATCGTTATATACTCTTAAATCAAACAATGGAAACGGAGAATAATTGTAAATCCTCGCAATTTTAACATGCTCGCATCAGTTATAAACAAGCGAGGTCGCGCGGACGAAAGCAACACTAAAAGCCAAGTTCGAAATGAGCGAGTGAAAGAGTCCGCACATTGGAAACATCGGTGGTCCGACTGTTTTCGTCGCGTTAAACACGGAAAATAAATTAAGGAAAAAGCTTTATATGTTTTCTCACTAGCGTATTCTAATTTGATGGTGTTATGATACAGCCAACTGACAACCGACGACGTTTCGCTTTTCCAAACGTTTTTCCGAAAAATAATATATAACGACGGACCCTATTACCCTGTTTCGTGTACGCAGTTTCATCATAAAAGATGGCGAAAAATAAACTACAAGCTGTCGTATAGGCTTTTGCACAGTAATCTCTCCTCCAATAAGTCGATATATGGTACACAAATCGACGTTAATGAAACGGAAACAAAAAGACAAACAACAACATTACGTTTCCGTACTGGGCGAATTTTCTTTCAAAATGAAGATCCAGAGAAGTAATTTTTCGAGATAATGATGGAGAAAAATGAGGGGATAAACGAGTTCGTATGTTTTGACGATTTCCGAATTGGAAAATATACGACAGTAGGATACGAGTAATTTACATATTATCAACCCATTTGTAAGCAGGCGACGCGACATTTGATAACGTATCCGCGTGCTGGAGAAAAGGCTTGGCAACATATACGAGTTTCTGAAGAATGCAAAATCACATTTAAGTCGAAGCGATTTTTTTTTTCTCGCGTGCTTTACTTTGTTTGGAATTTCTGCGCCACCACATGTTCCTCTTCCCTTTCTGATGTACGAATTTTTTTCGATTGTACTTCATTCCATATACGTCGAATTTTCTATTTACTTTCCGCTCTGTCTCAGCGAGCATCTTTTTGTTTTCGCGTTTGTTGTAACATTTAAGAAGGATTTTCATGTCTGGAAGTAGGCGTTACGATTATTCTTTTTAGACATTATATGGCTTTTATTTTACGACGCGACACGACATCGTTGATGACGTCTAATAGGGCGTACGTAGGTTTACGTGTGAAATTTTTATTGTGCTCGAAATTGTTTTCAGTACATGGGCGAACTCGAAAAACGAGTACGCGTATATCTCTCGCTAAATAAATAATGCTATTTTTTTAGCCGCCGCGAAGAACCTTTATTGATATACACTCGTGAAGTTTTAAGATCTAGATTTATCTCTTCACTACGACGCGACGCACGTAGACGGGCGCTTTTAAAATTAACGAATATACGACGTCGTGTAACTTCAATAACTTTCTACAAATGCTACCGCCGACTAAAGAGCGCCAGGTATAACTCGTAACTATCGGATAAATGCTCGCAGATATTGCCTTTGGAACACAAATGACAGAATTTTACAGTCAGACAAATCTTTTAGAAACGGTAAGTCTACCTCTGAAAAAAAACTTACGACTTTTCGTTTTCTCGATACTAAACTTTCAATAATGAAACTGTTTTCAAGTCATTCGAAAACAATAAAAATGTTCGGGATTTCACAATAGTATCAGCGTTTCCATCACTAGAATTGTTTACGATGTACTAAAAATATTCAAAATAATTTGTGTTATATACGATATTATTGAAAGGTATTCATCAAGACGAAGAACTGCTGCATTACGGTAGGTCAACAGTCTTAGGGGGCGTTCACGAATTACGTGAGGAAATTTTTGCAAGTTCTCGACTTCCTGCCCTCTTTGGTGGAATATCGTAAAAATTGGCTCAATACATCCCCTCCTCCTACCGCACTTGTGATTTTGCCGTAAATACGTTGATCTTTGCTTCATTGCGTCTTATCCTTCTTTGCTGGATGAGAGAGAATCAGATAGTGTAAGGAACTTACGAGGAGGAGACAAGCGGGTGAAAGAAAGAGACAGGTGAATATAGGGTTAAATTCAGCAGTGAATATGGAAGCGGAGTTTCTCTTACGGAAGAATAAGATGTTACCCTAAAGGCTAGATCCCGGTTTGAACCCGTATGTGTTGTAGAGAAGGTCGGAATGACATTCTGAAGGAAATTTTCTGACGGAGCCAAACAAATAAAGATCGTTTTTAATATGTTTTAACAAGGAACCTATTTATGGAGTAAACTGAAGAAAAATGACGAGCACCGTCCGGCACAACGTGGGACAAGGGAAAATTTCGACCTCGTAGCCATATAGGTAACAGGAAGGGACTTGAAAAAACGACGGCCTCAAGACGCAGGGAACCCCGTTCTATGGGTCGAATTGGTTTTGCGAATTCAAACTAATATCTTGACGAGTCTTGAGTTTTTCTGAGTCCCTTGTGTCATGGTGTACATAGCCTGAAAGTAGAAAGTCCCTTGCCTACCATAAATTATGGCGGGAGAGTCAAAATTTTCTTCCTATCATCTCATATTATGGCCTTCGAGTCGAAATTTCAACAGGGTAAATAGGGTCGAAAATCGAAATTTTTTCAAGTCTCCCTCCTATCATACGTTGTAATGGGAAAGGACTTAGCTGTATTGCACCGATCTATGACGTCATCAGATCGTGACGTCACAGAATAGAAAGTTGAAATTTTGCCAAGTCCCACCTTTGACGAGAAGGGAATACTTCGAAGAGGAGTAAAAACTACAAACATCGCAGAAAATAAATACAGCTGAGCGTTTTCGGCTAATAAACCATCATCGGAACTGAAATGAAAGCAACTGACAAGAACGAAGAAGAAACCTTGGATCATTAAGGTTAATCAAACGAGGGTTCATAACGTGAGTCATAAACGAGTTCAATCAAGCCATGTTTCGGAATGTACCTGTTTAGCGCAGTAATATCATCAGTATTGAGATGACGAATTATTTCTATGTGCTCGAGGGCAATCCGTTCAAAGTATGAATTCTCCTTATGGAAGAGATTGGCGGATCCCTCACGAAAGCTATGACCGATGTTGATCAAGTGATCGGCAAATGCGTATTCTCCCAAACGTCCCTTTTTCCAGGCCTTCAGGTGTTCATCTAATCTCACCTTCATCTGGTGGCCGGTTTCACCAATATAAAAACCTCTACAATCCTTGCATTCCAATTTATAAACACCACTCCTACGGTCGTTTAACTTAACGAACAACCCTTTGACGGTAGTGGGGTTGTAATAGGCCGGTCTGAAACCGAACGGGCGAAGGGCCCGACCCAATTCGGTAGAGAACCTCCCTAGAAATGGGAGACTGATCCATCGCAACCTCGATCACGGATCATGTCTCGGGGGAGGGAGGTGGTAGAATCAAGTCTTTTCCTCGTAATTTTCCTCCGAACCATCGCCTCAACATCAACATTGACACCATTCACTCTAGCCAGGTGTTTTATAGTCGCCAACCATTCTTTGAAAGCAGCCTGACTCAAAGGAAAGCGAGTCAATCTGTGGACTAAACTGTTAAAAGCTTCAAACTTATGAGCAACAGGACAGAATGACGCTCCGCGGACTAAAACATCGGTCGTAGTATCTTTTCTATATACTCCAAACTCATGGATCCCATCTCTGAGACCGACAAATCCAAAAAGTTGATCGTACAGCCACCAACTTCCAAAGTAAATTTCACGGAAACGTCGTCGACGTACCTGTGCCAGTAGTGTATATGATTGAGTAACACCTGGCCCGAGGAGAAGAGGTCAAGTTCAAACTGCGACATGAATACTTCGGAAATGAGGGAGCCCAAAGGTGATCCAATAGGGATATCTATTTCATCAGGGAACTCGAAAAATTTCCCTTCGAATTTACAAAAATTGCAGGATCAACAGACATTTAAAAGTTTTAAAAATTCTTGGGGTTCATTATGAGGGATATTGGAGTTAACCAATACCTGCCCCTTACGCTGCATGGTGGCAGCTTTAGGGATATTTGGGAACAGACCCACGACATCAAACGAACAAAGGGTCGCGCCCACATCCTTGAGAGCATCAGCCAACGACACCGAATTGAAAACCGAATGGGGAGACTCATATTCAATACAGTTTTTGAACCAACGGTCCAGAAATTTAGAAAGGGGGTAAGTGGGGGAGGAAACGAAAGAGACCATAGGCTGCATAGGGGTGTTCGTCTTGTGTACTTTGGGCAACCCATAAAGAAGAGGAGGCGCAGGGTTAGGAACAAGGAGAGCTTTTTTCATAGCTGGGGTTCTAATAATAACCTCACAATTATTAATGACACTCCTGACTTCTTTGACGTAGCCAGGGAAATTGAAATTCAATTAGTACGTTTTAATCGTTGAGTATGTCGTCGTTAGAAATTGAAATTCTTGTGCTCTTTAGCACTACATTGTTGGAGCACTTCATGAACCTTGTATGATAGGAGGGAGAGTTGGACCATTTTTGCCAAGGTGTAACTTATGCCATTTTGAGGTCATCAGATCATGACTAAATTTTTCCAAGTTCCTTTACTATCAAATAACATGGCTCGAAAGTTGGAATGTTTCCCAATCCTCCTATCATATGAAATGGCAAAGAACTTTCGACCCTGTGACATTAAAACCTCATAACATCATGGGTCAGTGAAATTTTGTCAAGTCTCGAGGAGGACTAACAGGTTCTCTATTAAAATATCGACCTTTGAGTTAGTTGTGATAGGAGGGGAACTTGTAAAAATCTCGACTTTCAAGCTATACTTATATGATGGGAAAAATCATCACCATCCTTGACGTTATCAGCTTGAATTTTCCTGTGACGTCATCAACATTCCTCACTTCTTTCGGACTAGCAGATTTATTAAGTTGCGAGATACTACATCAGGCCTAATGTACCGTAGTATGGGAGCAACTCCCTAGCAATCTAATATGTTGTATGCTAAGCCTAGTATAGTTTATTATTGATATAGCATAGTATAAGCCTATTTTAAGGCTAGTATAGCCTGATATATACTGTATGCCACGACTGGGAAACGAACTCAGCTTAACATTAGTACTACAGCCTAGCATAAACCTAGAGTATACTGTATAGTAGATGTCGTTCAGGCTTAGTGCACCATAATATGCTAAGCCATAGTAGGCCTGTAATATTGAACGCAATAAAAGACGATATTCTTTGCTGGCTACTCAATCTCTACTCAATACAAGCTGTTGAAACCAAAAGTCGTTGATTTTGAGGAGAAAGCAGAGATGTGATTCAAGAAAACGGAGTAAGACGTTATGAGGAAAGAGGGATGCGTTGTGTTTAAGTGGTTTTGAAAATTGGGCCAAGATCGCCAAAAAGTTGGCAATTAACGTTAGTGAGCGGAAGTGAATAGGAGGTTCTGCTGCTTCAGCACAGAGGATGAGATGAGGACTAGTACGGAATACTCCGAGCAGTACTGACAAGCAAACCACAAAGGGCTAGAATTTAGGCTTTAACTTGTCAGCCATTCGGTGATCAGGAAAAAATGCCGAACGGTTTTCATCAGATTTGAAGAGTTTTTCATTTTTTTGATACGCTTTCAGCCGAGGTCAACCTGCCGAAATGTTATTCGGTTGGCTTCGGATACTCCGGTTATCAATAAATCGGTTTTTCGTTGGCTTAATGGTTTCTGAACCGCCAGCTACGACTGGCTTAAAGGTCATTCAAAAAACGGCTTTTGCTGCTTGAACTTCTTCGGCTTGTCAGCACTAACATTGAGAGTTCTGATTATTGGACAGTGTGTAGTAGTCGAAACAAGTTTTTAAATTTTATTTGTATGTGTCTTTATTTTAATACTAATTATCATCATCCTGTGTTTCATGCTGATGCTATCAATGATGAATGCAGTTTACGAATACAGTTCCCTTGACATTTACTCTCGAGTTATGTACAAAAATAATTTTTCAAAAGAAGGAAAAAAAACTTTTTTTTTTTCCTTTTTCTCGCGCTTTTTTTCTCTTTCAGTTCTCTTCTTCAAAGTTGCGTATTTACCCAAAGACATTTACAATTATTATACCTTCCGTATAATTCATTCCAATTCAAACAGACAAGTTTTATTATATTATGTCTCGTAAATTAATTATATTCAACTGAAAGCGCGACTTTTCTACCCTTTCAATGTTGATTTAGCCCCTTGTGCACAGACGAGACGTAATTTCGTACAATGTTGGCCTACAATGCAAGGTGAAAATTATTCTTTGTTGCAACTGTGATTAAATGAAGATGACAAAAGAAAAGAAAAAGAGAGTCGAGAAGGAAGAGAATGAAACACCTTTCATTTTTTTATCCGGAAGAAAAAAATATTGAAATATAACCGCGGGGTTTTGTTGAAGAGTATCCATAACGACCGAATTAGAATTTGACAAAAATATTTCAGTAAAACCACGTCGGTGTTAAATTTCGAAAGAACGTAGAATTCTCAGGGGTATGCAACTTGACGGCATAAAAATTTAGCCTGACGTGTTTTGTTTTCTAAAATGAATTTGAACTTTACATGAGCAACACGCATAAGGTCTACTCAATTCCAAGGTTTTTGAAATCGGCCTACGTAGAACTGGATTAATTATTATTTTTATTCATTTTGACGATGCGTCTTTGGCACTTCACGAACTTTGACCAAAGCACTCTTACATGTATCAATCAACGTCGTGAAGTCCACGGATTAACAATAATTTCGTTATAATAGAACAAAGGTCATTAATGTTGGTGAGAAGAAATTGAAGGATCAAGAAGCTTAGTAAGGCCAGGACGAATGATCGTCTCTTCAACTTTGAAGTGAATGTTGTCTTCGCGTAGGTTCGGTCATGAAGATTTATTGTATCAAAAACTATGCATTGTATCAATGTGAAATTTGAAACAATTTTTATCGTATCCAATAAACGAATAATTTGCTTAGCGGTCAATGTTCCTTTGGATTTTCAGTAAAGGAGAAATTTCTCGTTTTTATTGTTTCCTAAATTAGAAATTTCTATTGAGAACGACAAATACCACAATGAGTAAAAGACCGAAAATCGACAAATACTACAAAGAGTAAATGTACGTGGGGAAAATTTCTATCTTAATAAATACCACTACGATGGAAACTGTACGCGCAGAAAAGAGAAAAATGATTCGTAAAATAAAAAGTATGTCAAAACGTCGAGTTTTCTGTTGTTGGAATTATTGCGACATTATTAAAAAAAGCCTTACAGCAAATTCGCTTTCAAAAATAGTTGGCCCATCTTCTGTGTTGAGTCTGCTTTATTGTATGGTGTATTCAATATGTCTGACAATGTCATTATCGAAATTCAGCCATGCATTACTCAAATGGGAATTATTATTATTTTTTCTTTGTGGAAGAAGGAAACTAAAAAAGGAGTGTAAAGAGACTAAAGTGGAAAACATCTGATAATAGAAGGCAGCTCAAGTATAGTTGACCTCCTTCAACATTTTTGAAGTGATACTATGAAGTTTCTTGAAAATTTGATGTTAAAGCGGTTGTTCATAGAATTGAGTCAATCGTATGAAAATAATTTGATTTTCTTACTGTCGAGCATATCTCGACGAGTATTTTTTGAAGTGTGGTTTTAGCTATCGGTATCTCGCTGTCTTGAATAACCCTACGAAATATTCTAATCGCCTAATTTGAAAGTGTTCCACATCAGCTTTTGTCGCTCTATCGAGATTTCATGTATGCGACTGACTATCCTTGCTTCAAACTTCAATACTTTTTGATTGAATGTGTTTGCCTAGTGTCTGATTCTATTTTGAAAGACCTTTTCTGTTTTCCCAATCAGAAAATGAAAAATAAAAACCAAATGAAAGTTTTTCAGATACCTCATGTTTGAATCTTTTATCTATAAGAAAAGTACAGATCTCCTCTTGCGAAATATCTTTACAAGACATGAGTTATTGAAAGTCGGTAACCAAAACTGATGAGACCATCACGATTTCAAGGTCCACATCTCGATTAGTAGCTTTACGTGCATTTTAAAGACCTACTTACAAGTCGATATATCAAGATTTTTTTTTTCCAATTATTTCCCTCAAAGGTACGAACTATAATTAAGTCATTTACTCGTGAACAAAAATATAAGCACAAAGGTACGTAACTAGATCACCGAAATATATTTCAGAATACCTGACGAGAGCAAATCGCGCGGGAATCTATGTATAAAATAACTTGTGGCGAATGTCCGGCCACCTATGTTTAACAGACCGGAAGCGATACTTTGAAGAAGCTGGATCCTCAAATCCAAGAAGTTTATGGGACCTCCCCCGATCTCGATTGTTAGAGAGATCGAGGGACTGTATGTGTTCAAATGACCGAGTAAATGGGGAGGATATCGTCCACCTAACGTTTTGAAACTAAAACTCTACTGGAGTGAGGGGAAGAATTGAGAATGTGGTTCCGCACTTCGGCTACGTGAGAGGAGAGAGGTCTTTCCATCGGTAGACCGTCCAGAAAGCGAAACGTCTTGTTGTTGTAAAGGTAATACTCGATGAGGCGACGGAATTCCAAAATGATGTCACTAATTAGTTGGTGTTATTTTTACGATGCTGAATCATAAAATTTATGGCAATTGCAATAAGGATTTTAGAATACAAGGGTGTCACATCAAATGAGACAAGTCTTGATGATGAAGGGAATGTGCGGTTCACAAGATTCTCAGCAAGCTACATAGAGTTCCGGACACTGTAGGCTGTGAACCATTTGGCTAGATATTTAGCGAGGAGGTATGTAGGGTCACTGTAGAAGACGATAACTGGTCGTAGTGCGTTACCTATCTTAAGGAGTTTTATCTGGATATATATAAGCTGGAAATGTCGGGCCACATCCGAAAAAGAAGTTTCGGGATGTTTGTATTTCCTTGGTAGGCCTTCAGAGATGTTAGGACGAGACCTACGCCGGTTTGGATGCAATCTTACCTTCTATACAATGACAACTTTATCAAGCTTCTGGAAACTTGAAGAGGAGATACCCGATGATCTCATGTGGCGGATATCTGACCACCCATAATCCGACTCATGTAAATCATTATTCCTCCTTCCACTCACTTCTCACATATGTAAATCCCTTGCCACTAGGCGAGCAATGCAGGGGACTCATAACCCGTTATAAATTGACATGTCAGCGTCATCTCTAATTTCTCATATACAAGCACGTATTGAAGCAGCCCATCAATCCCAGTGGTCCCAAGAAATAAACGATAAACTTAATGTGATAGAATGGCCTTCTTCTTCGCACCCCAATTCAAGAATGGAAGTAGTGTTAATGAGACTCCGTATTGGACATACACTTATCACACATAGAGCCCTACTAAAACATGAACCATACCCATCGTGCGAGCATTGTTGTGATAATCCACCATTCACTATATAGCATATACTGAATACATGCTCCAAGTATTCCAGATTTAGAAAAATCCTCTACGGTACTTCCAATTTCAATGTATCCAATACCATTATTGACGATGCCGATGCAGTCCACCTATGTTGGACAGGCCGGAAGAGCCCTCCGGGAGCATAAATCCGCTGAATTCTCTAGAAACCCGAACAAGTCGGCTGTCGGTCTCCATTGCGTCGCCGTCGCTCATGACGCTGAGAAACTCACTGTAAAACTCTTCCACTCCTGCGACAAAGGACAAAAACCTCAATCATCTAGAGGAGGTTGAAACTACAAACTCTCATAATGCGAATAGATATCACTCGCTAAATGACATGGAAATAACGTTCTTCAGTGCGCTAATTAAATAGACCATGTATGGTCAATTTATCGACAGAAAATCCTGACTAATCTTGATCACCCTCTTTCTTTTTTTTAGAATTTCATAGTATGCGTTTTAGATTAAGACTGCTCTTGCAAAAACCGTCGCGTCATGGAGAACTGTTAAGGTTTTTAGATGATTTTCCAAAAGTTTTGGCGAAAATTGTCACGAAAAATCGTCACGGTTTCTGTCACGCTAGATGACGTCATCAGTATTGAAAAAATTTCGACCTTTAGTCTTCATTACAGGCCTAGATTAGGCTACTATATTAGGTTTAGCTTCCATTACATAGGTATAATAATAGCTAAATAATTAGCGCTTAAAATACTGTATACAGTATTAGACTTATACGAGAACAAAAAGGAGGGGCGAATGAGCAGAACCAATGAGCCCCCTATGGATATCTAGGCATCTATACAAGGTATATCAAAAAAGTTCCCGGACAATTATTTGTATGCGCCAACTGGCAACACTGGCAAGGAAACCTAATTGAATCTTGTTTTGTTGTACTATCAACCATCAATATTCAAAATTTCACGTTGATTCAAGGCATAGTTTGTCATAAATTAATTTCTTGGAGGAACGTCCTTGAGGGTCCGTGCCGATTAAATGCCAAATTAAAAAATATGTTATTTGCTGTGTTTGGAGAGTCCACCAAGAAGTGTACAGCGTTGTACAACGTGTTCAGTCGTTTCAGGGTGGGGCAAGAGTCGGTAACAGCTGTTGCATATGCTGGTAAACCGGTTTATGCGTGTGCGCTATCTGTCGTCAACAGTATGAAGCGGAAACTCGCCGGAAATGGTCGAGAGATGTTGCTAGTAGTATCAGCGGCAGTCACAAAAGCGTTTGACTATGTAATTGTGATTTTTGATGGATGAGTTTAACCATGAAGGTTTTTTGGCGTGTACAACTATGGTACGGCCTTCGGTATCAAAAATTTTTCTGCCCGAAATCAAACTCCAGTGCTTGACCACCCCCTGTATTCGCCTGATTTGACTTGTAGGGACTTCTTCCTAACTGACCGACTATGAGATGCCATGGGATGGGAGCATTTGGGGCCTACAGAAGGCATCAAGACGAAATCGGCACGGACCCTCAAGGACACTCCACCAAGAAATTAATTTATGACAAACTACACCATGAATCAACGTTAAATTACGAATATTGATGGTCGATAGTACAACAAAACAAGATTCAATTAGGTTTCCCTGTCAGTGTTGCCAATTGGCGCATACAAATAATCGTCCGGGAACTTTTTTGACGTAACTCGTGCTAGACCTAGACGCGAGTGATCCTCCGAAAGCTAGTGGAAACCAGTATCCTTTACCTCCATTATACCAGGCTTCATGTGTAGCACCCATCAACTAGTTAGCCTAAGATACAGAATAGTTAACATTAAACAATCGATAACTATCAATTCAATGTAATCGATATATTACATCGAAATGAATAAAATGCTACACTACATATCTCTGGAGGAGACATGTTAGCTCCCGCCCGTTTTTTTCCTTTCTTTTTTTTTCGTTTGTTTAATCCTTCGAAAAGCTTCATGACTATTCTTAACCAGCATATTATATCTTTTAATTTTTTCTTTTTTCTTCTTTTTCCTACCCTCATTGTGTAGAAGTTTTTCGCTTCTCCGCAGATGCTTGAAGATGATACGCTTGTCGTATCGATACCAATCGTGTTAAACGCCCATAACTAAATTCAAAACAAATTTCTTTCGTTTCTTTTCGTTCTTTTCCCCTTCTAAATTTTATTGTCGAAAGTGTCATTCTCTGAAATACATTTCGGTGATCTTGTTACGTGCCTTTGTGCTCATATTTTTGTTTAAATAACTTGATGTATCGAAAAGATCGAATTAATGGGAATACTGTACTTGTGAAATAACAAACTATCAATTACCTACCGAAAAAATAGAAAGATATATTTTATTTGTACTCGATTCGGGAAAGGCTTGAGGAGAAATTTATTAGGCGTAAACGAAGGAAGATAAAAAATGGGCAAATAACTGGCGTTTCTCGAATCGTAACCTCGCCCAATACGTGGTGAACCCGTTGTGCTCGATACTACATTATCTTCGAGCTCGTGATTTTTGCAGCTTTCACGTACCCTACATTTCTTCCTCCTGTCAACATACAAATGGGAACAAAAAAAGAAACGAACTTTTATTTTCACTGAACGCGACTAACAAAAAAAAAAATTCTATAAAATGGAATGTGTAAATTCACTCGGAACATCGCATTTATCGTATAACGCAAAATGATTCGATAAATAATAATAAGAAAGGATTGTAAAAGAAGGGGGAAAAATGAAACTATTCTCATATAGGTGAGAGGGTTTGAATCATGAACTCTGGGGAAGTTACTGGTATCCTATGGAAGAGTTAATGTCGGAAGACGAGGGTCGTGGTTTTCTGTCTAACTATTGTAGGCTCTTTGATTTACAAAATTTTTATTTCGTCTTTATGGAGCGTAGAAATTATCACACTAATTCAGAAGATATGAGCGTTCTTACGGAAACCGGAGATAGAGATCGGCCGCGAGAATTTGTTGCAATAGTAATTCACGCGTGAAATTGAAAAGCCTAAAGAACCAGACTAGAATACAAGAAAAAATGGCTGTCCGAAGATAACTCCGAGAGAAAAAAGGTACCAACACTAAGAGGAAACTCAAGCCGTCAAAAAACCTTCAAAACATTTGATGACCTTCTGAAATTTTTCGATGCTGCAGTATGTGCGTTGTATATAACAAGTTCAAAAAAATCGTAAGACAAAATATCGTCTTTAATATGAAATTTCTTGCGAAAGTGAAAGAGAGAGGAAAGACGAGACGATTGGCGATAGAACAGGTAATTCTCCACTGCATCACCTTTGATAGTGTGCCGTAGAAGAGCATCTGCAGTAAGTCATAACACGTCGAGATAATAAGAATTTTCTCCTCTTTTCTTCAAACTTACCGCATCTTACCATTTTCTTTTCTTTTTCCTCGTACCTATGTATTTTCCTGGCAAAACCTTCGAGTCGACGATGATGTTGTTTCTCCTTCTCTTCTATAAATTACGTAGACTACAACATAGGTTTGCTTAATGTATCGCGTGTATAATGTACATAACACTGTATAAAACATTGCGAGTATATGAAGATGAAAATGATTTCCCAGAGGCAGAGCATTACACTGCTATTTTGTTTCTTGTTCACGACATCGAGGAATCGCGCAAAAATCTCCTAGGGGAACTATTTACGGATTTCCTTTGATCATACTACTTTACAGCAGCGAAAAACCACAGCTTTGCAGAAGAAAAGGTATAGGAAAGAAAGAGTTTGTATCTCTAAAAATTCTTCTCAGGCCGCAGTATAAATAATAATCGATTCTTACAATGTCCTTAAAAGGATTTACTAGGCTTATGATTTGTATGCTCTCTAGCGTAAAGCGTTCACACGTTCTGTACGCGCTACAATTTTTATGCATTATTCAAGGAGGATGAATGTGCTCAGATACTAAAATTGATTTCGCATTTTCTGATATCTGGTGACTATAAATATTCTTCGATGATAATATATAACGTATCAGCGCTATATAGCATCGTAGAGCTTTTTGCATTCTAGCCCGTATTATGTTACAGCCAGAAAACTGATTAGAGCTAATTCGATTTTTCTGCACAATATTTTCTACACTATATAATACAGAAAAGGTAATACTGATCCTTCTTCAGACACTTCGGAGCGGTATTTTCTTCGAAAAATAGGGACTGGAAATGAGATTTTCAATGTAGAAGAGTAATAATGTCTGAAGTAAGAATTTTGTACAAGATTTCATATTCATTTTGCATTTCGATAGATAGATACAAGCTCAGGAAGCCTCGAAAACGTTTGTAGTTTCTCGAACACGAGACAGTATTGAATTTAAAACGCACCGAGAATGAAATTTTTGATTTTATTTTGTCATTCCATCGCAGGACGAAGACGATGATAACGTTTTCATTCTTTCACAATGGAAGGGAATATTCATATTCTGTACTAGAAGCATTCACAAACACATTTTGAGAGCTAAAATTTCAAAAATCACCTATAGTATTTATATTCTGTCAGAGTGAAAGGCTTATTTATTTAATCCCACAGACCGATTCATCCAAATCGAATGTCTCCGACACAACCACTAATTTGGATCCTTGGACAAGTTTAAGAGGAGTGAGTTTTACTGGGATAAAATGAAGCTACTTCACCAGATTCTCCGTTTCGAGTTCTTGAGACGATATTCTGCGAAAGTACTTCTTTTATCGACTTCTAGGATACATTAAAAGTTGGTAGAATTTCGAGGAGGCTCCTCTGTCTTTCTTCTAAGGAGGAGTGCTTGCCAGAATTTATTCTTTCAAACTGTGTAGCTTTCTCTCTGATCTTTAGTCAAAATCCCATAAGGATGTGACGTTCCGCCTCCTTTAAAATGAGTCATTCTCCCTAAACATAAATCCCACAAACCATCTTTTCTGCTCTCTTTAATTGCGTGAGACTCTTGAAGGAGATGTGAATTGAAATGGGCTTTTACGGTGACTGAGCACACTACCTCAAAATTCCTTACATATTATATGTAAACGATTCTACTCGTCGAGACGATTTGAAAATATATACTTTTACCCGTTTCAACGATATTTTCGCTAAGAAATCGTCGAATAAGTTTCGCGAAATCAACAAAATCGTGATAATTCGAAGGTAGTCGTTGTAACCCGCGATGAATCGACTTCGCGTGTCGCACAGTGGGAGAGAATTCTCTCGTAGGCGGCCAAAAATAGAAAAACTGAGACAATGTCGTGAGATATTGGTTTGGGTAGTTTTTTGACTCGTAGAAGATGAATCCGAAATCCATTTTTTATTTGGGAGCCTCCCCCTTACTGTCTAATATCCCCCTCCCCTCTCCACAAGTGTAAAATATTATAAAAATAAAGATTGTTCCACAGAACGATTGCTTAAGGGGGTTTTTTGACTCGTAGAAGACGAATCCGGAATCTATTTTTTATTTGGGAGCCTCACCCCCTTACTCCAACTGTCTAATATCCCCCTCCCCTCTCCACATATGTCAAATATTATAAAAATAGAGATTGTTCCACAGAACGCTTGCTTACGAGGGTTTTTTGACTCGTAGAAGACGAATCCGAAATCCATTTTTTATTTGGGAGCCTACCCCTCTCACTCCAGTTGTCTAATATCCCCCTCCCCTCTCCACATATTTCAAATATTATAAAAATAGAGATTGTTCCACTGAACGATTGCTTAAGGGGGTTTTTTGACTCATAGAAGACGAATCCGAAATCCATTTTTTATTTGGGAGCCTCCCCCCTTACTCCAAATGTCCAATATCCCCCTCCCCTCTCCACATGTTTAAAATATTATAAAAATAGAGATTGTTCCACAGAACGATTGCTTAAGGGTGTTTTTTGACTCGTAGAAGACGAATCCGGAATCCATTTTTTATTTGGGAGCCTCTCCCCCCCTTACTCCAACTGTCTAATATCCCCCTCCCCTCTCCACATGTTTAAAATATTATAAAAATAGAGATTGTTCCACAGAACGATTGCTTAAGGGGGTTTTTTGACTTGTAGAAGACGAATCCGGAATCCATTTTTCATTTGGGAGCCTCCCCCCTTACTCCAACTGTTCATTATCCCCCTCCCCTCTTCACATGTTTAAAATATTATAAAAATAGAGATTGTTCCACTGAACGATTGCTTAAGGGGGTTTTTTGCCTCGTAGAAGACGAATCCGGAATCCATTTTTTATTTGGGAGCCTCCCCCCTTTACTCCAACTGTCTAATATCTCCCTCCCCTATCCACATGTGTAAAATATCATCAAGATAGAGATTGTTCCACAGAACGATTGCTTAAGGGGGTTTTCTGACTCGTAGAAGACTAATCCGAAATCCATTTTTTATTTGGGAGCCTCCCCCCTTACTCCAACTGTCTAATATCCCCCTCCCCTCTCCACATGTTTAAAATATTATAAAAATAGAGATTGTTCCACTGAACGATTGGTCAAGGGGGTTTTCTGACTCGTAGAAGACTAATCCGAAATCCATTTTTTATTTGGGAGCCTCCCCCCTTACTTCAACTGTCTAATATCCCCCTCCCCTCTCCACATGTTTAAAATATTATAAAAATAGAGATTGTTCCACTGAACGATTGGTCAAGGGGGTTTTTTGACTTGTAGAAGACGAATCCGGAATCCATTTTTCATTTGGGAGCCCCTCCCCTCACCAAAACTGTCTAATATTGTTATTAACTTCGATAATGGTGTAAAAAAAAAGTAATCGACCGAAAAATTGATTTTGGGGTTACACAGATCCAAAGCTGAGTTTTCATTTGGGAGTCCCACCTCCTTTACATGAGTGTCAATTGTATCGTAATCACAATGTAAATAGGTTCAATAATGATAAAATATTAATTCAGGTCTCATTTTCATACACTGAACAGCAGCGATAAAATTGGTTCGAGGCTCATTTTTATCCACGAAACCCAAATCGGTATAATTGAGAATTTGTACACTTTTGACGAACACATCACGACAGAATGAATATCTTTATTCATTTTCATCTTCATCCCCAAAACCATTCTCATTAAAACTTAGATTGAAGAATTCGTCGTCGTCTATTTCATCTTCGTCCATATTTTCATTGTCGTCTTCAATGGAGCCACTTGATAATAATTACGATATTTCTTCCGATAGCCCATACTACGCTCTCTTTTTTTAATGATGTCACTTCCTTCCTCTTTTAACGATGAATAAACAATTTTTCTTCTGCATTCGAATGAAAATATACGTGTGTACATTTTTTTCATTGCTTCTACATTGGGCACCTGGTGGGTGTTTTCATAGTATTTTTTCTCGCTGAATGCTGTCCCTCTAGAAGTCTAGAACCACGATTGGAAGAAAAATCTACCCCCAACAACCACAGATTTCAGTTTTTCTAAAAGACTCAATTCTGGGCAATTTTTGACGAAAATAATTTTTTTTCTGTGTTACCGTTAGATTCAGTGCTAAAATTACTTCTAGACAACTCTCTCATACTGACATTAGGCAAATCATTCTTAATTGTGTTATTTTTAGCATTTTCAAAGGCTTTTTTCTCGTGCGGTGGCAACTTATGGCAAAAAAAGCTTGCACAGCGTTAAATTAGGAGTTCATCCAAGATTAATGACGGCGAGTTTTTTTTTGGCGTCTTTTGGCATTCGATTTATCTGGCCTTATGTTTATGATTTGGTTTTAAATGAGTTTCTTGTAGGTCTGGTTGGTACTTGGAAATGAGTTGTTTTAGTTCAACTAATGTGAAATGAAAATCCAATTCTGTTTTGAGTTGTTTATACGTCGTTCATCAGCCAAAGACTCGCAATCGACGTCAGAATCTTGCAAATTTTTCAGAATCGAGGTAATAAATGAGTCAACACTAAATTTAAAATTAGGTTTTAATGTCTACTCAAAATTTACGCCGACATTGCGTCGACTCGACCATTACTGCACCGGTCAAGCATAATTAAAATTTTCAAAAGGCCTCATGAAACCATGATTATAGGCCGCTGCGGCGCGAAATTTTGTTGCTTAAAAAAGGAGGACGAAGGCTTAGAGAGCGTCCATAAATTACGTGAGACTTTTTTTTTGGGGGGGGAGGGGGGGTGGGGTCCAGTCAAGTCCCACCAAAACTCACGTGGGGTAGGGGGGTGCCAACAAATCTCACGTAATTTTTTTCTCACACAAATACTTTTCAAAATATTGCTGAACTGACTTAAATTTAATAAAAACTAGTCTAGCTTTATCTAGGTCTAGGCTTCCTTGAATTTTCAATACCAAATCCCATTTGACTCATAAAACAGGTTCTGCGTTCCTCGTTTAACTTCGTTAAGGAAGCCGTCGTTTTTAAATACGCTATCCTTGTCGTTTCTTACTACTGATTCTTACTGCGGTAGATCGGGAACCATGCCTTATTTTGAAAAGTCGATCGCGTCTCGAAAACTTGAGGAACACTAGACTAACTGTAACCTATCTATCATTACTTCCTCCCTTTATTTCTTCATCGTTAATCCTTCTCCCCGTATATCGGACTGTACGCTAAATTTTGACGATTTCACCTACAACGTATATGAGTGAAAAAAATACTTGGGACAATATGAGTTTTGCTTCCAGTGACATAAAAGATTATAACGATTTTGGGGTTGTAATGATTTTTCTTACGTTGGATAAATGCACGTAACCAAATAATAGACTATCAGATTTTAATGATCCAAATTGACAGGTTAATGGGCTTATTTTCATACCTCGAACACTTGTTATAAAAGGAAAGTAACGCGCATCAGCATTATTCCCCAATGTTTTAGTGTCGCGTAAAGTAAAACATAAACTTTATAACACGATCGGGAAGAAACCTGGTGATGCAAAAAGCACGACTAAATTTTAATTTAGCTCGTTACGCGAAGAAGAAGAGGCTGGAAAAAGAACATCTTCAGCCAGCTAATAAGGAGGAGAATTTAAAAATTTCAAACTTTAATAGCTTAGGTACCCGCAGTATTCTCGATGCTCGTAAATTTTTGAACTTTCGAGATTCACCCAGTATGAAGTTGACAGTAAATTTCGAAGCCAAAAAGGCAATCTGTGGAAGTTGTTTTCTTTATTTATTTTTTCTGGTTTTATACCGTATTTACGAGATCTTTGTTCATTACATGGCTAATACCTGCTGTATTTTGTACGCCGTAAAAGGTAAAAATAAGTGACGTGAGTCTGCTTCGAAATTGTGAGTTATACGATTGACTAGCGATCTTTTGTGAGGGAAATAATTTAAAGTTTCGACTATGCACCTCCCCAACTCAATGGTGCTTGAACGAAGAGAAAATCACATTATCTACTTCAAATGCCTCTTAAGTTTGAAGATTGTAAGGAAAACAATATCCGAATAATTAATGAGTCGCTTGAACTTTTCGCCTTCTCGTTAACGGTATTTGGTAACCACTGCGCTACTCTCAACGAGACAAACGTTGATTTTATTATCTCGGTCGCACTCGACTCCGCCGTACCCTTTTTTATCCTGTCCAAAAATATATAGGACTAATTTAGGACTATAACTCATTCTGACTCGCATGTATGTACATTGTCGGCCAATTTATTGCTTATCATTTATCGGTGGGTGCGTATTTTCTGACCCCGTAAACTTACAATTTGGATACTTCCTCAAACGGCAAAGTTGCTTTAAGGATATCTTTTACGCTCTGTGTTGCGGAAAAGGGGTCTTCCCATATTTTTTAACGATTCGAAAGAAATTTATCGTGATTGAGAATCACTTCTGATGGTGAAATATCCTAATTATTGTTATATGGAGAAAGGTGGCTAGATAGCAGGTTTCTGTCCGAAATTCTTTTGAGTGAACTAAATCCAAACTTGGAATTTTGAATAAGTGAGCGGTGACTAAGAAACCCGATATTTTTAACTGTTCAGTGACCCGAAACTAGAGTCGAGAAATTATGTAAATTTTTTCATGAACGATACAGCAAATGAGAAACTTGTGAGGCGTTTTTCTACTCTGTTCGAAAGTGGCTTCTTGAATCTCAATCCACATTTGTCACAAGACGTTGTGAATCCTCTTGCAGCCATTCAACGTCTCATCCCTAATGGGTTATTCTCATTGTACTCTTTCGCGTATTCTGCTCTCAACTCATATATCCAATGCACGTATGATGGTTCGTAGAACATGGACGTAAGTGGTACATTTAATATCTCATCATAAATTAGAAAAAATACCAGAGTTATGAAATCTGTTGGTTTGCTTGAGCTATACTGTCTAATAATTGTTAGAAGAAACGAGGTACAAACCTAAATCTTAATAATTTCATAAGTACCGGTACTCAACAATTATCAGGCATTCATTTTGTTGTATAGTTGAACACGTTCTGTTTACCAAATGTCCTTTGACTTTTTATGAATGAATGAATTTGTTTTCGGGATAGGTTGAGCGGTTTAGGACCGTGTAGACATCAATTCTGAGTGATTTCATTACTTTTATGGCTACACAAAGTACGGAGAACATCATTCTATTTCATGTAGCATTCCATAAGTTGATATTAATGTATTCCAGTTGTTGAAATTTTACCTGAAACATAAAGAAAATAAGAAATGACTTTTTCATCACCAATATTTTTCGATCATGTAACAATAAGCAAGTTATTGAATTGATGACAATATATCGGGACTATTCGTACATTATTATTTGGAGATAACTAAATAACCAATATTGGATTATTCAAGAGAGACTGATTAATAATCAGACAAGTGATGCAGAAATATTTGAAACGATTTGGTTATGACAATATTAAACGCTTCTCTCCCAAGACTGAATTCGAATTCCGAAAAAAGGAAGAATCTAATATGACTCCTTCCGAGACACGTAACTTAGTATTGTCTTTTATATGCAAGTGACCTTCTCTGGCAGTTTGTAGATGAGGAGGGAACGCACATTATTACAATGTTGCGAGAAAAAAAGGATGGTACACAGACCGTACTGGCTTAGCGGCCATTGGTGTTTGCCCAGAGTGTCCAATTGCTCCGGGAGAGGTTGAAAGAGGGGAGGGGTATGTTGCTGTGAAGATGGCCGACATGGTTGTCTACAGTTGCTACTTCTCTCCAAATCGCCCCTTCCTGGAGTTTGAGGACTTCTTGAAGAAATTAGAAGAAAGCTTGTCCAGATGGCAAGGTGAAAAATTCATTGTAGCTGGCGATTTTAATGCCAAGTTAGAAGAGTGGCGATCAGGCCGTACGGACATCCGTGGGTATGCCTTGGGGGAGTGGATTGCTTACAATCGACTGGAAACAGTCAATGTCGGCAACACTCCTACCCGAGTGCATCAAGGATACGGATCCATTATTGATATCACCTTTGCCTCAGAGAGCCTAGCCCGAAAAATAGAAGGCTGGGCGGTACTGGACAAGGAGCTTTCTGGGAACGACCACCGGTGTATCAACTTCTCCATCCGCCGGGAAGTTGAGGTCGCTGCTCCACAAAAGCTGGTAAGAAAATGGGCCGTTAGGAAGCTGAATAGCGACCACTTGAAGGCTAGCTATCTTGCTCTCACATGGGATCAAGAAGAAGAGCAAGAAGGCATGCGGAGGTGGCAGCAGAGAGGATGATCAAGACTGTCACCAAAGCTTGCGATGTAGCCATGCCCAGGCAAGGTCCACCAAAGAAGAGGAGGGCTGTTTACTGGTGGACCAACAAGATTGCCGAATTGAGAAAAGAGTGCAACCGTCAGCACCGGATATACCAGCGTAGTAGTGGCCGCGAAGGGGCGCGGGCGGCTGCACCTGAATACCAGCGGGCTCGTAAAAGGCTGAAGAAGGCCATCAAGGACAGCAAGAGTGCTGCATGGCGAGAGCTATGTGAGATGGCAGATGACGACCCGTTTGGGAAGCCTTATAAGTTAGTGCTGAAGAAGCTTGAAAGGCCTCTCAGCAATGAGCCGAATGGAGCCGGAGGTTGTGGGTCAAATCATTGATGGCTTGTTCCCACAGCAGCCACCACCAATGGTAACGCTACCAATAGTAGAAGAGGATAATACATCCCTCCTAGGCACCGAGGAGGTTGATGCAGCAGTCAATAGACTGCGGGGTAAGTATTGGAAGACTCCAGGCCCGGATGAGATTCCAAATCCAGTCTGGAGCGCCATACATTCAGTTGACCCAGCACTGCTTGTTGATACATTCAATGCGGCAATTGTTGGGGAACTGTTCCCTGTGCGATGGAAGAAAGCCAGGCTAGCGTTGATCGATAAGAAGGATAAACCACCTGGTCTACCATCCTCTTATCGTCCACTTTGTCTGCTAGACAATGTTGGGAAACTTCTAGAAAGAGTGATAGCCAATCGTTTGGAGAGCTATCTGAAGGAAAGAGATATAATCTCTGATAGCCAGTACGGTTTTCAAACTGGACGCTGCACATCAGATGCCGGGATCCGGCTGAAGAGGATAGCCAAGTCAGCAATTGATATGCGTCAGTTTTGCGCAGCCGTCAGCCTCGACATAAGAAATGTGTTCAATTCAATTCCATGGAAGATGATGTTGGAAGCTCTTGTGAACGCAGGAGTGCCCACATACCTGCTCAGGATGATCAGTAGCTATCTTAGCTGCCGTGAAATCCAAGCAGAGACGTCTGCTGGTACAGTAAAGCGCCCTGTTACTTGTGGGGTGCCGCAGGGGTCGGTCCTTGGGCCGCTTTTGTGGTGCGTCGCATTTAACGGAATCTTTAAGGTGAAGCTGCCACCGGGGTTAAGCTTATCTGCTATGCGGATGACACCCTGGTGGTATGCACCGCCGAAACAACTGTAGCGGTGGAGAACAGGGTAAACCGGGCCCTAGAGGATGTGACGCGTTGGATCGAGTCGGCTAGACTTGAACTAGCAGCAAGTAAGACGGAGGCCATTTTATTCACGACCCGTCGGAAGTTCAAGCCACCCACCTTTCGCCTGCGAGGTGTGGAAACTTAAACCAAGAAGCAAATGAAATACCTGGGCATCTGGTTTGACTCAACGCTGAGCTTCAGGCACCATTTCCTGATGGCAGCGGAAAAGGCGGGCCGGGTAGTTGGATACCTAAGCCGCCTTATGAGGAACCTGGGAGGACCGAGAGAAGCAAGGAGAAGGATCATGATGAGCACCGCCTTGTCGATCCTCCTATATGGTGCGCCAGTATGGGCCGACTGCATGAAGATATCATACCGAAGAATAGAGATGGTAAAGATCCAACGAAGAGCTGCGCTAAGGTGTGTTAGTGCCTACCGCTTTGTCTCGACGGAGGCTCTTTCTGTATTAGCACGTTCACCACCAATCGAGCTCCTTGCTGAGGAGAGAGTGGTGGCGTTCGAAGCAAAGAAGAGAACGACGACCAACCAAGAAGCTTTACGGGTCAAGCTGGAGGCCAGGCGCTCCTTGCTTGTAAAGTGGAAAGCAAGAATTGCCCAGAGTGAGCTGGGTACATGATCAACCCGTGTGCTAATACGCGACCTTGACGAGTGGATGAACCGACACCATGGTCAGCTGAACTTTCACCTGACGCAGGTGTTAAGCGGCCATGGCTGCTTCAATAAGTACCTTCACGAGAAGTTAAGGAAAGTTGAGCAGGCAACGTGTTCGCACTGTAACCAAGGGCGGGATGATGGACCACAACACACCTTATTAGAGTGTGAGGCGTGGAGGCGTGAGCGGGACGAGCTTAGTCGGCCTCTTCAAGAGATCGAGGTAGATGAAGCGCTCGACCCGAGTAGCCTGGTACCCACCATGCTAGGTTCCGAAGAAGCATGGAACCAGGTGTCTGCATTTGCGGCCACTATCATGAAGAGAAAGATGGACCAGGAATGGAATAGGCAAATGCAAAACCACGCTATGGCCTACTCAACACCTGTGTACCATCAACATCCAGATCTGCAGGAAGAAGAGGAAGAAGGATACCATCCAGATTGTTAGGGCCTTTATAGTTGTTGAAAGAATCTCGCGTTTATATGGTTGCTCCGCGTCCTCTATTCCGGTGAACTTACTACGGTACGTTCACTGTTCATACAAATATTTCTAACGAGCACCATACAGTGAGATTCACGCAACAGCGACTTACTACGCCTGATGTGATAGTGTCGTTTTTTGTGATGTGAGTGTTTTCTAGTGCTGTTCTTTTTGTGCGTGCCCGGGGGGGCATCGCAGCTTGGCGGTTGCCAAAGCAACTTGGCAGTTGCCGAGTAGAAGAGGGGGTTCGCGTAGGAGATTCCTCCTTCACTGAAGTTATTCCCGAAAGGGTCGATTCCGGTGTTGGGGGAAACAATATTAAATGCATACGCAACCCGCACCTACTCCATTATGGATGACGGGCGGTGCTGCACATGCGACACACAAGCGAATTGTTATGCAAGTGATGGGTCAGAATTGAAAATCGGTTTAATCGATTTTATCGACCATTTTGAATCGATTTCACCTATTATTGACTTTTGATACGTTGGTCATGGTGACGTCATAGTAACGTCTCCAGTTTGGTATAAACCTAGTATTCTGAATATTGAACTAATTAGGTGACTGGCTCACTCGCTCCCCTCGTTCGCCTTATTCTTAGCTTAGTATAAGTTTAGTATACCATATGTCGGCATGATTAGCTCACTCCCTCCACTTGTTGGGCTGGACAGTCCAGTATAGGCCTGCTATAGGCGTATGATGTCATACTACACCTCGCCTTCTGTCTCTGGCTCCAGTATTATAGACTAAGGAGCTGAGCCTAGTTCTGCCATACGAATTTGGACTTGCTGAATGACGATCAGTGGACCAAGACTTCCATTGACTTTAAGAGGCAATATCAAAAGCTTTATTTTCCTAATCGTAGTTTTACAGATACGTTAATTCAACTTTGTACAACAGAGCTTAGCCTTCTATACTAAAGGCTACCTCATACGTAAAGTGTAGCAGAGGTCGTAATTTTTCCAAATCACGAGAGTGAAGCCTAGCGTACTGTGTAAATAATGTTAGGCATTGTAGAGAAAGACTAATGTAGGGGGCAGGATGAACTAGTTAACTCAACATACTGTATATGAAGCCCTTAGTATATTGTATATTTTAGTATAGCCTCCAGTACATCGTATTTTGGGCCTAATATAATGAAGCCGAAGGATACAGGTCTCAAAATAGCGAAGGCTGAAATTTTTCAAAGTCGTTGAACTGGGTCAAGGTCACTGATGATGTCATCAAGCGTGACAAAATGGGCCTAGTATACTAAGATAGGGAGGGTCGAAATTTTTTTGTCTCTCAAGTAGATCGAGGCAAAGTATTAAAGCCGAAAATTTCAGCTTCGGCTTTTGACTTAGACCTACGACCTTGGAAAATTTGGCTTTCTGCTTTCAAAAATTCAGCTGGCTAATTCAGCGATTTTCTGCTGATCAATGTTAAATCTTTGGCAAAGCTAGTCTGGCCTAGAGAGTGGAACACCTGAACTTGAAATTCGAACCTTTAAAAATAGTGCATCTTCCCATTTTGTGGGAATCAGGAATGCTTTATTTAGCTTACAAAGGTTCAAATAAAGCCGGCCTTCAGCTTCTCTCTCATCAGCAAAAATTCAACTGAATTAGCTTTTTGGTTTTTAGCTGGCTGCAATACTTTTGGTGAGGGTAACTGACGACGGACCAGAGGTCGAAATTATAGTCTAGTTTAGTGCATGTTAGGGCTAGTATAATGGAAAAAGGGAAGGCCTAGTATACGAAAGTAGAGTTGGTCAACCTAACCTACTAACCTTTTTTTTTTTTTTTTTTTTTTTTTCTACAAGGGCCACCCATTCCGTACTCTGACGGTGGGGGAAGTTTATTTCCTATTATCCCCAATTAAGTTACAATCACAGTGCTCAATTGAGGACGGAGAGATACTACTACTATTGTAAATATATGGAAAAAGTACATATGTTATAAAAGTAAAGTTACATAAGTAAGTAATACGCCTAATGTCTATTAACAAGTTTTCTTCTAACAGATAGGTCTCCCCACACTTCACCCAAGTAGACGTTGCATGCATCCACTGGGGATTTCTCAGCCAACGTCAAGGTGAGTGGGGAAGAGAAACTGGATCGAAGATTTGCTTCATTCTGGATCGATGAATTACTTCCTTCTTGGTGTTTGTTACTGGACTGCTTTGTGAGTCAAAACAGAGAGTGACATCTTCATCTTTGTTGTGCAGAAAGGAATGTAACACCAACCCCACGCTGTACCCTGCCTGGCAATATCGTGTCGGAAATCACCAGGAGCAGTTGGCCCGCCAACTAAGGGGGGTGGAGAGATGTTACATCTTTTGAATTTTATTGATGTACAGAGATTATCTTCTTCCTTTTCGTACTTCTTCCCGTTCTGTTGTCCAAAGTGCAAGGATGGTTCTTTTAAGATAACCTCTGACTTCAGGGCTCCTCCAATCCATCCTGGTTGGACGCCCTTCACAAAATCGGGGGCACGACCAAATGACGTGTTTTGCTGTTTCTGTGACTTCTGGGCACACGGGGCACTTATTACTGATTACTTTCTTCATCTTTTTTAAATAGTCTCGGAAGCATCGATGTCCGGAGATGGCTTGGACCATATAGAAATCGAGCTCTGGTGTTATATATCCGACTAGGGGAATGTGTTCTTTGCTAAGGCCTCCGGTGATCCTACCAGGGGGAGCGACATCCCACCACTTTTGCCAGACCCTCAGCATTTCTGCATCAAGGTAATCCAGCAAGTTGGTGGTCAAGTCTTCTGGCTTCTTGAAGTAACCCCATGGTATAGGCCACTCTTTCTTAGCTGAGGTAAGGATGGCTCTTGCATTGATCTCCAGGACTAGCGGAGGCTGCCCTGTGATGGCGCAGGCTCCAAGGTAGGAGACGGTCTTATAGAGCCGACCTATGCACAGTAACATTTGCCGGTGGACTTTGTTAATTTTCTCCTTCTGTATGTTCTTAGTCAGCACTGGGCTGTAACAAGTGGCGGCGTATCGGTAATAAGCTCCAATTGTACCATCAAGCATCACTTTGCGTGCTTCAGTTGAATATCCATACGTGTTTTGGCACATACTGACAATTTTAGGTAATGTTTTTTTCGCCTTTTCTTGGATATAATCGAGGTGGGCCTCCCACCTTAGCTCGTAATCTATCTTTATACCTAAATATTTCATTACATCCAGTGTGTTTATTTCTATGTCTTCTGAAGTGATCTTCAATGTTGGAACTTTTCTGCTTATTATTGTGCCCAGGACTACAACTTCAGTCTTGGACAAGTTCAGTTGGAGGTTCCGCGTCTTCAAGAACTCTGCAACAGTTTTGATTGAATCTGTTACATCCTGCGAGAGTTGCTCTTTTGTTTTTGCTCCACTTATGATCATTGTATCACCGGCGTATGCATAGCATTCGGCTTCTTTTTCTTCCATCTCTTCAAGGAGTTGATTATATGCAATATTCCACAAAATTGGTCCTAACACAGACCCTTGTGGGCAGCTGCAGACCAAGGTACGCATATTTCTTTTGTCGTTGCACCAGACCTGACGATCTTGAAAGAGTTGCGAATAATGTGTATCACATAGTTTGGTGCACCTTTCCTCTTCAATTCAGTCAAGGTGAGAGGCCATGAGATGTTATCAAAGGCCCCTGAAATGTCCAGTGATATCATTGCCGTGAGCGGCTTTGTACTTCTGCTACGGTTGACCTCATCCAGGACACTATGGAGGCAGTCCTCTGTACTGCGTCCTGGACGAAAGCCATATTGCCTATCTGAGAGGGTTATTGATTCTCGAATTCTTGAAGCAATTAGCTTTTCAAATGTTTTCCCGGTTGTGCTCAACAGAGAGATTGGACGGTAAGCACCAGGGCTAGTCGGGTCTTTGCCCAGTTTTTGTATCCAGACCACCTTGGCCATCTTCCATTCTCGAGGAAATGTGCTCAGCTTGAGGCACTCCTCAAAAAGCCCACGCGGAAGTTCTGGGTGAGCCTTGTTGATTATTTTTAAAATCTTATAATTCACCCTATCCGGTCCTGGGGATGACCTATTTTTACCTAACCTAAAATTTTAACAGGGAACATGTTCTGTAGGCGGGTTTTCGAGAAATTTGCCGTGACCTGTCCAACCGAAACTCGGAAAAATTTTGACTCTTGATAGAAGGAATTGGAAGGAAATTTTGACTTTCAAGCCATAATAATATGATTGGAAGGAAAGGGACATCGAAAAATTCTTACTTTCAGGCTACATACACTATGACTAAGGAAAACTTAAGAATCTTCAAGATTTCTATTTGAATTCTCAATACCAAAACCAATTCAACCCGTAGAACAGGTTCTCTGCGTTCCTCGTTTAACTTTCTTTTGAGGAAGCCGTAATTTTTATTTATCTCCAAGATAGGTCAAGGTCACTGAAAACGTCATCAAGCGTGACAAAAAACCGTGATGATTGGTCAAAAAACTTTCGAAAACCGTCACCTGACCGTGACGCGGTTCCTCTTAACGATTTTTCGTGACGGATTTTCCAAGAGTAATCCGAGTCTTATAGGCATGTAAGATGCTAAAATTTCGGCCACAACTTAGCCCATTTCAAATCTCTCCCTAATATGGGGTCATATCAATGACAACCAAATATCTCTACGTCAAAAAATCACATCAATTTGACTACAAATTGGACATACTCGCATCACCCGCAGTCATCTAATGATACCATTTGACCATCCCCTTTCCCATTCTTCCTCGTCATGCTCTATATTGTAACCCCTCTACACAATCTTAATATGGAGCCAATCTCGAAGCTCGAGGTTCAAGATGGCGAAATTGTACTCTCTATTCTGGAGTCGCAGGACTTAAACCTTTTTCGACTACGCCAAAAGGTGACTCTCCTGGCGACTTAGAAGGTAAATGACAAAACCAGGCTCTGAAGACGTGACCTTTATCAAGAGATGGATGGGCTTCACTATATACCTATAGGGTGTGAAGGTCGCAAGCATGTAATTTTGATTCTAAATTTTCTGGTGAAGAGTTATTTGTCTAGCTCAAGGCCGGGTTACAGGAGAGGTTGAGATTTCTTTACCAGACTTGGATCTCACATGACTCTAGAGGATGGTGAGTTGTTGCTGTAGCTGTGGCAGAGAGAAGACGAACGGGAACGGTATTCTGAATAAAAAAGACAGCTTTTCGAAATAGTTCAAGGGCACAGATTTGAGTTGATTTTGTAGATTGTAAATGACTCTGAGCACCCTTACCGTCGGGAAGTAGTAAACAGACTTGAGGGCACTTAAGTCACCGAAGTAAGTCCCTCCTTACGTGTCTCATTTTTGAAATTCATAAAAGTTTAATTGGCCCTCAATTGACGTTTTAAACAAAATTGAAAAAATTATTCGCTTATAAAGATTTTTTGAGCTTGAATAATTATAGTCTTACAAAACTTGAGAGTATAATTCAGGAATTAGAATAAAAATCATAAAAGTAAATGAAGAAGTTGAAAAACTTGACTCACATATGGAGTGAGTATTTATTGAGGCCGGCTATTTTGCAGCCGGAAAAGATGTACTGCGCTATCAGTCGAACTATTTGAAGTGAAAGGAAAGAGAGATAGAATCAAGTCTTGAAGCTTAGAAAAAAATGCTTTCAGGAAAAACATTCAATCATGGATATGTCCTTCCAGACTCCATAAGCTAGTCGTGAGGAAGGGATTCAGTATGATCGAGGCTATCCTAGGATAGTGCATGGCTGGCCTATGTCAGGCCTAGTTTAATGGAGGCTATTATTTGGCTGGTATAGCCTGATTTACTGCATGTTGGGTTTAGTATCATGAAGGCTAAGGACACAGGTGGAAACTTTCTGAAATTTCTCTCATGTCCTCCTCCTCTCATATGAATTCTAGAAACAATTGGCCCCGTAGAACAGGTTCTCCGTGCTCGTCGTTTAATATCGTTGAGGAAGGTATCGTTTTTTCAAGTCATTTTCGTCTCGCGATTTCGTGACGCAAATTTCAGAATGACCCCGAGCTTTAAGATATTTCCACTTCAAATTAGCTCTAATATTATTGTAAAATTCAAAAAATTCTGGGAACTCATGTGATATAGAACTAATGTTGAAGCGTGTTTCTCTCGACGAGTGCCGTTTTCAGAGCGACTAAAGCTTACAGTTGAGTAAAAATATATTTTTTTTGAAGGCCATGAATGGATTCTAAATTGTTTACAAGCTAGGTATTTGTGCTCCTATGTTTTCCGCCACATTAATCACCGTTCGAAAATTAAATAGATTATACGGGTAATGTTGCCCTGTACAACGATATTAATTATGACCACTGTATTTCAGTAAATTTGAAACGATTTGAAATGATACTTTTTTTTTAATGGCATTTTTCTTTCCCTTCTTCGGCCTCTAATAAACTGTAAAAATCGCTCAATGCCGCCCAGCAACGCTCAAAGCGTTGCGCGATGAGTTTTTGTAAATTTATCGGGAGAGAGAGAGAAAAAAAAAAAAAACACTTTTATGTGAAACCTACATGTTTTCAATGAGATGTGTTTCATCTCTCGTAATGTTTTTCTTTTTTACCCTTTTCGTTCTTCTTTTTACTAGGTGAATAAAATTTGCAAATATTAAATTTAGTTTACATTTCGAAGCTCATGGAACGGTACGGTGGCTGTTTGAATATGTTTCAAAATCTCGATGTGGTTCCTTGATGGAAAAGCGATAAATGTATGTAGAGGAACGTAACGCACCCATTTTATGAAATTTATTCGCATTTCAAAGGCATATTTGCCACGATAACGATAACTCCGTGGACCAACTTGTATCACGTGCTGGTGTTGACAGAATGTCGCTCAGTTCGTTTCGAGTTAGTAATTTTTTTTTTTTTTTTTTTTTTTCTCCACTCCTTTGATGCGAAGAGACGTGTATTACGATCGATGCAGGCTTAAATTAGATAGAAATTAATGAAAACTCTGAATCGCCTTGATTATCGTTCTTCATCCTTTTTCATTTTTTATATCGGTATAAATCATCCGCTAATTCAGCCGTTGTTGTATTAGCATAAGAAGCGCGGTGAATAAACTCGCCTACAACCTAATAATACTTGATAAGTTTCAACTTGAGGAAAATTAATTCATACTTTAGTTATTAACGAACGAATATTGTACGGCACTACCACGTTTCATGCAAACGAAAGCCTTTAAAAATTTGGCAATCTTCATGATATTATTTAATCCTTTCCAGATTTTACTAATTTTTCATGAATTTTTCAATCTGCTGTTATACTCGTCGATGTCAGTCTTCATTAGAAGCTTATGACGAGCTCATGTTTCATGAGGAAGTTGGAAGTTTCTTGCGAATTTATAAAACATTGTTCATTCTTGTGTTTTGTATCAAACTACCAGTGTATTGTGGAGTTTGAGGATCGCATGTTCGTTGAAAAATTCCGCCAAAATTTTTAGGCTGGGCGAGTATTAATGAGCTGTGAAATAATGTTGCTCAATCCAGCTACCAGTTGAGACAAAATAATTTTCGATAGGTAGCGGATAAACACATCCAGCTTAAACCTCTTTATAATGTAATCAACATCCGTGACGTAATTTGATGACGTCATCAGCGCGGACCTGCCTGCAACGTCATCAAATTAGTAACTTGCTATTTCTTCTTTCTCTCTCGGATTCGCAGATTTCTGGATTGGGCCAGAGATTCCAAGTCTATAAACGGGAAGGAGGCAGAAGCCTAGGATAATCTAATATATTAAACACTCAGCGTCGACCAATCAGATCAATATTGATGTGGAATCCCTGATCCGTAAGAAGCTTAAGGACCCCTGGGCAGAGAAGGGCAGCGTTTATAAAATATCATGTGGAGATTGTGGCTCTGCATATATCGGTGAAACAGGTCGAGCCTTGATTACCAGAATAGGAGAGCATATGGATGCCTATGGCAACCCCAACAAGTTCTCTGCTTTCGCGGAGCATTTAATAGAAGAAAGCCACAATCTGACCTCTAGTAGTTCCTTCAAATTATTACATCGTGAAAATTCTTATCGACGTCGAATCGCCTCAAAAAGTTTGAAATTAGGGAAGCGTGAGCTTATTAAATAAATTTCTACAGAATGATAAGCTCATCGAAAAAGTCTACCCCTTGAATGGTGGTTGAATTATGACTCATGTATAGATAATTTAACGTACAATTTCCTGACCTGTTGTTATTTTAGTCGAGTTGAGTTTGATTCTCCATACTCAGTAAAAAACTCCGATTCCCTTACTGAAGGACTCAAGTCTTCCTCCAGGATCGACTTTGTCTTCCTTTGATATAGGATTATTTCAGAACCCTTAGCGTACCGAACTCAAGCCTGTAATTTTTTAGAGTTCGAAGATCCCCCTTTATTTGTCCAACTACTCATTCTCAACTGTTACCCTATCTATTCTATGACCTCTTCCTCTCCAGCATCACTTCAATATTTTCTTTCATCCTCAACGCTTATCCTGTACATATTCTCTGAGTGATACCACGCCATAAGAAAGTTTCTTAACTCACTGGATCTATAAAAATCAAACACTTTCACACCCACGCTCGTTTACTTTCACTTAACTCATGACCTTACTGCCCGCATTGTAACAAAACTATTATTTGTCGACCAATTGTTAACTGTCAACTTATTAATAATAGTCAATACTCGACTTGTCCCTGTAACACCTCACTCACCAAAAAAGAGAGTTATCAATCACCCACTCCTCATAGCTAACCCCTACCCTAGATATTCGACTCGACCCGGCTGATAAAACACTGCATACTGACAACTCATTAGACATATTATCTCTATACCAATTTTCCGACCGACGGTTCTAAATCTGGACCCAAAACAGGACACGCGTAGTCGATCCAAGCAGCCTAAGCAGTCGTTGATTGAAATATTCTGCCACCATTCACAACTGAACAAACTCTTGTCTTTCTCATCTCCTCCGCCACGTCCCCAGCTCATATTTCTATTGTAAATTGACTCACCTTTATCTCACCTCGCTGTACAGAACTCTTATTTAACCAATTCCCCAAATCAGCGCATTAATTTACTCCTGCAATCACGATCATCCACTTCTACATCTTTCTCCTTCCTGTGGATTCTGGGGCACATCAAATTCCCGGAATATGACGCGATTGTCTCCTTCTCCCCTGTACAAATCCCTGCCTATGACCTTAGAAACTGGTACCCATCCCTGATACTTGACTCCTGGTATGACTTTCGAGAAAATCAGCATTCAAACAAACTTAGAGCAATCGAAAGCAAAACAGTCCTCTGGACTCCTTCCAATCGAAGTAAACGTCATAAATCATTCTCTCTCGCCTCAGAATTGGTGACACACACCCCACACCCCATTCGTATCTTTTTTCAAGTCTATTCTCTCCTCCTCTCTCATGTCAATACTGCCAATATGATAATATATTTGTTGGACACCTCTTCTTGCGCTTCGCTCTCGCAAATGCCTGTCTTTCTCACTGTGTTTCTCCACGTCTTTCACCTGCTCTTTATAACAATCCCAATACAGTCACGAACTCTCTCAAGTATCTGCTTTTCATTTACATTCACCCACTTCTGTAGTCTCTGATCTATTCCCAACGTCCATCTCAATACTCTCCACTCCACAGTTACTCACCCCGAGCTGATAACCCTCCTTAGTATCGATATAATAGCTCGTAATTATAATTGTGATATCGTCGATTCAGAGCTAATCCTAGCATAAGTCGCCAGAATCGGGCGCTTCTGTGGCTAAATCGGAGCTTAACCTGTCATGCGACTTTAAGCGTCGTTAGTAAAACTGGCCCAAAACATCTCTTCATGCTTCTCTTCTGATTTTGTTCTTTACATTAATGACCTTGATTTCACCTTGATCCTAAATGACGCTGAGCTTCTTTAGGGGCTTCGAAAGGCTTTTTTCCTCTAGCTTGAGCTTCCAAAGTCTTAGTCTAAACTCCTTCGTTCCAGTGGCGAATCGCCTTATTGGAGGTGGCATTATCAGAAAACGGGCGCGTCCGCATCGGACTTCTGTGACGTCATCATTTTCGAAAAAATGTCCTCGATGACGACGATAGGAGAAGGACTTGGAAAAAGTTTTGACCTGCAAGCTATATATGATAGAAGGGGGACTTGGACGAATTTCCACCTTTCTTGGACTTGGACTATTTCAACCATTGGGACATGGGGAGAGGAGACCCGCTGCTGTCGAAGAGTATGGCATCTAATTTTTTCTTTTCAGGTATATACCAGGGCAAAAGACCATCAAAGCACAAAGAAGTTTTCAATATTTTTTGGATGCATAATATTCCTAAGAAAAATTGAAGGCTCCATTTCAATTACTGAATAGTCCGGATTACAGAGGTTATGTTGTAGAACTCGAGAGAACGTCATGATCCAAGAGGGGGAGGGTAGAAGTAGGAAGCATGAAAATACGGATACTGTCTGCTCTACCTTCGGTGAAAAACAATGGAAAGAGCATGAGAGTATCATGATGACCAAGCAGAACAGGGGACCATGCTCCCTTTTCCACGCCGGGCTAAATCTTGCTTATCAATGATATCGTATTAAAAACTTTGTTACCGTTAAAAAATTCTGATTAGATATTGCCAAAGAATTCGTTATGAGAGAAGATGATTGGAGCTGGATAATGAGCTTAGATCGTTAAACAGTGAAAAGTTTCAAAAAATTAATTTTAGTGAAGAATCGTTGTAAGTTTTGGCGATCTCAATATTGACACATAGCGAGTGAACAATAATCTATAAGTAATACAAAGAATCTCTAAACCACGAGAGAAATCATTTCTTCTTCTTTCAATTAAAATTTTTCAAAAATGTAAATCTATTTATTTTCATTTGGTATAGAGAGCGAGCTATATTTCTCATTGAGCATTCCTCAGGGAAATCGATTCGCGAACCGCGAAATTTTTTGATTATTCAGATTGCGTGGCTTATTCGTTTCTCGCTCATTCTCTCTGATGATTGGATGTACCTTTCTTGTTCGTAAGCCTTTTCGCTCGGTCTCTATCCAATATAAACAAACGCACTGTATACGATTTAACCCCGAAGGGCTTTTCTGACCATGGTAAATTGGTCTTGTATTTGATTACAGTTTCATTATGCAACATTTCATATACGTTTACATGATACCCGTTGCAAATAATTTTTTTGACCTGGCTGTCTGGAAACTCAGACTTCGTATTCGGTAATATAGACACTTATTACAGTATATGCCAATTGAATCGCTGCATAATTTAGAAAAAAAAAAAAAAGGAAAAAACTCTGAAGCTTCAATGAAACGCGTTTACTTACTGTTCGCTTCGTGTACTGAGCTGCCATACACGTATCCTTCTATCCTTCATGAAAGGGGAGTAACGACATAAATACGGTTCTCTTGTATACCGGCAGCAATCTATCCTCGACGAATGAATCTTAATGAATTTTTGATGCTATTTCGCTACGGCTCATTTTTCTTTCATTTTTTTCCAGGATTCATAGAAGCTCATGCTGTATAAGCTGTTTTCAATGTCTCCGGGGACTGGGAGTTCTCGTAAATATTAATTTTAGCGATTAAATTTGCCTTCTTCTTCTTTTTTTTTTTTTTTTTTTTTTTTTGTCGCACGTCAGGACGAGTGCAACACGATGAAGTGAAATCAATACGATTAGAACGTACAACACGTATGTAGGACCATTTAAGTTCGCGTAAATCTCACGAAAAGAGGTCTTTTTATTTTCTAACTCGCGTATATGGTCTGTCGAAGGGAGTTTCAGTACGGGTCTTGTACAACCGCGGTGAATAATAATTCGTGTACTTTATATCGACGAATATTTACGTACCCAACACTCTACAGAGAAGAGAGTAGCCACTTCAGAATTCATACGAACAGGTAAATAATTTACGATGTCAGAAAACCTAATGTTTTGCAGTTTCGACCATTTAATAAATATTTGATTTTGCGACCGTCGACTCCGGTTTGCAGCAGTTGTATGCCCTCGTGTCACGTACCACGCGCCGGACATTTACTCGCGACAGCAACGATTCATTTATAAATTGAGCATTGATGACCCGAGTAAATTTATTATTATTACGTTTTCAGTTTACTCAATATGATGGTACGGAGCGTAAATTCGGTCATGTACAACGTGCGGTCTTCATCTAACTGAAATTTTGAACAACGCTATCGTCATCACTTTTACAAGAACCCATCGAGTATTTCTGATTGGACTATTCGTTTCGTTGGCGGAGTGAATGACGATTAGGGCACTTGGTGTTAATTTAAAATTCAATCGAATAAATTCGATTGTTGATAGTGGCTGCAAAAGCCTATAGATTGTAGAGTATCACATCACTTTTTTGGTATAGCGAACGTCAAAAAACAATTCGCGCTTTCGATTCGTTTGCCTTCCAGGAAAATTTCTGCCATCTTTCTTGCTGAGAAGACTCTATATTCCTGAATGATGTCAACAAAATCGCATATCGTTCATTTTTGAAGTAGCCTACACCTCAAAAATCAGCCTAAAATTTCCGTGAGCTATCCTTTTGTACCAGGCAAGACCTACCTACGGCTCGGAAGACCGCGATAAACAAAGTAGATCTGTATTATAAAGGAGAAGAGCCGTTGTTTTGGCCGAGTAGGCTCCGTTCGTGTGGTAGTTATTCAACTGAGATTTTGAATGTTGTTTTTCTAATAGTGCGTCGATGGGGTCTAAAAATGGGAAATATATAAGTGCACGCCTCATAAAATTATATTGACCGCCAGTTCCCCTCCCGCCATAAAAAAAAAAAAACTGACACGACGTTGAAACCATGACGAACGCCATAAATGCACACCAGGACTGGCACACGACCCGCATTTCAAAAGAAGATGATTTTGCTGCATTTATTGTGAGGAACTCCAGCCAGGATGGGCTTGACAGTAGAGACTGCCTCCCCATAATAAACCACAAACTCCTTTTGAGTGAGGTATGACTGTTGATGGAGGTGTTTTCCCAGTTGTTCCACCCCGGAGGAGTCAGTCGAGTCAGTTGGTTAATGCATTGGATTTCGAGCATTGTCGTGAGATCTTCCCTGGTTGGTCAAATACTGCGGTTCGTCGTCAAAATAAGATGATTCGGCAGAAGTATGATGCCAAGGGGATGCGCGGTAGTTATATGGATCAGTGCAATAACCGCGGACGTTTCTTTATTGACTGGTATTCAAGAGTTCGCCGTTTTGACAATATTCGCACTTCTGATCCTTCCCGTGATTTGCCAATTCCACTCTTCCTTTTCGCAGGCCCTTTTTAGAAATCAAGGTTCTTGATGGAGTCTAATCTTCAGGCCCATTTGAAGCTTCCTTTTGATCTTCAGGAAACTTTTCACGCTGCACATATCATGTGGTAGGCGGATGTTAATTTCGACTCTTCTCGGCGTTCGTTATGAAGGCAGGTACCATGTAGTCTTGAACTCAGATTTATTCAAGAAGCGGTTGGGCTTAGCCGTTGTAAATTATTTGAAAACTTATATTTGTTAATTGCATTAATATGTATCAACATTGTAATGCCTTTATGAAATATTATGGTGATGGTAAAAAAAAAAAAAAAAAAAAAACTCCACTTGGAATGCTGCCTTGAGGCTTGTGCTGACTTGTCAATAACCAAAGCATTCTATTATCTCCTTTCCTGTTTCTTCTTCCTGTATCAGGTTTACTTACTTGATATATTATAGTTGAATGAATTAAATGTGGATCGCGTACTGTTCTGCATGTTCCTAAGTGTGCACTATATGGGAATGTGTGCACTACTTACATGGTGGTGTTTTTGTCATCTTCAATGGATTTTGAGTGTTTTGATTTTGTGTGCACAACTTGTATCAGATGTGTGCACTACTTACTTTGTGTATTTGTCCGTTTCATAGGATTTCCAGTGTTTTGGATCTTGAGTGCACAACTTATATGATGATGAGTGCACTACTTACTTCGTTTTTATCCGTGTAATACATTTCTTAGGAGTGTCAATTTTGTTTCCTTGGCGTGTTATCGATAGGCGGGCAATTTCGTTTTTTGAGGCGTGCGATTAAATGTACGCCCATTAGTAATGAGTCCTAGTACCCAGTAGGTCGAAAGAGAGTTCTTATCCTCTGTCTCTCCCATCTCGCTTTCTTCCTTCGCAACTCACTATTTTAAGCTTTGTTCAAGAGTATTTAAGTACGGGTCCATTTCTTCTAGATTCGAGTTATTTGCTTTAAAAGTCCACAATATTCTGAACGTCATGCAGGCATTTTGAGAAATGTATTGATTTAGGGAACGATTTTTTCTAACCTTAAATTGAAATACTGGCCAAAAATTGGCGCACAAGATTTGAAAATGAAGAGGCAAGATATGGCTTCTGATCGCAGCTTTCAAAAGATTTCATACCACCATGAATCCGGCCTCTTACGAACCTCCGAAGTGAGGAGACAGAAGTGGGCTAATTTTATGTCGTTTTTTCAATAAGTATCCTTCCACATCGTTACAGAGTCTTGAAGCACTTCCAGTCTTTGATTAGCCCCAATATAGGGGGATCCTTGAATTCCACTACTCATACAAGGGACATTCGAAATTTTTTAAGGGGTATCTTCATGGTAGTCAGAGCAAAAAAACGATATGTATCGATAAGACATTTTGAAGCAGAGGAAGCAAAATATTAGAAAATATTAAGTATTTGCATCAGTCTCTGTGACGTCCCAATCTGATGACGTCATAGATCACGTCCTGTAACTTTAGTTTACGATCGGAAGACGTCATAAATCAGTCCCTGTGACGTCACGATCTGATGACGTCATAGAAAAATCTCTAGTTCGGAAGTTGAAATTCTAACAAAGTATTTCCAAAAATTTGTCGTGCGCCGTAAGGTGTCCAGAAAAAAATCCAAATGATCAAAAAAGTACAAGTCCAACGTTTCCTCCCCCCAAGTTCCAGTGGTTGAAATAGTCCAAATCCAAGAAAGGTGGAAATTCGTCTAAGTCCCCCTTCTATCATATATAGCTTGCAGGTCAACAATTTTTCCAAGTCCTTCTCCTATCATCGTCATCGATGACATTTTTTCGAAAATGGTGACGTCACAGACGTCTGACGCGGACGCGCCCGTTTTCTGATAATGCCCCCTCCAATAAGGCGGTTTGCCACTGGAACGAAGGAGTTTAGACTAAGACTTTGGGAGCTCAAGCTAGCTCCGTTCGAGTTCTGACGAAAAAAGCCTTTCGAAGCCCCTAAAGTAGCTTAGCGTTATTCAGGATCAATGTGAAATCAAGGTCATTAATGTAAAGAACAAAATCAGAAGAGAAGTTTGAAGAGGTGTTTTGGGCCAGTTTTACTAACGACGCTTAAAGGTTAAGCTCCGATTCAGCCACAGAAGCCCCCGATTTTGGCGACTTAAGCTAGGATTAGCTCTGAACTCTCTCTCTCTCTCTCTCTCTCTCTCTCTCTCTCTCTCTCTCTCTCTCTCTCTCTCTCTCTCTCTGTGACGTCATCAACCTCGGGCCGCTCGCACTCGTGGACGAAAATTTCCTGAAAGTATCCCTAACAAAGGGGATAGCGGGTTCCCCGCTAAAAAAAAATCAAAATACTTTCTTATCGTCCACAAGTCATTCAATTTTTACTATCGAGATATTGCTTTTTTTAAACGTTAATCAATACGTAATTGGAACGTGAGAATTTTTTTCATACCGGGATATTTGCTGTGTTTAGCGTGATTCTAATCGTTCGACGTGTACAATTTTATTAAACGTGCAAGCTATCATTTCCCCGTAATTAGCATTTCGATTAATTCTATGCCCTTAGAAACTAGACCTAACCTTAATATATTATATGAACCGAGTTCTGTAGAAGCCGGCGAAGCGAAAAGCCAACAGTTTGGAGGAAAGGAGCTCCTGTAATTGCGCAATAGATCTTATTCTATGGATTGTTGGTTTCGACCGGCTTCAACAATACTCGGTTCATACATATGATGAATTAAAGCGATGCAATATGATCGACAAAATCGATTTAATCGATGTATTAAATCGAATTGTGGGAAGCACGCACATAAAATGCTACACCACGTGTTTCTAAAAGAAACATTGTTAGCTTCTGCGCTGTGTCAGTGTTTTTTTTCTCTTCCCTTGTTAATTGAGTTCTTGCTCGAGTCTGATGAAGGACATTGTTTGTAAAAATACGTAGCACCTAATCAAATGTTACAGTGAAAATTTTTATCATTCGTTTAGTTGGATATGCACAGAAAAGCTAGATTTTAGATGTTCAAATAAAATGGAGAAATTAATTATCTACATAGAGGTGTTTTAGGCTCATTTGAAGTGAACACTCGTGTAGTAATATTTTTGTCTAAGTAGGGCAGTTTGGTCAATATTTAATTTCAATCGGAGAAACGTGCGAGCTATGCCTAATGGGAGTGATCTAGGCGACTTTTGTGATTGGACGCTCTTTGTAGCTGTTGGTAAAAAGCATTAAGTCGAAGTACTGGCTAAATTAGAACTTATTCCTATTTCAGCCGCATTATTCGCAATGAAAACGGAATTCCAGGAGTATATTTCACTCTGTAAAGCTGTAACACAATAGGAAGAGAGAAAAAAAAAGAAGGGGAAAAAGGTAGTAAAACGAAAAAAGCGCCGAAAAATAATTTCGGCTCTAGCTTTCTTATTGAATGAACGAGGGAAATAAAGAACGACAGAGAGAAAAAAAAAGACCACCTACAAAAAGTTGCGGTGATGAAATTCCGAAAAAAGAGTGTACCGTTTATGAAGGTTTTTATTTTATTTCTTTTTATTCTTTTTCATTTCGTAGGTGATAGTACTTACAAGGAAACAGTCCGAATGAAGTTACGCGGAGAATCATTAAAAGGCGTTGCAACTGCTCGAATAAATGTCACGCAAATAAGATGAAACATATACTACCATTTGCTACGCGAGAGAATCGATTCGCCGGAGAATTCCTTCAAAATGTCTTCCTGGAAGAAAACTGGGTTTGTATGATTGTAATATACGTGGTACAGAGAGCAAAACGTGCTGGGGAAATGTCTCCATCTTAAACTCTTAAAGACACATATAAATGCGAAAGAGGCACCTGCGATAGTATTGACGAAAATTATATTGCATTGCAGATTACGCGAACGTGTTTGCCCAGTCGTGTCGTCTGATATTTTAATTTTCAAACACGTACCAGTCGTGCGACCCGTAGATTTAATTGGATGGTGTTCTTTTCTCAATAAAATCACTAAACCTTAAGTATCATTGATAAAAACGACTACCGCCAGGCATCGAGAATATCAAAAAGCTCTCTAAAATATTATTGTTGCAAAAAAATGTTGAACTTGCTGCACGTACTAGGTACCAGTTGTATCCGATGAATGAAGCATTTCCTGAAAACGGTATCACTGCATCATTTTCTCTTAGGCTTTTTGGAGTGAGACGTTAGAAAGACTCTTTTTTACTTTCATTTACTTACCTTCAAAAAAGTTTTGTCGCTGGGGGGATGGCATTGAATAGACTGGACAAGTGGTAGACAGGTTTACATGCATAATTTTTTTTTAAATTTAATTAACGAGCTACAAGCTGCTCAAAGGTCTATTAGCTCGGGTTGTTTACAGACTTATCATTCAATCGCTTAATTTATAGTGGTTTAGGTAGAATTATTTTAACAGAGTTATATATCAATGCATGTTGTGTTGAGTTGTAAGAATTTGTTGAGGTAGAATAGTTAGATGAGAGAGTAGAATTCTGTGAGACGTAAGTATTGTAGTGATAGTGTGACAGTGTCGCGATCATTTTTGAGAGCTTGTGAGATGGAGGAAGAGACCTCTAATGAAGAACGAAGGGATTGGAGATGAGAACATATGATGAGTTGTGAGATTTTCTTCTTTAAAGTATGGGCAAGATGGAGGCGATAATGTGTAAGGGTTGATTAAATGAGAGTGTGTTATGCGAGTGTGACCTATTCTTAGTCTGGTGAGGATGACTTCTTCTCTTCGTGAATTTCTATTGGAGCTTGACCAAGGTATACAGTGTGGTGCATGAGAAGTCGCACCAATGTAAAAGTCCCTATGGTGCGTCTTAGTGATGCACCAGCATACATAAGGACGTGTTATAGAGATGGTTGGAACACGGGTCAACGCACCAACGCGACATAAGCAAGTGAGCAACACTCCGTTTTCCTGTCAGGGTTTTTTTTGTTACCGTGAGGATTTCACCATTCCTGAAATTTTTTTCTTCATCAGTTTTTTGTTTTTATCTATTGGCAGTTACAATTTTTTTTACAGTGCGTTCTGTTCACAAGATTTTTTTTCTGTCATTAAACATTGCTTACTCGAACAAGTCATTCTTTTTTATTGCTCAGGACGTTGCATGTACCTACTTTATTCTTAAAAATCATGTCAACGAAATCGTCATTCGAATTCAAAAAAGAAAAAACAACGGGAAATAATCGTTCAACATTTGAAAATGGAAATTTTCACTCGTAAAATTCATAAGTGATTTCCCCGAACAACCCAACACGACGTTTGTTGCACGGAGAGGAGCTTACTTCCTTGTGTTGCTCACTTGCTCGTGTTGCATGGTGCATTGACCCGTGTTCCAACCATCACTATAACACGTCGTTTATGTATACTGGTGCATCACAAAGACGCACCATAGGGACTTTTACATTGGTGCGACTTCTCATGCACCACACTGTAGAGTTCTTTTTAATGCGAAGAAGTTTATTGAGAGGTTGAGTTTTCCAAGTTGAATGCCATTGTTCGATGATGAGAGAGCGGAAGTGATTTTTGTAATCTGAAGCTGGTAGTGGAGATTTATCCGTGATTTTTCTGAGGGTGGTGGCTTTTTTGGCGGCTTTGTCGACGAGATCGTGTTGGTGTAAGTCAATGTGTCCCGGTATCCATATGAATGTAATGTTGCAGTTAATTGAGTCAAGTGTAGTTCGTAGTAGATGAATTCTTTGAATGAGTGGATGTGAGTTGTCAGGGTCTAGTAGTGAATGAAGTGAGGATAATGAGCCAGTGAGAAGTAAAAAGTTACTATTGGGTGGAAATTGAGTGAGGTGAGAAAGACGTGCGAGGATGGCCATGAGTTCAGTAGTATAAACCGACGCTATGTTGTGGACTCGATGAGAGACAAGGAGACCATTGACGGAATAAGCGTAGGCAGCTCTATTCCCAGATTTGGATCCGTCCGTGAAATAGATTGTGTGGTCAGGATATTCCTGTAACATATGATTGATGTGGGTGACGTAGGTAGATTTGTTTTGACTAGGGATTTGGGTAATATCAAATCGAAGGGAAGGTTCGTTGTAAGTCCAAGGAGGGGAGAGTGTAAATATAGGCTGCAAGGGGTGAACTAAAAAAAGAGATTGTTCGAGACGGAAACGGACTTGTCTGTTAACCAGCGATGAGAGATGGTTAGTTTTTGAAGGGAAGATTGTATCGTAGATCGGTAGGTTTGGGAATTGAAAGATTGAGATCAAAAGATTAGAAGTCAGGATGAGTCTGTGATATGCGAGAGGTGGTTCAGCTGTGTCTGCGCTCAGGCTAAGTCTTGGGCTGGTACGGAAAGCACCCAGTGCCATTCTAAGAGAATTGGTTTGAATAGGATCTAAACTTTTGAGAATTGATTTGGTAGCTAGATTGTAGACGGGAGCACCATAGTCCAAACGTGATCGGATAAGGCTCTTGTAAAGTTGAATAAGGAGTTTCCTGTTGCATCCTTTAGAAGGGTGGGAGAGGTATTTTATAATATTTAGGGCTCGAATGTACGATGTTTTTAAAATTTTGATGTGTGAGGACCAGTTGAGTTTATGTAAACCTAGTAATTTAGCGGACTGGCGTTCTGTGATTTTGAAGTTCTGTAAAAATAATGGTTGTAGAGAGGGTGTGGGTTTCCGGGATTTGAATACGACTAAGTAAGTTTTAAGAGATGAAAATCGAAAGCCATTTAGGGAAGTCCAGGAAGTGATAGAGTTGATCTCATACGTTGGGTTGGAAAAGTATGAAGCATTCTATTTGTTAAAAACAATGTCACACTATCGAGGTGGGCACATATATGAGAAAAAATATTAGTCTCCTTCTCTTTCTGAAAACGTTCCATTCTCTGTGATTAACTCCTCTCGTTGAAGTTGAATATTGCTCAGGACGATATTTTTTTAGATTTCTCAAAATATCTACTCCTCAATCGACATTTTTCTAAATCTTACTCATGATATCACATCAAGCCCTCCTCTTACTTGTAATTTTGTTATTCTCTAAATTAGGTTAAGGTCATTGATGCCGTCAAACTTCCCACTTTCTAAGCTGGAAATCCTCTCTCGACGAGGTCGAAATCTCCCCTACTGAACACTCTTGGATAAACCAAGTAGACCTTGAATTGACACTTGAATCACACGGATCTAGACATATGAATCATCTCTCTTCTCTCTTCAAGTACCATATCCAAGGGACTTCAGGCACTTGTCATTTCGATAATTTGTTTCCATTTTTCTCGATCTCTCGCTGCGTGGAAAATTTCTTCTGGTAACATATTGGTCCACTGTCTTATGTTCCTTAGCCATAAGAGGCTTTTTCGGCCTATCCATCGCTTCCCTCCAATTCGATCATACATGATTGTCTGCAGTATGTCATATTTAGGCCCGCGAAGTACATGACCTAGATGCTGCGTTTTTCTTTTCTTAATGGTGTTTAGAAGTTTGCGCTCAAGAACTTCTGTATTCCGTATTTTTCCGTTCATGCAATTTTCAGCGTGCGTCGGTAACACGACATCTCGAATGCCTCAATTTTATTCATCATCGCCGTCTTCAGGGTCCACGTTTCGCAGCTATAAAGTAGCCTCGACCAGACATAGCATTTCAAGATCCTCAATCTTAGACGCATGTTCAGGTTTTTTGTCGTCAGTACCTGGCGCTAGTTACTGAATGCATCCTTTGCCAACGCTATTCGAACTTTAATCTCCTCATCCGGGTTCATGTCCTCGTTTTTATCCAGGCTCCAAGATATTTGAAATGCGTTACTCTTTCAATACGTTCTCCAGCTAGTTCCAGTTGCACGTTTTCAATTCCATTCTTGTTTACTATCATTATTTTCGTCTTATTAATGTTGATGTATAAGCATATTTTTTACTGGCTTCGTTAACTCGGTTTAGTAAAGTTTGGAGGTCGGGCATTGTCTCTGCTACAAGGGCTGTGTCGTCCGCATACCTGATACTATTGATTGTTTCGCCTTCAAGTCGCACTCCTATTGGCTGATCTTCTAAAGCCTCCACAAATATTTCTTCAGAGTAGATGTTAAATAGCAGTGGCAAGAGGACGCAACCCTGCCTTACTCCTCTTTGCTGTGATTCTGTGTTGCCAATTTCTACAAACGCCGTTTGTTTCCAATACAGATTGACCATTTGCCGTATGTCCCAGTCATCCAAGCCAATTTTCTTCAGGCTTTCAACTAATTTGTTGTGTTGTACTTTATCGAAAGCTTTCTCGAAGTCTATAAAGCATAAAAAGACTGTTTTTCGGAACTCCCGGCATTTTTGAAGAAGAACTTGTACGCAGTACAGAGCTTTTCTCGTTCCCTTGCCTGGTCGAAATCCAAATTGTTCCTTGCTTATTTTCTCCTCGCATTTTTTGGATATTACCCTCTGTATTATACGCAGCAATATTTTTAGCAGATGCGACATCAAGCTGATTAGTCTGAAATCGTTGCAGCTTTTTGTTTTTTGCTTCTCGGGAATTGTTATGAACTTTGATCGTAGCCATTCTTCTGGTATTGTTCCGCTAATGTAGATTCTGTTGTATAGTCTTGTCAGCTTTCCAATGCTGTGTTCATCCAACACTTTCAGTTATTCTGCTATCATTCCATCCGGTCCAGGGCCCTTTCTTACTGGAGCGTTCCTTATTGCGCTTTCTACTTCGGATTGAAGGATTTCTAGTCCTTCTTCCGCAGTAACTTCCACAGATTCTCTTTCATCTTCAAACAGTTTCTCAATATATCTGGTCCATTCCACAACCAGACTGTTTTCCTCCACAATTATGTTTCCCTCTTGGTTTCTCATTGGGTACTTAAGGTTTCTTTGGTCTGTAAATTCCGGCAGTTTCCTTCAGTTTCTTGTGTAGCTGATATTCGTCGTGTTTTTCTATCAGTTATTCAATTTCTCCACAAGATTTAAGAATCATCTAGATTTAGTTAAAACTTGAATCACATGGATTCAATTGATATTTGAAATACATGTACATATCTGACACTTGAAGTATCTAGATCTAACTGACACTTGAATCACATTGATTTAATTGGCAGCCCAATTCTAGATTTAACTGACATTTAAGCCATTTAGATTCAACTGACGTTTGAATCATCTTGATTTGAATGACACACATCACACAGATTTAACAGACACTTTAATCATGTAGCAGGTGTTTTTAGCTTACGTGCGCATTCAGGCATGGCCGGCTCAAAGGGAGACCGTGACGTGTAGATTTGACAACTGTGAGAAAGTTTAGTATCAGTAATCTGGTTCTGTAAGTACACTTTAACACTATATCCCCGATAAACCAAATCGACCATCACTAAATGGTCGATATTGGTTGGTTTTGGTCCTACGACTGAAAAGAGACCAAATATTATGGAACCATCAGAAAGTGGTTGATTTTTAGTAAATTTTTGAGATACAGTAAATCCACCAAATTTTGCCTATTCATTTCAGTTGATTATTGGTCTGATATTATTCCTACTAAATTTTGACCATAATTTTTGGTTATTTTTGATCACTATGCGGAATACACATTTCGACCCAAATTGGTCGTGATATTGTCAATACAAAATGAAATTTTTCCTCGTTTTTTAGTCTAAAATTGATATTGTATTTATTACTCAATTTTGACTAAGATTTCTAGTCGATTTCTGGGCAGATATTTTGGGAGATACCTTGATCCATTTTGAGTAGATTTTTCTTCAACATCCATCAATAAATTATTTTTACTCTCTTTTTTGGTTTAAAATGAGTATTATGGGGCGAGTCGCATAGTCACACAATTTTGACCAAAATTTCCAGTCAACTTCTCGGCGGATATCCCTAGGACATATCTTGGTCCATTTTCAGTCGACTTGTCCTCAACATCTATACCAATATTTTTACTCTTCTTTTTGGTCTATTCTCATGCAAACCGTAGTCCCTCAATTTTGCCCAAAATTTCCGGTCAATTTCTTTGAAATGAATCAATTGTCATATTGCTTGCAAACTCGCAGATAAATAAAGATATTTAAAATAAAATCTAAAATAAAATTTGAAATTTAAAAATCAATATTCCTAATAATCAAATTGTTTAATGAATTAACATATTCTACTAATCATAAAAATATTAGATTTATATATTCAATTTAAGGAATTCCATCAGGATTAATTACTAAATAATATTTTTTTAAATTCAATTTTATATCAATTTTATTTTTTGAAATTAAATTCTAAATTTATTTTAAAAGTTTATAATATCTAATATAATATTATTTTGAAAAAATAAAGATCTTATTTAAATTTTCTTGATATAGTTTATTTAATTAAAATCATTAATTTTGTTTTTTAGAATTATTTATTTGATAAAAATATTTATATTCATTTCTAATAATTTATATAAAAATCATTATAAAAAAAGTAAAAAAATTGAAACTAAATAATTTTTATATTTCATTTAATTTATTTAATGAATATATTTGATCCTTTAAATAAGAATTGATAAAAATTATCTAATAATTTCAATGATTTTAAATAATATTTAAAACTTGTAATCATATTGAACCAGAATGATGTATTCATTTTTTTGTTCAATTTTACGTTCAATTAATAGAAAATTATTAGGTTTATTTATGACAAATAAAAAAAATAATTACCTAGCAAAGAATAATTTTTTAAAATTAATTTAAATAATAAATTAACGCAAATTAAATTGATAAAGAATAATAATAATAATTATAATTATTATTATTATTATTAATATATCAATTAAATTATAATAAGTAAATTTAAATAAATAAATAATAAATTTAGATTCATTTTAAGAAATTATTTAAATTAATTGATTCAATGTGAATTGATATGAATCCATGATACAGTCCACAAATTTCTGAACATTGTCCATAAATGATTGAAGGTATAATGATTAATATTGTAATTTAAGACCAAAATCGCACTCCTCTCAATACCTAGGTATAATCCCGCTAACAAGATTGCTATCTTCATTCTTTTCTTCTCTCAATTGAGGGAGGCTTAGATATAGACTGGTTTTTCCCGTCAAAAATAGTGGTCTATTAGTATCACCTAACTATAGATCGTTTTATGGCGTCTCTATTGCCCAAACTTGATTATTCTGCTTTGTCAAAAGTGGTCTATTTGTAGTGGTTCGTTAATATAGCTTGAATATAGGCTACAACAGACTATTTTAATATCGTCTACATTGCCCAGCAGAAATATCAACCAATCTTTTTCGTCAGAAAATAAAAAATGTGCTTTTTCTAATTATGGTGGTCTGTTGACACTGATTAAATATTGACTATGAGAAACTATTTTATATCGTCAGGGTTCCCTAGAAATCGACTGTTTTTTTGGTCAAAAATGGTCAAAATATAGTCAATTGCAGAGGAAGTATGGACAATGACTGAGGATAGACCATTTTATGGTACCTACATCACCTGCAGATCGACTAATTTTTTCCATCAAAATTTTGTCTAAGTTGGTTTAAATGAGGTCTATATGGTAGGGAAGAGCGGAAGTAAATCGACCGAAAAAGTTGGTCTATTATCAGTCACTCGTCAGAGCGCCCGCTCAGTCTATTTTTGGTCAACATCTACTCAAAATCAACTGAGATATTTGGTTGATCTGGTTTATCGGGTCAGTTCATGCGCTCATACTAAGCTAATACTAGGCTATTCAGGCGAACAAGTGAAGCGAGTGAGCTAATCAGCTACTCAGCCTAACGTATGCGGTGTACTAGACATACAGTGGGTCAGACCCAAATTACGCTAAATTTACTCTAGCGCAGAATCACGATACGTTAGACGTATACTTCAAATCTACAAAGTTTGTAACTCAATTTTATCTTTAATTTAAGCTCAAAACAAAGTTTCTACGTCTTTTCCAAGCCGAGTTATGGTCCACAATGTACCAAGAATTGACCAATTTGCCAAGGTCCTTAAAGTATGAGTTCAAGAATTCGCTGATTTGTAGGATCATTCAAGTATTGTTTTACAGTAATTGAATCCGGAAAAACTCTTTTCCAACCGCCGTTTTCCATTCGTTTGGACGCGATTGTTCAAATCTACTCGTATAATATGAACTATACTGTGATAGAATATTTAAAAAATATTCCGTTGATTCAGGTCAAATTCAAGGTCGAGATATAATTCAATTCATAGGAAAGACTCAGCTTTCACAAGGGCGAACTATTGCTAGAATTCTCACGCGAGGTTTGGTCACCACAAATAGCCACTTCACTAACACAGAATGGGTACTGTATTCGAATATGTAGGTAAAAGACTACAATAGCTGTTAAATCTTCTCTATTCCGGATTTATTGTGAAAATTAATTTTCCTCCCTCACCAAGCCATAATGAAATACTGTAGAACGATACCCGCATACAGCTAGGTAAAATACCCGATATTTTTATTTTGTAGCGTTATAATATTTTCTATTCAACCCTCACAACTCGCTACAACAGCAGAATATAGTAGGATTTTTCTCATCTTTTGTCGTTATGCCGTTGAATGGTACAGTAACGTATTACGATGCACATCTTATCTTTACCGTTATACCTAATTTAGGTTATTATTTTCATACTTTGACTATACTTTTCATTGTTATTGTCGTTGAGGGGCGCAGAAGAAGAAAATACGAGAACGGAACCTACTTTTACTGTATTTGATTTTATTAACCGCACCGAATGGAACGCGAGTCTACTATAAATTGTATTGCTTTTTATGACTGCTATAGGCAACTGTTTAACCTTCGTTTGCTTGAGTTAATTTTACGCTTTAAATCTACCCTACAATTCTAACTATTCTGCGCTTTGCTAAAATATCACCGTAATATTTTCCAATGAGAAAAAAATTCTAAAGGCTCCGACAATACGTATCTGCATAATGGAAAACGAGGCCCTGAATCAGTATTATACAGAATCAACATCGAATTTCGCCAGCCGCTTACGTCTGTCAATGCATAGAAACAAGGCGCAACGTTAGTCTTCTGTATTTCGGATCATTAATCTAAGATTATTTACAAATCTCGGGCCTGACTGACGAACAACGCTTTGCCGAATATATGTTGAAAGATTATGCTTTAAGCTTCGCTACTGTAGTCGTCTGCCGCGGGATGACATTTATGGTACTGCTGCCTTCTCTAACTGATGTAATGCTTCTGGCGAATTCACCGCCAACTGAAAATTAAATTATCCTCTGGATGAACAGAGAAGTTACGTGAAGCTAGTTGCCGATTAAGAGAATGCTGGTTGAAGAAAAATGATCTTTCGCGTTCCATTTTTCGGTTGATGTACGAAACAAAATCGACGAACCGAACTTTTCTTCGTTCCGTCGTAAATTTCGCTAAAACGTGATATTGCGCTGTTTTTCTCGTCTAGTTATATCAACAGATTCTACCGAAATTGCAACGCAGACGTTTGCTTACTCTTGTTAGCGTCAAAATGAACACGTGATACCCTCGTTACTTCTCGAGTTGAGTGTTTTGAAAGAATGGACGCTCCTCGAAAAACTTACATTTGCTCGTTATTCTTGAATGAAACAAGAAAATCAAATTTTCGGTAATACATAAATTCTTTAAAAATTAGTGTTGAAGAAATCCAAATATTTGTAAAATTGACACGGATAAGACATCTCGCGACTGGGAGTCATATTTGAAATAAGCTTCTCGAGCAGATATAGTCATGACGTAGCGAGTGACCTTGACCTATTTCAGGGATTTGGAAAAATTTTAAGCCGCTTCTTCTAGTACGCCTCATGGCTGATTTGCTGACCACTGTCACAAACGCGGGGTCGTAAGTTCAAATTCCATGAAAAGGGAGTGCGTCTTCTAATCATTTTTCAATATTTCTTCGATAATATTTTACCGACTTTTCTAGCTAGAAAAGTAAGGTATTACACCCGTAGCAAGGTGGATAGGGGGCGGGGGCACCGAACCTTCCCACAGCCCCTAGAGCCTTGAATTTCATTTTGTTAAATTTGTTTTTGAACGGATAGTGGTAATGGGGGGTTCTTCATTTTTTCATCATTATTAGTCATACTTGATAGTGAAAACCTTGAGTTTGAATGATTGAGTACAATTTTTCAGTCTTCATCAAGTGTGCTGCAAGACTATCTTGGTGACTTCATTCTTAATTAATTATTGATTTACACGTCATTGATAGTTGTCCATAGTTGATTTGGGGTGTTTCAGGAGGTGGGAATATCATTTTCAATTTGGACTGGCTTCTTTGAGTGAGATTTGAGGTTAGACTAACGAGTGAACCAGGCTCGGGTGCGATATATTTTTTTGTTAATACGTTTGGAAAGGTTGAAGCATGAGGGAAGGAATCAGGGGTTGACTAATGGGTGATTGGTAGCTTCTTTGGCTTCGATATCGATTTTTTTCGTTTTTCGGAATCTTCTTGTAGCTGGATGCCCATATTCCAACGCAGAAATTTGCCCGTTCACGCATCTTTCATGTATCTAATTCACTCATCTAATATAATCTAAACCTACTCTCTGACCAATGCCACAAACCCATTGAATTTAAAAAGTTCTATTCTTCTATCAACTTGGTATTTTCTCTTTTTTGTAAGATTCTGTAGCAAAACACATTGCGAATCGCAGTGGAGTAGTTCTTCAATAAAATCAAATCACTCAAATATTCTTAGCACGAGTATGAATAAGAAAAAGTCATCACAGAAATAATTAACAACTTATGTTGCCATTCATTTCATAACACTGCCTCCGGCTACGCGCATCATCTTGAACAATCAATTCCAACAAAAACTCTGTAGGTCGCGGCATCAGCTGTGACATTCACTGACTAACTACAAACTTCCCCACGTAGAATCTTTTTCCAACCCTAGTCGTCTCCCAACTATGATGCACGCTGTGGATAAGCTTCATTCACCCACGTCACAAATTCCCATTCACCCGATCCCCCCGTGCCCATCATAAAGCACACTACACCAACAATTTTTTTCAACGATCAACTTTTTTTGTGAGTTCTGTAATATGTCTGTAATATCTCCTTCAACAAATCCAAAACCTTTGTCAACAACCAAAATTTCCAAGATTTCACGGTCTTTGCTTCAGTTAAAAGAAATCACGCCTTCTTGCTTATTTTACTCCCACCCCCCCCCCCCCCCGCCTGTCAAATATACATTATCAAAAATAATTTTACAATGAATTTATCTATCCTCGTGAGTTCTTTCCAATGACCCAATATTGAAATAACACCTCTTCTAATCGATCCAAGTTTCTGCATCCTTTGGCTTCCGTCACCCGCGATTGACTTGAACCATTTGATGACTTGAGTCTATCCTCTCCCACCTTTACCTTCCAACAAAAACTTGAAGCTTGACAATCAATCAACTATTTTTCAACGTCTTCGTCTAACTTCGACTATCCCAAAAGATAAACCATGAATTACGCAAACACTTTAATGGTATTTTCCCAAGAAATATTTGGAAGCACAATGCCAAAAAATTTCTCAGGTCCACAAAATAATTTTTGTTTTTTGTTTTATACTCGAGTATTTGAAACTATAACCAAAATCCTACTGGTTCTGCTTTGGGTACACGCGATTGTCTTTTCTCCACCTTCTGGACCTCAAAAACTTCAGAATTGATCAACTATTCTCATACGTACCTCGAACTTCTTTGGCAGGCTTTATACTTAGAAGTTGTCCTTCCTCAGATATACTTTCGAACCACAGTTCTCAGAAATTTTCTCAGGTCCACAAATCTCTTTAACTTGCTGAAATCCCAAGTAAATTTTGGTCCGTAAAATCTCTTCTCCTCACAGGTCATGCTTCTACTGTGACTGACGGACATTCCCAAATTTCTCTATTTTCAACATTTATGCATTTCAATTGGAAATTTTATTAGGTACAACTCTTATAAACTTTTCCCACTCACGTTCTAAATACATTTGTATTTTTCAAATCTATCGGCCACCAAACATATTCGCCTTCAATTCAATCACCTGATCAACAAACCGTTCATAGCATCCCATATACACAACCTTCCCCCCTTGGACCTTCCCTCAACCTAAAATACGCCTAGATCTCACAGAAATCCCAAAATCTGACAAACCTGGTTTTACCCAACATATCAACAAACTACTTCAAGAATACCCTGACCATTCACTTTGCCTCACCGATGGGTCGAAAATATCTACTAAAGCAGCTTACGCATACTCCATCGACGGGGAAATATCTTCTCATCGCATCCGAAATATAGCCTCTATTTTTACAGCCGAACTGATGGCCATTTTTTCCTGCCTTTCCCACCTCTCTCAACTACCCCCGAACGGTAAATTCATTATTCTCACTAACTCACTTTCTTCACTCCACTCCCTTACAGACGCATACAACTCTAACCCTATAATCCAACGCATCTTTCTCACACTACACACTTTGGAAACAATCAACACTCAAATTATCTTCATATGGATCCCTGGACACACCAATTTCCCCGACCACGACGCAGTTGATCAAGCCGCTAAACAAGCTACCTCCCTCACTCCTCAGTCAAATAACTGATAATTCACCCCTACCAACCCTAGATTACAAAAATTACTATCGTTCTCTCATCACACAATCATGCAACACTCTTTGGGAAAATAAAACAAATAATAAACTTCTCAGTATCAAAAAAATCCCGGTTCCTTGGGTATCCTCCATTCAAAACACAAGAAGAGAAGAAGTAGTTCTCTCTCGTCTCAGAATTGGTCACACAAAAATTACTCACACCCACCTCATCAGTCCCTACATCCTAACCCCTCCCTCATGTCCCCACTGTCAAAAAGACAAATTAACAGTGGAACACTTTTTTTCATGCCCCAGACTTTTACCCCTTCGCTCTTCTTCGGATACCCCCTCTTCACTCACCCAAGCACTCAAAAACAACCAGGATATCATTTCGAATACCTTACATTACCTAAGACAAACTGACTTTTACGCTCACAGCTGAACACATACATCGACTATACCTCTACAACCTTCTACATACACACATTGTAAACTTTTACACACCATTACCTGAAGCAGTTACACTCGACATTATATTCCATCCTCTTATCCTTCCTCACTTTTCCTTACTCTACCAACTTCCTTAAAACCTCCCTTTCTTATGTTTTATTTATAATATTACTTTCATAACTTTTGTTACGCCGAGCCAATAGCCCTCGTGCAGCTCTAGTGCTCGTAAAAAAAAAAAAAAAAAAAAAGAGTTTAAGTACGGGACAAAAATAATATAGCCTTTTTTGTTCATACCACAATAATTATAGAAAACAATTTTTTAAATTTAATAACTTTTTCTTCATAAATAAGTAACTTACCGCATTATAAAACAGGCACGACTCTAATGCACAAACTAAAGTCACTAACTCGAACGTTATCTGAAGAGCAGTAAGAGAATGTAAAAGTTGAATTGATATTTATCAAGGATTGTTGCATGTTTTACCCCTGGAACCCTACACGTCCATGCATGTTTCTATTATTAATAATATAACGACCCACATAGACAACACGAACTACACACGTGTTATCCAGGCTTCTAAGATTCAGTCATTGAAACTTTGTGAGTTGCTTAGAACTTTCCTGATGGACTTTTGGAAAAAAAATGTACCCTATGTCCGTCTCCAGTCTAATACCAATCTACATTTAAAACTGGTCGAGTTTAATCGTAACATAAAAACGCGCTTCTCCTTTATATAATAGTTATTGTATTTTTTTTCTATTCCTTTTTTTTGTATTTTTATTTATTTTTTTAATTGGTTGAACGTGTAATAAAGAGAGAAAAAAAATTAAGATGCCGTTGCAAGTTTTACAACGGCGAGCGGGGAACTCGCACGACCCGTATTCCACTGCGGAAGGTCTTCCAAAAAGTAGAACGTTTAGAAAATCCTCAGAGAGAGGTCGAAATTATTTCAAGTCCCCTTCCTCCCTCTCCGTGACGTCATCAATCTCGGACCGCTCGCGGACAAAAAACTCCTGAAAGTACTCCCCAACAAAAGGGATAGTGGGTTGTTAATTATTCTGTTGAAGATTGCTTGGAATAATTAATCAAGGAACACTAAAGAGGACTATAAGGTGGTATTAGGGAGGGAGGAGGGAGTATGAGTTGGTTTCAGTATGGGGAGGATGATAATTGTTTTCCAAGATGGGGGGGGGAGTTTTGTGTGGAGATGGAGTTGAATAAGGAGAGTAGATAAAAGAATGAGTTTGAGATTTTTGATCAAGGCCGAAAGTATGTTGGATACGATCAAATAAGGAAACAGAAAAGGACAAATCACTGGACCAATGAAGGAACCACGAGAAATGGCTTTGAAAAAACCACGTTTACCTAGTCACTCATCACATGGCTGTAAACTTCATCAGCCTTAAATATTGAAACGAGAGAACGTGAGTGTTGGCAATAACACGTTGCAGAAATAAATTCACGAACTTTGTTTGTGCTAAAACGTGTTCAGGTCTAACTCGGAAAATATGACACAAGAGGCTCTGTGTGAAAGTTTATACTTTCGTAGCTATCAAAATGATAAACTTCCAGTATTTCTGACACGTGCATAATCATAATAATGATAATAAAGTTTAATCAAATGAAACAAGCAAAGAACATAAAAAACGAAAGTTCAAAAATGTTAACCGCAGAAAAATCTGCATTGAATTTTTGGCTTTTGTTATAGTATAAACGCTGAACGATCTTTTTTTTCTGCAAATACAACTTGCATTAAGAACACTTCATTCGTGCCTCTCTTATATTTTCATCTAATCATGAAATCGCGAGTGGAGTTTACAGTCGAAAAAACATTGATTGACTGCGAATCTGATCGGATTGTTTTCCAGCGTAATAAAAGTATGTAAGGCTGAATCAGTATATTTTTTTTTTCTCTCTATTCATTTATATTTTTTCGAACATCATTCGCTACTCTGACTTCAAACGGGAGAAGAGAAAAATCTATCGCGACTCTATTTACTTCTTCGAATTTGTATGTGCAAGCAGTACGCTCGTAAGAGTAGAAAGACGTTTTTTTACAAAGGCTATATAGGGTTACGATATTCGTGGTGGCTTGAAAAAGTGTCCAAGGAAATTAATAAAAGTTTGAAAAAGCACTAGAGTGACAGTAAAGGCGTAAAGAAGACAAAAATAAGAGAAACAAAAAAAAAAGCGCTGAAGGAAAAATAAGGAAGAAGAAAAAAGAGAAAATAAAAACGGAAAAGATATTTCGACGAAACGGGAGATTGAAAATACGAAGTCTCTACTTCGATAATTAAAAACTCCGAGAACATGTCTGCAAGCCAAGACAAAGCTCGTAATTGAATAGAAATACAAGTAACGAATTTTTTGACCGCCGAGCGACGAATAGAATAGACTGAGATTCTATTTTACGTTTATTTTCCGCAGGAATAATCTGAAGACCTCAAACTTCAATAATTAAATTCATGCTACGAATAAATAAGTTTAACAAACGAACGCACAGATAATAAAAATTTCCTTGGACGTTTTTAAGAACGAACGAAAGATTTCGGAGTGCAGACACGCCGGGGATAGGCGAGAGTAAACACGTGCAAGATTTCACAGAAGTCTCCGGGAACGGGACGAAGATCTTTTATCGCATACCGCCCTCTTTTAAGAAGTTTAAATTTGAAAGATGAAGACCATCTTGCCGGATTTGCAGACAATAAATTAGCGTGAACGTAAACATTTAATTTCACGATCTTCATGAAATTACTTCGCCATGTAAACAGCGGTAAAATCCTCAGTTTGGAATTCATTCAAATCAACTATTGTTTTGACTATCGGAATATTTTCATGGTTTTCGTGTTTTATTCATGATCTAATTTTTTAGCAATTTATGCTTTCTACACTAAACAAATGTATTTTACCAATCACACGTATCGTACACAGATACGGATGTTCCTATGTCCACATTTTGGTTGTGGTTTTCAAGGAGGTAGATTTGGGCGGATTCCAACGTTCGCGAAATATAGGACTTGAAGAAACCGCAATTTCTGAACAGGAAAGTTGGAATAATATTAAGCAGGAGTCTAGAAATATGACGAGCTTGAATCTTAAAGTCGTGAGCATTGAATCTTATAGAGGGAAAGGGAAATAGTTTCGAACTGTAGGAAAAGTTTTGCTGGTTGACTTTGAATCGACGTCAATATCTAGTGTTGGTTCACAGACATTTCGGCAAGAAGGTACAAACATTTTTGTAAGTTCATTGACGTTGCCCAGAAGGTATGACAAACAGGTTAACTTACTGGTCATCCGCAGATTAGGAGTAACTTCGTCATACTTGTATAAACATCAACATAATTCTCCATGACCACGTATTTCCGATATTTTTTAGGGTCAAATAAAATATCGAAAAAAGGTCAACTAATGTCAACTATTTCCATTTTTCAATTCTGGTAGACCCCCTGAGAGTAGAACGAAAGTAAATTTTAATTAAAAAGTTGAATAAGATGATAATGTTAAATAAATCATGAATAAATCAATTATTAGGTATTATTTGAATAATAAATAATTCTTAAATTCATTAAAAGAAAATTGTTTAATTTAATTGATTCAAATTTAATTGGTATGAATCTATGGTGAATTCCACAAATTTCTGAATATTGATCATAAACAATTGAAGGTTTAATGATTATTATAGTAGTTCTATTTAATTGGTTAGGAATAAATAAATTAATAAAATATTTATAAAAATATGATTTATTAAAAAAATTAATGAAATAATAAAATTAAAATTTATTATTAATAAAATTCAATATAATATATTATTAATAGAAAGAGTAAATATTGATAATTTTAAATTATCTAAGTAATTATTCATTTTATATTAAAATGAAAAAATTAAATATTAATTTATTGGAAATAATAATTTTTATTAATTTAATATATAAATTAATAAATTAATACATACATTATTAAAAATTAATATAAATATTATTTTTATTAAAACAAAAAATATTAAGTTTTTTTTTTTTTTTTTTTTTCTTTACGAGCACTAGAGCTGCACGAGGGCTATTGGCTCGGCGTTACAAAAGTTATGAAAGTAATACTGTATTATAAATAACACATAAGAAAGGGAGGTTTTAAGGAAGTTGGTAGAGTAAGGAAAAGTGAGGAAGGATAAGAGGATGGAATATAATGTCGAGTGTAACTGCTTCAGGTAATGGTGTGTAAAAGTTTACAATGTGTGTATGTAGAAGGTTGTAGAGGTATAGTCGATGTATGTGTTCAGATTTGAGCGTAGAACTCAGTTTGTCTTAGGTAATGTAGGGTATTCGAAATGATGTCCTGGTTGTTTTTGAGTGCTTGGGTGAGTGAAGAGGGGGTATTCGAAGAAGAGCGAAGGGGTAAAAGTCTGGGGCATGAAAAAAAGTGTTCCACTGTTAATTTGTCTTTTTGACAGTGGGGACATGAGGGAGTGGTTAGGATGTAGGGACTGATGAGGTGGGTGTGAGTAATTTGTGTGTGACCAATTCTGAGACGAGAGAGAATTACTTCTTCTCTTCTTGTGTTTTGAATGGAGGATACCCAAGGAACCGGTGTTTTTTTGATACTGAGAAGTTTATTATTTGTTTGATTTTCCCAAAGAGTGATCCATGATTGTGTGATGAGAGAACGATAGTAATTTTTGTAATCTAGGGTTGGTAGGGGTGAATTATCAGTTATTTGACTGAGGAGTGAGGGAGGTAGCTTGTTTAGCGGCTTGATCAACTGCGTCGTGGTCGGGGAAATTGGTGTGTCCAGGGATCCATATGAAGATAATTTGAGTGTTGATTGTTTCCAAAGTATGTAGTGTGAGGAAGATGCGTTGGATTATAGGGTTAGAGTTGTATGCGTCTGTAAGGGAGTGGAGTGAAGAAAGTGAGTCAGTGAGAATAATGAATTTACCGTTTGGGGGTAGTTGAGAGAGGTGGGAAAGGCAGGAAAAAATGGCCATCAGTTCGGCTGTAGAAATAGAGGCTATATTTCGGATGCGTTGAGAAGATATTTCCCCGTCGATGGAGTATGCGTAAGCTGCTTTAGTAGATGTTTTCGACCCATCGGTGAGGCAAAGTGAATGGTCAGGGTATGAAGTAGTTTGTTGATATGTTGGGTAAAACCAGGTTTGTCAGATTTTGGGATTTCTGTGAGATCTAGGCGTATTTTAGGTTGAGGGAAGGTCTAAGGGGGGAAGGTTGTGTATATGGGTTCTAGGGGATGTGCTATGAACGGTTTGTTGATCAGGTGATTGAATTGAAGGCGAATATGTTTGGTGGAGGATTGTTTGTGATTGTGGTGAAAGATTCGGTTAAATATTGGAAGTTGTGGGAATTGTGCTACAGAGGATAAAAAGTTGGAGCTTAGGATGAGCCTTCGAAAGTGAAGGGGAGGATCTGGGGCTTCTGCACATAGGCTAAGTTTGGGGCTGGTGCGATAAGCTCCCAGGGCAATCCTGAGAGAAGATGTCTGGATGGGGTCGAGTAAGGCAAGGACGGTTTTTTTGCTGTGTTGTAGATCGGAGAACCATAATCTAATTTTGAGCGAATAAGACTTTTGTATAGAAGAAGGAGTAACTTTCTGTTGCAGCCTTTAGATGGATGAGATATGTATTTTATTATGTTTAGAGCGCGTGTGCATTTGGCTTTGAGGGTTTTAATGTGGGTGGCCCAGGTAAGTTTTTGGTCAAAATGTAATCCGAGAAGTTTGCCGTAGTTACGAGATGGGATTTGGAAGTTTTGTAGAATTAGAGGAGGTAAGGAGGGCATAGGATTTCTTTTTTTGAAAATAACTGAGTAGATTTTCGAGGAAGAAAATCTGAATCCTCTTTTTGATGTCCATGTAGTGATTGAGTTAAGGGTATCCTGTAGGAGTCTGTGGGCTCTTTGCGGATTTGCTGAACGGATAGTGATGTTATAGTCATCAGCGAAAAGACGCTGGATGAGGGGGGGGGTTACACATTTGGTGATATCATTTATTGCTATTAGAAAAAGTAAGACACTGAAGACTTTTCCTTGAGGGACTCTATTTTGGACCGAAAGGGGAGGGGAGGTTATGTTATTGATTCTTACTAGAAGGGTTCTGTCGTTGAGAAAAGTTTGTAGGATGTTAGGGAGATGGCCTCGGAGACCAATTTCGTAAAGTTCGGTAGAGATGAGGTGTCTCCATACCCGGGGAAAAGCCTCTTGGAGATCAAAGAAGATAGAGTATAGGGAGGATTTGTTATTGGTGACATCGTTGATTTGAGGTTGGAGATCATAAAGGGGTTGTATAGTGTTCCGTCCTTTTCTGAAGCCATATTGGAAGGGAGAGAGGATGTTATTGGATTATAGATACCACAAGAGTCTTTTGTTCAGAATTTTTTGAAATAATTCGCCAAGAACGCTAAAATATTAAGTTTAATTAAATAAATTATATCAAAAAACTTTACAAAGCGATGTGGCGGCCCGAACCGCGGTCAAAAATAGCTTTCTTCGTTCCCTTATAATCGCATAATATACATATTTTCATAACAGTCTTATCACTAATATCTTCTTTCTATGATGGAACCTGTTTCATGAGGGGGCTCATGTCTTCCGTCGTCGCGTCATTTCGGTAAGAAGTCAGTGGCTCTAACCTTCTCTACAGACTTGGAAAAGTTTCAACAATCGAGCTATATGTGTACTGTTCTCCGTATATTAAGGAAAGAACACGGAAAATTGTTGATCTTGGAGTGGAGAAGAAAGCTTGAAGAAAAATTCAATTATCGAGCTACATGGATAAATCAAGAGAGGACGTTTAAAATATTGACTGTCAAGGTCTACGGGATTGAAGTTCCGAAGAAGCCGCTAGCCCAGAGGCGCCGACTTTGGAAGATTATTAGGGGGCAACATTAAAAACGAAATAACAAATTAGGACAAAAAAGTTTATTTTCTGGTAATTCAATTCATGAATTGATAAAATTCATTTTTTTGGTTCACGTTATTGGGGGGTGGGCAAAAAGTGTCATAACCCCCCCCCGAAGTCGGCGCCTATGCGCTAGCCTGTGGCTACTTGAGAAGATGTATCCCCTCTGACCTATTTTGAAACTTGAAAACATTGCGACCTTCAATCTATAGAAATGAGGAAGGAAGGGAAGCTTAGAAAAATTCATCTATTGGAAGACTTGGAAATTGTCTTCTTTTTTTCTTCTTGGTGCAGAAAAGTATACTTTTATTTTGGTAGTGGAATAAGATCGAGCGATAGTCACTGGAAGTATAAAAGGAAGAATGAGGGAAACATTTCTCTTCTGCGAGTTTACCTTTGCGTCGTTAAATACACCGTGGAGAGTTACATGCAACTATTTCGAGAAACACTCGTGAATAAATTGACATTTTAAACTTCTCGTTATTGAGAAATTATTTGTTGCATGTTTCCTTCATTATTATCGTTCGACTCTAGAGAATACCCTGCTTAGTGTAGTTACTGTACAGTGCAAATCACTATATACTTTCAATTGACCTAACTTTCTGCGCGCGTTTAATGAGATTTTAAGTATTTGTCTCAATTTCCTCTTCGCCGAATTTCGTATCGTCCACGTAATTGGTTCATTACAAATAAACTCGTTCGTTAAGTACGTCTTTTAAACGAATTTTATCGCAGCAGTATAACTTTTCGTTAGAGCGACTAGTTAATGTGTACAAAAGTACCTACCTACTACTACGAAGAATTTTTTGCGAATTCCTTTCGTGAAAAAAGCTGTGTGCTTTCAACGTGTACACATTTTGTATTATTCACGTGTTAATCTCTGAACGGTATGACGGTTGTATGTAAATTCTGGTCATCTTATTTATCTATTCTCCTTCCTTTGTGTGGGAGTACGATAAAAGAGTGAAAATCGACCATAAAATTTAATACAGGTTTTTCGCGTGTAAACTTCGTAGGCCTATTTAATCTAATTTTCTTCTCGAAGAGTTCGATGGCTCGTGAAAGGTTTTATTTCTTTTTCAAAACACCGTTTTGGTAAGGTTGTTCGCTTATTGATATTCACCGATCACGAGTTCGCTCTCTTTTCTATACGGTCCGTGCTACATGTTTCCTCGCAAAACGAATAAGTTTTGCAAATATTGTCCTTTCTTTTTCGCAAATTATCATATTTTATTGGGAGCCATTGCGTCCCTAAAGTACTTCGTACTTTCTTTACGAGTCTAATGGAATTTTTGTTACAATAATATTTATACGAAAATTTCACACGAGTGTACTACAATTCCAATTACGATAAAAGAATACTTCTTTCGACGAAAGATCTTCATTCGTCGTCACTCGAAAGCTTCCTGTAATTTGTAAGGGCGGAGAGTTGTGCGTACTTTTCTCTCGTTCTCTTCTTGTTGCTGGCCATTCATCTTCTCGCCCCCTTTTCCAAATCATCTTCGTCTTTTAATTCTGTGGAGCTTTATTACTTATTTTTCTTGTATTGAATTTTTATTTCCTCCCTTAATTGTGGCTCGTGCTGTGATGTATTTCTTGGCATGGGTACCTCACATCACTGTGGCAGTCTTATAACTCTGAATCATGCTATGATGTGTGGCTTTCAGGTGTCGACAGTAGTAACACCAGGTCTTTTACCCATTCACTTATATATTTCTAGAAAAATGAATATCAATATCAAAGAAAATACACTTGAAAAAAAAAATTGTAGACTGCATATTTGTTTAGAAAACGTCGGCACATTGTTTCACACGTATTTCAGGCCTTTTCTTCAGAGAAATCACCTGTCTGTTGTTTTCACCAGAGTGAGTGCACAGTAACAAAATACGAGGCTAAATATTCCATCTTATCAGAATTAAGTATTAACCAAGAAAACACGTGTCCGAAAAAGACATACGTTAGAAAGGAGAGTCCATCAAGTACATTTAATTGACTTTTTTCTATAATCTGACACCTCCGTTTTTTGCGGACATTTTAGGTTGAACAAATAAAAATGAATTTAAAAACTTGATAAACGATCTTTTTGCAATTCTAATTCAAAAGAAAAGGCGTTTGAACGAAAAACAGCAGCACGAAAAAAATCATCCAAAATAACGAAATAACAAGTGGTGGTAACGAAAAGTACAGCATACAAAACATCCGAGTATGCTCACGAAAAAAAAAGGAAAAATAAAAGAAATTTTCAGAGTGTTTTCACAAAAAAAGAATTCGGCGCTACGTAACTTAGGTAGTTTAATCAGAAGCTTCACCGAGAATGCTATCATCTCACCATAATCTAAAGAAATCTGGCTATCAAATTATAAATCTTGATAGAGCTTCTTCTAGTTTGTAAGTAGCAGCATTACTTGTACCAAATTTCTCGCCAATCAGACACGATTGATAATACGTCAACCTCAAGTCCAATAATGCAGATTTGAGTGGGTATGATGAACAATATGATCTCCTTTCTATGTCTTGGTTTCCTGGGACTCCTAATTGTAAATCCAAGTTTTTCTATGCCCGTAAAAAAAACTCAGTTACAAAGAAGTGAGTACAGATCAACTTTAATTCACTTCCTCGAGGTACATTTTTTAAAAATATTTTTCAGACAGAAAATGACATCCGCAATGAAGTTTCGAGCATAGCGGATCCGATCCAAAAAGTGGAAAGATTGATTGATATCGCAACTCAAGAAAGGTACGACCATCAGAGAACCTAGAAACGAGCCGAATCGGAGGAAAGAAAGGGGGATGACCAACGCGAACGTGCCAGAGCTGCCGAAGACCAACAAGTGAGTCATAATTTTACTTTTTATTTCATCAGACGGTAGTCTGAAGAGAAAAATTTGATGGATAAGTTATTCGAAATTCGTGAAAACGAGTTAATTCTTGAGATTTTTCATTCGAGAGTAAAGATCTTTGAGGTTTAAGACTTCATGACGTGTTTCCCGATGAGTCGAGATAAATTTTAGAGGGAATTACGTGTTCACGTGATAGAGCTGTGAGCCTATGTTCTCTCAGATTTTTCGTCTTTCTCTATTCATCGAATTCTGGTGATTTATTTCATTTACATCAGGCAACTTATACCTGTTGCACAAATCTTTAATTATTTGTATTCGCTCAATTTTTCCAGAGTATGTTGGAAGAGTTCATCAAAACATTTTACTGCCTGACGGAAATTCGTTATTCAATAGAAAGGTTTCAACAGGTATTCATTCCAATTTGTCCTGGTAAAGTGATGGAAAGAATGGAATCTATTCAGGATGACCTAAGAACTTTGGTTGACAACGGGATGAAGGATTTAATGTACGGTGTGCAGTTTCTTTCTTCGCAAGCTACAAGGTTATCTGACCAAAAACGAAGAACTTCAACGGTATCGGTGACTGAAAAACCAATGACCACAAGGATATCGGTAATTGAACAGGAAAATAGGATAAATGTAGGGGAAGATTATTCATTCAATCAGTCTTGATCGCGGTTGAAAAGGTCTCTGTCGAACACGCTGACTGACACTGTTTGTCAGTCAATTCATTTTGCAGAGAAGGAAACTCTGAAAAATTTAGTTTTAAAATTAGTTGTGTGGAAAATGTTGGTGAAGCCGGAAAGCTTTATTTATCTGAAATGTCAATCGATAAAGCTTTCCGGATTCACAAACATCTTCCACGCAAACTAATTTTGAAACTATTTCTCAAAAGTTTCCTCTTTTCCAGAATGAATTGTCTGACAAACTCCAGCGTCTGTCAAAAGGTGTTTGATAGAGCCTTTCTTAACCGCGACCAAGCTTGGTTGAATGATTATCTTCCCCTGCATTTATCCTACCTATTTTTCTGTTTGTTTACCGATACTTCATCATGGCGTCTGCGCATCTACCTCATCGTCAATCCCGATGACGTATGTTCTGTTGTGGCCGCATTCTCTCTTCTGAACCAGAGAGGCCTTCTTTTTGTTCATCGTTAAATCTGTTAGGTATTCCACCACATTACTTATCTCTTGTTCCAATAATTGCTTGTAGATTTTCTAATCTGTCGTCCGTTAAAGGGTGAAAACCCTTGAGAGGGGTTCCTGGCTGGAAGCGGGAACGGGTTAACCTTGGCGCGTACGTACGCGAGAATCTACTAAGGCGAACGTCCTCGAGTTGAGAGTAGTGTACCGTCTCGAAAAATGTACTGCGAACACACTGACGTGCGAGTCATGCACCGGTGAGTCAGGGGCAGCTCAGCAAACCGAAGTGGCGGCCTCGGCTGGATGCCTTACGCACTCTGACTCATATGCGTAAGAATGTTGAAAAATTCAACTCTTCTATACCATCCGTAATTCCGATGAATCGTGTGTAGACTTGAAGTCGACTCGCTATTTCAATTAAAAGTCCACTCAACGATTTTTAGTCGATTTAGTTGCACTTGTTGTCGGCTGCAAATCCACCCAAAATGACTGGAGGTCGGCGGTTTCTCATCATCATCAACTAATCGTCGAAGTCGAAATTGAGTCGACTCTCGGCATTGTAGATTGATCTCGACTGAAAATTGACGTCGCCTATGGGTCAAATATGTAGACCTTGAATGTGCAATTTGTTAGAGTTTCAGAATTGAGGTCGAAAGAAGTTGATATCTGGAATTAATGTCGACATTCCGTCTATTGGACCATCGTCAAACTGTTCAAGCATAATTGAGATTTTCGATGATCCTTATTGTAGATTATGATTACGCGTTCTGTCTGTGAGTAGCGAAGTCAAAAAAAAAAAGAAAAAAAAAATTTCGCGAGTACGAATTGCAATGCCTAATCAGCAATTTTTAAGCCTACAAAAAGGCTTGCTGTAACAAATGAATAGTTGATTTTATAAGAAATTTGACGAGGAAGCACTTTTGTTTAAAAATTGTCTCTCTAAGGGCCATAGTTTTCGAGAAAATTTCTAAAAAAGGCGCTTCGCGCCTTTCCAGGGGGGCTTCGCCCCCCTGGACCCCCCAATCGGTTTCATTTTCAACTAAGTTGAAATCTTAGTGCGTGGAACACGGAAAATTATTAATTGTTTTATTTTTGGATGAATTACTTCCTTTATGAATTTGCCTTCATAATTGTGGCAGAAATACACGGAAGACGATTTGAATTCCGCTATCAACAGAGTGATAATGGACAAATGTTCAATTCGAAAGGTATCGAAGGATTCTCCTGTACCTCGAGCAACTATCCAGAAGTACTTGAGAAATATTCAGAACGAGGAAAAATTATCAGATGGTACCTATTGTTTTTGATGATTCCTCCTCTTGTTCGAGGCATTATGTGGATGTGAAAATGCAAAAACTGGGACGGAAAAATGCATTAACGGCTACCGAAGAAAGTGTTCTCGTAAATATTCTCCTCACAGCAGCTAAATGGGGATGTCCCTTTGATTTGTTCGAGCTCCGAACCATAGTTCGTGATTATCTAAATGAGGTAAGTTCACAAAATCCAATATTCTGAGAAATAATCGAGATGGGTAGTTTGGTAATCTATGTTTACATTTCTGTAGAAGAAAGAGAAAAATCCACGATTCATCAAAAATATGCCTGGTGATGACTGGGCGCGTAGTTTTCTGAGTCGCCATAAGGAGTTGTCTCAAAGATTCATCGACAACATAAAACGCAGTCGAGCCGCAACTTGTCTCTCAGAGACGAGGCACTTTTTTCTTTCGTCAAGTTCCAGAAAACTGTCTGTAATCTATTTATCTAAGGTACATTTCTAATTTAAGAATAAATATTTGAATTTTCAACGTTTTAATTAATTTTCCTTTCGTCAAGTTCCGGAAAACTGTCTGTAATCTATTTATCTAAGGTACATTCCTAATTTAAGAATAAATATTTGAATTTTCAACGTTTTAATTAATTTTCCTTTTGGCCACTCTTTTGTGGCAATTATAATGCAAATAATTATGATGAAGAGAAAAAATAAAATCATGACTCCGAAGGTAAAGGTTCAAACTACATTCATTCAAATTTTCAGTTCCCTTGAACCCCCCACACGCGCCCCATGTGGTAAAAACCTCAAAAACCCGGCCAGTATTACCCCAATTTACGGTATATAATCTAAGGTACATTTCTAATTTAAGAATAAATATTTGAATTTTCAACGTTTTAATTAATTTTCCTTTTCGTCAAGTTCCAGAAAACTGTCTGTAATCTATTTATCTAAGGTACATTTCTAATTTAAGAATAAATAATTATTTGAATTTTCAACGTTTTAATTAATTTTCCTTTTGGCCACTCTTTTGTGGCAATTATAATGCAAATAATTATGATGAAGAGAAAAAACAAAATCATGACTCCGAAGGTAAAGGTTCAAACTACATTCATTCAAATTTTCAGTTCCCTTGAACCCCCCACACGCGCCCCATGTGGTAAAAACCTCAAAAACCCGGCCAGTATTACCCCAATTTACGGTATATAAGAAGTTGAAAAAAAAAAACAACAACAACAATAACAAAACTGGATAAGGTGGATATTTGAAACCATTAGAACTTGACATATTCGGGATTTTATTTATATTCAAAGCATCAAAACAAGTCATACATACTTTGAAACTTTCAACATCACTGTCTGGGAATTCTTTTGATAATATTTTCAAACATTCTAATGTTGAAGGTACATTTTTACCGACTTTTCGTAGAAAAGTGAGTATTACACCCGTCACAGTTATGGCAGAAAGAGGGGGAAATCAACTTTCTCGACGTTTTAGAGGTCATAGATCATCGCTACGTCATTAAAAAAATTTCAGGTTTCCTTATATATATATATGGATCAAAATTTGTCCGGGCTTCTCCTCCGAGTCTACTGGGTGAATTTTCTTGAAACTTGGCTACGTTGTGGTGTTATATCTGAAGTTGTGCACCTGCATTTTTTTTTGACGATCGGATCAGTAGTTCTCCAGATATACCCAATTTAAAAAAAAAATTCCCCACTCCTATAACTCTGATATGGTTTGTTCAATTTTTTTCAAATGTTGATATATTGTAATTTACATGTCTGAAAATGTAATTGTGAACTTTTGGTGTTGATACGATGTTTGGTTCGTGAGAAATCTCAAATTGAAGCGTGAACTAATTTGATGAAATTTGCAAATATTCGAGCTACTAATATTTTGTAGTACTAAACTTCAGGTAGTCGCTTTCGTCATCAAAAGCGAAGGGTAACCTTTGATTACGTAGATTTTCAGTGTAGTTGTAGCTAGTTTTATTCATTTTTTGGGTTACCTGTTCACACACGTAAGGATACGCTCTTTATGAATGAATTTTAAAGATGTGTTCGTTCGTGTTGAGTCAGTCATGAATGAATGTTGTGTTAGTATAGTATTAGTGCAACAATCCTTTGCGTATAATTTTGTCATTTTTTTGAGTGATGAAATAGTTTTATATGTGTGAAAGATTTGCTCGTTTGTGTTGAGTTTCTCATGAATGAATGTTATGTGTGAGTCTACAACAACCAACATTAAAAGATGCTTGAGAATCGGAGATGATCAAGAATGAATTAGAGTGGCAAGAGATGTTGAGGATGTGTGTATCTTATTGAGAAAACGATTCATTGAATAAATTGGAGTACTAGAGTTAAAGTTTAAGCAAAAAACTTGATTGTAGATACAGGTGAAAAGTCGTGTATTGCTTACGCGGCTGCGTAAGCATTTTTTAAATCTTTCAAGAACCAAAGACGGTCACACACATTACAAACAAAGCCAAAAGGATTCTCTAAAAATTTCTTCTCAAAATTTAAATTGGATTTCAAATACAAGGAACTCGAAGATTCATTTTCTTGAGGGCTATTTCTAGCACATGCTGCTCCATCATTTAAGAGTTCTACTGACACATTCTTGTTTGATTCCAGTAACTTTTTTCTTAATCGATAACGCTGTTTTTTTATACGATTCAACTCTCTGTTACCCACAATTTCTGAGACTATCTTTGGCCGTTTCATTACATTATCATCACCAGGTAGCTCTACCAATACATTCTCGTTTGCTTGCAATAACTTTTTATTCATCCTATATTTCTGAACTCTTTCACAATTCAATTTTCTCTTCTTCTCTAAATTCTCTTCGCAATTATTAATCACAATTTCTGAGACTAATTTTGACCGTTTTGTTGAATTAATATTGTTATCACCAGGTTGCTCTACCGATATATTTTCGTTTAATTGCGATAACTTTCTTTTCATTCGATATTTCTTATTTCTTTCATGTCTCAATTGTCTCTTCTTATCTAAAAGCTCGTCTGTGTTTTTTTTTGACTCTTCTAATTTTTTTCTCATTCTGTATTTTCTACATCTCTCTCGATTCAACTTTTTTTTTCTTTCTACATCATCCTTCATATCTAAAAGCTGTGAAGCAGATCTTTTTGGCTTTTTTACCTGATTTAAATCATAATTTTCTTCTTCATCTGTGGAGTTCATTTTTCTGATTAAATTATTGAAAATAAGTAGCCAGCTGAAGAAATTAAGAACGCATCAACAACTGAATGCATCAACAACTGAATCGCTACTAAATCATTTATCAAAAAAGAAACTCTATTTTTACCATCTTAGGGTGCAACTTCAAATAAAACCTAGAGTGGGAGAATGAAAAATATCTTTTTGTACCTGCGAGAAATATGTACACCCTCCTTTTTTTTTAAATACCTTTCGATATCTTAAGAAGGCATCAACAACTGAATCGCTACTAAATCCTTTTACCCTACCTCTTCATCTCTGTTTTAATTCTTGGCCCCCATGAAAGGCGAAAAACTTTTTTTTTTTTTTAAATACCTTTTGATACCTGAGTTAACGTTTTGATACCTGAGCCTAAGAGCATGTCGATTTCAGCGTCTTCTTTTTCGAGCATTACAGAGGACACAATTTTTCGGTTCACACCTAGGCCAAAGACGTGTTCCACGTCAAAAAAAAGAAAAATGTTCTGGTGTAGCCAAATAATTAGTATAGTATAATTATTACAGTTCAAGAAGGGAACAAAGTGAGCGACATGTGAACAAGCGCTTTGACAACCCGAGTTATGGCAAAGGCTACCGTGCAGCGCGAGTTCATGGCTTACCTCGTTGTTGCGTGATGTAGGCTATTTTTGGTTTACGTTCCGGGTACAACAATGTTTGTCACTTACGCAATGCGCATGCCCAACGTATTTTGAAGCACGACTTTGCGCCGTATAAGAAAGCTCTTAAAGAACGCGTTTTCGTTCATGTGAACTGGAAAATAATTTTTGATAGTGGATGAAGGTATACTAAAGACATCAACCAGCAACAACAAACGACGACATACTCAAAGGAGTAAAACAGACGGAGTGCTTTCGATTAAAGAACCATTGTCAACGGGTGACATGAAAGCAACTGAACCAACACCGGCCGGCAACAAACACTGCCGAGGAAATCATGACTGAACTAGCGAGTCATCACAATGTGAATCATACTCATAAACTAGTTCAATCAACCCCTCATCAGGTATGTACCTGTTGAGCACATTTAGGTTGTCGTTATTCAGATGGCGAATAATTTCAATATGTTCTAACGCGGTACGTTTGAAAACCGAGGACTCTCTATGGAGGAGGGACTCGGATCCCTTTTTGAAACTATGGCCAGTGGTAATAAGATCGTCCGCAAATGCCGAATCACCCAATTTCTTCTTTTCCCACACCTTCCTATGCTCATCTATTCTAATTTTGAGCTGACGTCCAGTCTAACCTATGTAGATTCCATTACAGTCATTACACTCCATTTTGTAAACCCCACTTCTTTCGACCAGTGGGATGGGGTCCTTCAGCTTAACGAACAGACTTTTTACAGTGTCCAAATGGGCAGAGGACACGACCTAACTGGGAAGAGAATTCCCCCCCCCCCCCAAAAAAAGGGAGCCTAATCCAACGTTTTCTACTATTAGACGCCGGATTGCGGGGGAGGGAGGTAGTGGAATCAAGGCATTTCCGAGTCAATTTTCTATGGATCATCAAGTCAATATTTAAGCTGACCTCATTCACTCTGGCCAAGTGCTTTATAGTCAAAAAAGCTCCTGTTGAAGAGCGAGCTGACCCAATGGAATACTGGATATAACTATTAAAACCGGCATATTTGTGAGCAACAAGCCAGAAAGATCTGCCGTGGACAGTAATATTGGTCGAGGTATGCGAACTCATGGACACCTTCTCTATTAGAGATAGTAAGGTCCAAAAAATTTATAGGTGAATCGCCTACTTCCAACGTGAATTTGATGGAAGGATACAAACTGTTGAGATACCTGAGAAACTCCAAAAGGGGATCTCGGTGACCGGTCCACATACACAACACATCATCAACATACCTGTGCCAGTAATGTATATGACCCAAAAGCCCCTGACCAGAGGAAAAAAGATCGAGCTCAAATTTAGACATGAAAACCTCCGAAATGTGGGAACCCAGAGGAGAGCCAATAGGGATACCTACCTCCTCTGGAAATTCGAAAAATTTCCCTTCAAATTTGCAAAAATTGGGAGATCAACAAATATTGAGTAAATTGAAAAATTCTGCCAGTTCTTCGTAACAGATATTAGATTAGACCAAGAGTTCTCCCATATGCTGCATGGCAGTAGCTCTAGGGATACTCGAAAATAAGCCGACTTCGTCAAAAGAGCATAGGGTAGAATCAGGCGGAAGAATGTCATCTTTAAGCTTATCAGCCAGAGAGACCGAATTCTTCACAGAGTAGGGTGACTCAAATTCTACTCTAGATTTCAACCAACGGTCCAAAAATTTTGCCAAGAAGTACCTGGGGGAAGACACAAAGGAAACGACCGGCCGCATCGGAGTGTCCTTCTTATGAACCTTAGGCAGCCCGTACAATAAAGGCGGCACAGGGTTGGGCTCAAGGAGAAATATTTTAAGCGAAGGGGTTTTTATAATAAATTCGCTATTGTTTATAACACGTCTAACTTCTTTAACGTGATTTGGAAAGTTAAAATCCACATTTACCTTGGCGCTACACTGGTCGAGAACGTCATAGACCTTGGAGACATAAGAGGACTTCTCCATAACTACAATGGCGTTCCCTTTATCAGCCTTAGTAATGTTCAAGCCCTCCTCCCTGACCTTCCTCTTAATCCTCTTAATGTCGTCGTTTGATGTTTTTGGTCATAATTTGGAGAACCGAATTAATTCTACATCAACCAGCTTAAACCTCTTTTGTCACGTTAACAAATTAGTAACTCATAATTTCTTCTTTTTTCTCTCTCTCTCCCCCCCTCTCTCTCTCTCTCTCTTTTTTTTTTTTTTTTTTTTTTTTTTTTCACGCTCAGGTTTACAGATTTTTGGATTATATCAAGGATTTCAAGTCTATCAACAAGAAACAGATACAAGCCGAGTATAATCCAGCACTTAAATGCTAGGCCTAGTTTCAATCTAATATAGCCTAATTGAGCATATTTTGAGGCTAAAAAGAGGAACTTGTTATTTCTTTCCTCCATGGAAAATGATTGATTCGTGTGTATGGCTTTGGGTGTTTTATATAAATGAATCGATTTGGCTTGTATCAATATACCCCTGCTCGTTCGCCCTCTTTCTTGGTCTAGTATAAAAAGCCAACTGTTCCGCACCAAATCAAAGATTCCACGCAAAATTTTTGATAGCGGGTGAAGGCACAGTGAAGACATCAATCAATAAAACTTCCCTGCACCGTCATTATCGTAGAATCTGCTAATTGTGACATCATTAAGCTTCACTATCCGTGACGTTATTAGTTCGTGACTTCATTAGCTTCAAATTGCCTGTGACGTCATTAGTATGTGTCCTAATCAACATTTCTTTCTTTTGACAGAAGCTTTATATAATCTAGTACATTTTATAGAAAGCCTCGCAGATTTGTATATTGGATCGAGGGTGCGAGATTCTGGAGGGGGTGGTTTCGCGATCGTGGTCCCGCCGAGGCGGGAGACTTGTACTCGCGAATTTCCAATATTGGCATTAATAAAGTCAAAAATGAAATTTGGGGCAACAGTGACCACAAAGGAGCTTCAGGGGAACAGGGCGCTGTAGACTCTTTGGTGTCCAAATTCAAGAGAAAAAAGCTTCTGTGCCAATTATGTCCAGGTAGGGTCTTCTGTTTTGCGTCTAATTTGAGTAGACTGAGAGGGAAATAACATTTCTGCAAAAACCTACTAAATGAGGAGAAGGTTCACACAATTTGATGATGGCATCATTGAGAGACACCATTTTGGATTGAACAGATATTTTATTTCGTGTGCTTACTATTATAGTTTTGTGGTCAAGAGTGTCGAAGGTGCATTACGAAAAGTTTATATACGTTGCTGTAGAGAATGGTGGAAAAGTTTCCTAGCAGTCAAAAAAGATAGAGTACACACAAGAGTTCGAGTCACCATATTGTTCTGGTCAAACCCTACGATTTATGTGAGTTTGAAAGTACAATTTAGTACTATTGTATCGACAACTAGAGTTTACTCTACTGCTATGGCTTTTATTTTTAACTGTTCGTGTATGTGCCGGACTTCGGTCTCATTTTACAACATTTACAAGCAGACGAATTTAAAATTCTGCTCATCAAGTATCGCAGTCAACGGGAATACTCTCTTTCACTCCATAAACAAATTACGAAAGTACATTCCTTTATAATCTTTACCCATTTCTCATTAGAAGTTCAGGTTAAAGGAATAAACGCTACAATCTGTTCTTCAAATTTGAATCACTTTGTAAGAAGTTTTGAGTTACTACGTCATATTGTATAATGAAGGAATGAATAACAAATTCTACGAAGATTGTTCACACTGAAAACTCTCTTCTATATATCTTCTCGCCTTCGAGGTGTTCCCGAAAAACTAATTTTTGTGTAATAGAAATTCTACATTATAGCGAACTTTCGACGCTTTCGGAGTTTCAAATTTGCAATAGTTTATTTTCAGTCTCACGGTGTATACTGTACGAGCTTAATCTCAATTAGTTTCAATTTTCTAGTATTACCGCGAGAGGGGAGATGAATTTATTATTCGTTTTACAAAATTATAGTAGCTTATTAGGCCGTGCCTACGGTAACCGATTACCTCTTGCGAACAGGAGGGTTTTGAGAAAAATCTGACCACGTCGACTATTTATTATCAAAGGCGGTAAGACTGACGCGACCGTGACAGTTCTAAATAGCGAGGCATCGTCAGTTCAATTCCTGGTTTCATTTTTTATTTTACCCTCTTTAGTAACAATTCTAATATACCGGCACCGGTAAAATATTATAGCTTATGATTTACAGCAAGAATTTAATATTTATTTTCCGGTCCGCTCGCGCGATTCTGAATTTATTTTCCGTAATCAACGTCTCGCTTCATTTTTTGTACTCATTTTCGGGCGCGAAATTGAAATGAAAATGCCTCGACGAAAAGCTTACCGTTTAATTATTAGGAAATAAAGGTTCTCGGGAGACGGCAGAAAATGAATTGAAACGATTCTCTTTCAAACTCGTACAATTGGTAAGATAAAGAGTTTGACGAAAAATAATCAGTATCTCTCCTTTTATTTTCTGAAGTACCTAAAACGTACCTACTCGGCATATAATTCGATCACTTTTCTTCAATTGTTGAGCTGTTATTACTATAACTACACAAATAAAGTCGTACATATTCGATTTTCTACAATGACAGCTCGATCAACTTCGACTTTCATCTCGTTAAAACACGCAGCCTATTATTCCCGGCCCGAAATTTCACTATAGCGGAATGACATAACTGAACGTGTACTCGTAAGGAGTGAAAAATTACATTTTCGATAGATTTGTTCCCACTCGCTTCTCGAATAGAACGTCTCACATTTAATTAACGAAAGCTTGTTCGAAACTCGTTATCCTTTGCATGCGAAATGATGCACGATAATTCCTCAAATGTATGCGCGCCGGTGAAGATTTACTTCGGCGGAAAATCCAACTTCGATACGAACGAACGTCTCTTCTTAAGTAATCATTGTTTAAATGTTGAAGAAAATATAGAAAGCTACCGGTAGTCGATATTTTTCGCTGAACAATACGGTTCAGATTTTAGATAGCATACCTCATTAATTCTCTGCAACCACCATTAACGAATAACCTCGTTTTATCATCGAAATGATATAGTAGCTAATAACAAAAAGAAAAAAGACAATTCAGGCGAAAGAACAATCTTTCTTTACACTAAAATACCGGGCGAAATTTTTCTTGTAATTTCAGAGAAATAGAACAGATTTGGCCTTGTGCATCACTTTCGAATCCAACGTCTTGAAAGACAGAGGCGGCGTGAGAACTTTGACGGCTCTTGGCGGCGGGTCCTCTCCAGACGACAAATCGATGTGAAATGACTTCTTTTTATTAGATTTATATTTCATACCGTAAGTAAGAGGTTAATAAGAGAATTGCAAAAATCAAAAATATAGAAAATTTGGAACGAAATAAAATCAGAAATGCTTACGAGCTTTCAAAGTACTCAATCTTCCGATAATTCCACTGTGATCTAGTAATTTCAGGAGGTCCTGAACCCAACCTCAACTCTGCCCTACAAAGTAGAACGGACGTATGTGCGAAAACAACGATCACCGAGACGAGGCGTTCGGATCAATGGGCTGTATGTGTGATGGTAACGAAGCTTCGTATTCACATACCACTACGATCACAGTCGATTGCATATCAATGCATATACGTCCTTTTTTGGACGTATATGCATCGCGAGGTGAAAAAATGTACTGTATCTGAAGATTGAGCACTTATTGAAGAAAATTATTAGAATTATCGAATTCTACGTTGAAAATTACTATGAGAGATCAACTTATGCGATCTTAATATCTTTTGAATACATTTTTAAATTCTTTTTGATACTTTTCCGTGATCGTTGTTTTCGCATATACCTCCGTTCTACTTTGTACGGCAGAACTGGCTCATCGTTGACCGTAAATATGATTTTACCAATTTTAAATAGGAGAAACTCTCTTCACATGTCGCTTCACTCACAGGTATTGTTGCAGCCAATCGCCTTTGAATTATTTTTTATGATATACTAGCAAGACGGTAGGCGCGCCTTTCACGTTGTCACATATTTTTATTTTTAGATACACTATTTTTCCTTTTTCGGAATTCGAATATAATATATTATTTTTTTCATTTAATCTTGTGCATTTTTTGATAATTGGGTCATCTAAATTTTCAAAATGAATTTTTTCATATTGCCTATCACTTTTAACAAAACAGAAGTAAGAAATTATGAATAAATTATTTTTATTTATTTATTTTATTTTTACGAGCACTAGAGCTGCACGAGGGCTATTGGCTCGGCGGTACAAAAGTTATGAAAGTAATATTATAAATAACACATAAGAAAGGGAGGTTTTAAGGAAGTTGGTAGAGTAAGGAAAAGTGAGGAAGGATAAGAGGATGGAATATAGTGTCGAGTGTAACTGCTTCAGGTAATGGTGTGTAAAAGTTTACAATGTGTGTATGTAGAAGGTTGTAGAGGTATAGTCGATGTATGTGTTCAGCTGTGAGCGTAAAAGTCAGTTTGTCTTAGGTAATGTAGGGTATTCGAAATGATATCCTGGTTGTTTTTGAGTGCTTGGGTGAGTGAAGAGGGGGTATCCGAAGAAGAGCGAAGGGGTAAAAGTCTGGGGCATGAAAAAAAGTGTTCCACTGTTAATTTGTCTTTTTGACAGTAGGGACATGAGGGAGGGGTTAGGATATAGGGACTGATGAGGTGGGTGTGAGTAATTTTTGTGTGACCAATTCTGAGACGAGAGAGAATTACTAATTCTCTTCTTGTGTTTTGAACGGAAGATACCCAAGGAACCGGGATTTTTTTGATACTGAGAAGTTTATTATTTGTTCGATTTTCCAAAAGAGTGGTCCATGATTGCGTGACGAGAGAACGATAGTAATTTTTGTAATCTAGGGTTGGAAGGGGTGAATTATCAGTTATTTGACTGAGGGAGGTAGCTTGTTTAGCGGCTTGATCAACTGCGTCGTGGTCGGGGAAATTGGTGTGTCCAGGGATCCATATGAAGATAATTTGAGTGTTGATTGTTTCCAAAGTGTGTAGTGTGAGGAAGATGCGTTGGATTATAGGGTTAGAGTTGTATGCGTCTGTAAGGGAGTGGAGTGAAGAAAGTGAGTCAGTGAGAATAATGAATTTACCGTTTGGGGGTAGTTGAGAGAGGTGGGAAAGGCAGGAAAAAATGGCCATCAGTTCGGCTGTAGAAATAGAGGCTATATTTCGGATGTGTTGAGAAGATATTTCCCCGTCGATGGAGTATGCGTAAGCTGCTTTAGTAGATGTTTTCGACCCATCGGTGAGGCAAAGTGAATGGTCAGGGTATGAAGTAGTTTGTTGATATGTTGGGTAAAACCAGGTTTGTCAGATTTTGGGATTTCTGTGAGATTTAGGCGTATTTTAGGTTGAGGGGTTGAGGGAAGGTCTAAGGGGGGAAGGTTGTGTATATGGGTTCTAGGGGATGTGCTATGAACGGTTTGTTGATCAGGTGATTGAATTGAAGGCGAATATGTTTGGTGGAGGATTGTTTGTGATTGTGGTGAAAGATTCGGTTAAATATTGGAAGTTGTGGGAATTGTGCTACAGAGGATAAAAAGTTGGAGCTTAGGATGAGCCTTCGAAAGTGAAGGGGAGGATCTGGGGCTTCTGCACATAGGCTAAGTTTGGGGCTGGTGCGATAAGCTCCCAGGGCAATCCTGAGAGATGTCTGGATGGGGTCGAGTAAGGCAAGGACGGTTTTTTTTGCTGTGTTGTAGATCGGGGAACCATAATCTAATTTTGAGCGAATAAGACTTTTGTATAGAAGAAGGAGTAACTTTCTGTTGCAGCCTTTAGATGGATGAGATATGTATTTTAATATGTTTAGAGCGCGTGTGCATTTGGCTTTGAGGGTTTTAATGTGGGGGCCCAGGTAAGTTTTTGGTCAAAATGTAAGCCGAGAAGTTTGCCGTAGTTACGAGATGGGATTTGGAAGTTTTGTAGAATTAGAGGAGGTAAGGAGGGGATAGGATTTCTTTTTTTGAATATAACTGAGTAGGTTTTCGAGGAAGAAAATCTGAATCCTCTTTTTGATGTCCATGTGGTGATTGAGTTAAGGGTATCCTGTAGGAGTCTGTGGGCTCTTTGCGGATTTGCTGAACGGATAGTGATGTTATAGTCATCAGCGAAAAGACGCTGGGTGAGGGGGGGGGGGTTCACACATTTGGTGATATTATTTATTGCTATTAGAAAAAGTAAGAAACTGAAGACTTCTCCTTGAGGGACTCCATTTTGGACCGAAAGGGGAGGTTATGTTTTTGATTCTTACTAGAAGGGTTCTGTCGTTGAGAAAAGTTTGTAGGATGTTAGGGAGGTGGCCTCGGAGACCAATTTCGTAAAGTTCGGTAGAGATGAGGTGTCTCCATACCCGGGGAAAGGCCTCTTGGAGATCAAAGAAGATAAAGTATAGGGAGGATTTGTTATTGGTGACATCGTTGATTTGAGGTTGGAGATCATAAAGGGGTTTTATAGTGTTCCGTCCTTTTCTGAAGCCATATTGGAAGGGAGAGAGGATGTTATTGGATTCTAGATACCACAAGAGTCTTTTGTTCAGAATTTTTTGAAATAATTTGCCAAGAACGCTAGAAAGGGCTATGGGGCGATATGAGGCAGGGAGGAGAGGGTCCAAGCCAGGTTTCAATATGGGGAGAATGATGACTGTTTTCCAGAAGATAGGATAGGTGTTTTGTGAAAAAATAGAGTTGAATAAAGAAAGAAGATAAGTGAGCGAGTTTGGATGGAGCTTCTTTATCATGGCCGCGTGAATGTTGTCAAGTCCGGGGGAGGCGTTTCTCAGATTTTAATTTATAGTATTCGATAATTCGTTTTCGGAGATGGGGAGGTTGAATGGAAGAGGTTCATTTGAAGGAGGATCAAAAGATATATCAGATTTTTCTTGTTGGAGTTTGTATTCTAAAAAGTCGGGGTCGTAGTTAGCGTTGGAGGATACTGACGTATAATGTTTAGCTAGGATTTCGGAGATGAGTAGGGGATCTGGTGAAGAAAATTTCTATAGAAAACATATGAACAGGAATAATTTTTAATAACCTCGGTAAGTTATCTTGATAATATCATGTATTTCTACTCTGGACATTAAAAAAGAAAAAAAAGTAGAAATTCTCCAGATGACTTTTCTTTGGACCTGTATTCAAAATTCTTATGCAAACACAAAGTACTCATAGCTACTTTTAATCCTGTTATTTAGGAATTTGGGTAAGGTACATGAAATAAAGGGAGTAACTCTGGAGTTCAATATTATTTGGAATTTCTCCATTTTCTTTGTATCTTTTCATCTCGTAGTTCAATTCAATCTGCTTAATTTTCTTTTCGAGCTTTTCTTCGTTCTTAATTTCGTTCAATTTTACACTCTTTCATTCTTTACTTATCTTATTCTTCCATACAACCTTTTTTTTTTTTATTTCTTTATCGTTTGCTGAGTCTTTCGAATTGTTCTCTTCCACACTCTTCCATTTTCCCCTCTCTTCCTACTCTTCTTTTTCAGTTTTCTGCATCCCCCTCCTCCAATTATCCATACAGTGATAATTGATTCTACGTATAATTTGTTACTACAGTCATTCTAATTTTCAGCAATGATTAGTTCTGTGACCTCTCTTTTTTACATGCAAATAAAATAACTCCTCCTTCTATTCTCGAGTTGATCAAGTTGAGACTTTGAAAATCCCTTCCTTCATTTAGCTTAATTAGAACAAAATGTCTCAAGACCCTCAATACATTCCTTCGGGCCCACCCACCTCCAGCTAACAATTATTCCTGACGTCGAGTCCTGATTTTTCTAATTCACTTCTATAGGGATTCTTCTGTTAAATCCTGATGATGTTAAGAGTATCTCCATTTTTTTATGATGTCAACTACATAACCTAAATCGAGGTTTAATAGGAAACCTGTTCCATAGGGGGAGGGATTTTTGAAAATTTTGGCGTCTCGCCATTTGCCTAAAATGATGGTTGATATCTTTCCAAGTCCTTTTCCTGTCATATATATATCTTGGAAGTTAAAATTCTTCCATGTTCCTCTCTTAAAAAATATAGCTTAAAAGTTGAAATTTTTTAAAGTTATCCACTTGTCACAATGGCATAGATCGATGTACAAAATGCGTTTTCAATTTTAACTCCTCTGGTGGTTCCATTTTTTCCAACTTCCTCTCCTGTCATATTTAGCTCGATTCCCAATATTAAAAATGTTTTCAAATCTGACTCGTTTGATATTGAAAATTTTTCCTATCCCTTATCTATCATAATAGAGCTCAAAAGTCTCAATTTTTCCGAGTCCCTCCTGCTACAGTTGGCTTAATTTTCGAAATTTTATCAAATCTAATTCCTCTTTTTGGAACCCCTCCAATTTTGAATTCAATTCTCAATATCAAAACCAATCCGTCCCATAGAAGAGAATATGGGAATTCCTTATTCAACTTTATTAAATACGTGATTGTTTTCTATTACAGCCTTCAATTGAACTTCTTTTGGTTGAATCATAGAAATATGATTGGAAGCTTCATTACAATCCTTACTATCTTATTATGCAGATCGCGTTGTCAAATTTGAACAGTACCTCCTTTTGGTATTTTTCAAAACTTTTTTGAACCAACTTTAAAATTAGATTTTTTAACAACCACGAAAAATAGTTTATTAGATGAGGGAATCCCTTGTGGTATAATTATTTGCCCGATTTATAGATTTGACAGCCTAAATGGTGGCTACTACATCGGTACGCAATAAATTCTATCTTTATCCATAAGATCAAAATGATTTACAATCCCCTGTAGTCATATCAGTCCGCAACATAAATTTAGAAAACCTTTCTCCGTAAATTATTATTGGTCATTGTTCTACGGACCATAATTAGGAAAGAAACACCAGTGGAAAACATTGCAAGCAAAAAATGACTTATAGGAAAAAATTTTGAATCGTTTAAAAAGGGAAAATTGAAATTGACAGCTTTAAAAAAAAAGATACCTAATGATTACGAATTAGAAAATTCTCTCCCAATTTTCCCCAGTTGTCGTCTCGAGTAAACTCATAAACACAAGTAAGGTAGCAACGATAAGTATGGGATCTACGTTTTCGATGTACTCGCGAGTTGAGAAAAAAACTATCGCACTATCCCCAAAAGGTAAGGGATGCAGAAGCGTAATTTATGAATAAAAAGTCATTTGCGAAGGTTTAGTCTGCGACCCGCTATTAATTTCTAATTACCTTGTTGATCTTCTCTCCGGGTTTTCTCGTATAAATGCGAAACCGTAATCTTCTTTCACTATAAAGCTGGACGTCTCGATTTTCTGCGCTGTACGCCTGTAATACGAGATAGCTACCGGGGTCATCCTTTGTGAGACAAAACTTGCGGACGAGATTGTGTAAGCAGAAAATAGAATGATACCGCGTTGATAATTTTGCTTTCGCGAACTTAAACGATTGAAGACACTGAACAGAACACCTTAGGAACACAAAAGTGGGGTGATAACATCGAAATGTTTAACGTAGGTTAAAATCATATTTTCACTTCGTCCAAAAATCCCTTGTTCATTCGCTCGCCCGTTCTAATTCGCGCAAAATAATTGCAATTCTTGTTTTATGAGAAAATATGTTCATAGGGTAAACTTTCCTAATTTGAAAATGAAAGTGATCGTCGAGAAACTGAAATGAAACTAAATACAAAGATTGATTACAACTGGTGAAAATCAGAATAACGACATAGAGGAAAAGAACGAGGAACGAATTGAAGAAAAAGAAGAATGCCAAAATATTAAAGGCCAAACGACCGAAGTCGTATTTGAAACCAGAAGATCGCATTGAGAGGAATGAATAAAAAAAGATTTGGTGAAATGAGAAAAATCTTCGAGAATTGGTCAAAGATCGTATGAAAGCTCTACGCACTGATGCTAAACGAACCACGACCACATCGGTGATAGGTCAAACTCTTTCTGATCAGTGTCGTTGGACTCTTTTTCCTCCAGAATTGTACACTCGAGATCTTTTAAAATTCGTATGCGCTCCAAGCTAGACTACGGCTCTCTGATATACTCCCAGTCCAAAAAGTCTATTTCTCAATTACTAAACGCAGTTTAATCAACAACTCTTAGAATGACGTTCAGAGCATTTTCCACGAGTCCTAATATCAGCCTCTACACCGAAGCAACCGAAACCTTCCACTTTCGCACACTAACGTTAACTACCAATTTCCTAGCGCCCTCAACTCAATTTCTGGAACTCACTACCCACATCACTTTCTCTTTCCTTCATGATATCTTGATAAATTCTCTTGAATCTCATCTCGACTTTCTCCCGTTATTCAATCCTCCCCTCCTCATTAAATCATTCATTCCTCCGACTACCACACTGGATTTGACATACATTCCTAAATCAAACAACATTGGCTGACGTAAACTAATGAACTCCTAAACCACATAATATGTTACCCCTAATTGTTCTAGAACAAGGAGTAAACAGGACATACGTATGTAAGACTGTACTGTGGTACAGCTCACGAAATACAACAATACTTATGAGATTGCAGTGATAAACACTGAATCAACAACAAGTTTACAGTTCCGATTGTGTGCCAACGACATGTCGTAGCTTGGAAGATGATAACATCAACCGTCCTACTACCTAATATACCTACGCCTGCCAAACCTCTCTGCGAGTAGCGCAGTTACCAAGATTGCGGCTTGACGGAATCTTACACGTATTCTATTCAAGACAAAATTACAAGCGGTTGTCTGAGGAACTCGGCCTTCGTCTATGCCGTTGAGTTGAGCGCTATTCGCTCCTGCCTTTCAATAGTGTCCTACTGAACTCAGCTATATCCTACTGATCCTTATTGGAATACGCGCACCACCCAACGCATTCACGTCGTTCTCCTTACCCTAACCTTCATCAAATCGTCAGTCTCCCGTATCTAGATTCCAGGTCACATCAGTCACTCTCAATAGGACAACGCTGACTACGCGGCCAAAAATTTTACACCAAAAGTCACTGACCCACGTCCTTAAGAACTGTTACCGTTCCTAAATCCTAGCTTCTTGGCAAGCCCTCTGGAATAATCAATCTCGCAACAAACGAAGATCAATTAAAAGCCTCTTTATCCCTTGATCTTCAACAAGTAGGAACACCCGCCGAAAAGAAGTCAACCTCATTCGTCTTAGGTTTGGCCATACCCAGCACACCCATTCTCACCTTTCTCACCTCTTCTTAGGTCTTCACACTCCTCCGTCTTGTAATTACTGCCCTTCAGATAACTTTACAGTTCGGCATCTCTTTTCATGTCCTACGCTCTACCTACAAAGTTTCCTCATTTATAACCTCCGCAATATCCAACAACTCATACAAACCACCTCTCCAACTCCCTCAACTATCTATGTTCTACCTATTTATTTCAACCATTGTAATTATAAATAATACGCGCACCAAATTAACGCGAGCTTTTGAGCAGTCGCTTATCTCGTAAATAATAAAAAAGCAAATCACAAGGAGATCTGCCTTTAATCTATTGAAATTCCTTCGAGGACCCGTGAAACACCAGAAATTTATCGAAGTACCCTTTTTCTGTATCATTGCGGAATGTGTTTCGGTGTCAGATCAACCATTTCTCTCCTCTCTACTCCTCAATCGACATTTTTCTCGAGCACACTGATGACGTCACGTACTCCGACGATGGCACATCTTACTCGAGCTTGTGAATCTTCTCTCCACGTCACGCCTTCATTTTCGTGACTCTTTCTTCTATAAGAATTCAAGCCGAAAATCATCCGGTGTCAAGTCACCTTCTAGTTTGTAATTTTTGTTTGTTCGTAATGTAAGAAGGTATCATCGATGACGCCATTTAGCACGAATTTCACGTCTCTGCTCTGCGGGGTTATTCGAAAAAAGTGCAGGCTCCCTGCCCCGCCTTCTCACAAACACGACCATGAGCACGCCGATGTAGTCACTATAAGAAGAAGATTTTCTCAATTTGTCAATTTTACGAGTATCAATTTTCGATACATAAAGAAGTTTCAATAATTATGAAACTGTTTCTATAGTTATCGTGATAATAAACCGAGGTTCAATAATATACATTTATTAAATTGAAAAAATATTTCATTGATAAATTCTTCGAGTCCGGATGAAAATTTTCCTCATAAATTCTAGATATAGCACGATAATATCATTGGACAATAATACATTATTATACTGTTGCGTTCTCTTCACTCGCGCCTTTTTACGAATTTGAATGAGAAATTTTTTTCCACATCTCCATTAAAAGCAGGAGGTTATGTATAACATGAAATATTCTACGAATTCTGTATGAACATATTTGTATTAATAAAATAGCTACAAATATTTATGAAAGGAAAATATGCTAATGCCGAATACAACCTAGATGGAGCAATTGCCAAATTCTGTTTTAAACGTGATGTTTCCGTACTAAAGAAAAGTACTTTTCACGTCGTGCGCGTACGAACTTCTGAGCAAAGCCGAAAGCTTTAAACATTGTACGTATGTTGCGGTGAGCTTCCTTTTATTTTCAATTCATTCAAGTTTACTGATTCAATTAGGTTGAGAAGTTTTTATGAAATTCTCTTACTTGGAGGAAAGTTTTCAAAGTTTTATAATATCGTTTTCATGCTCGAAAGTGACTTACTTTCGCAATCCGTCATAAAATTTTGGTGAGTTAAGACGTGTACAATTGAAGTGGTTAACAGCTCTGAATTCAGTAGCTCAAACACCTTATGAAAACACTGTAAGACTTCGCAAATTGATGTCAGAAGCCTTATATTTTCGAGTAGAAGCTGGAAAATATAAACCGCGACGATTCGAAAGGAAGAAATTGTAAGTTTGGTTGTTCCAGAAAGGGAGAAACTTCGTGAAAAAATATTTTCTGCGTAGTTTAATTGTGATCGGAGAAAAAATATAGTTGTATTTAATCAGAGATTACGAACCAAAATAGAACTGCGCTATTTCGTTCGCGAAACACATGTTTAAAGCCGTTTAGGTGTTCCAATTATCAAGTTCTTCGATTTTGACTTTTCAGACAAAAGTACCCGGTGGTCACACTATCATGTGATGCAAATACTTAATATTTTCTAATATTTTGCTTCCTCTGCTTCAAAATGTCTTATCGATACCTTTCTTTTGCTCTGACTACCATGAAGATACCCCTTAAAAAATTTCGAATGTCCCTTGTATGAGTAGTGGAATTCAAGGATCCCCCTATATTGGGGCTAATCAAAGACTGGAAGTGCTTCAAGACTCTGTAACGAAGTGGAAGGATACTTATTGAGAAAACGACATAAAATTAGCCCACTTCTGTCTCCTCACTTCGGAGGTTCGTAAGAGGCCGGATTCATGGTGGTATGAAATCTTTTGAAAGCTGCGATCAGAAGCCATATCTTGCCTCTTCATTTTCAAATCTTGTGCGCCAACTTTTGGCCAGTATTTCAATTTAAGGTTACAAAAAATCGTTCCCTAAATCAATACCTTTCTCAAAATGCCTGCATGACGTTCAGAATATTGTGGACCTTTGAAGCAAATAACTCGAATCTAGAAGAAATGGACCCGTACTTAAATACTCTTGAACAAAGCTTAAAATAGTGAGTTGCGAAGGAAGAAAGCGAGATGGGAGACACAGAGGATAAGAACTCTCTTTCAACCTATGGGTACTAGGACTCATTACTAATGGGCATACATTCAATCGCACGCCTCAAAAAACGAAATTGCCCGCCTATCGATAACACGCCAAGGAAACAAAATTGACACGCCTAAGAAATGTATTACACGGATAAAAACGAAGTAAGTAGTGCACACATCCTCATATAAGTTGTGCACTCAAGATCCAAAACACTGGAAATCCTATGAAACGGACAAATACAGAAAGTAAGTTGTGCACACATCTGATACAAGTTGTGCACACAAAATCAAAACACTCAGAATCCATTGAAGAGGACAAAAACACCACCATGTAAGTAGTGCACACATTCCCATATAGTGCACACTTAGGAACATGCAGAACAGTATGCGATCCACATTTAATTCATTCAACTATAATATATCGAGTAATTAAACCTGATACAGGAAGAAGAAACAGGAAAGGAGATAATAGAATGCTTTGGTTATTGACAAGTCAGCACAAGCCTCAAGGCAGTATTCCAAGTGGAGTTTTTTTTTTACCATCACCATATTATATTTCATAAAGACATTACAATATTGATACATATTAAGGCAATTAACAAATATAAGTTATCAAATAATTTACAACGGCAAAGCCCAACCGTTTCTTGAATAAATCTGAGTTCAAGACTACATGGTACCTGCCTTCATAATAACGAACGCCGAGAAGGGTCGAAATTAACATCCGTCTACCCCTTGACATGTGCAGCGTGAAAAGTTTCCTGAAGATCGAAAGGAAGCTCCAAATGGGCCTGAAGATTAGACTCCATCAAGAACCTTGATTGCTAAAAAGGGCCTGCGAAAAGGAAGAGTGGAATTGCCAAATCACAAGAAGGATCAGAAGTGCGAATATTGTCAAAACCGCGAAATCTTGAATACCAGTCAATAAAGAAACGTCCGCGGCTATTGCACTGATCCATATAACTACCGCGCATCCCCTTGGCATCATACTTCTGCCGAATCATATTATTTTGACGACGAACCTCAGTATTTGACCAACCAGTAAAGATCTCACGACAATGCTCGAAATCCAATGCATTAACCAACTGACTCGACTGACTCCTCCGGGGTGGAACAACTGGTAAAACACCTCCATCAACAGTCATACCTCACTCATACGGAGTTTGAGGTTTATTATGGGGAGGCAGTCTCTACTGTCAAGCCCATCCTGGCTGGAGTTCCTCACAATAAATGCAGCAAAATCATCTTCTTTTGAAATGCGGGTCGTGTGCCAGTCCTGGTGTGCATTTATGGCGTTCGTCATGGTTTCAACGTCGTATCAGTTTTTTTTTATGGCGGAAGGGGAACTGGCGGTCAATATAATTTTATGAGGCGTGCACTTATATATTTCCCTTACTAATGTTCATCCAAGGTCCAATGGATCAGTAGGCCGAGGTCGCATGTGTAGCTACCCGTCCTCTATAGTGGAGTGGGTATGGATTGTGTATACATTGATTTTCTTTCCTCCAATTCGCCGGTATTGACCCTTTCGGGTATAATTTCAGTGGCGGAACCCCCTATTTTTGGCAACCCACAAGCTGCAGTGCCCCCAGGGGATGCAAACTTTAGCTCACACACCAGCCATAAATTATGACTAAGCCGCTGTAGGAGACTTTCTTCTTCTTTCTTCAAGTCCCTAAACTTCCTCTTCTTCCTGCAAAGTGTCGTCTGTATGAAGATGGTACACAGGTGTTGAGTGGGTCATAGCGTGGTTCTGCATCTGCTTATCCCGCATTATGTCTATCTTCAGGTATGAATGTAGAGCTACCAAGCTACTCGGAACAAGCGTTTCATCGACCCCAATCTTCTGCACAGACCGACTAAGTTGGTCCCACTGAAGCCTCGACGCCTCTCCCTCAAATAAGGTGTGCTGTGGTTCATCATCCCGCCACTGATTGCAAGTTGAACATGAAGGTCCTTGTTGTAGCAGCCACGGCCACTCAACAAGCATCAAGTAGAAGCTCAGCTAACCTTGACTTCGGTTCATCCACTCGTCAAGACGGGTCTTTCATTTACTTAGATTCTCGCTTTCCATTTCTCAAGAAAGGAGCGCTTGGCCTCCTGCTTGACTCGTAAAGCCTCTTAGTCGTTGTCCCGTTCTTTGCTTCGAACACCACCGCTCGTCCTTAGCAAATAGCTCGATTGTTGGTGAACGTGCTAATGCGTAAAGAGCCTCCGTCGAGATGAAGCCGTAGGTACTAACAATCTTCAGCGCAACTCTTTCATCTTCTTCCTCTAGTAAGCTATCTTCATTGAGTCGGCCCGTACTGAAGCACCATATAGGAGGATCGACGGTGCGGTGCTCGTCATTATCCTTCATCTGGCTTCCCCTGGCCTTCTTAGGTTTGTCGTCAGGCGGACCTTTGTCGCCTTTTCCGCTGTCTTCAAGAACCCAGATACTTCATCACCTTCTTGGTCGCGATTTCCACATCTTGTTGTCAAACTTTTGACGGGCTGTGAATAGTTTGGCCTCTGTCATTCCTACTGCGAATTTTTAGTCTAGTCCACTCGATCCAACGCGTTACTGCATCTCGAGGCCGGTTTACCCTGCTCTCCACCGCTACCGTAGTTGTTTCGGCAGTGCATACCACTGACTTGTCATCCGCATAGCAGATAAGCTTAACTCCTGTTGGCAGCTTCATCTTAAAATCTCGTTAATTGCATTGCACCACAAGAGTGGCTCAGAAACTGACCCCTGCGGCACTGTGCCAGTAACTGGGCGCTTTAATGTACCATCAGGTGTCTCTGATTGCATTTCTCGACATCTAAGGTAGCTAAGCATGTTTCGAAAGCTGTGATTAGGTGCAAACAATATTCCGTTGTTTTGAGCTCAGATCGAAGCTATCTCTTGCCTGTTAATTCTTAAATCTAATGATCCTAATGAACTGAAAGCGCCAAGTCCTGGTCATTTTTCAGATAAAGGTCCCATAATTTTGTATTTACATCTTTCTGAAATACCTGCACGCCGTTCAAAATATTCGAAGCTTTTATAGGAAACAGCTCAGGTCTAGGAGTGATGGAGTGGTGCGTACATGAACACTCTTCAACAAAGCTCAAAGTAGTAAGTTGCCAAGAAAGAAAGCTGAGAACTCTCTTGACTCATAGGACTCTTTACTAGTGTTCGTTCAAGGTCCCATGGGTCAGTTGGAACGATTAAATAATGCATTCCATCCCTACGAACGAATTTAGGCGATCATTTAGTAAATATATTTGTCAGCTCATTCGATACAATTCTGACGGTGAACGTTTTCAAAATTTTTGCTCTTCAGGTCGGTAAAAGTGGAGGGAGCTGTCATTAAAACGGTTGTCATTTATTAAAAAGAAATAAATGTGACTCGGGAAATACCTAGTAAGAAAACTGATGTCAGTTATTAAAGACTGACAAATGCGACTACGAAAGCTAGCTATAGCTTTTTGTAATTTACGCTCATCTTGATTGGCACAGGAATGCAATATTATTCACGTGAAAGTCGAAGTCGAAGCCATCTCAGTTATGTGGAAGAGAGTCAGGAATCTGATTTTAATTTCGTTCCGTTTCCCGATGAAGTAAAGTGAATAAATAAAGCCTGATGGCGCATTACGTCGCGTCTAGTCTGCAGTATTTATAATTTCGATTTCGTAAAGTATGGTTTCATGCTTAACGACGAAGGACAAAAAGTTTGTCGTTTCCGCAGGAGTCAAGCCCAATTTAATTTAGCATCGACGAATTCGAAATAACTTCACGACGAACCAATACTCTGGTGTATGTGTGTGTGTGTGTGTGTGAGAATAGACAGGAACGAAGAAGAGAACGCATGGTCTATCAGAGTTTGGCGGTACCGGTACGTGAACGTGTCGGTTGCTTCAACCTCACACTCATATCAGAGACTCGAATACGACGATATGAGACTCGTTCGCTGTACCTTAATGAAGAAAGTTTTATTCATCTACGTGCGATTCGCTGCTTAACGCAGAGCGAAGTTTAAAATTAAATATTTAATGTCTACACGACGTCGTTATTACGCTCTTCTTTCTCCCTTTCGTGCTGGAGACGTTTTCTCCCTTCTGCGAACATAAATCGGAATTAGCAATGAGAAAAAATTTGTACTTGCACGAGAAAGTAACGCCGCGCCGTCGGTTTCATGTAGAAATATTCTCTCGAATACCTGAGTTAAGAATGCAAATTTGGAAGAAAGGTTTATGTTGATATGAGCAGGCACTTCCACGTTTGTGAACACCCACTATCGAGCCTCGGAGGCGGTGATATGACTGTCAATAAAACTGCATAATATCTGCGCCGTAAATCATAACAGTCCGAACAATGCACACTACGAATATAGCACGCGCTATCATTAATAGATTTCTCGCATAAATTGAAAATTAAAACCATTTTATCAATTTTCCCCCTTCTTTTTTGTACTCGCTGTAAGCGTATCCAGTAACAAATTATCTCATTTTTTAAATAATTTGAAAGTACCGCGCGCTTTTGTCTACGAACAATGATAGTGGCTGTTGAAAACATACAAGCCGTCAAAACTGTTGTAAATCATTGTTGCGCTTCCTACGACGACGACGAAAACCCTTGTAGTTGTGAAGCAGACTGAAAATTATGATAAATTCACGATTGAATTTTGCCATGAAAAAAGAATCCTTATCAATTTGCCGAAAAGAAATGATTCGGGAATGTTTTTCATCATTATATCGTGTAGAGAATAGCGCGAATATGACTCCACGATATCATTTCGACCTCCTTTAGCTCGTTAACTCATTTTCATTGTCTTCTTCGTTCTACTTACTTCTATCAACTTCTCTCACATCATAAAATATCTTCGTTCTACTCACTTCCGTCAGCTTCTCTAACATTATAAAATAAATTTATGTGATGATATTAAATACTATTGACCTGTGAATGAACGAAAAAATTGATCTCATCATCTCCAACATTAGTCAGTTCTCTCAAACTTTCGGAAAACGCCATTCAAACATCATTCACTAGGTTTTCCGCGAGACCATGGCTTCCCAATCAATTTTCCCTTGTAGCTCTCCTGTGGAACGTCAATTCGAGTGAATGAAGCTTTTTTCCAACTTCCTCCTTTGGGAAAAACATAAGTTCATGGATATTTCTCGCTTCAATTCTGCCTCGATTGCTTATTACACTAGGCAACAATTGAAAATTATTTGAAAATTGCTGAAGTGAGACAGGTTGTATCTAAAAGTATTTTTTGCGCTGATTTCAGAACCGTTTTCCGTTTTTTGATAGGTGGTCGCGTTTTCTTGTTATCACGTAGTTTAGTTGCCGCGCATCGTCGCGAGACGAAGCGTTCCTTATCGAGCGTTGATACTGCTATCGTTGATCAAAGCTCGATAAAGAACACTTCGTCTCACGACGATGCGCGGCAACTAAACAAACTGATAACAAGAAAACGCGACCTCCAATCAAAAAACAGAAAACGGTTCTGAAATCAGCGCAAAAAATACTTCTAGATACAACCTATCTCACTTCAGCAATTTTCAACAAAATTTCAATTGTTACCTAGTGTTATCATTGGCATACATTTTAATCGCACGCCTCAAAAAACGAAATTGCCCGCCTATCGATAACACGGCAAGGAAACAAAATTGACACGCCTAAGAAATGTATTACACGGATAAAAACGAAGTAAGTAGTGCACACATCCTCATATAAGTTGTGCACTCAAGATCCAAAACACTGGAAATCCTATGAAACGGACAAATACACAAAGTAAGTAGTGCACACATCTGATACAAGTTGTGCACACAAAATCAAAACACTCAAAATCTGGTTTATGACTCACACCGCGATTTCTCGTTTGGGCAGTCTTACCCTCCTCCTTTTGTCAGTTGCTTTCATTTCAGTCCTGAAGATGGTTTATCAACCGAAAGCGCTCGTCGTTTAATGTTTTCTGCGGTTTGCATTGTATACTCACCCTTCGGAATAATCTTCCTTTCGCTAATATTAAAACTAAGCCGCTGTTGAAGTCACTCTTCTTCTTCTTCTTTCTTCAAGTCCTTCTGCCTCCTCTTCTTCCTATAAAGTGTCGTCTGTATCTGGATGGTACACAGGTGTTGAGTAAGCCATAGCGTGGTTCTGCATTTGCCTAATCCACTCCTCTTTCTTCATGACTGTGGCTACAAATGCAGACACCTGGTTCCATGCTTCTTTGGAACCTAAAACATGGTGACTGATTAGGTTACTCTTTGATCGTCCCAGTACATCTTTACCGCCGCTGTTCGAGACCACACATAAACATGTAAGAACGCTTTACCGATCTCACGAATTTTTGTGTTGGTAGCGTTGCATCGATACTCGTAGACAGGTTTGGTAGTTGATGTTTTATAAGATAGACAACACTAGTAGATAGTTGTCATTTGATTGCACGTTTTGTACGTGCGTTAAGATATCGGTAAACAATCAGGCGATATTTTTATACAAACATAACCATCCACATGTAGATAGCTTCCAACCACTTTTGCATTCATTTTGATTCATTTTGAAGCGCTACTGATTGATACTGCATATGAACCGTAGGCCTACTTTGTTCAATGAAATTCAATTTCATGGAAGGAATGAGAGGTAGACATGAAATCAAAATCAGCTCGTTCAACGAAAAGATGTTCTTCGAGCAAAAGATAATTCAGGAATTTATTTTTCGGACATGAATACATTCGGGCGATGTTTCCGGATTTATTTTTTCGAGCAAAGTTTTTTCGAGCATTGGATTTCTGGAAAAATTTCTTCGGGTAAATATCGATGTATTCTCTAAAAACCCACTCAGCCAACGAATTTTCTGGCTCTTCACATACTCGAAAATATGTCAACTTTCCCCGTCACGATGCTGTGGATAAAGCAGCCATATAAGCTATTTCATTACTGAAAGTATCAGGTCGCACATCAATTCCGGCTGAAGACACTATGCCCTTCAATCTTCTTCCTGAGAGAAACAGTCCAATAACGAATTATTATGGAAAATCAAAATTAAACCTCTAATTTCGTCAATATCTCACCGTCATTCCAGACGAGAGGAAGATTAGGCCACCCTTGCCACACTCACACATACCTTCTCACAAATCTCGCTCCTCAATCGTGTTCTCATTACCACAATGAGAATCTAACTGTAGATCTTGTTTTTACAGGTTCTGTTTTACAACCTACACGACCTGTCCTCAAAATACCATCTAATACCAGCTCTTCACTAAAAACCAAGTCCGATACCATCGACTCAAGTTTAACTTATCTACGTCAATTTCACGACCACATATGACATATACTTTCAACATTGATTACTCTCAACCCCAACTTTCTTTCTTTCTTTCCTGGGGATCGCGACTCTAAGAGATCCAGCGTAATCGAAAATAGGCAGTATTGAAGCGTCGCCCAAGAGATAACAAATGAGCGTCACATCTTTAAGAATCGCAAACGCTCCTCTGGAGACGTGACCTACCCAGGGATCTCCAGAGAAGGTCTGATCGAAAATAATACCCAGATTTTTGACGATTTGTTGGACCCCTGTTAACAAACGTGTGGGCTGTAGCGAGTTCAGGTAAATATTCTGTACCGGATGTCTCGAGCTCACCATAATTGACTTTGTTTTAGAAGGATTCAGTGTGAGACCGTGAGTCACGCGCAGCTAGGAGGTAAGAAGAATATTAGAGTTGAGGAGGTCGATTGCTTCAGTTAATTGTTTATAATCCATGTTACACCAAGCAAATAGCCCACGAGTACGGTTGTAATGCTCGTTAAAGAATCATTTGTTTTTCTGTAACTAAGAGAATTGATTTTCACTATCTTCCTTCCTCATCAAAGACGATTACGACGTGACATGGTTTCGAACTAGGCGAAAAAAGAAATGGGTATGCTTTCGATTTCTTACATGACGAAAAACCGTAGAAGTTGCGAAATCATTCGAATTGCATCCGTTAGACCTGCAGCACATCTAATAACAGCTAAAAACATCATATCGCGTACAGAAAGGAATGAGTTAGAAGAAGTTTTACCCTGGACTGCATGATGCTTCCTATGGAAGCAATTTCGTATATTCGTTGCGAAATGTCAGGTGTCGTCATTATAAGTTCTCTCCGTTTTTAGAGGTAGTGTATATCGCATATATGCAATAATATACATATATGCACGTACATGTAGTAGACTGTAACTGGCGAGCTGGAATTTGTGTGCAAAATACTACTATTATACAAGATATATACGCTCTTCTACACTATTACATAGAGTGCTTTTCAATTTGTCCCTCCTTTCGCAGAGTATCTGTTATAATGTGGCCAAACTTCATATATCCGAGGGGATCATGAAACCGTATAATTCAACAACAAATATACCCCTTCCGCTATGTGACCAAATGAAAAAAAAAACTTCTTTCTTTATACTACGTGTGCTGGTAAAAATTGCGAAAAATTTTCTGTTTTGCGTTCACAAAAAAAAAGTACCGCAAAACTTCATACCTGTATAAGGGTCACATTGACGAGTGATAGAAAAAAAAAAAAGGACATCGTGAAAGTTTGATGAAATAGGCTATGCTTGTGGAATATTTTTCCGTATACGGTATATAGTTAATTTTATTCCATAAAACTAGCGACTATGTTGGTCATCGTGTGACGTTTTACATTATTGTCGGCAATTATCCCGTATAGTGTTGGGGAAAAAAACAGGTAGAAAGAAAAATGATGGCGTACGAAATGAGCAAAAATATATTCGTCGTTGCTGTACACATCGCGTGTAATGGTTTCATTTTAAATCTCCCTTTCCCCCGCATAATAAGAAGGCGCGCATCCTGGCACAAAGAACTTTGTTAAGCAAATGCAATATCATAATTTTACAAATATTATTGAGGGTTTTGTTTCGCTTAAAATTTAGCTTCAGCTGCACGACCTTCCGTCGAATGAATTTTAGTTATAAACCAGAAAATTATTTTGATCGAAATCTATTGCATCCTTTTAACATGCAATTGGGAAAGCAAAACGTACAAAACGTGTCCAAGTGTAATTCATAGCAAACCAATTGTGATTGTATTATATCGTAAATATCAAGACTCGTATCAACTTTGCTTAGTCACTCACTGCACGAGGTTGGGGTCCATGAATCGTTTGCTCCTAGTAATCTCCCTGGTTGTGACCATAATAGGTTCCGAAGAAGCATAGAACTAGAAGGACAGTATCTCTCTCACTGATCGTCAAGTTCAGGTAATTCACAGGGAATCCTCTGACTGTAAATGTTATGTACTTAAGAAGAAAGAAATTTGGCTAACATATCGTTGTACAAATGAAAACTCGTTCCAAGTAAGTTTTACGGACGTCGATATGTTTAACTGTAATTTGAAGGATTGTAATAATTCAATCAGCATTGTACACCCGAGATGATGACCAAGATTGTCATACGCTTAGCCTAACATACAGTCGATTGATAACTTTTGATAAGCTTCTGTACATGAAGGTCTTTACGCGGTAACTGTCCTTAGCTTACTTTTTCACATTTTGTCATGAATAACATCCACTCATCAATAATAATATATTTCTGCCGGATACAGTAGCAAAAGCCTACTTCCTCTTTACAAGTCTCCAGTTCGATCAATCTTGCGACATACCACTTCCCCTCTTTAAACCTTTCACTCTTGGAATCAGTTCAAATTTCTGCCATCGGCATCTTTACCGGTAACTTTTGAACCAGTCCTGCCCGGAGCCTGCACACGGAATCAAAATACCCCTGACTGCTTTACCACTGTCTCAAACTGATAGCTAATTTTCACACCTTCGTCCTTCGCCCTTCTCAGTCTCCATGAGCCAGGCCCGTAGGGAGCCACAGCCGGGCCTGGAAACTGAATGTAAAATGTTCATTATTCGCCCGTTTCTTATGTATTTTTGATGTAGAAATATCGTAACAAAATATTTAACGGCTTGATGACGTCACAACCGGGTATACTCTTAGGCTCGGAGACGATGATGTCACAAGATGATGACGTCAATAAGGTTAAGCGTGAGAACGTCACAAGTTGATAACGAACAAGTTTTTCATAAGAAAAACTAACGGGTTCTTTAACGAAATTGAACAAAGGGTATGTTTTATGACGCATGTGGGATCTGAAAAATGTTGACGTACTAGATCTATGGCATCATCAAATTGTGACGTCACAGGCCCGGACTTTGGAGCTATATATAATAGGAGGGGGACTTGGAATACCTTAGAAGGGCATTCTGAGTCTTATGGTGCATATCTGGCGCATTGAAGGGGCTAAGTATATTGGTGTCAGAAGCATTGCATATCCAGTTACTTGAAGGGGCTACCTTTCAAGCTATATACACCGACCACCAAGCTATATATGATAGGAGGGGGACTTGGGAAAATTCGTGAACTCCGAGCATTGCCGGCCGAACGGACGGTAGACGTTTTTTTCAAAAAACTACCCGATGAAACAGGTTTCCTATTACGAACTAATCTATGGCGTGATCAAATTGTGACGTCAAAAACCCCACCTCAAGCTATATGTGATAGGAGGGGGACTCAGGAAAATTTCGACCGTCGAGATATGTATAATAGGAGTAGTCCATGGGCCATACTGAAAAATGATCACTTTTGGTACAACTTGGGGGGACAAAACGCCACTTTAGGGGTTGTTAGTATATACCATACTAAGCACAAAAAACGATGATAGACATCTGAAAAGGACAGCAACGCAAAATGGCAGCCATTTCAAAATGACGTATTAATTTTGCACTAAAAGTGAAATATCTTGCTTTCAAATGATCGGATTTTATTCTTGTTTTTTTTAAAGTTATAATTTTCATGATTTATAACTTTTATGTATCTTGCATGTATGAGGCGTAAATTCGAGTTAATAATTTTTTTGGTTCATAAAAGCTGTACATTTTCAATCACAGTGCTTGTAAAACGTCCGGAAACGTAAAACGACTTATTACAAGATTTATTCGTCGAAATGATATCTTTCGATTGGTTTTCATTTCATCAAGATCGGCAAATTTGCGGCGGAGAAAACTAACAAAAAATGAAAGCGAGAATAAAACAAATTGTCGCCTCATCATTAGTTGATTTCAATTTTTCTACTTCTATTTGAAGTTTTACGCTTTCGTTCAAAAGAGACTCATAACTGAAATTGTCTGGGGCCGCATAAACTCTATTATCTATAATGAAAAATTTTTATGATACTCTGAATTCACGTTCTAGATCGCGTTTCCTGTGTTTTTTTTTGTCATTTTGTGCTCGGAAACTTCAGCAGGATCTAAATAACTGAGAAATTTTTCTTGCAAAGAGACCAGAGATACAACGGTGGGATAAGAAAATATATTGTGTCGAATATATCGAAAAAGTTCTTCTCAAGCATTTTTTTCTTGGATCACTAGACGCTGCAAGTGGGATCGATGTTTTCTCCTTCTCAGTAATTTTTATAACAAGTCGGGTGGTAATGCACAACCACTGCGACCAGCTCGCGAGACGTGATTGCAAGAATTTGTGAATCTGCTTTCCTCGTTGAAATTTCTCGAAGCGTCTCATCTACTCTCACTTCTCTACGCGTCTGTTGAGGCGATATTACAAATAATACATACTGTGGGTTCTTCACGCACCTGCACCTCTAATGTAACCCTTTTACTCTCGCCACCACTGTTTATACACATAAGGCGAATTATAACTTTCTTCAACTCAACTGGTACAGTCTCACTTGAAAAATGTTCACACAAAGCGCTTCAACTCCATGTATTCAATTTACTCGCACTGATTCCTCAAAACCATACATAAATGATTCAATTCACGCGACAGATTCCTTACATTTCACTCACTTAGTTCAAGTATTCGCGTATTTGTAGGTGTTTGAACTCACAAAAATCAAATGTCATGAAATATCTAAACAATACAAAAGGTAACGCTTCCATCATAATAAATCAAATAATGATGTGACTTGCACAGAATTCTAGTTACCAGTGCAGCTGCGGTAGCACGTTACAACGTGTCCGCGTATCTGCGCGCGCGTCGAAGTTGTCGCCTTGCACTGCGTCAGTGTTGCATAAATAAGATTCCCCACATCATTGTAAAACCACTTTTATTCGTTTTCTCCGCGGCAAATTTGCCGATCTTGATGAAATAAAAACAAATCGAAAGATATCATTTCGACAAATAAATCTTGTAATAGGTCATTTTACGTTTCCGGGCAATTTACAGCTCTGTGATTGAAAATATACAGCTTCTATGAACCAAAAAAATTATTAACTCAAATTTACGCCTCATACATGCAAGATACGTAAAAATTATAAATGATCAAAATTATAGCTCACACGTTAAGCTTTCATAATTATAAAAAAAAACAAAAATAACATCCGATCATTTGAAAGCGAGATATTTGACTTTTAGTGCAAAATTAATACGCCATTTTGCGTTGCTGCCCTTTTCAGATGTCTATCATCGTTTTTTGTGCTTAGTATGGTATCTACTAACAACCCCCAAAGTGGCGCTTTGTCCCCCCGAGTGTTACCTCGATTCCATATGGGCCCCGGTCAAGAGCGGAACTTGGACAATTTTTGAACTCCGAGCTTTACTGGCCGACCGGAAAGCGGACTTTTTTTTCGACCCGCCTGATAAAAAAGGTTCGCTGTTGAAGACTATATGATAGGAGGGGGGACTCAGAATACCTTAAACAGAATTTCCGAGTTTTATGGTGTTTGTAGTGTTGCATATCTGGCTCATTGAAGGGGCTATGTATATTCGTGTCAGAAGCATTGCATATCCAGTTGCTCGAAGGGGCTATCTTTCAGGCTATATGCACCGACCACCGAGCTATCATGAGGGGGAATCAAAAAATTTTATTTTCGAGCTCTGAGCTTTGTCGGCAGACCGGACGGCGGAATTTTTTTCCGGAACCCCCCCCCCCCTTTTTTTTTTTTTTTTTTCCTGTTAAAATATAACACGTAGTCCAATATTATACAGACCATTAAACTAAAATGGCTCACACTAAGTAGTGTATCAGTGTAGAAGTAAGGTTGAAGGAGGACTAATTAGGCTAAAAGTGCAAAACTAGGATGGCCCACAAATACTGTTGGAGCTAATCATAAAGCTGAGGTGATGGCGTCTTGATTATGACAACGTATTCAGATAATAGAAATTGAAAGATTTATTTGTCATAATACCAAGACGAAATGTTGGATTGGGAATGATAATGGGAAATATATAAGTGCGCGCCTCATAAAATTATATTGACCGTCAGTTCCCCTCCAGCCATAAAAAAAAACTGACAGGACGTTGAAACCATGATGCACACCAGGACTGGCACACGACCCGCATTTCAAAAGAAGATGATTTTGCTGCATTTATTGTGAGGAACTCCAGCCAGGATGGACTTGACAGTAGAGACTGCTTCTCCATAATAAACCTCAAACTCCTTATGAGTGAGGTATGACTGTTGATGGAGGTGTTTTCCCAGTTGTTCCACCCTGGAGGAGTCGGTCGAGTCAGTTGGTTAGTGCATTGGATTTCGAGCATTGTCGTGAGATCTTTACTGGTTGGTCAAATACTGAGGTTCGTCGTCAAAATAATATGATTCGGCAGAAGTATGATGCCAAGGGGATGCGCGGTAGTTATATGGATCAGTGCAATAGCCGCGGACGTTTCTTTATTGACTGGTATTCAAGATTTCGCGGTTTTGACAATATTCGCACTTCTGATCCTTCTTGTGATTTGGCAATTCCACTCTTCCTTTTCGCAGGCCCTTTTTAGCAATCAAGGTTCTTGATGGAGTCTAATCTTCAGGCCCATTTGGAGCTTCCTTTCGATCTTCAGGAAACTTTTCACGCTGCACATGTCAAGGGGTAGACGGATGTTAATTTCGACCCTTCTCGGCGTTCGTTATTATGAAGGCAGGTACCATGTAGTCTTGAACTCAGATTTATTCAAGAAACGGTTGGGCTTTGCCGTTGTAAATTATTTGATAACTTATATTTGTTAATTGCCTTAATATGTATCAATATTGTAATGTCTTTATGAAATATAATATGGTGATGGTAAAAAAAAAACTCCACTTGGAATACTGCCTTGAGGCTTGTGCTGACTTGTCAATAACCAAAGCATTCTATTATCTCCTTTCCTGTTTCTTCTTCCTGTATCAGGTTTAATTACTTGATATATTATAGTTGAATGAATTAAATGTGGATCGCATACTGTTCTGCATGTTCCTAGGTGTGCACTATATGGGAATGTGTGCACTACTTACTTTGTGTATTTGTCCGTTTCATAGGATTTCCAGTGTTTTGGATCTTGAGTGCACAACTTATATGAGGATCAACCCCTTGACTGTGGTAGGGTTGTAAAACGCGGGTCTGAATCCAAACGGGCGGAGGGCCCAACCCAATTGGAGGGAGAACTTTCCCAGGAAAGGGAGGCTGATCCAATGCAAACGAAGATCACGGATCGTGTCTCGGGGGAGGGAGGTGGTGGAATCAAGAATACTCCTCGTAGCTTTTCTCCGAATCATCACGTCAACATCGACATTGACCCCATTCACTCTGGCCAGGTTTTTCATTGTGAGTAATTCTTTCTTGAAGGCAGCGTGACTCAAAGTGATACGAGTCAATCTGTGAACTAGGGTATTAAAGGCAGCCATCTTATGAGCAACAGGACAAAACGAACCTCCGTGGACTAAAATATCGATCCTAGTATCTTTCCTGTAAATTCCAAACACATGGATACCGTCTATCATAGATATCGATAGATTCAAAAAGTTGATGAAAAATACCACTATTTCCAAAGTAAATTTTACGGAAGGGTACTAGGAATTGAGATACTTTAATTGTGCCAATAGTGGATATGATTAAGCAACACCTGGTTCGAGTAAAAGAGGTCAAGTTCAAACTAGAACATGAAAATTTCGGAGATGAGAGAGACTAAAGGTGATCCAATAGGGATCCTTACTTCATCAGGGAACTCGAAAAATTTCCCTTCGAATTTACAATATTTGGAGGACCAGCAAAGATTCAGGTGATCGAAAAATTCTTGAAACTCATTGTGAGGAAGTTGGCATTGACAAGTAGCTCACCCATACGCTGGATAGTAGCAGCCTTAGGAATATTCGCGAACAAACTAACAATATCAAACGAGTAGGTGGTCGTTCCCGGGGGAAGACTTATACCCTTCAGGATGTCAGTTAAAGAGGCCGAATTCAAAACCAAGTGAGGAGATTCAAACTCAATGCGATGTTTGAACCAACGGTCCAGGAATTTGGCAAGGAGATAGGTGGGAGAGGAGATGAATGAAACCACAAGTCGCATCGGGATATTATTCTTATGCACTTTGAGCAGCCCGTAAAGGAGGGGGGCATGTGGTTAGGAACAAGGAGGGCTTTTTTCATAGCTGGAGTTTTGATAATAGCCTCGCACTTGTTGATGACACTCCTAACTTCTTTAACGTGCTTAGGGAAGCTGAAATCCTCACTCTCTTTAGCACCACACTGCTGGAGCACTTCGTGGACCTTAGAAGCATAGGCGGATTTCTCCATCACCACAACAGCTTTGCTATTGTCAGCCTTAGTGACGTTTAAATCTCCCTCCTCAATGTTCCTCTTTAGACCTTGGATCACTCCTCTCAAATTTTCTAAGTTGTGTCTGGTTATTGTTATAGTTTTTATACGGGAGGAGGGGGGTGTACTACAGTTTGTCGGCTTCTTAGAACATGAGGTTTCGCCTAGTAGATTCTTCCAACACTGATCTTGTAGATACTAATGTTGAAGGAAACAAAATTGATGCATACGCAAACCGCATCCGCTCCACAATGTTGGACGGGCAGCTGCAGATGCGGAACAAGCGATATTTAACTTTAAGAAATCAACATTTCACCTTCCGGTAGTACAGTCTCCGCGTTGGTTACTTGCAGAGCCGGTGGCTTTTTTGTGAATGCCCATTCGTATGTTCAGCCGTACTTATTATTTATTTTCCTACAGTTAAAAACAGGAGGGAGGGGATAGTTTCCCGTTTTATTCGTATTTCGGAATCAAATTAAATTACCAACCGCAGCACGAAGCAATCCTCTTGAAAGAATTATTATCTGACGCTGCCTCAGTAAATTTCCGGAACGAGCGAGAAAAGAAAAACGTTCTGCAGTTTGCCCCTTCAAAAATTATTGCACATCTCGAGGTAATTGACGCACGAACATCAATTTTCTTCGAAGTCGATATCAGCAAAAATGACAAGTACCACTACAAGGTATTAAATTGAAATTTGAAAATTTCTTGTTGCCGGAAAAATTAGGTTAAACCTCCGTTGGCAAATTGATGAATGACGTTCGAACTATTCGTGACTTTTTAAAAAGTTTTGCAAAGAAACCTTACTGCACTCACTCTAGAGGACAAAAGATAATATCATTGACGCGATTATGTACGCTTTTTACCGCACTACTAAGTGATTGAGTAGTGGATAATGTCAGAAATTTTTCCTCTTTCTTGTGATCCATATGGAAATATTTTTAGTGATATATTTATGTGGTATCTTTATATTCTCGTAGGATTTTTTTTCTCTTGATCATTTATTCAAATTGCTCCTTACTTCTGATAATCAATTTTGTTCATGAAGTGAATGAGTTTACATTATGACAAGAGTAGTAAGATGACACTTCAAAAGCCGTACAGATTGAACTTATAGGCATTGTTTGTTCTTTCATTTTTTTAAATCAGCAAATGTAAGCGGAATGCCTTTGTTTTCAAGCATCAGATATCTTTTAAGCGTATCTCTTGATGACCATCTGTCCATCTTCGTGAGGCGTCGGAATCAGTGAAAGGCGTACGAAAAAAATGTCGCGTCGAGGGACACGAGTGTAGGGAATTACGAAACTATATTCATTAGCTTGTTTTCCAAAGTGGAAAAAGAGCTAGGAAATTTTCAAGAAAATACGTTTATCAGCCTCCACCACATTACTTACGCAGCTGGACTGAGGTCACAATGCGTATTTTCAGATTAGGTAATGGCTCTAAAATACGTTTACGCTAATGCTGGTTGTGTTGCTTCCTGAGGGCTCTCACTCGTTGAACTGCTTTCCTTTAGAAGAAAATCGATCGCTTCTTAGAGAAAGGAAGGAGAGAAAAAAAAAAAAAAAAAAAAAAAACGTTTGACACTTGATACGAAATTTTGACAATGGCCTATCGAATTTTAGCACGAGGATACATAAACTTAAATCGAAAGATGATTTATCTGTTCTTTTCTTACGTGTGTTGTCACCAAACCCTTCACGTTATAATGAACTTTTTAATTTTTTTTATTTATCGATACAGCTCTAAATTGAGCCTTTAGTTAAATTTTGCGAAATGGTTGAATTAAACTGAAAACTTCGATATTAGTGAATAATGGAAGGTTTTTCTTTTGTTTCTTTTGTAAAAACTTTTAATTCCTTGAGACAGTCTTTTGCTTGACGAGCATAACAGCAGCACCTAATAATTATAAGTCTGTGTGGTTTTTTAACTTCGAAAAAGAAAAACAAACAAAAAAGAAAAACAAACCTTGGTTATGAACGCACTTTAACGAAATGAAAAGCCATTGATCTGGACAATTAGATACGTGAAAAGAACGAAAAAGTTTTCATAATCCACTTTAATTCAACTTGAAAATCGTATTTTTTTTTTCGAGAAAAAACGAAGACGCCTTACTCGTCCGTATTCTAAAATATTTCAGCAACTTACCATCATTGAGGTCAGACGCTCTCATTTGTACATCGTATGAAACCGTGTAAACAATATTCTCATCAGCTTACCTGGAAAGTAAAAAATGATAATTTTTATAAAAATCGTAATTATTAATTGAATGACAACTATATTATTCAAGTAGATAAATTTGGAACACGATTCGAGTATTTTTACCATAGTCTTCTTTTTGAACAAGAAATGATCTGTATGATTCTTTACAAACCTATCCGCTTTATTTATACCATCTTTTGACAAGGACTTTTCCTCGTCGAACTTCTTGGGGCGAAGTATACCTAAACCCCACCGATGCAATGGTAAGGAAAATATCGACTTCGACTCGTGGTCGAATGTCAAGAGCCGAGTTTATTGAACTGCCATGGAATTATAATATTATGAAATTTACTTGCAAAACTTTTTATAAACCATTTTAATGTTGCATAAAAAATCGGCGAATAGTCTCATCCAACAAAACGCCGTCCACCTTTTTACTTGACTTCAAATTTGGTGTACAAATAATTCTTCATATCAACAAAACTTATTCTGGTCCTGTTCAAGTGACTCATTTGATCTGTGACTCAGAATGATAATAAAGAGACCAAACAATATTCCTAACTTTTTCAATGGCTACGAATACGAGCGACTTTCTTCTTTAATATTCCCTCGAGGTAACTAACGGGTTAAAATACAATTTAAGATTATCATTTTTTATGGATATGATCGAGATAATCAATTATCATCTGACCTCGTTTGAAACCATTACTACCTAATTCAATAATGTTTGAATTACTAAAGTACAAAGTTCGTATAATCTCCAAAGAAAAACTTTTTTACACTGACAATCAGGAACTGAACGTACTAGTAGAAATTTTATAAGAGGATCAATGCTTAACTCGGTAATTTATTAAACCCTGGAGATAAATTAGGGTTTTACTTAATTCCAGTTAATGTCTACATTAACCACTATATCTATCAAGTGGGTCTGTGAGCACTGAGACTGTAAGACGAATATCTCCTCTTAACCCTTGTAAATATCGTCTCTGATGTATGGTACTTCGCTACTAACGTTAGGAGTTTTGTTTCATTAAATTTGTTAACGTTCCCATTGTGGGATAAATGAAACCATCCAGAAAAATTCTTACACAGGCTTTTTTTGTACGACTTGAAATTACATGAATCGCCAAATCAATTCTTTAAATTTTTTAGTCCACGGCCACAGCATGTCATTGTCGTACCAATGCTAGAAGTTGATTCAAAGATCTCAAATGCACAAGCCTGCTTGATTATTCAGCTGACAAGAGTACTTTTTGGGTATATCCTGTCAGAAGTTGTATCGCTACTGAGGAACCAGTGTTGCCATTTTTTATGAATTTCAGATTGTGCTGCTAAATTTTCATAACGTTATGCTGCACAATGGAGCACAATGAACCGGGTCCAAAAGTAGACATGTTTTTTTTTCTCTCTGAAACATGTTTTTTTCTCGGAATGTTGTGCTATATTTTCAAGGCGGTGCCAGAAATGTGCTAATAATTTACCGAATATGCTGAAAATTATGCTAGATGTCAGATTTAAGATTTTGGATGTTGCCAGGCACACACTTATGCCAGATCTGGTACTCATTATGTCATTTAAATTGGCAACATTGTGAGGAACTTTACAATTTTTTATTTTTTTTTATTTTTACAAGCTTTTAAGCTACGCTTTGGGCTATTAGCTTGATATACAGGATTACATTAAAGGTACAGTCATCTTAAAGGCTAATTTTACTATAATTTTATAGATAGTTAAAGGTTTTAAAGTAGAGATAAAAGTTCGCCTGACGTTAGGTATTGTACGAGTTCTGTGTATCCGTATGAGGTGTCATTTTTGAGTGCTTGTATTCTAGAGTGGGGTATGTTTAGTGACTTTCGTAAAGTTGTAAGTTCAGGGCATGTAAAAATATGGTTTATGTCTATTGTATTGAAGAGACATTTTGGACAGTTGGGTGGTTCTGAAGGTGTGAGTGGGTGAGTCGAGTGTGTCCTATTCTGAGGCGGGTTAGAACGGATGTTTCTTTTTTAGATGGTCTGCAAGCTGTGGGTTTGAGAGGGTTAGCCTTGATAGGGAGAGGTTTGTTTTCAAGTTGGTTAGACCATAGGTAAGACCATTTTTTAAGTATTTTGGAGCAGTGGTGGTTTTTGATATAAGACGCTGGAATTTTCTATGACAGGGTCACGGAGTTGAACTGCTTTGTCTACTATATCGCTCTGTTTGAGTCCTATGTGTAGAGGAATCCACACCAAGGTTACGGATGATGTAGCATGTGTTATGATGTCGATGATGGTGTGGATTCTTTGAATGATGGGGTTTTGCGAGGAGATATTTTGGATGGCTGAAAATGATGATAAAGAGAAATATATAAGTGCACGCCTCATAAAATTATATTGACCGCCATTTCCCTTCCCGCCATGGAAAAAAACGGACACGACGTTGAAACCATGAAGAACGCCATAAATGCACGCCAGGACTGGCACACGACCCGTATTTCAAAAGAAGATGATTTTGCTGCATTTATTATGAGGAACTCCAGCCAGGATGGGCTGGACAGTAGAGACTGCCTCTCCATAATAAACCTCAAACTCCTCATGAGTGAGGTATGATTGTTGATGGAGGTGTTTTCCGAGTTGTTCCACCCCGAAGGAGTCGGGCGAGTCAGTTGGTTAATGCATTGGATTTCGAGCATTGTCGTGAGATCTTCTCTGGTTGGTCAAATACTGCGGTTCGTGGTCAAAATAAGATGATTCGGCAGAAGTATGATGCCAAGGGGATGCGCGGTAGTTATATGGGTCAGTGCAATAGCCGTGGACGTTTCATTATTGACTTGTATTCAAGAGTTCGCCGTTTTGACAATATTCGCACTTCTGACCCTTCCTGTGATTAGCCAATTCCACTCTTCCTTTTCGCAGGCCCTTTTTGGCAATCGAGGTTCTTGATGGAGTCTAATCTTCAAGCCATTTGGAGCTTCCTTTCGATCTTCAGGAAGCTTTTCACGCTGCACATGTCAAGTCGTAGACGGATGTTAATTTCGACTCTTCTCGGCGTTCGTTATTATGAAGGCAGGTACCATGTAGTCTTGAACTCAGATTTATTCAAGAAGCGGTTGGGCTTTGCCGTTGTAAATTATTTGAAAACTTATATTTGTTAATTGCATTAATATGTATCAATATTGTAATGTCTTTATGAAATATATGGTGATGGTAAAAAAAAAAAAAAAAAAAAAAAAAAACTCCACTTGGAATGCTGTCTTGAGGCTTGTGCTGACTTGTCAGTAACCAAAGCATTCCATTTTTTTCTTTCCTGTTTCTTTTTCCTGTATCAGGTTTACTTACTTGATATATTATAGTTGAATGAATTGAATGTAGGTCGCACATTGTTCTGCATGTTCTTAAGTGTGCACTATATGGGAATGTGTGCACTACTTACATGGTGGTGTATTTGTCCTCTTCAATAGATTTTGAGTGTTTTGATTTTGTGTGCACAACTTGTATCAGATGTGTGCACTACTTACTTTGTGTATTTGTCTGTTTCATAGGATTTCCAGTGTTTTGGATCTTGAGTGCACAACTTATATGAGGATGTGTGCACTACTTACTTCGTTTTTATCCGTGTAATACATTTCTTCGGCGTGTCAATTTTGTTTCCGAGGCGTGTTATCGATAGGCGGGCAATTTCGTTTTTTGAGCGTGCGGTTAAATGTATGCCGATGATAACGAGTCTGCAATTATGAGATAATGTTTGTTTTGAGTGGAAGTGGATGTTTTTTCTAGGCATTTGAGAATCGCGAAAAGTTCTGCAGTGTATACTGAGGCTGAGTTTTGTATTCGAAAGCTGAAGAGAGAATAATTATTGATTGAGAAGGCTATCCCAGTTTTATTGTGACGTTTTGAACCGTCTGTAAAACAAAGGATGTGTGAGTGGTGGTTTTTTAAGAAATTTCCAATTTCTTTTTTGAGCTTTGTGTTCAGAGTGGAAGGTGAGAAGTTGGTGAATTCGTCTTGGAAATTAGCTGTGTGTAGTTCCCATGGAGGGATGGAGTTGAAGATAGGAAGTGGAGGGTCGAAGGTGAATTTTTGTTCGTTACTTCGTTCCAGGTTGAGTTTCATGTGTTTTGTGGTGTCCAAAGAGAAATTTTCTATGTTGTTGGGGAGGAAAAAATGGTCGAAAGTCGGTGTGTTTGGGTTCGAGGATATGTTGGTCAGAAAAGAGGTCGTATCTGTCGGTGGTATTCGAGAGGAGGTTCGCTAGCTTCAGCGCAAAGGCTGAGGCTAGGGCTTGTTCGAAAAGAAGCTAGCGCAAGGCGGAGAGATGAATTTTGAATTGGGTCTAAAGTTGAGAGAGCTGGTTTCTTTGCAAGTCCATAAATTGGGGCCCCGTAGTCAAGCTGTGAGCGGATCAGCCTGCGGTATAATTGTTATAAAATTTTGCTGTTGCACCCTGTGCTACGATGCGCGAGATATTTGAGGACATTCAGAGTGCGATTACATTTTCCTTTAAGGTATTTAATATGTGGTATCCAGGTTGAAGTTTGATCGAATATGAGGCCGAGAAATTTTGTTGTATTAAGGATGTGAATTTGTTTTTTGTTTAGTGTGAGGGGAGGTATATTTGTGATAGGTCTTTTGTGGCGGAAAATTATTAGGTGTGTTTTCTTTTCTGAAAAACGAAAACCGTTTTCTGATACCCAGTTTGATAGGTTGTTGAGGTTATCTTGGAGAAGGCGATGTGCTCGGCTTGGTAATTTGGATTTGACGGATATACTATAGTCGTCTGCGTAGAATATTTGGGTAAGAGGGGGTTGTATGTTGTTGGTTATATCGTTTATGGCGACCATGAACAGGAAGACGCTGAAAGGCTGAATACCGACCCTTGAGGAACGCCATTTTGTATGCTGTGAGGTGATGAAGTCTTATTTTGGATCCGTACAGTTATGAGTTTATTTTCAAGGAATGTTTTGAGGATGTTAGGGAGGTTTCCGCGTAGACCATGGTTGTATAGTTTTTGGACAATAAGATACCTCCAGACTCGCGGGAAGGCTTGCTCAAGGTCAAAAAATATTGTGTACAGGCTTGATTTTGATATGTGTGCGTCTTGAATATAGTATTGTAAGTCGGCTAGAGCATGGGTGGTGCTTCTCTTCTTACGTGATCCGAACTGATATTGTGAGATAAGGTTGTTTGATTCAAGGTACCATATTAGTCTCTTGTTCAAAATTTTTTCGAAAATTTTTCCCATAATGCTGGTTAATGCTATGGGACGGGTAGGATGTGATTACTAGTGGGTCAGAACCAGGTTTAAGTATTGGAATAATGGTACCTAGTTTCCAGTTGTTAGGGTATTGACCTTGTTTGAAACTGAAATATTAGTTTTTATAGTCCAACAATGTGATCTGATTGGCTACAATAATACTGTGTCGTGATTGGTTCATCCGCATTTGTGATGCGTTTCTATTTCTGTCGTCCTATTGGTCGGTCCTGTTCTTCTGTCTTCAACAATCATCAAGCCAAATAATCTTTCGTTGTCGAACGTGATTACATTGTTTAAGAGGTTAGCTTTTCTCCTCTTTGCCTTTGCAAACTCCCTCTGTTCCCGAAGTTTTTTTTCTCTTCATACGATTTTCTTCATAATATGTATGACCTCAAATATTCCTTCACCATTGTGCTGTTCTTCATTGTAGTGTTTGCCAAACAGTGACTTGCTATCTTTTTTCCCCTTGATATTTTGGGCTCCTGTCGAACTTCGTACCAGTCTCACCAATGTAGATGCATTCGCACTTTTCGATACTCAACTTGTACACTCCGCTCAAGCTTACCTTGTCATTTTGCTCCGGCTGGTCGTCGCTTATCCTTTTCACCATGGGTAAGTTGGTATGGATACCCACATTTATATCATAACCGCTAAACCCATTTATTTCTTATGTATGGTACTGATCTAGAGTACTTTCTCCCTATGCTGTCTTGCGTTCCCTTCTTTGCTTTCATTTTCTCGAGGATTGCCTCAACCACATCTTTAGAGTGGGTGATAGCTGCTGTAATCTACTTTATTATCTCAATTTTTCTCCTCTTCCCTTCATTAGTTAACTTTTTCGTAGGGTGGTGGTGAGAGTCGTTTCAGATGATGGCGTCGGTGTGCGTTAGCTTCCTGTCGATTCAGTATGAGTGTTAGGTCCTAATAGTTGGTAATCTCATTGCCTTGATTCGAGAAGTTTTGGTCAAACGCACTTTTTGTGTGTGTAGTCGTCTTTCTCCATAATTGCCGCACTGCCTTTGTCAAGATCAGGTTGTTCTGTCGGATCTTCTGTAGATTTGTGATCTCCCTCTGTATTACTTGGGCTCTGCCATTGGTGCGGCACATATTCTCCTTGATATTCAACAGTACTTTCTCTATTTCTGGTTCGGGCTTCTGGTCTCAGAGCTATATTTTATGGTTTGGATTACTTTTTGTTTCTCCTTCTTCGTTTTCATTTCTCTTCATTCATTTTTTCAACGAACTTACAAGTTGGGATCTTCCGTGTAAAGATTAAAAGTGTTTTATTGCGGTATCAATAAGTGTCTTTTTCATAACTGTCAAAGAAATGTCGGGTCGGAAAATTTGTGTGTCGGAAAAATGTCGTGTCGGAAATTCGTAGTCGGAAAAATGTCGTAGAACCGAATCCGGTATCCTTTTCTCGGGGGGCATCTTCACCGGTCCGAGGTTGATGACGTCAGCAACTTAAGGTTACTTTTAACTTGGAACCTATATATGATGGGCGCCGTTTGGTAAATCTTGGGACTAGGAAAAATTTCAACTTCCGAGCTATATCTTGTAGGAGGGGAACTCGGAAAATTTTTTTGAAGATGCGTATGAGCTAAAATAAGAAAATTTCAAATCTTACAAAATCTTCCCTCAACTCGAAGACCAAGGATTGTTGAAGGAACCTCTTCTCAAGACCATCCGATCTAGACAAAATATCTGCGATGCATTAATACGGTAATGAAAAACATGTTTCATTCGTTCTCGGCTCGTCTCATACGTACTACTCGCCCACAAAGTTTCACTCGACACCCTATTTTTTTTTTTCTACAGTTCACATTTTCAGATCAAGTAAGAGATAACCCATATTTCCGATGCGTACGGAGCAATTAGGATCGTTGAAAGATTAAAATGAACTTACATCTGTCGCATCTGTCTTCTGTCGAGACTATAAGACGAGTTTACTCGCACTCAGCAGTTTTTTTCGTGTCTTTCATTCCAAACTCGAACGTTTTCTTCATCGCGGTGCGAGAGTATACAGCTCGAAGAAACTTTTCGCGCAAAAAAATAGTAATGATCAAACTTTCGCAATGTTCGTGAGAACGAGAGTGCAGAACACGAGTACAACGAACTTCCTATATATATATTTCATAGATATCATTAATCATTTATTCTTCATTGACGCTTGTCATTCACAAATTACATGTGCACAAAAATATAGGTACAGAGATTCGTTCTCTCTCAAAGTTTAGGTAGCGAGGAAATACACGGCGTATTAATCCGAAGAATAGGTTTTTGTGCTAATGAAAAAGGGGTACTAACAACGAGATCAAGCTGCTTTGTTTTTATCAACCAATAAACGCAAAAAAAAAATCCTGACCATGTCGAGTATCTTACCAGCTGGCTCGTTTTCTTGGCCAATGCTGTTTTGCCTTCTTGCCGATTTCTTCACGCAACACACGTTCCTGAATTCCTCGGATCTCGCCTCAAAATTGGGAAACTCTGAATTCCCCCTATACTTTCTTCTGGCTTCTTTCAATCTATTTAGCATGTACGACTGCACCCCGGTTAATTTAAGTATTAATTACGTACTTGATCGTCTATATCTTCCCGCAATATCGACCCTGATATTTTTCCTGAATTTCAAGTTCTCGTCACCTTATGTTCGACTCGAAATATCTGTCTCTATCGAGGTTCTATTTACGAATTTCGTGATGGCCTACCTATGAGCGTTCCCCTCTCCTCGCTGGTTGCCGACGTCTTCATGGATCAGCTCTCTAACTCTTTTCTATCTCAAGCTCACATCTTCACCTGGCTAAGAGACGTGGACGACAATCTTCGTATTTGGAATGGTTCCGTACCTGAACTTGAATCTCTTATCACCTTCCTCAACTCTCTTCATCCTACTATCAACTTCACTCTCGAAGTAGGGGGCTCATCCATCACTTTCCTCGACCTCACCACCTCTCCCCATCTGGAAGCCGACTCTCTTGTTCCTCACATCGAAAACCTTCCAATACCGGCGATTCCATCGATGGCTCATCATTTCACAAATCCGCTGCTTTGCTAGCCTTTATTCACCGCCTCCTCACTATTCCACTTTCTCCGCGTAATTTCCATATCAAAGAAACGCATATCATTCATCTCGTTCGTCTCAATAACATCGAAGCACTCGTTTCTCGTAAGTCTCTTCGACAAGTCATGTCTACCAATCATTCTTCCTTACGAGCTGATCGTCCCCATCGTAAGCGTTGGATTCGTTTTCCTATCTCAGACCAGTAAAATAACCAAAGCACTCGAAACTTTCAACTACCCGTGCGCCTCCTACTCGATCCTCACTTTAGGCTATCTATCCTCTCTTAAGGATAATAAACCCTCCCTTGAAGAATGTTGCTGGGTCTATCAAGTTAGTTGCACCATTTCTGGTTGCTCTGCTTCCAGCATAAGGCGGACTGGTCGCTCTCTCAAAGGTCGTTCTACTGACCATCGTAATGCTTTTCGTCGCCCAGAGCCTGAGAAATCCAGAAAATTCTCGTTTTGTCAGCCAGTGCAGAGAAGGATATCCCGAGACCGTCATTAGTTAAGCTTCCCGTGAGAGAACGATCAAGGCCATGTGTTTGATCCTTCACGTGTCTTCACGCAAAATTTTACAGATTCACCCGCCCCTATTGAACAGGGAGCCCTACCCGATCTCCCACCGCGAGCTCATGACCGAAGACAGACTTGAGAGTAACCTTGCCACCTTTGCGTCAAACAGCGAGATTTTTTGTGAATTTTCCCGTCCTCTTACGAGGCCTATTCAATCTCTCACCGCGAGCTCACAACGAAAGACGAGCCTCACGGAATCACTCCCTCCCTCGCGTGAACGTACGAGAATTTTCCCGCATCCACCTGCCACTATCGAACTCGGGGCCTTGATCGTTCTCTTACCGCGAGCATGTAATAGAAAACGAAGTCGCCGGTATCATTCTCTCCTTGGCAAGAAACAACCGGAGTTTTTGCGGAAGCGCCCGCCTTGATCGTACACGGGGCCTCAGTCGATCTTTTACCACGAGCATGTAATAGAAAACGAAGTCGCCGGTATCATTCTCTCCCTCGCCCAAAACAAAAGGAGTTTTTGCGGAAGCACCCGCCTCCAGGGCGTTCGGGGCGTCAGTTGATCTCTTATCGCAAGCATGCAACAGAAGACCAACTTTGCGTTCTTTGACTGAAAGAACGAGATTTTTCGCACTTTTTCCCGCTTTGATCATACGCAGAGCCCTTGTCGATCTCTCACTGCGAACCTTCAACGGAAGATGAATTTGTCGTCTCCCTCCAATCCCCAAATGAAGAGGATTCACAATTTCCTCTTTCGGATCTGTCACCCGACGCTAGTCGATCTCTCACTCCGCGAGCACTCAACAGCAGACGAACTTGTTAACATTCCTTCCATCCCTGAATCAACAATTTTACTGCAGAATGAGAAAAATTGTTGATTTTTCCTTTTTGGATATCATCTAGGGCTATTTCAGTATTATTTTCGGACACGGCGCTAAATTTTACTTCAGAATTGAAAAAAACTTTTGAAGATTACGCAATTTTTCATCTTGGAGGAATTTTGATTCTCTTTGAGCCCATCATCCCATTTTGGTGCTTCGAGGAATTTTTCAAATATTTTTTTCGGACTCAGCGCGAAATTCCACTTCGAAATCAAATTAAAATTTGAATGTTTGAACGATTTTCCAATTTGGAAAAATTTTGGCCCTTTCTGGTGCTTTGAAGAACTGTTCAATCATTTTTTTCGGACTCAGCGCAAAATTCCACTTGAAAATCGAAATTTGGAAGTTTGAGAAGTTTCCAATTTGGGGAAATTTTGACCTTTTTAGGGCCCATGATCCCATGTCGGTGCTTCGAAGAATTTTTTAAACATTTTTTTCGGACTCAGCGCAAAATGCCACTTGAAAATTGAATTAAAATTTGAACGTTTGAACAATGTTCCAATTTGGGGAAATTTTGACCTTTTTAGGGCCCATGAACCCATGTCGGTGCTTCGAAGAATTTCTTTAACATTTTTTTTCGGACTCAGCGCGAAATTCCACTTGAAAATCGAATTACAATTTGAAAGTTTGGACGATTTTCCAACTTGGGGGAATTTTGACCCTTTTTGGGCCTATTAATCCATTTAGCTGCATCTTAGGATTTTGTTACTATTTTTCTTGTTTTCCCCGTCCAAATTCAACTAAGAAACGATAATTTGCTTATTAAAATTCTCAAAATTCAGCTTAATACTGTAAATTAATTAATTTTCATGCCCTATTTTGGGAACCCTCGCGATTTGGTAAATTTTCGGCACATTTTGGTCCATAACTCGGCAGAAACTTCGGATGTGGCTCAAATTGGAGATAAAATTGAGATACAAAATTCGTACATTTAAACTATATGTCTAATGTTTTGCGTTTTGCGCTACAATAGATTTAGCGCAAACCAGTGTTACCAGATTACAATTTTGAATTAATGTCAAAAACCATGAAGAAACGTAAAATTCTGCTAAAAACATAAAAAAAAGTTGAAAATCAATGCTTTTTCGCCTAATTTTTTAGCGTTTTCGATGCTTTTTTCGAAATCTTGAAGAAAAATAGTGCTAAATCTAGCATCGAAAATGCCGTTCTGGCAACACTGGCCGCAAACACCCATTTAACTGGTAACATCTTTCTGGTCCACCCTGTATACATTTCCCCAGCTCCCAAATTTGAAATGGCTGTAGCGGGGAAAAAACGAGTGAACAAAATTAAAAATTTGTTGAACAAAATTGAACAAAATGTGAACAAAATTATCACATGGATTTGAACCCGAAATTCGAATATGGGGAGCTGCATTTCCCCAGCCCCCCCCCCCAAATTTGAAATGGCTGTAGCGGGGAAACGAAAAGTGAACAAAATGTGAACAAAATTATGGCATTAGTTGCGACTCAAAATTCCGTCATGGGGGGCTTGGGGGAATGGAGCTTTTCTTTGCGACAGAACTAGCCACGCTGACGAATTCCTTCAACTTCCAAACGATCCCTATCCTTCTATCAGGTTCACTATGAATTTCGGTGGCTCTGAAATCACCTTCCTCGATCTTGCTATCTTTCGTCAGTATTCTCAGAAAAGTCACTTTAATTGACTCCACTCTCGACGACGTACAAATTTGCTGCCTCTAAAGGCCTCGTCCACCGCCTTGTTCATGTTCAACTGAATTTGGACGCTTCTCCTGAGGAAGTCAAGATCATCAAACACCTGGTGAAGGTGAGTAAGATCAATGTCGATGCGTTGATAAAGAAATTCATTAGAAAATTTCTTGATCTCGTGAACTTACTCACTGCTGAGCACATGGTGAACAGAAAAGAGAGGTGGATTATACTTCTTTTCCTGGGCAAGTTCTCCGATGGACAGAAGACGCAAGAGTCGGAAAGCGCGGATGAGGAGATTTTTCCGTCATACGTATTTCCTCTTCCTTCATTCCTTGTAAACTCCTTTTTAATTAACATTCTTTAATAAGTCAGAGTCCAATCTCTTCCGGATATTTAGCAGTCATATTAGAAATTTTTTTCCAATTTTCCGGAGTTGGTCTGAGCCACACCTCCTGAAAACTACGAGTTACCGGAAGGACAGCCCCCCCCCTTTCCGAATAAAACAAGTTCCCCTGTCAAAGAGAAGCGAAACCAGAGCACGAGATATAATTTCGTTTACGAAATAATGTCGCATTTTATTGCGAAAATTCGAACTTATTTCGCATATGCTTTTATAAATTGTTCTCAAAAAAATCATCTAAAATATTCCTGAAGATAGTCATGGGCTAATTAATTGTCTAACTAAATAATTTGCACGCAAGACAATATTAAGATCTTTATGAGTTACCGTGCTCTCACTATACAAAACAAGTGAGAGATAGTTTTCGACTACAACTTTCATACGAAGTACTTTTTCTTAGTCAGAAATTTTTAATGGAATGGGATGGAAAAAAATACTTTCATGGTATAATATTTCATGGAAATAACGTTAATATACTTATTTTATACGATAAAAAGGTCAGGAGGTGCGCCGCTTAAGTGCCTTCTTATTCTTTAATGGATTTATAAGCGATGTAACATTGCATTCATTCTTGAATTCGCTTGTTTGAAGTACGAAATAAAACATTATATCGCATCCTTTCGTGGAGCCGAGGTATATAAGTGCATATTCTAAAAAAAAAATCAATAAAATACTCTAAACTTATGTTCTTAATTTAAATAAGATTCTTTCCTACTTTACCACATCAGACTAATTCATAATACTGATACTTCGGTTTCATATAATTGAACAATTTTATATATAATTGTAAATTAGCAATAGGAAACTCCAATTTGAAAAAGTAGTGTACAACAACGTTTAGTGGAGGAGAAACACTGGCTATGCTGATATGAGACGAGATCGTATTGGCCAATTTAACACGTAGAAGAGGACCAAATTATTTGACCATAAAAATTTGTTGAAACAATCGTCAAATCGAGGAAACTGTCGAGTGACAAACTACAATGTGGTGAAATTTCATTACTTTGGAGTGTGCTCGAGATGTTTGGTGATCGTGTTTCGTAAGGTTCATGTCTCCGCCCCCCCCCCTTCCGATTTTGGGTGCGGAACCAAGCTGGGTTGTGCTGTCGAAATTTCCGTTTTTTCTGCTCTCCTTCCTCTTGAATCGGTGGGGAGAAGGCTATAGACATGCAATAGCAAGAAAAAGAATAATATGGACTCCTCGTGGGTACGTGGACAGTGAGCAAATTTGAAAAATGAACAGGCGTTTTGAAACCAATATGGATAGAATCGTTTGTGCTGAATTGTACCGTTGAGCTTAACGTTTATATTGGTATCCTTCTCTTGCAACCGTTGGGGAGAACTGTAGACATGTGATGTACCCTCTCATTCAATTTCTGGTGCAAAAGTGGGCTGAATTTCTGGTGTTACGTTTTCTTTGAATTATACTGCTGAGTTATTTTTATTATGGAGAACCCCTCACCCTTCAATTCTTGGGGGCTGAAATGATTCAGGGCTCAATTTAGACAATTTGTGCATTTATTGGTCTCAACCAACATGTCTACGGGCCCCTCTCGTGGTTCAAGAGGAAAGGAGACCAGCACAAACGACTCAGCCTATTTCCAGACCAAAAATCAAGATGGGGGGGGGGGGCTCGCATTTTCACAGGAGGGGAAAGAGACCGCATAAACGAAAATTTCAACGTCATAATCCAGCATAAACGTAGCACCAACAATTCAGCCCGTTTTTGGGCCGAAAATCGGAATGGGGGAGACTGGAGATATGGACTTTGTTTCGTGTAAATTTGCGAAGTATTATCGTGTCAAATTTTAGAATTTCGATGACATCATGAGTGACGAATAAAGCCAAGGAAAAGTGGATGGAGTAATTGTTTTCGGAGATCTAATTTTAGGACTTTGTAAGGAGCAGTCTAGAGGAGGGTGTGAGTTTATTGAAGGAAACATAGGAAGGGCAATAAAGTTGTAATTTTGACAGCTCTGGCAAAAATGCTATGTTTGGGCCTGAAACAAATCTTACCTGGGGATTAACTGAGTGTAAGAGGAGGAAGACTTCGAGGTTAAGAGAGAATTTGTTAACTTGATCAGATATTTGAGCTTTGTTATCAAGTAAAAGAAGAGTTTTAGCATTTTATTATGCTTTTAAGATCAAATTGCCGTTGGAAAATTATCACGGTATTTGTCACAAAAATCCGTAACGTAACTTTGAGACTCGGGAAAATTCAATCCTCAAAGCCTTAAGCGTGAAATTACTGTTGGAAATTCGTCACACTCCTCTTTTATGTTAGCCTAGGGTAGTATTGAATAAAGTGTAAATTTACAACCGTATAGCTAAATATGTTTTCGATTAAAAACCATCATCAGCGTGAGTAACATCCAAGAAACGAACATCAATTAAACATCAAGCTTCGAGAAAATGAAGAAAAAAGGGAGAGGCGATGCGTCATGACGTACCTACATACAATATTGACGAAATCATCTACGATACTCTTTATGTAAAGTGCTCTTCGAGACAGCTTTCAGTTTGTTACGCACGGCGGTCCTCAGGCAACGTTCTTGTTAATGGAAGCGTGGGTACGGTTCCATAGGCTCTTGAGTGCCTCGAGCGGCGATTATGAATTGAAACTCAACAGTTCGTAAGAGAGGAAAAAAGTACTTCAATTTTTTGGGGATGTCGTGAGACAGAGAGAGAAAACTGATAGATGGTTTAAAACAGAGGTGTTAGAGCTAAGAGTGATCCGACAGGGAAAGAGAAAGATCCCTGAAATGCACCGAGAGGACAAGGATGTCCATTCCGTGGCGTTCAACGAGAGACGGCCGGTATGGAGGCTTGTCACGCCGCGGCGAGCAGCGAGGAAAGGATCTAATAAAGGCACCAAATCAGATGGAGTAGAGTGGAGACTTGAAAAAAAATACTTAGGAAGAGAGAGACCGAAAAGAATTTCGAAAAATTCCAACTATCAAGCTTTGTACAAGAGAAATTGAACTTCAGAGAACTTCGATATTATAATTATGTATGAGGTGGGGAAGCCTTGCGGTTTTTATGAATAAACTAGTAAGACGGCGCCTTTCACGTTATCACATATTTTTATTTTTAGATATTTCTCCTTTTTCGGAATTCGAATATAATATATTATTTTCTTCATTTAATCTTATGCATTTTCTGATATTTGTGTCATCTAAATTTTCAAAATATATTTTTTCATATTGCCTATCACTTTTAACAAAACAGAAGTAAGAAATTATGAATAAATTATTGGTGAAGAAAATTTCTATAGAAAACATATGAACAGGAATAATTTTTAATAAATTTCTATACTGGACATTAAAAAAGAAAAAAAAAGTAGAAATTCTCCAGATGACTTTTCTTTGGACCTGTATTCAAAATTCTTATGCAAATACAAAGTACTCATAGCTACTTTTTTTTTTATTTTTATTTTTATTTTAATTAACGAGCTACTAGCAGCCTGCCTTCAGGGCTATGAGCTCGGCTAGATTGTGTGATTATATGCGTGAGAGGAAGTTGCCTTGTTGTAAAAAGTTGAATATGTTAGGGATGGAGGGAAAGAGATCTGAAAGTGCTTCTGTATGGTTGTGGGGGATGGATAAGGAATTACGGAGTTGGGTCAAGTTGGGGCAGCAGAAGATGTGTTGAACGGATAGGGGGTGTTCAGATTCGCAGTGAGGGCATGAGAGAGGCATAAGATGAGAGATGAGATGGGTGTCAGTCTGGTGTGGCCGATTCTGAGACGGGTGATGACTATTTCTTCTCTGCGTGTTGACAGATTTGAAGAGTCCCATGCGGTGGGGATATTTTTAATTTGGGCTAGTTTGTTTGAGTGTGATTTGAGATCAGACCAATGGGTGAACCATGCTTGAGTGATGAATTTGTTGATGTGTTTGGAGAGATCTGAGCGTGAGGGGAGGAAAGAGCGGTTGACTGATGGGTTATGGGTTGCTAGTTTGGCTGCTTTGTCGACATTTTCGTTTCCTGGGATACCCTTGTGACCAGGTACCCAGATGAAGAATAATGGGATGGGGATGGTATGGAAGGTGTTAATGAGAGTGTGTATACGACTTATGAGTGGGTGGGAGGAAGTGTGGTTGGATATGGCGTCGAGTGATGATAGGGAGTCGGAAATGACTAACAATGGGTTGAGAGGAAGACGGGAGGGTAGGTTGGTGAGGATGTGCTCTAAACAGCTAAAGATTGCTTGTAGTTCAGTGGTAAAGACGGATGCGGTGTTGCGGTGTCGGTGAGAGACTGTGATGTGATCTATTGAGTAAGCAAAGCCGGTTTTGTTTTGATATTTAGATCCATCGGTGAAACATAGTATAGGGTTGTGAAAGTTGTTAAGGATTTTGTTAAACTGTGCTTGGTATTCTTCGGGAGAAGTTGAAAGACGAGGGAGGCGTTTTAGGTCGCGAATGATTTTGGGTGGAATAAAGAGCCAAGGAGGAATTGAGGGAACGATGTGGTTAAGGCAATGGAACTTGAAGGGGCGTGCTAGTTGGAGTTCTAGGTTGGAACGTAGATTGGTCGAGGAATTTTGGTTATGATGAGGGGGGAATATGCGATGGTGGACGGGGGTTTGCGGATATTGTAGGACAGTTGTGAGGAAGTTGGTTGTCAGTTTAAGGCGTCGATAGTGAAGTGGGGGGAAGCCAGTGTCTGCATAGAGGCTTTCAGCTCGACTGGTTCGGAATGCTCCAGTAGCTATTCTGAGTGAAGAATTTTGGATGGTGTCGAGTAGTTTTAAATGAGAGGGAGGGGCGAGATCGTAAATGGGTGATCCATAATCGAGGATGGATCGGATTAAGCTCTGGTAGAGGTGGAGAAGGTTTTTTCGGTTACAACCTTCTTTAGGGTGGGAGAGGAATTTTAGGACATTGAGTGCTCGAATGCATTTTGATTTAGTTAGTTTGATATGGGGGATCCAAGAGTGACGGTTGTGGAAATTGAGGCCAAGAACTTTAGTAGTTTTGACTTGTGGAATCGGGTAGTTAGCTATTGTGAGAGGGGGAAATTTAATAGTTTTCTGGCGTGGTTTTTGGAAAATGACGAGTTTGGTTTTGGGGTAAGAAATGTGGAATCCTAGGAGGGAAAGCCAAGTGTGTACTATATTGATTGTTTTTTGTAGCAGACGATGGGCGCGAGTTGTGTTAGTGGAACGTAAATGGATGCTTAGGTCATCAGAGAATAGGAGGGTTTGAATTGGAGATTTTATGATTTTTGTTATGTTGTTGATGGCGATGAGAAAGAAGGTGCCGCTAAGTGGGGATCCTTGGGGGATACCATTTTCTTGAGGGAAGGTTGAGGAATAGTGATCGCTTACGCGGACTCTAAAAGATCGATTAGTAAGATAATTTTGAAGTAGGAGAGGGAAGGGTCCTCGAAGTCCAAGTTGGTGTAGGATGACGCATATTATAGCTACTTTTAATACTGTTATTTTAGGAATTTGGGTAAGGTACAAGAAATAAAGGGAGTAACTCTGGAGTTTAATATTATTTGGAATTTCTTAATTAGATGCACCATTTTCTTTGTATCTTTTCATCTCGTAGTTCAATTCAATCTGCTTAATTTTCTTTTCAATCTTTTCTTCGTTCTTAATTTCGTTCAATTTTACACTCTTTCATTCTTTACTTGTCTTGTTCTTCCATACAACCTTTTTTTTTTTTCATTTCTTTATCGTTTCCTGAGTCTTCCGAATTGTTCTCTTCATCAGTATCACACTCTTCCATTTTTTCCTCTCTTCCTACTCTTCTTTTTCAGTTTTCTGCATCCATTTCCTCCAGTTATCCATACAGGGATAATTGATTCTACGTATAATTTGTTACTAGAGTCATTCCAATTTTCAGCAATGATTAGTTCTATGACCTCTCTTATTATTATTATTATTATTATTATTGTTTATTTATACAGCAATCAACAGCTTGGTCATTATTGCTGACAACGATTTATAGGAATAAACTAAATACTACTGTATATATTAATTTTTCGTAGAAATAGGAAAATCTTGTCGACATTGTCTTCCAAATCCACAGCTTTGATCTCCAGGGTTTCGCCAAATATTTCTCGTTTCTCCCGTTTATATTTCGGACATTGAAAAATATGGTCGATGGTTAACTTGGTATGGCAATCTTCGCATTGAGGGCTTGGCTGCTTGTTGAGAAGGTGATTTTTTACATGCAAATAAAATAACTCCTTCTATTCTCGAGTTGAGGAAGTTGAGACTTTGAATATCCCTTCCTTCATTTAGCTTAATTAGAACAAAATGTCTCAAGACCCTCAATACATTCCTTCGGGTCCACCCACCTCCAGCTAACAATTATTCCTGACGTCGAGTCCTGATTTTTGTAATTCACTTCTATAGGGATTCTTCTGTTAAATCCTGATGATGTTAAAGGTATCTCCATTTTTTTAATGATGTCAACCACATAACCTAAATCGAGGTTTAATAGGAAACCTGTTCCATAGGGGAGGGATTTTTGAAAATTTTGGCGTCCCGCCATTTACCTGGAATGATGGTTGATATTTTTCCAAATCCTTTTCCTGTCATATATATCTTGGAAGTCAAAATTCTTCCATGTTCCTCTCTTAAAAAATATAGCTTGAAAGTTGAAATTTTTTAAAGTTATCCACTTGTCATAATTGCATAGATCGATGTACAAAATGCGTTTTCAATTTCAACTCCTCTAATGGTTCAATTTTTTCCAAGTTCCTCTCCTGTCATAAATAGCTCGATTCTCAATATTAAAAATGTTTTCAAATCTGACTTCTTTGATATTGAAAATTTTTCCTATCCCTTTTCTATCATAATAGAGCTCAAAAGTCTCAATTTTTCCGAGTCCCTCCTGCTATAGTTGGCTTAATTTTCGAAATTTTATCAAATCTAATTCCTCTTTTTGGAACCCCTCCAATTTTGAATTCAATTCTCAATATCAAAACCAATCCGTCCCATAGAAGAGGATGTGGGAATTCCTTATTCAACTTTATTAAACACGTGATTGTTTTCTATTACAGCCTTCAATTGAACCTCTTTTGGTTGAATCATAGAAATCTGATTGGAAGCTTCATTACAATCCTTACCATCTTATTATACAGATAATCTGAGAATCTATCGCCTTTTTTCCTGTCCTACTCTTCAAAATCAACATACTTCCTACAAAGTATTTTCTCAGTTGTATCCTCTGACCTGTGTAATCATTTCCAACACAGTTTCCAACTCTCGCAACTACCTGTGTTACTTAGTTCCATTTTCCAAATATTTCAGTTGATTTTCTTCTTTTACTTCTTACAATTGAAGTGATTTTTGATTCAAAAAGTTGGCATTGATAAGGGATCATCATATTTTGGTGACTACTATTTTCTATTTTGCCTATTAGCTCTGCTTCATTAGATACTTTCCATCATTATGTGGACATTTTGACGTCATTAGAACTTTTTGCCAAATTAATTATCCTTCAATTTGCGAAGTGCTAAATTGTATCGGATAAAATGAGGTATGAAGTGCAAAGAGAAGATCGTTACCGTTATAATACTAGGCTTTAGCTATTTTTTAGCTTAATTGTATCGGGTAAATTAGGTATGTGGTGCAAAGGACAATCGAGTTCTTTCAATTTGCTATTGAATAATTCATTTTCACGCTGATCTTCGTAACACATGTGTGTACTGTGTGACGTCATTAAAAATTTTCGTCAAATTCATTTTCTCTCGCTTGAAATGATGTACTATGTTTTGTTCTCGACTTTGATCTATGTTTCTATGTACACTAATAATGCAAGGTATGTATTCGAGTTTCTTCTTCAATATGTTTTCTTCAATTTTCCGCGCGAATGAAACAAGCGAGTTCAAGCATCGCATTAAAAATTTTCCTTCTAAAGCTCCCAATTTTATCGCAGGTTTGAAAATTTATTGAACCGCGTACCGCCCGTTCAGACTGTGGTTGCAGGCATGAAGCCATAAATTAGCTAGCACTTGACAAACAAATAAAAGGTAAATACGCTGATACTGTAGAAGACGAAGAAAGTATAGTAGCACGAGGGAAAAGGTGAGTTATGATATTCCGACTGATAATCGTAATATCCTTACGTTAATCGTAACATGATAGTAGAGCAGAAGAATTAGGTTTTTGGTCGTGTTACGATTATTAGATAGTATCGTACTCGTAGTTTGCATCAAGATTATGATTTCATACATGAGAAAGGACTTTGTAAAGTTGTCAAAGCTGATTAACTCTTGTGAATAGATTTCATAATATATACGTGTACGTATTTAGCTGCAAGTAGCGCATGAATATTTGAGTGCATCTTATCCTACGTGAATTCCAATCTACGAGTAGGTGTATAGTTGAATCGTTCAACCGTATGAGATTATTTTAGAACTGGATCTGGATTGAAAAACCTCGGGCAAATGATAACATTTTGAAAATTCTGTGTTTCAAAAGGAGAAAAGATAAATGATGCCATCTCGATAGGATAACCGTGGGCGTCATCACATTATTCTAAATATTAAAGCCCCGCTTACGGCCTCGTCCTTCTCGTGAGGAAAAATTCTTTTATTTAAAGGATCCAAGAAATAATATTTTTGTTCTAGTACTTCTACCCAAAAAAGCTCGCCCGATCTCCGTTTGAGATAAGTTTATTAATTTTTCGATTACATCCAACCCTTCTTCACTCCGGATATTGTACACTCGAAACGTTATATTTATTCTTTGTTATTTCTTTTTTTTTTCCTTCCTCTTTTTTTCTTCTGTACCGAAGGAATTTCGTGGAGGTAATTTCTTTCGAGCTTCGACGAGCCTCATTCAAGTTTCTTCGGAAATGTAATTGTATAGTGTGTGTATGAAAAATATCGAAATGACGGCGCCACTTTCCTCTTCTGAGAAAAAGAACATCGATAGGAAAATTTTAGCGAGTCGTTCTGATCGTATTTCGATAAAAAAGAAAAAAAAAAAAATTGACAATCTTGTATGTTTACCGTGCAAGCTGTACTTCACGGAAGAAGGCGGCTACAAAAAGTCTCAACAAGTTCGGTATTCAGCCAATAAAGAAAAACTCGTGCGTACGTACGTGAATTTGAAAAAAATTTCTTGTCCCCTTGAATTCCTTGTTCTCGATTTCATCACTAAGAGACCTTGCGAAAGTTTTCTTATCCGAGTATGCTTCTGGACATCTTTCACGTCTCTACAAAATGACTTCGTTGAACAGTTTTTAAATCCATTTCTTTTGGTACGTATTTGAACCGAAATTGTAATTTGCTATACTTGTGTGAGTAATAGAGACAATTATGGAAGATGCATTAGGGTCGAATCGATACTTTTTGTATGAAATTACGGTCATCCAAAGTTTATGACGAAGTAATGCATACGTACTGAGCTAAGGAGGTGGTACGGTCACCTTAACGTTACCACGAGACTCAACCTTCTGATCCATTCCCGGCTTTCTGATCTGCTTTATCATGGTGAGTTCGATCCATTTATTCGCTCCGTTAATGATGCATGCCGCACTTTTGAGCCTAAGTCAAGGAATAGGAAGAATCGTAAACTTGCCTCCTAATTCAATTCTAAAGCTTTGGCTAGTGAAAAACGACGGCTTCCTTAACGAAGTTAAACGAGGAACGCAGGAACCTGTAGTATGAAGAAGACCTAGACCTACTATAGGTCTAGTATAATATTGTTTGAGAGTCTAAATTTTTCTCGAATCTCGAGCTATATATGATAGGAGGGGGACTTGGAAAAATTTCGACTCTCGAGTTACCTATATATGATAGGATATTATGATAAGAGGGGCTCAATAGTCGAAATTTTTTCAAGTCTCCCTCCTCCTATCATTTATAGCTCGACAGTCGAAATTTTTTCTAAATCCCCCCCCCCCCCCCCCTCATCATATATAGCTCGAAAGTCGAAATGTTTTCCAAGTCCCTCTGCTATCATGTATGGCTCGAGAGTCGAAATTTTTTCGAAGTCCCTCTTCTATCTTAATTATATAGCTTGAGAGTCGAAATTTTTTCTAATTCCCTCTCCTATCATATATGGCTCAAGAGTCGGATTTTTTCCAAGTTTTTTGCTGGACGGCGCACGGCAAATTTCTCAAAAAGCCCCCCATAAAACAGGTTCCCTGTTGAAAGATCGTATCGGTGATGGTACCTTTCAGCAATTTTAGCAACGTATCATAAATTATAGTAAAATCTAATTCAATAGTGACGAATTGTCCCTCCTCGGGAAGGGCCTGAAGTTTGGGTTACCCCCTCTTAAAAATCAGGAGACTTTGGCCAACGTTGTGGCTGATCTCACAGTAAAAATCGACCCTGGTGTTAATATCCAAGAAAAATGCGCCGAAATGGTCCGTAACACTCCCCTCCCCAGCGTAAGTAATGTTGGGAGTGAATTGATTAAAGGTCTGAGGTGGAAGATTAGGGAGGTTGGGTTAATTGTCACGAAAACTGACGAAGGGAATACCGCAGTGGTCATGGAGAAGTCCTCTTACACTTCCAAGGTCCACGATGTGCTCAACGAATGCGGAGCTCAGGACCTTCCTAATTTTGTAAAAGAGTGACAGAATACTCAAAGAGTAGAGTAAACGAAAAAACCAATTACAAAGACCGCAGATATAAAGGAGAAGATGCGAGATCTTTCGGTTAACAAACCATCATCGGGCAAAGTTAGAACGCCACTGACCCAGATACGACTCATAAAACAGAATACCAACGAGATCAGGATTGAACGAGCGACCCCTCGCGAGGTGACTCAAACTCGTAGACCAATTCGACTAAACCTTCGTCGGGAAAATACCTGTTGAGTACGGTAATATCGTCACTGTTCAGATGACGCACTATTTCGATATTTTCCAACGCAACGCGCTTGAAGTAAGAATTCTCCTTGTGGAGAAGGGTAGCCGAACCTTCCTTGAAACTATGACCACTGGAGATAAGGTGGTCCGCAAAGGCCGAATCACCCAAATTACCTTTCTTCCAGGCCTTAAGGTGCTCCTCTACTCGAATTCCAAGCTGGCGACCCATCTCGCCTATGTATACGCCGTTACAATCCCTGCACTCCAATTGTACACCCCGCTCCTCTCTCCCCCGGGATGGGGTCCTTTAGCCTAACAAACGAACCCTTCATAGTAGTGAGGTTATAAAAAGCAGGCCTGAAGCCAAAGGGGCGGAGGACACGAGTCAGCTTGGATGAAAACTCACCCAAAAACGGGAGCTTGATCCAACTTAATCTCTTATTATTATTACCACTCAGATCGCGGGGGAGGGAAGTGGTAGAATCAAGGCCCTTCCTCGTAAGTTTTTTACGGACCGTACGGTCAATGTCCAAGTTGACCTCACTCACAGCGGCCAAGTGCTTAATGGTCGCCAGCTCCTTTTGGAAAGCTGGTTGACTTAGCGGAATGCTAGTCAGTCCATGAATGTAACTATTGAAGGCAGCGATCTTATGAGAAAATGGACAGAAGGGCGATCCGTGGACAACTGTATCGGTCGAAGTATCCTTCCTGAATATCGCAAATTCATGGTCCCCATCTCTATCAAAGATGGTGAGATCCAGAAAGTTTATGGAAGAACCTCCAATTTCTGTAGTAAATTTTATGGAGGGATACATTTTATTCAGATACTGAAGAAACTCACCGAGGAGCTCTTGAGGACCGGTCCACGCACATAATATATCGTCCACATATCGGTGCCAGTAATGGATGTGACTCAGTAGCACTTGGCCAGAGGAAAACAAGTCAACCTCAAATCTGGACATGAATATCTCCGAAACGAGAGAGTCCAAAGGAGAGCCGATGGGGATTCCTACCTCCTCAGGAAACTCATAAAATTTCCCATTGAACTTACAGAAGTTAGGGGACCAGCACGCATTAAGGAGGCCAAAAAATTCCTGTATCTCGTTATGAGGAATGTTGAACTTTACAAGTAGGTCACCCATATACTGCATAGTATGGGCCTTTGGTATGTTGGGAAAGAGGCCGGCTACATCAAATGAGCAGAGGCTAGTACCCGGATACGTTTCGGACCGTGTCAATTCTATTTGTAAAAGAGGTTAGGTTTCTCGTTAATAATAGTAAATTCATCATTGGGAAACCTCTAACCAAAAAAAGCCATTTTGGAACTTAACCCCGGCTACCAAAAATTCATAAGGAAGGGTCTGTTGGTCTTCGAACTTTTGTAACTTTATTGGGAGATTCTACGAATTCTTTGAAGAGGTGGGGATCCTATTCGAGAGCGACCTGTTCTCTTCAGGCCGGGTGTTTGTGAGTCATATACACTATTGGCACAGGTACGTTGACGACGTTTTGTGTGCGTGGACCGGTCCAACAGAACTCCTTGGTGAGTTTCTTGATTATTCAAACAGCCTTTACCCTTCCATAAAATTTACACTGGAAGTTGGTGGCTCCGTTATTGTCTATTTCTGTCACTGACGGCGTCCATCAATTTGGTATTTACAGAAAAAATATCCCGACCTACATTACTGTCCACGGGTCGTCATTTGTACCGGTTTCTCACGAAGTTGCTACTTTTAATAGCCTGATACATCGCTTGATTCATATCCCATTGAGTCAAGCCGCTTTCCTGAAAGAATTAATGACTATAAAGCACCTGACTAGAGTCAATCAGGTCCGGGGTCGATGTTGACCTTATGGTTCGTAGGAGGCTAACAAGGAAATGCCTTGACTCTACGACCTCCCTCCCCCGGGATTTACTCCAAGATGGTAGCAAAATGGTGGATTAGGCTCCCATTTCTGGGCAAGTTTTCATTGCAGTTGGGCCGTATCCTCCGCCCCTTCGGTTTTCGACCAGCCTTCTATAATGTCAACACTGTTAAGAGCCTTTTCGTCAAATTAAAGGACCCTATCCCAGTGGCTGAGAGGGGATGGGTTTATAGAGTGGCTTGTGGAGATTGCCCTAGCGTTTATATTAGGATGACCATTAGAGTTGGCGAACACAAAAAAACTTGGAGGAAAAAGAAAGTAGAGGAGTCAGCCTTTGCTGATCATTTGATCGAAAGTGGACACAATTTTAAAGGGGGGTCCGTAGTCCTCCTTCATAGGGAAAACTCATACTCCAAACGTCTGGCCCTTGAGGAAATAGAAATCCTCCGATATCGGAATAATAGTAGGGTTACCGTTTTAAACAGGTACATTCCTGAAGAAGGATTGATCGAATTAGTCTACGGAAATGATTCTCAACTCGTAGCTTTGGTCATGATTTCGCTCGATGTCGCTTGTTCTCGTTGGTGTTGGGTTTAGTCGCTTTCCACACTTCGAGAATGGTTGATTAGCCGAAAGCGCTCGTGTTTTCAATTTTCGTGCGGTCTTTTTACATCTCTTTTCTGTGTTACTCTTTCGAGTATCCTCGTCTTCTTTGAGAAACTTATCCGCTCTCGTCTCCTCAAAATAGTGGACAATTTTGAAATAGTCCCCTTGCACCAATTTGGTTTTCGTGCCAAACATAGCACAATTGAGCAAGTGCACCGTGTGACCACGAAAATACGTAATGCCCTAGAAGCAAAAGAATTCTGCCCGGCAATCTACCTTGATGTTCAACAGGCGTTCGACCGTGTTTGGATCTCAGGCCTACTGCATAAAATAAGTGAATACCTTCCAACATCGTACACCGAGTTGCTACAGTCATACCTCACTCATAGGGAGTTTGAGGTTCACTATGGGGAGGCAGTCTCTACTGTCAAGCCCATCCTGGCTGGAGTTCCGCAGGGCAGTGTCCTAGGACCTCTCCTCTACGAGCTGTTCACTGCCGACATTCCAACCACGGGTAAAACAGAGCTGGCCACGTTCGCTGATGACACGGCCATCTTAGCCTCCCATCCTCAACATGAGGTAGCGGTAGCTTATCTACAGGAAGCAGTTACAAAGGTAGCTAACTGGACAAAAAGGTGGAAAATTAAAGTAGATGCTCTCAAGTCAAAGTACGTGATGTACACTCTACGAAGCATTCCACCAACGAATATTATCCTCAATGATGAACGAATTCCAACCTCGCCCTCAGCCAAATACTTGGGTCTCAACATAGACAGCCGCCTCAACTGGAGAACTCACTGTGAAAAAAGCGTGATGAACTTAAGCTCTGATTCCGCTCCCTGTTCTGGTTAATTAGAGCCCGTAGCAAACTCTCATGTTGGACCTGCCTGTGACGTTCTTAAATTAGTTCTTTCTCGCACGTGAAATCGCTCAACATATTCTATTTTAGACACCACTATTGCTAGTAATGTTCCCTTTCGTAACCTGTGCTCTACGGGTGGATCCAAAGAAGGTTCCAAAATGGCTTCTCTATCGATGAAAAAGTCTTGCTCTTCCGTATGGAAAACTCGGCCTCCGTTGTGTATCTGCCTCTCTTTTCTCTCTCGTTATCCTCCTTCCCGACTCGCTTTTCTCTATTCAAACATCCAACCCTATCATTTAGCGCATTCTCATCCTGCTGCATGCCTTAGCGTCTTTTCTATCATCAATTTCCTTCCTCTAGACTCCTGGTCATATCGGCCTAAACCCAGCAGCACGTTCTGCAATCACTGATACCTCCTCTTTTTGGTGTATGACTTCTCTATGATCGTGGTACAACCTTCGCCATAAAGAAATATTCTTAGAGCGAATAAGAATTGAGCACCACCGCCCAACCCACTCCTTCCATCTTCTTGGGCTCTCCCTTCCACCCTCGTGCCAATACTGCCATGCTGAGGAACTATTCGTTAATTTCCACTTTTCTCCTGTCCGTACAACCTCAGAAATTCATTTTCTTTCTCCTCTTAAGCCTCCTCCGCCCGCCCCAACGTCTCAGAATCCATCACTTCCAATCAACTCCAATACTCCTTCTCGAGCTGACCCACCCATCGACAGACGAAATTGATACTGTTTTTCGTCAAAAAATTCCACAGAATTTGCGAAACAATATTTACTTCTCGAGTTTTCGAGGCCTACAAAATTATTTAAAAGCACGTATAGGGACCCTTACAAAGGCTGAAAGAATTTTTATAGCATTTTTTATTTTTCACGAAATATTTTATACTTTTCCTTTTATTCTCCCGTGAAGATTATGCAAATCTCCGCGTATCACTTAGGTGTGCAAGAAACGTGCTACGTATTGTACCAAGCAGAATAAATGGTATACCGTTACAATATTTATGAGTTGGGCCTTTGCATGTTTAATTATGGCGTCGTGCTGGCGAAGAACAGTAGATTGACGAGCCTACACGTAAATTTGATATAATTAGCGATCTAAAAAGGAAGGGTTATTTCTCAATTTGGTAATGTCAACGTTGTCGAGAGAAGTCACCTCTTTGTCAACGAATATCAAGAAGACGGAACGTTTATAATTTGTGAAGAAAAAGCAGCGAAAGGTCAACGTGATGGAATTACTATTTAAGAGAGAAAGCTGTACCTCGAGGGACAGTCGTTGTAGCTTCAGCAACGGTAATAATATTAAATTTCCAAAACCGACTTGTACAAAACTTTATAGTTCTGAATTTCTGTTGTAAAATTCTCTGAAACCTCTTTACTAGAGACCAAACATTAACTTCGACCCATTCTCATCCTTTTGCGCAGAAGGAATTTCGAATTTGGTTAAATATGAATTTTTTTCTTCGTTTGGACTTGAAAGTTTTCTTCAAATTTCGTATTTCTTAAAAAACGTGTTGAATTATAGAACTGTAGTTCGTCCCGGCGTCTAAAAATTGGTTTTAGTCTCACCGTAGTTTGTCGAGTGGTAGCTCGCGATGACCTGAAAATTTGAAATGACGTTTGTCGTAGTTTTGAACAAGCCTCGGACATTCCTAAAGCTTCTACATACAACTTTTAGAAACTCGTTTGGAAACAGTTATCGGTACTTGGGAAAAGAAGGGAGGATGATCTTCAACGTCGAATTTTGAAAGAAAAACTCACCCATATATTTTCTACTTGTGTTAAGAATATTCAAGTTCGTTGACTCCGCTTCGATAACAAGCGACTTTTTGGTTTGAATCAAGAATTTAATATTTCGGTATACACGTTCCTTCGCTCGTGAATTATAATCGTAAGATCAAACTTTCATATATCGAGCAAATTTATGATATTCTCCCTCTTTTTATATATGCCGAAAAATAATTTAATTAAGAGAGAGCGAGAGGAGGGGCCGTACTGACTTAAGAACGAGACTTATTGAGAAGGAAAACTGAATTTTATTGAAAATGCGGAAAAATAAATGAAAAAGATACGTGTAGACAGAACATCAGGCTATATATTTCGTTGGAAGTTTTTTGCACAATTTTCCAGTTTCTGATCAGTACACGCTTTAAGGATATTAACTTGCAACTCGAATACGGCGTTATCAAGTTTTTGTCAGCCTATAGTATGCTGTAGGCGTAAACGAAATTCGTCAGTCTTGTCGATACTCTTATGTCCGTTAACAATACTGGAAATTTAGTCTTTTCTATACGAAGAAAGTTTAACCCATCGTAACGAAGCGAGAAAGTAGTGCCTCGTAGATTGGATGATTCTCGCGAATAAATTGCGGCGGCACAATCTCGAGTTTTTTTTTTTTTCCTCGGCTGTCGAAAAGAACTATATAATAAAGTGAGAATTTTTCGCGGCTTTATTGAATAAACATGAATAGGTTTGGCGCAAAATTTATGTCGAAATAAGTCGAGTTGAAAAGTTTATTAAATCAGTCCAAGTTTTTCGATTTTTTATGTAAGCGTTACAATTTACGATTCGTTTGTCTGGGTCGTTATCCGTTGTTCCGCATTTTATGAAATATGAGATTTCTAGCTCTCTTAATCGAATCAAGCTTTTATTGTTTCATTAAACGTTCGCGTACAATATCAGTGCCGAATTTGAGAAGGTAGTCTAAAGATTAGACATCATCAAGCGTACAAACTGAGCCTGGCCTACACTTTGGAAGTGTAAGAATAACAAGAGAGGAGATGGAGTTGGTATGTAGAAATAGGGAGATTTAATCGTCACTAAGGCTGACAAGGGCAATGCTGTTGTGGTGATGGAGAAATCCGCCTATGCTTCTAAGGTCCACGAAGTGCTCCAGTGGTGTAGTGCTAAAAAGAGAGAGGATTTCAACTTCCCTAAGCATGTTAAAGAAGTTAGGAGTGTCATCAACAAGTGCGAGGCTATTATCGAAAATCCAGCTATGAAAAAAGCCCTCCTTGTTCCTAACCACATGCCCCCCTCCTTTACGGGCTGCTCAAAGTGCATAAGAATAATATCCCGATGCGACTTGTGGTTTCATTCATCTCCTCTCCCACCTATCTCCTTGCCAAATTCCTGGACCGTTGGTTCAAACATCGCATTGAGTTTGAATCTCCTCACTCGGTTTTGAATTCGGCCTCTTTAACTGACGTCCTGAAGGGTGTAAGTCTTCCCCCGGGAACGACCGTCTGCTCGTTTGATGTTGTTGGTTTGTTCCCGAATATTCCTAAGGCTGCTACTATCCAGCGTATGGGTGCGTTACTTGTCAATGCCAACTTCTCGCAATGAGTTTCAAGAATTTTTCGATCTCCTGAATCTTTGCTGGTCCCCCAACTGTTGTGAATTCGAAGGGAAATTTTTCGAGTTCGCTGATGAAGTGAGGATCCCCATTGAATCACTTTTAGACTCTCTCATCTCTGAAATTTTCATGTCTAAGTTTGAACTTGACCTCTTTTCCTCGAACCAGGTGTTACTTAATCATATTCACTACCGGCACAGGTACAGTGATGACGTTCTATACACCTGGACTGGTCCCCCAGATCTCCTTGGTGAATTTCTGAGGTATCTAAATTCTGTTACGAACGGATATCTTTCAGATCTTCTTTAACGTGTGGCGCTATTGACTACGCCAAGGAGCGGGGTTTAAGTAACCCCTGAAAGTCCCACCAACCACCACCTTTCTCTTCCTTAAGTTTGTCGTGACGGATTAAACGAGAACCGATATTACACTCGGCTATTCTGACCCACACCACAAGCACTGGCGACCAAATACTTGTGATGATCTTCTCTGGAACAAGAATCTGCCGGATCGTTATTTTGCAGAACGACCGTCAACAACCGTCAATAGACAATACTACGATATATGCGATATAGGCAATAGATACACCGTGAGAGCTGGCGACCAAACACTCACGATGCTCTTCGCTGGTACAGAAAATTACTGTATAAACAATATATGTTCAACACTCTAGTCGGCGACCGAACTAGAGAACTGCTGGCGACCAAACAGTTACAGTGAAGATGCTCGCAATCCGTCCTACTTATATGTGCAAGGGTTGTGCCGTACCGTGCACATTTGCTGTGTCGTCGTATATTTGAAATAAGTATAATAATCAAAAAAATCAATAGCCGTCTCTAATTGCCTAATATCAACCACAATTCATTTATCGTTTAAATCACATGTAGACTAACGTTTTCCCGCGTTTTTATTAGTAGTACCGAATCAGAATCTCTCTTTCAAATCCGGCTCTTTGATTGGCGTTGCTCTCGCCTCGTTCTCGTGACGATCGTTTACTCGTATAGGTATCAGATTTTTTTTATTGTCGTAATATACGGCCTTTCCTGACAGAGTTTGGTCCCCAAACTCCGATAATCGGCAAGTACTCTACTATTCAAGACATTATTTGGTGGCCCTGAAAAGGACCGATTTTTTTTTTTTTTTTTTGCGGATGCGGAAATCTTATCGGCGGCGTGGATGGAACTGGCAGGAGAGGGTATGACGACCCATACTTTTTCGACAACTTTGACAACGTTTCTCTTCGTCTTCTTTCAGTATATCATCTTCTTCTTGTGGCGATAGTCCCAATGATAAAACTTCATCATCATCTTTTTCAGCCATGAGTTTATCTGCAAAAGCGCTTAATTCTTGGTCTATCTTGTAGTTTTGATTGAGAAGTTTTTGGAATTCGCCCTCCTCCGAATAACTGTGTATTTTATCCGGTATCACTTTCGGCATCACATTCTTAAGCGGGGTAACAAGGCGGGGATCTTCCTTCGATGGGCTGATCTTGATCGGAGGTCGAGATAACGTGGTACGAGGATTTCCTAGAGCAATTACGAGGATTTCCTAGAGCAATCGGGGATGTCGGTAGCTTTAATAGTCGTTCTTTTCTTGTCATCATTTTCCCCGGACTTGGCGCGTGTAGTGAAATTGATTCTGGCGATGGCACCGGTGCTGGTAGCGATCTCTCGACTGGCGGACGACTTGTATTCGTAGAGAATACGCGGATAGCCCCAAGAAGCCTTGATACATCCGGCGCGAAGCCCAGCTGATCGAATCGGGTGCGCAGCGCGATCGGAAGTTCATACGAGTTGGTCGGCAGTAGCCCCGCACCTCGACGTAGTATACGTATCTCCGTAAACAATGAATTGATTAAGTGGTCTGACGCCGCAAAATACAACTCCACCATCTGGTTTCTTCGTCTTTCTTCATCCATCTTCGGTGTAATATTTTGGAAACTGTGTGAATTCATAAGTAACAACTGAATAGTACAAAATATTCGCAAACAGTAATTCTTTGCCGGTTTTGTCTTATACTTATATCAATCAATACTGGATATATGAACCAATAGCCGCGAATCTTTCTGTGATTGGTCATTTTAGCAAGAATATCAGTTTTCGCGATTCTCTCTTCTCTTTTCCTCTTCTCTTTGTTTCTATTTTTGCGTAACGCGCGGTATCATGTATACTTTTACTGACATAGGTTTTGCTCTATTTTTTATTTTTTGCGTTTTCTTTTTCTTTTCTTCCTTCTTCTTAATTCTTTTTTTTTTTTTTTTTTTTAACGCGTGTACGTATAGGGTTTTTGTTTACATTTCTCCGGCGTCGGATACATCGGACTCCGCAGGCGAGTCGGCAAAAATCTCAATGCGCTTCAAGTGCTCTGGCGCATGTACTGCGTCATATTTTCTATGCTGTTTATCAAAATTTTCCACCTTATATCTATCATGTGGATACGGCTTGGTAATTTTGTACGGTCCTTTAAATCTCAATTTTGTTTTCGTCGCTGGGTGTTGATTGGTTATCAGCACATAATCTTCTTTATTAAATTTCCGAGCTGCACGGCGATTTTTATTCTTCTCCATCATTTTATTTTGCACTTCTTTATTTCTTTGTACGGCTTCGGCACGATTACTCATTCTTCTTTGCTCAAATTCATCTTGTGGAGTTTTCTCTGTCTCCTCTCGCCTATCAGGATCAATTTCGTTAACTAATGGAGCTTCGGCAGTTAATCTGGGTCGAAATCCTAGTAACAATTCATTCGGGGTTTTGCCTGTACTTTCGCTGACGGTGTTGTTGATGCTCATTGTCACTTGTGATAAATACTTGTCCCAAGATATTTCGTCAGGAATAATGGCTATAAGTTTATCCAGTACAACCGCGTTCAAGCGTTCCACCTGACCTGCCGCTCGAGGGGTGCTAACTGCTGTCAAAATCAAAAGAATTCCATGATCTTTGCAATATTGAGCGAATTCATCGGATTTGAAAGCACTACCTCTGTCTGCAATAATTCGACGCGGAAAACCAAAGATACTAGCTAGTTGTTCGACAAATTTGATAACTCCGTTCGTTGTGGTTGATTTACTTGGCCACAACCAGACATACTTGGTGAACGCATCTACTATTACCAATAAATGCGTATTCTTTCTAGCAGTTTGCAAAAAGGGGCCTAAGTGATCCATATGAATTGTGTCCATTGGCAATTGCGGTTTTGGTATTGGGTGTAATTTCCCAGCTGATTCTCCTCGTTTTGGTTTGACATATAAACAATTTAGGCAGGCTCTTAGATAATCCTCTACATATTTCCGCAGTTTCGGAAACCAAAAGCGTTGTCGAATTAACTCTTCTGTTTTTGTTACTCCCGGGTGTGCGTTATCGTCATGGTACATTCTCAATATTTGTGCTCGAGCGCTTCGTGGTACTACCCATTTCAAGCCTGTTTCTGCGCGTCGGTAAAGTCTACCTCTTTTTAATACGAAATCCCTTTTTATTTCCTTGGCTCTAGAAGTAGGTTTTTGCATATTTATGGCTTCCATAAGTTCACGACATTTTACATCTTGTAATTGTGCAATTTTCACCCAATCATCTAAATCAAGCTCATTCATACGTTTAATATTAATCACTTTATCAGCTATTGTGTCTGTGTCTTGAGGATTCAGTTTTTCCACTGGACTTCTACTGAGAGCATCCACATGTTTCATGGAAGTCCCTGCTCGGTATTCTACATCAAATTCAAAATCTTGTATCAGAAGCCACCATCGCGCTATTCTAGGATTAATATCCTTTTTTGTCAGAGTGTATCTCAGTGCACTACAATCTGTGATTACTTTGAATTTTTTACCATATAGATATACTCTCATCCGTTGCAGCGATCTTACTATTGCCAGCGTTTCTAACTCGTAGGAGTGGTATTTCTTTTCATCATCCGTCGTCTGCTGGCTGAAATATAGCACAGGTTTTAGAGTATGATCGGGTTGTCGTCGCATGAGGATTCCTGCAATCCCTATGCTACTGGCGTCTGTATGCAACTCAGTTTCTGCAGCTGGATTGTAGATAGCCAATACTGGCCTAGTAATCAACTTCTTTTTCAGAGTTTCAAAAGCCATTTGATGAGTTTGTTGCCAATTAAACTCGACTTCCTTTTTTGTCAACTTAGTTAGTGGGGATGCCAATAAACTGAAATCTTTAATAAATTTTCGAAAATAGCTAGCTAAACCTATAAATTGTCTAACTTCCTTGACACTTTTTGGTTGCGGAAATGATTCTACTGCTTGGATCTTCTCTATGCCTGGTCTCACTTGGCCATTTTCTATTTCTTGCCCAAGGTAGGATACTTTGTCAAACAGAAATCGGCATTTTTCTAGTCTCAACGTCAATTTCACTTTTCTCAAAGCTTCAAATATTTGTCTCAGCTTTTTCAAATTTTCTTTACAGTCTTTGGATGGAATCATTATGTCATCTAGGTATGCTACGATTCCTGATCCAGATAATGGGCCTAATATTGTATTAATGACTCTCTGGAACACTGCCCCTCCATTGGATAAACCAAATGGTTGTCGAAGCCATTCAAATTGTCCATCAGGGGTGACAAAACTGGTCTTATCAATTGAATTGGGTTCCATAGGGATTTGCCAGTATCCCCAGGCTAAATCTAATGATGAAAAGTATTTTGCATCTAACATACAATCAATCAGATCGTCAATTCGGGGTAAAGGATATTGTTGTCTCACAATTTTTGAATTGAGTCTCCTAAAATCGCAACACATTCTCAATCCACCATCTTTCTTTTTGACCAACAATATAGGACTTGAATAAGGAGATTGCGAGTCACGAACTATGCCATATTTCTTCAGTTCCGCGATATGCTCTTTCACATATTCTCTTTCAGAATGCGACAGACGATATGGTCTGTAAACGACAGGTTCTGGATCTAATAACGTTATTTCCATTGATCCTATTGTAGACATGCCTAATTCACTTAAATCAGCAGCAAAACAATCACGAAATTCATTGATTAACTCCAACAATTGCTGTAGGTCTTCTTCTTTTACATTTTCCCCAACTACACTTTGTAAGTCAGTTACAGTGAAGGGCTTCCCACGTTCATGTTGTACTTTTTCTGTAGTAATATCCAAATTAGCTTGGACTGCACGTGCTAAAATTCTTTTTGGACTCAGTTTTCTCTCTTTATCAGTCATATTAATTACAGGCAAGAAGCCATCTGGACTTGTTACACATCGAGGAATATAGATATCCGGTCCTTTCTGACCACCCTCTACAAATACAGTTGAACATTCCGGAATAGGCGTTTTCAATTTACAGAGACGCATAGTATATGGTGGTAAGACCAAATCTTCAGCTGGAGTCAAAGGTATTTTCCTACTATTTTCATCTATCTCTTCAGATTTCTCTGGAAAGAACCACCATTGACCCGCTTTAATGAAAGCTTCTAAATCAGTTCTGTATAATATATCTTTCCCAATAACTATGTCTTCTTCTTGAAGATCATTAGGCACTATGTGTACCTCAAGTTTAGTCTTGTAGGCACCCAATGAAATATCTATGTTTGCAACTCCTTTTGTGTAGCCACTATGTACTTTGCCATAAGCTATTATTTCATTACACTGTGGTACAATGGTTAATTGTAATTCTTCTGCAGTATCTTCCCTAACTGTTGTAATATCACTTCCACAATCAACAAAGCCAACTATCAACACATCATTGACTTTACATTCAGTATATCCCGCATTTGTCTTTCCTTCTCCCAAATTAAGTTTTCGGGAGGATAGTTTAGGGCAATTTTCGGCCTTGTGTCCGTACCAATTACATTTGGAGCATTGAATTTTATCTTTAGGGCAATCAGCTAACCGGTGTCCTACAGCAGAACAATTGAAACAAGTTATATTCTTCGCGTCTGGTTTCCCAGTTTTCTTTAGATCTTTTCCAGTTGGTTGATGGTTTTCATTACGAGGTTCATTTTTGGGAGTGGAACTCTTACTAGTGTTTGAGTCACTGGGTCTTTTATCAGATCGATTCCAAGAATTATCAAAACCAAATCTACCGTTTCCTTTAAAAGGAGTCGTGGGTTTATTTTTCCAATTTATATTAGTCTTTCGACGGCACTGGCGGGCTATATGTCCTTCTTTATTACATATGTAACATTTCTTCTTTGTCATAGTAGGTGCAGAACTTTCCTGTACTACATCTTGCCGTGAAAATGGTAAAATACAGTGTTGATAAAGATCTTCAGGAGTTTCAAAACGATGTGCTTTGCTACTGGTTTTAATAACTCTATCAGTTATTCCATCTATAATGTGATCCACCTGCTGCCATGGTGTTAGCTGACATGGCCGTAATAGAGCTAACTTTGCAAAATAGTACTTTTCATAGCTTTCTCCTGCTTCCTTGACACGTTTCTTCATTTGTTCCATATCGACAGCATGGTCTCTTGATTCAGGGAAAGTGCGTAATAATAACTCCTTCCACTCTTCCCAAGAATATTGATAGTCAACCAAGTTATCATACCAATCGCACCCTATTCCACGAAGTCGCGCTTGCATGTGGTAAATTGTAGTGGTCTCAGTCCACTTGAACATATCTTTAAATTGTTCCAACGTGTGCAACCATTGCTGCGTTGTCCATTTTCTTTGACTAGGATCATACTCCGGTATGCTTTCCAATTTCATGGTTTGGTGTGTAGGCCATGACGCTCTTTTCTCATTCTGAGATAAGAGCAAGTTTATCAGTTCTTCTTGCCGTGCTATCACAGACTGTAAAATCACTTCCGAGTCTGTACGCGCCCTCTTTGCGCTTTCATTAGGCAAATTCTCTTCCATTTCATTACTCTGTCTCTTTCTATGTGAAACAGAACCTCCTTGGGAACCTTCAGTTTTCTCGGCATCCTGCGATTCATCTTCTATATCAATTCTATTCAAATCCATATCATCATGCAGGTTAGGACCGCGACTACGGAGCTTTCCCCGCGTCTGTGCCCCACCCCTGACCGACCGCGACTCCCCTTCCTTCTGAGGATTCGCTGGGCAAGTCTCTTCTCCTTGAAACTCCCCAATCAATCGGGGGTGTTCTACACCTCTACTCGAAGAATGAACATCTCTTGGGCGCACTAATGGTCGACCATCTGGTTTCCCACTAGACTTTTGCCCTCTCCTCCTTCGTGAGGAATTCTCAATTATCAAATCATTTCTCCGAGCAAAGGGCGCCGGGATATCTGCCATTTCCTCTTCGGCGGCTGCTGTTCCAACATATACTTGAGCTTCAACTTCCTGAATCATAGGTTCATCTTCATCTTCTGAACTTGGTGATACTTGTCGAAGAAGCCTATTATTCGTGGCTTTCAACTTTTGTCTCGTTAGCATGATCAATCAGTGGTCGTGATTTCTTTATCCCACTTCTGAAATGTTACGAACGGATATCTTTCAGATCTTCTTTAACGTGTGGCGCTATTGACTACGCCAAGGAGCGGGGTTTAAGTAACCCCTGAAAGTCCCACCAACCACCACCTTTCTCCTCCTTAAGTTTGTCGTGACGGATTAAACGAGAACCGATATTACACTCGGCTATTCTGACGCACACCACAAGCACTGGCGACCAAATACTTGTGATGATCTTCTCTGGAACAAGAATCTGCCGGATCGTTATTTTGCAGAACGACCGTCAACAACCGTCAATAGACAATACTACGATATATGCGATATAGGCAATAGATACACCGTGAGAGCTGGCGACCAAACACTCACGATGCTCTTCGCTGGTACAGAAAATTACTGTATAAACAATATATGTTCAACACTCTAGTCGGCGACCGAACTAGAGAACTGCTGGCGACCAAACAGTTACAGTGAAGATGCTCGCAATCCGTCCTACTTATATGTGCAAGGGTTGTGCCGTACCGTGCACATTTGCTGTGTCGTCGTATATTTGAAATAAGTATAATAATCAAAAAAATCAATAGCCGTCTCTAATTGCCTAATATCAACCACAATTCATTTATCGTTTAAATCACATGTAGACTAACGTTTTCCCGCGTTTTTATTAGTAGTACCGAATCAGAATCTCTCTTTCAAATCCGGCTCTTTGATTGGCGTTGCTCTCGCCTCGTTCTCGTGACGATCGTTTACTCGTATAGGTATCAGATTTTTTTTTATTGTCGTAATAATTCCTAGTACCCTTCCATAAAAATTTACTTTGGAAATAGTGATATTTTCCATTAACTTTTTGGATTTATCGATGTCTATAATAAACGGTATCTATGAATTTGGAATTTACAGGAAAGATACTACGACCGATATTTTAGTCCACGGAGGTTCGTTCCGTCCTGTTGTTCATAAGATGATTGCCTTTAATAGCCTAGTTCACAGACTCACTCATGTCCCTTTCAGTCAGGCTGCTTTCAAGAAAGAATTACTCACAATAAAGCACCTGGCCAGAGTGAATGGGGTCAACGTTGTTGTTGATGTATTGGTTCGGAGGAAAGTTACGAGGAGCATTCTCGATTCCACCACCTCCTTCCCCCGAGACACGATCCGTGATCGTCGCAAGCGTTGGATCAGTCTCCCTTTCCTGGGGAAGTTCTCCTTCCAATTGGGTCGGGCCCTCCACCCGTTCTGCTTCAGACCCGCGTTTTACAACCCTACCACAGTCAATGGGTTGTATGTGATGCTGAAGGATTCCATACCCCCCGCCCCCGTATGCAAACTATAACAATAACCGAACACAACTTGGGAAATTTGGTAGGAGTGATCCAAGGTTTAACGAGGAAGGTTAAGGAGGGAGATTTAAACGTCACTAAGGCTGACAAGGGCAATGCTGTTGTGGTGATGGAGAAATCCGCCTATGCTTCTAAGGTCCACGAAGTGCTCCAGCAATGTGGTGCTAAAGAGAGTGAGGATTTCAGCTTCCCTAAGAATGTTAAATAAGTTAGGAGTGTCATCAACAAGTGCGAGGCTATTATCGGAACTCCAGCTATGAAAAAAACTCTCCTTCTCCTAACCTCACGCCCCCCTCCTTTACGGGCTGCTCAAAGTGCATAAGAATAATACCCCGATGGGATTTGTGGTTTCATTTATCTCCTCTCCCACCTACCTCCTTGCCAAATTTCTGGACCGTTGGTTCAAACATCGCATTGAGTTTGAATCTCCTCACTCGGTCTTGAATTCGGGCACTTTAACTGACGTCCTGAAGGGTGTAAGTCTTCCCCCGGGAACGATCATGTGCTCGTTTGATGTTGTTGGTTTGTCCCCGAATATTCCTAAGGCTGCTTCTATCCAGCATATGGGTGAGCTACTTGTCAAAGCCAACATTCCTCACAATGAGTTTCAAGAATTTTTCGATCTCCTGAATCTTTGCTGGTCCCCCAACTGTTGTGAATTCGAAGGGAAATTTTTCGAGTTCCCTGATGAAGTAAGGATCCCTCTTGGATCACGTTTAGGCTCTCTCATCTCGGAAATTTTCATGCTTAAGTTTGAACTTGACCTCTTTTACTCGAACCGGGTGTTGCTTAATCATATCCACTATTGGCACAATTAGGGTATCTCAATTCCTAGTACCCTTCCATAAAATTTACTTTGGAAAAAGGGTATTTTTCATCGATATCTATGATAGACGGTATCCATGTGTTTGGAATTTACAGGAAAGATACTACGACCGATGTTTTAGTCCACGGTGGTTCGTTCGGTCCTGTTGCTCATAAGGTGGCTGCTTTTCACAGCCTAGTTCACAGACTGACTCGTATTCCTTTGAGTCAGTCTTCCTTCAATATAGAGTTACTCACAATAAAACACCTGGCCAGAGTGAATGGGGTCAATGTCGATGTTGACGTGATGATTCGGAGGAAAGTTACGAGGAGCATTCTCGATTCCACCACCTCCCACCCCCGAGACACGATCCGTGATCGCCGTTTGCGTTGGATCAGCGTCCCTTTCGTGGAGGAGTTCTCCCTCCAATTGGGTCGGGCCCTCCGCCCGTTTGGCTTCAGACCCGCGGTTTACAACCCTACCACAGTCAAAAGGTTGTTTGTGAGACTGAAGGACCCCATACCTGTTGATGAGAGGAGTGGTATTTACAAGTTGGAATGTGGGGATTGTGGAGGCTTTTATATTGGTGAGACCAGCCGCCAAATGAAAGTTAGAGTAGTTGAGCACCGGAAGTCTTGGAAGAAGGGACACTTAGAGGAGTCGGCTATTGCTGATCATTTAATAAACAGTGGCCACAGCTCCCGCGAGGAATCCGAAAAGCTCCTCCATGAGGAGAATTCCTATCGTAAGCGCATCGCCCTCGAGCATATAGAGATAATGCGTCATCTAAACACCGACGGTGTCACTGTACTCAACTCGTACATTCCGGAAGATGGCCTGATCGAACTGCTTTATGATTCACACCGCGATTTCTCGTTTGGACAATCTTAATACCTTGCTCTTCTTTTCTGTTCGTCAGTTGCTTTCAATTGAGTCCTGATTGATGATGGTTTATTAACCGAAAGCGCTCGTCGTCTCAACTTTTTCTGCGGTTTGCATTGTTTACTCTTCCTTCGGAGTATTCTTCCTTTCGCGTTTATTACAAGAGAGGGACTTGGAATAATTGACTCTCGAGCTATATATTATGATATTTCTATTGGGGTTTAAACCTGCACTAGATGGCGCTGCAAAATTACCTGCGCTGGTGAAATTGAGTCAGTAGGGTCTGTTTGAGCTAGTCTATGAGAATGATTCTCATTTCGATGACTCGCTGGTACAATCTTGATCTTCAAATTGGTTTCTCTTTTTCTGTCTTCGTTGTTGTTGGATTAGTCGCTTTCGTTCGCGCTCGGAGGATAACAAATTTCAGCTGTTTATTCAGTGTGGTTTTAATATTTCGCTACTCTCTTGTGGAGATTAGCCATCGGTAACGTAGTGGCGGGTATTTTGATTCCGCACACAGGCTTCAGGCGGGGCTGATACAGATAATGCAGATGGCAGAATCTGGAATTGATCGAAGGGGAGAAAGGTCGTAGGACTGATCGAATTGGGGACTGGTAATGAGGAAGCGGCCAGGCGTATCTGAATATTTTTAAGGCTTTCGACTTTAATCCCTTTGATACGTATGACGGGAGAAGAAAAAAGAGATCGAGGACTCTGTGTACAAAAGCATCAGAAACTTCAATCGAAAATGATATTCCCATAGTTTCGCTCAATGCTATTGCAAGCGAATCAAGTATTACGAGTATTATCGTCATTATAAATTTTTCTTCACCTAGATATCGCGACAATTGGTGATAAAATTTCTGGACAAATCTTTGTAGTGAAACTTTTTTAATATGCATGAAAAGACGACGAAAATGTTCAACAGTTTTTCGGGTTGTTAGGCTTAAGCGATGATTTTTTTTTCCTCTTTAAATTTTAGAACTTTCAACAACTGTTTAGCCGCAGGGTTTGGAACTTGACGTTGATACTTACAAATAAGATTTACTTTTATCCCTATTAAAACTCGAAAAAAAAATATATATATATGTATATTCGAGGATTTATTTCTGACGTTTACTTGTGTTGCAGACCGTAGGGCAAAGTTGGGAAGTTTTTCTCTCGTCTTTTTTTTTCTTCTTTCTCTTTGTCGGACTTTTACCTTTTTCAGAAATAAAGTGAAAAACTCAAGAAGGTGATAGTATAAAAAAGTTTTCGCCTTTGTGGAGTAAATTGAAACAAATTTGGTGAGAGCGCAGGAAAAAAAAAAGAAGTCGAAAAACACCGTCGTAATAAATTTTTGGTTGATTCTATTCGCGTGTACGCAGTACTTCGTCGGAGAATCCGATTTTGATTTATTTTTATATGTATTTTGTAACATTTTATAAGGAATGAAAAATAGGGTGAAAAAAAATTCTCAAGAGGCGCGGTATTAAAGTGTACTCGTATGTACTAGTAGTTGGGCCAAGTTTAATTAAATTGGAACTATAAACGCTTCGACAGGATAAAGAATGTGCTCCATATCCACGTGTAATGTCTATAGACAGTGAGCGATCTTTTTAATTTTATCGTTTCCATCGACCTATCTAATAACAAAGCCTATCTGCTGCAAAAAGAACTTAGTACAGCTTCATAGACTCCTCATAAAGTAGAAGTTATTGATGCTGAAGGGTAGTAAAAAAGAAGAACTGTACATGAGGGCAAACGTAATATTTTACGAGAGATAAAAAAACATTTTATCATGTACTCCTAATCTCTGTTCGTTGATGAGATGCATAGATTTTGCGCAACAGCTCGTGTAGCATTTGCGTTTGGAATTTCAAATGAGTCTTTTCGAAAACTACTGCGTACGATGATGGAGCAATGAAATCAAATAACAACTTGATATCTTACAACATTTTGGATCTAGGTTCGACTGAAATTAGGATTTACTTTGATCAACGATTTTGCCATGTCAAACGTCTGATACTGATATTCACGTCTTTTATACTAAGTATGATAAATTCTATGCAGGTAGGTACTTGAAAATATTCATTAAAAATAAGAGTATTGAAAATCTGCGAAATAGTTTTATAACTCATTTCAAATTACCTCGAAACTTTTGACAAAACTTCCTTATACAAACTTTTTCAATAACTTTAACCTTGATTGCTTTCATCGCGGTAAGTACGGTAGGTTGATACCTCATTCACCGGGAGGATTTTCTCTATTTTAATGATATTCTCGACGCAAATTCGACGTCCGACTCACCAAAAATTGTTCTTTCTGCTACAAAGTGGTACAATTATGAAGCATCGTTGTAAATAGCGAGTGAAATTCCTACTGCGCGGACTAGATGAACTTCTGCAAGGTATATAGTTTCATATTTTTGATATCGAAATTTTCTCAACATTCTTCAGCAGGTTGACGAGAGTTATACGCTTCAACAAAGGTCTGCTCCATTTTCGAGAGCACATTAAAATAGGTCTTACCACAAATTTGTAAATTTATAGGTACATATATTTTTTTACAAGCTTTTCACCATTTTAAGAGCGATTGGCTTGAGGTGTGCGATTCTGAAGAGTAAAGGTGACAATTGAAGTGGGAAATAAGTCAGGATCAGAGACTACAGCAGAGTCGATTAAACTGAACAGAGAACAAAAATATTAGTTTTGGTTTTTGTACTACATATTTTATTCGATTGAAAAGCGTCGTAGGTCACAGGATGAATCTGTCTTGTAGGAAACTTTGGAGAATTTTTGGAAGATTTCCTCGTAGACCGAATGTAAATAGTTGTTTACATATGTAATGTCTCCAGACCCGCGGGTATGCTTCTTGAAGATCGAAGAATATTGTATAGAGGAGGGATTTCGAAAGGAAGGCTTGTTGAATTTGGGTGTGGAGGTCGGCAAGAGCTTGAATTGAATTACGACCTTTTCTGAAGCCGTATTGTACAGGGGATAGTAGATTGTTTTGTTCGAGGAACCACCAAAGTCTTTTGTTAATTATTTTTTGAAACAGTTTGCCCAACACACTGGTGAGGGCAATGGGCCGATATGAAGAGGGGGAAGACGGATCTTTCCCAGGTTTCAGAATAGGTACCTCCTGATAAAATCGAATTGAAAAGAGAAAGGAGATATTCAAGAGCGGTAGGGTGAAGATTTTTGAGCATAGTGGCATGTATGTTGTCCGGTCCTGGGGATGCATTTTTGAGATTTTTGTGTAGGGTTGAGGTGAGTTCGATTTGAGTGATTGGTTGATTGTAACAGTGAGTGTTTTCGGAGGAATCGAAATTTATCAGGGAGGATTCTGATTCATTTTTTTTTTGAAGGAATGAAGCGGAATAATTTGAGTTCGATGAGACAGAAGAAAAGTGGGAGACAAGTGCTTCGGCTATATCCTGTGTGTGTGTAAAGATTGAATCATTCATTTCTATGTGGTTAATTTGATGAGAAGAGAACCTCCCTGATAATTTCTTAATGTCTCTCCACATAGAGGCATTAGAAACAGGTTCATTGATATTGGCGACAAAAGATCTCCATGACTCCTTCTTTGCTGAACGGATCAGGAGTCTTGTTTTGGCTCTTAATTTTTTGTAGTTGATGAAATCGAGTTGAGAGCGAGAGCGGTTATAAATTCGGTAAGCTTTGCGTCTGTTCTTAATGGCAATGTTGATTTCGTTTGACCACCATGGGACTTGTCTCGGTTTTAGTGTTCCTGAAGTGAGAGGTATTGATGCTTCTGCAGCTTGAATTATAAATTTCGTAAATTGGGCGATTGCTGTTCGATCATTAGAGGGGTCGGGTAAAGAACTTGTGTCGTAGGTGAGATCGCGAAATTTGGCCCAATTGGCTTCCTGGGTTTTCCAACGGGGAGTTGATTCAAGGGAAGGAGGGGAGGAGTCTGATGTTAATAGTATAGGGAAATGGTTGCTGTCGCATGAATCCGGGAGGGTAGACCAATTTAGTGTAGGAGTTATGGATGTTGAACAGAGCGTTAAATCAATGACCGAGAGGGATCCAGAGGACGAATTTAGGTAGGTAGGAATTTGAGGGATGTTCAAGATGTTTAAGTCAGGAAAGGAAGATAGAATTTGGTCTATAATGTTACCTCGAGAGTTTGAGTGAAATTTACCATTTGTTATGATTCCCCATGTTGGGCTATGGGCATTAAAGTCTCCACATAGAACAAAAATTACGGCTTCCTTAACGAAGTTCAACGAGGAACGCAGGGAACCTGTTTTATGATTCGAATGAGATTTGGTATTGAAAATTCAAGGAAGCCTAGATCATATATAGCTCGACAGTCGAAATTTTTCCAAGTCCCCCTTCTATCATATATAGCTCGAGAGTCGAAATTTTTCTAAGTCCCCCTCCTATCATATATAGCTCGAGAGTCGAAATTTTTCTAAGTCCCTCTCCTATCATATATGGCTCGAGGGTCGAAATTTTTCTAAGTTTTTCGCTGGACGGCGCACGGCGGACGGCGCACGGCGGACGGCAGATTTCTCAAATAGCCCCCCATAAAACAGGTTCCCTGTTAAAAGGGGAAGGGAGAGAGAGTATGAGATCAGAGATTTCTTGTGAATTAGTGTTATGAGAGGGGGGGATGTACAAAGAGCAGAAAGTAATAGGTGTATTGTTGAGGTGAGGAATTTTTACCGAAATAGCTATATTTTGTAAAGTTTTGGGAGTTTGTACAGTGTGACTCTCAAGAGAGTTCAGGGCTAGTATAGCTGTACCTCCACAGGCTTGGGAGGGGTTGAAGTAATCTTGTCTGTAGAAGTTGTACTGTTGTAAAGTAGTATTGTGGTTTTGTTTCAGATGGGTTTCTTGTAGAGCTATTATCAATGGTTGGTATTTTGAGATTAGTTGTTTCAGTTCTGCAGAACGTTGGAAGTAACCGTCCAAGTTCCATTGGAGAAGGGTAGTCATTTGAATAAATTAGAATAAGTGAGGTTAGTAAGGGGAGTTAAATGGTTCGTTTGGGTAAGGTTCGTGAGGGGAGCTTGAATTAAGCTGTTGTAATGTGTATGTTTAAATATCGAAGGAAAACTTGTCTGAGCAGTTATGAGTGAAATTACAAACATGATGATAGGAATATCAAAATGAGAAGTGACTAATATGCATAATGTAAACATAGTCTACGAGAGAAAAAAAAAAAAAAAAAAAAAAAAAAAAAATTAGAGTTTATTTCCAAATCAATTTGTTGACTGATTTGTTGATTCTGCGAGGTCTACCATTTTAACCGTGGATTGATTGAATTGGTTAATAATTCTCGTAATGCGGTTTTTGGTTCCTTTATGCTTCAGAGTTTCACGGAGTTTTTCCAAAGTTTCTACAAATTTTTGTGGGTCCGTAGAGTAGGCAGCGAGGTCAATATCCTTTGTTTTTGAGTTTTGTAGTTCGTTTACAAATTCGATAAGATCTTGAGGGTTGATCTTATGTTCATTGGCTTCAGATTGGCCGAATTCGGTAATAGCATTTTTTATTCCCGACGCTGTCATCAGATTTGGTTCTGCTAGATTGGAGTCTTCTTTTGACTTTTTATGTGTTGGTTTGTCAGTGGTTGAGGAGTTAGAATCGGATGTGCGGCGGAATTGTCTTTTCTGCGAGGGCGAATGAACTTCTTCTTCAGTCTCAATAATATTCGGATCTATATCCATTGCAGGTGGACTGGTGGATATAGGATCACTGATCGAGATTTCGGCATTTGAGGAGATGTTTGCTATAGGCGTATTTGGATTTTCTTGGTCAAGAGATTTAGACCCTCGTTTCGATCGGGCTATTTTTAATTTTTCGTCGAAGGTGAGATTTTTATTATCTAGGTGATCATGTGTCTGAGTTAAATTAGCGATTGGGTCTTTTTCAATTTTCTGGGATGAATTTGCGTTTTTGGAATCCTTTCCTTCATCGTCACTAGTGTTATTTGTCATTGGACAATTTGTTGCTTGGTGGGAACTGCTGTTGCAGAGGTGGCATCTCTGTTCTTCGTCTGTCAAGAAGACACGGTACGTCTCGTTTTCAAATGTGATAAGTAGAGATTCCGGGATTGTCAAGTTGTCTTCATCTTCAATGTAGATTCCTCTTCGAAAGCTAGTTACATGCGCATATTGAGATAGTTCCGATTCAGTGAATGATTTCGATGATAAACCAATGTGCAGTTCGTGTATTGCAGAAGTCGGTTTCACGTTGTAGTCGAGTAGAATGGAATTTGGTATGCATGGGTGGACATTTGAGATTATTAATCTTCGAGAAGGAGCAACGAGTTTTCTTATGGTGGTCTGTTTATTTTTGATACAAATTGTCTTATGATTTTCCAGTAATTTTGTGACTGTGGATTCACTGTCTAGATAGATGCATATTCTTTTTTTTGCAATTTTTGATGCCGACAAAACATTTGGAGGGCCAACCAATCTCCCAATTGTGACAATGTAATCAATTAAGGCGAGTTCTTCATCGTAGGATATTAGAATAGCCTGTTTTTTCGAAGGGTATGATTTAACTATTCTGGCGAATGAACGGTTGTACGTACCTGGTTGATGATTTTGAGCAGTTGATTGATTTTGCGTGGAGGACATTGTTGAAATAGTTTAACAGCCGGGCAGTAAGCCGCACGCTAAAACTTGTTTGATACCAGAGATAAGGCCGGAAGCCTTTAAATAGATACTACCACTTTGTTCACTTTAACACCGGAACACGCGACTGGTCGAGTGCAGATATTGATTGTGACTGACAGGAACAGATTGAGACTAACCTTAGTAGCGGGTAAAAGTGTTGCCTGCTCTATCTGAAGGAAAATTACCTAATCCCAAGTAGTCAGTACGATTTTCAAAGTAGATGCTGTACCTCAGATACTGGAATTAGGTTAAAGAGGATAGCCGGCAGAAATGCGTTCAACTCGATTCCATGGCAGAAGATATTGGAAGTCCTCATGGACGCACAAGTGCACGCGTACTTGCTCAGGATGATCAGCAACTATCTTAGCTGTCGACAAATCCCAACAGAGACGTCTGCTGGTACTCGTCCATATCGATTTACTCCGTCACAGAAAATAGAAGGAAAAATTTACATCCCAAGAAATACTTTTTTTTTCAAAGTCAGCATAAATTTCTCGCACATATATCGAGGAATCATTTCAAAAATTTGTCACGTCAAAAGTGACGATCTTTTTTTTCATGTACGATACGACAGCAAATCGATCGAAATGGCGTAAAAAGGTTTAAATAAAACTTAGTAATTCTAATTTTCATATCTTTTCCATATTTTCCATCGTTTGGAGAAGATGAATTTTTAATTCGTCTTTTTCCTTTCTTACAAAAAAACTCATCACCATATTTCCGAAAAATAAATAATTCCACTTCCTTTTTTGGCGGTATTGCGCGATACGCGACACAGATATGGTACACCAAATTCATTATAATATCAACGTATTTTTTTCTTCCACAATCTAAATTTTGTATTTTATTTAAATATGGATTTTCGCAGATAATAAGAGGACTTACAGTGCTAGTGTTTTTAAACGCTTTATCGCGCTACAGTAGAAGAGATAATACTCAAAAGAGAAATTTTTATAAATTCAAAGATTCTATTTTGCCAGTTCGTCGGGCACTTCGAAACACTAAAGCGTCGATGACCGGAAAAACTTCAAGTTATGACTATTCTTTTTGCGAAGCTATTTCGCTATAGCGCTCGTTATCCCTTCCCATTTTACTGTGAATCTCACTCTTGAATTAGAAACCTTGAATTTCGAGTGCTAGCACTAAGCAAACGACGTTTACCAAGCTAGAATTGAAACTATTTCATTTCTTTAATATTACACCTAAGGGCTTCAGAAAATTTTAGTTTATGGTGCATTTAGATTCTGTAGAAAAAATCCCCGAGGAAAAATAAAAGGGGAAAAAAAGAAACAAATTGAGAGAAGAATAATGTACTATAGGGCTTTGCCTGAGTAATAATTATGGCGAATGATGGAAATATGTAGAAAAATTCGATTGTTATACGAAAGCAAAAGAATTTTTGACTGCGACATAGAAACTGTCCTATACAATCAAAATCACAATCTTAATCGACTGAATATATTTTTACACGCGGGAGTTTTTGTTCAAGCGAACAAAAAAACTGTTTTATGAGAAATTTTTCAACGAGTGCTCGGTGAAATACGTCAGAGTGTTGCCAGATGTAGTACAATCTCGGTGACATACTGAATTTTTGTGCGGATACATTTTTTTTTCAGTCTATGACAGCTCCGGAATCGTTTTCTCTCCAAAACAGCCCCGGAACTAGTTTCAGGTGTTCTAGCCCAATTTTATGGCTTGACAACTTACACTAGTCTCCTCTCATTTTTCTAAAAACGGTTTGCTGTATACTTACAGCTCGGGAGTAAGAATTCTTCAAGTCTCCAAGCTAGGTCAAAGTTCACTCTCTCTAGAATCAATGCGTTTTTTAATTTTACGGTTGTCCATTATGAAGAGGAATACTCACAAAGAGTAAAAAAGACGAGTACAAAAACCGCAATAAAATTACACCACCAAGCGCTTTCGGCTAAACAGCCATTCTCGAGGCATAGAAATGTGAGTATTCCTTTTCATTCGCGCTCTCTCTCTCTCTCTCTCTCTCTCTCTCTCTCTCTCTCTCTCTCTCTCTCTCTCTCTCTCTCTCTCTCTCTCTCTCTCTCTCTCTCTCTCTCTCTCTCTCTCTCTCTCTCTCTCTCTCTCTCTCTCTCTCTCTCTCTCTCTCTCTCTCTCATATCAAAAAAAAAAATAATAAACAATATATAAATAAATACAATATCGTCATGAAAACCTTTGAAATTTTTTTCCAAGTCTCATGACTAAGTAGAAGCCCCCGCACTCAGATACGTACATGGGTACATTGGAAAATTGTTCGATGTTACCGAATTTGGTAGGTTCTAAGTCTCTCCCTTGCTGTCCATATGTAGCTCAGAAATATAATTGATTCCAAAGACTAAAATTAGACGAATACGTTCCTCAAGGTTACGGCTATCCATAATAAACGCGAAAAACGAATAGTCCGAGGGAGAGTAAACAGTGCAAACCGCAGAAAAATACAAGACGACGAGCGCTTTCGGTTAATAAACCATCTTCAAGCCTGAAATGAAAGCAACTGACGAACAGAAAAGAAGAGCAGGGTATTAAGATTGTCCAAACGAGAAATCGCGATGTGAATCATAAACCAGTTCGATCAGGCTATCTTCCGGAATGTACGAGTTGAGTACAGTGATGCCGTCGGTGTTGAGATGACGCATTATCTCTATATGCTCGAGGGCGATGCGCTTACGATAGGAATTCTCCTCATGGAGGAGCTTTTCGGATTCCTTGCGGGAGCTGTGGCCACTGTTTATTAAATGATCAGCAAAACCTGACTCCCCTAGGTGTCCCTTCTTCCCAGACTTCAGGTGCTCAGCTACTCTAACTTTCATTTCGCGGCTGGTCTCACCAATATAAAAGCCTCCACAATCCCCACATTCCAACTTGTAAACACCACTCCTCTCATCAACGGGTATGGGATCCTTCAGTCTCACAAACAACCTCTTGACTGTGGTAGGGTTGTAAAACGCGGGTCTAAAGCCAAACATAGGGAGGGCCCGACCCAATTGGATGGAGAACTCCCCCAAGAAAGGGAGACTGATCCAACGCAAACGGCGATCACGGATCGTGTCTCGGAGGAGGGAGGTGGTGAAATCGAGAATGCTCCTCGTAACTTTCCTCCGAATCATCACGTCAACATCGACATTGACCCCATTCACTCTGGCCAGGTGTTTTATTGTGAGTAACTCTTTGTTGAAGGCAGACTGACTCAAAGGAATACGAGTCAGTCTGTGAACTAGGCTGTGAAAAGCAGCCATCTTATGAGCAACAGGACAGAACGAACCACCGTGGACTAAAACATCGGTCGTAGTATCTTTCCTGTAAATTCCAAATGCATACATACCGTCTATTATAGACATCGATAAATCCAAAAAGTTAATGGAAAATACCCCTATTTCCAACGTAAATTGATGGAAAGTTACCAGGAATTGAGATACCTCAGATACTCATCAAGGAGATCTGGAGGACCAGTCCAGGTACATAGAACGTCATCAACGTACCTGTGCCAATAGTGAATATGATTAAGTAACACCTGGTTCGAGTAAAGAGGTCAAGTTCAAACTTGGGCATGAAAATTTCCGAGATTAGAGAGCTGTGGGAAATGCGAAAGGGGGGAATAGCTAGAGTGGCTTTGTTGCAGTGGAAGACGTGCTGAAAACTCAATCTGAGGAAATATCGAGACGTACAAGAGACATAAAATATATTTATTTAATTAAGAGGATAAATCGAATAATTATAAGTCCGAAACGTGTCTGAATGTGTACCATGGTCGTCATCGACGGATCATCGGGAATCTAACGGACAGAGAATAAAACATCTATCCGTCAGTCTCGCGAACGAGAGTAAGTCGATTAGAAATAAAAGAAGATTGAGGTCGTGGATCGTACAAGTCCTTAACGGGTCGAACCAGAATAATAAGAAGAGTCAAATTGTCAAAGAATAAGTACTTACATCGATTGGAACCATCATGAATTGCTGAGTCGGCGTCTGCTGATCCGACATCGTATCGCAAATGTTTGTCATTGTTTATACGTAACTCGTAATCGAAATTCGTAGACAGTGGAAAAGGATTAATGAGAGAGTTTGAAGAGAGATATTGAAAATGGGTTGATTTTTCATTGCTATGGATTTCGTTATTTGTTTATCAGTCGGCTATTGCCGCAGCGATGAAACTTCAACTCCGGGAAGGAGTTGAAGTCGAAAATTGCAGATTTTCGACACTCCCCACCGCACGAAAGAAACTGATAGAATTTATTGGTTACTTCTAGCTATATTTATAATGATTGTAAGGTGGATGATAAGGTTGTAGATATTGAAGAATTTAAAGTATTTTGTTGAAATTTTGTATGTGAGTCTGCGTATCAAATAAATTTGATAGTACTAAACTTGTCGGCGAGTATAATAAGCTGAAAAATTGTATAATTGGGTTATTTTGATGGAAGTTTCAATTTTCGAATATCTTAGGATTATGATATTCGAGATAAGCGCGATAAGCATAAGCGTGCTTTGAAGTGCTAGTAAATAGGTGTACTTATAGTTGTTTCTCCGTCTTCTGTATAGGGTCAGAGACGTCTAGGATAAGATAGTTCCATCATATTAATTATTTCAGTCCTTAATCTGGACCATCCTGATTGCTATGGATTTCGTTATTTGTTTATCAGTCGGCTATTGCCGCAGCGATGAAACTTCAACTCCGGGAAGGAGTTGAAGTCGAAAATTGCAGATTTTCGACAAGAGCCTACAGGTGATCAAATAGGGATCCTTACTTCATCAGGAAATTGGAAAAATTTTCCTTCAAATTTACAGTAGTTGGGGGACCAGCAAATATTCAGAAGATCGAAAAATTACTGAAGCTCATTGTGAGGAATATTGGCTTTGACGAGTAGCCCACCCATACGCTGGATAGTAGCAGCCTTGGGAATATTCGGGAACAAACCAACAACATCAAACGAGGAGATGGTCGTTCTCGGGGGAAGACTTACACCCTTCAGGACGTCAGTTAAAGAGGCGGAATTCAAGACCAAGTGAGGAGATTCAAACTCAATGCGATGTTTGAACCAACGGTCCAGGAATTTGGCGAGGAGGTGGGTGGGAGAGGAGACGAAAGAAACAACGGGTCGCATCGGGGTATTGTTCTTATGCACTTTGGGCAGCCCGTAGAGGAGGGGTGGTGTGGGGTTAGGAACGAGGAGGGCTTCTTTCAAAGCAGGAGTTTTGATAATAGCCTAAATCTTTAACGTGCTTAGGAAAACTGAAATCATCACTCTCTTTAGCACCACACTGCTGGAGGACTTCATAGACCTTAGAAGAATAGGCCGACTTCTCCATCACCACAACAGCATTGCCCTTGTCAGCCTTAGTGACAATTAAATCTCCCTCTTTCATCTTCCTCTTCAAACCTTGAGTCACTCCTCCAATTTATTACTCATGCGAGGGAGGGCGTTATTACGGACTAATTCGGCACAAACTTTCTGGGTATTAAAACCAGGACCAATTTTAACCGCAAGATCCGCAACAACATTCGCCAAGGTTTCATCCTTCTTGAGGGAAGGTAAACTGAATTTCGAACCTTTCTCAAGGAGGGCAGTTTCGTTACTATTAAATACTATCTGACTATTATTTATGAGGGGAGATGGAATTTATGAACGACAACGCCGTCACTCACCCCTTCCTCATCCACGTCATCATTAACCTTCATTAGGGAGGACAACTTCTTATTCTTCTCCTCCTTCAAGCTCACCTCAAACTTCTGACACTTTAAATTGACGTCCCGTATAAAGTAATCAAACTCAAGGGGGAGGAGTATACCGGAGAGTGGAAATAGGGGTATTTTCCATTAACTGTTTGGATTTATCGATCTCTATAATATACGGTATCCATAAGTTTGGAATTTACAGGAAAGATACTACGACCGATGTTTTAGTCCACGGTAGTTCGTTTGGTCCTGTTGGTCATAAGATGGCTGCTTTTCACAGCGTAGTTCACAGACTGACTCGTATTCCTTTGAGTCAGTCTGCCTTCAAGAAAGAGTAACTCACAATAAAACACGTGTCGATGATGACGTGATGGTTCGGAGGAAAGTTACGAGGAGCATTCTCGATTCCACCACCTCCCTCCCCCGAGACACGATCCGTGATCGCCGTTTGCGTTGGATCAGCCTCCCTTTCGTGGAGGAGTTCTCCATCCAATTGGGTCGAGCCCTCCCTATGTTTGGCTTTAGACCCGCGTTTTACAACCCTACCACAGTCAAGAGGTTGTTTGTGAGACTGAAGGACCCCATACCTGTTGATGAGAGGAGTGGTGTTTACAAGTTGGAATGTGGGGATTGTGGAGGCTTTCATATTGGTGAGACCAGCCGCCAAATGAAAGTTAGAGTAGCTGAGCACCTGAAGTCTTGAAAGAAGGGACACTTAGAGGAGTCAGCTTTTGCTGATCATTTAATAAACAGTAGCCACAGCTTCCGCGAGGAATCCGAAAAGCTCCTCCATGAGGAGAATTCCTATCGTAAGCGCATCGCACTCGAGCATATAGAGATAATGCGTCATCTCAACACCGACGGTATCATTGTACTCAACTCGTACATTCCGGAAGATAGCCTGATCGAACTGGTTTATGATTCACACCGCGATTTCTCGTTTGGACAATCTTAATACCTTGCTCTTCTTTTCTGTTCGTCAGTTGCTTTCATTTCAGGCTTGAAGATGGTTTATCAACCGAAAGCGCTCGTCGTCTTGTATTTTTCTGCGGTTTGCACTGTTTACTCTCTCTTCGGTGTATTCGTTTTTCGCGTTTACTAAAATTAGGTTAAAACCTCCTCTCCATTTGTAAAGTTTTTCAAAGACCTAAAGGTGTGCAGAGCTTTACACTTGTTGAGAGGAAGGTGAACTTCCATTCTAAATTGAAAACTAGTTTTAGCTCTGTCGCGATCCTGCAATTATTCATGATACGCTTTTTCGTATGATACTCTGCAGTCAAAGAGAAAGAAGAGGCATCTCGCAAGGATCACGAATGAGAAATGAAAAAAAAAACGACAGAATGGTTCATTAGAGAAGAGATGGGGGAGTAATGAAAAGCAAAGTAAAGATAACGTGTGACACTGTCTTGAGGCGTATGAAAAAGCTTATTATTCAAACGATGAACTCCAAATGGTACTAATAAATTTGCGATACATTAACTTGCGTGAAGCTAAAACTGTTATCGTCAAAATAAATTTCAGCTAAATTTCTTTCAGATTATTTTCGAATATCAACTCTGTTGTTTAACCTATGTTATAGAAATTCTATGCCCGAAACGGGGCTCGAAAAAATTTTATGTGTGTTTCAAAACATCGAAAATTCTCTATTTCGCGCATAGGCTCTTAAAATAGGCTTGAGAATTCAAATTTTTTTCGACGGTTGTCGAATGCGGATTCTTTTCGGAGAGGAAAAACTATCCGGAAACCGACATTTACAAGAAATTCGTATAATATGAAACCTGAAATTGTTTGACGAGATAGACGTGTACGGATGAAAGTATAGAATACAAACAAGCACTGAGTGTGCATTTATAACGGAGAGAGATTAAAACGTTTGAATTTTGTATATTATTAAGACCGTGTGTATACAATCCTGTATTATAGTTATGTTTGGGTGGTAAACATTGCTGACTAATAAAAATATACCGAAGCACTCTTTCTGTAAATTCAAATTTTCCCAATAATCTGTGTTATTTTACAGGATTTTCGAAAAATCTTCCGCCAACCTTCAATCTCAGACCTCCTAATAAGATACCGTTTCTAATAAAATCGATGTTCATTCATCGATTCAAATTATGTAGATGCTTATTACTTTAAATTATAATGAACTTTTTTCTTATTAGAAATTAAGGCTCAAGAGGTAGGTCATGAATTTCTTGAATATTCACTCAACACCCTTCAAAAGACGTGTCCGACAGAAGGGGGGCGTCCTTCCGATTTTACATAAACATAGAATTAGATGAAGACTGGGATAAAATTTCCAGTCAAATTACCTTGATTCAAATCAGCAATCTTTCATTGTTGTAGATATTATCAAGAGATAGGTCAGATTCAGCGGGAGTGAGTTCATCCATTGAGTTGGAATCGTGCACTACCTCGACAGCGGATAAAATTATGAGGCGGCTTACTGCTCATTGCTGATGATGACCTTGACGTATCGTACTCATCTCGGACAGATCATCACCTATCGCAACGTCAACAGTCTTTGTAATCTCCAAAAATGAAGCCGAAGCCGACCGACTGAAATCAATCACGCTGCATGTACTCAAGAGTACCAACACTCTCTGCGAGTGCGTAGACCCCGTTTCCTTTGTAAATATTTACGACTAGTAGGAACGGAAACTTGGAAAAACGACGGCTCCCTTAATGAAGGTAAACGAGGAACGCGGGGAACCTATTCTATGGGTCGAATTGATTTTGGTATTGAGAATTCAAATTAAAATCTTGAAGAGTCTCATCAACACCACCTGAACAGAAGGCCGCAACATTCAGGCCTGGGCACGGATCGGAACGCGGATCACGCCGGATCACGGATCAAAAATTGTCGATTCGTGGTCCATATTGAGATCATTTTGGGTGAGGCGGGTATGCCCTACTCTCAAACGAGAGAGGATTACCTCTTCTCGTCTGGAACTTCTGTGGGATAGGAACCAAGAGATGGGTTCCGATTTCATTTTTTGTAACTTGTTGTCTTTCCAATTTTTATGCCAAAGTTGAGAAATTTTTGCAGTATAATAATTTTTTCGATCTTCTGGTGGCGTGAGTATAGGGGAAAAAGTGTTTTTTTTTAGCTGTGTACTGCATCGTGTGGTGGGTAGTTGATATGGCCCGGAATCCAAATAAAAGAGAGGTTAGAGTCAATTGATTTGATCGACGTGATTAGTTCAAAACGGGTTTGTGAGAATCTGTCTAGAGTAGAGATATTTTTTATGCGGCTCAAGTTGAGAAATTTGAGAAAGACATGCCTATTAATTCGGCTGAGTAGATTGAAGCGGAATTACGTATTCGACGGGCTGTAATTTGTTTATGTATAGAATATGCGTTCTGATTGTATTTTGATCCATCATGTTAGACATATAAGGTGTGATTAGGGAATTCGTTCAATAATTTCGTAATAATTATTGTTTTGTTCATTTTCGAAACTTCTGTAATATCGAGGCGGATGTTAGGTTGTGGAAAGGCCCGGGGGATTGTTGTCATGGTAGGCGCGAGGGAATTCAGTTTGAGTTTACGTGTGAGAGAAATTTCTTGATGAGTTCGAATAATGTCTCTTTGGGTGATCGATGAGGGATTTATTAATGCGAGAGATGATAGAATGAGATAGAGAACGTTGAGGAAATTTCGATAGAGACACGAGAAAATTAGCCGCGAGGGTCCAGGAAATTAGAAAGAAGGTTCAACCGCTTCAATCTTGGGTTGGTTCTAAAGGCACCTCAAGGATATGGTTTTGTTGGTCAAGTTGTAAATTGGGGACCCGTAGTCTTTAGGGACCCGTGGTCTAATCGTGAGCGAGTTAAGTTTTTATACAGATTGAGTGGTAGTTTTCGATTGCAACCTGTCTCAGGCTGGGAGAGGTATTTTAGAATATTGAGTGATTTTATGAATTTGACTTTCAGTCGTTTAATGTGATGGAGCCATGAAACTTTGTTATCCAAATGGAGTCCCAAGAATTTAGTTGTGTTGGAGATCGAGATTTGGGAATTTTGTAGTCGAAGAGGAGAGGGAGTTAGACTTTGTTTTCTTTTACAATATGTGATTAAAACAGTTTTTTTTTTTTTTTTTTTTTTTTTTTTTTTACGGAGAATTTAAATTTGCGTTCAGGCGACCATACTGAAATTTTATCAAGAGTTCGCTGGAAAAGTCTGTATGATTTGAGTGATACACTATAGTCGTCTGCAAATAACCCTATTGTGTGATTGTAAAATATGTATTTTGAGGAAGAACGTTGTTGGTGATTAAAAAAAGGAGAATGCTGAGTACCCCTCTTTGAGGTACCTCAGTGTTAAAAGTTGGTCTTGGATTTTAAATTTTTACAGATCGTGTATGAAATAAACTCTTTCCAGCTAAAGTATTCGAGAGTTTGTAGAGTGACTGGCGTAGGAGGACACGGGCACAAAGAGTTCTAAAATTATTTTTGACAGAACGGAATGGTGGAATTCTTGCTTTAGATCAGGTTTTCTTGTAAGGGTGTGTGCATCATTTCGCAATTGTTTTTCTTCGTGATTTAATGATAAATTGAATTCCTTGCGACCTTCAGTTTGGGAGGGCCTGAAAAGCGAAAAGTCTGTTTATTTGTTATATTCAACTCTTTTTCTTCTCTCACTCATTTCGAATCACCGTATATGAAATTCAAATCCGATAAAACTTCCAATATTCAACTTCTTGTCTACTTTTCTTTTTTGCCTTTATGAAAAAAATATCCAAAGAGATTCCCCTCTGTAATGAAATACCATTTCTTCCATCAAAAATACCACGTAATTAGTACACAAGACCGTACAGAAAACGGTAGGCCTAATCTATAATCTTCGACGACGTTTCCCTCGTTTATGAGAAAATAATATTTTCTACGGAAGGTCAGCCAGAATACTCTTTTTATGGTGAAAGAAGAGTGTCGAGTGAACCGAAATGCAGCTATGAAAATTTTCACCTCTAATTTTGCCACGACTATAGGCTCGTTTACGGTAATTAAAATTCCTCGTGCGTTATGTAACCCCTAAGTTGAGCGAATAGAATCGCGTGCTTTTCCATTTCCTGTCGTATGAGAGGTTTACGAAGCCAGCATTCCCGGAGTAAAGATTAAAGGAAGTATTTTCAACGCGCTAGAATATACAGTCTTACCATATTCGTGTTATAAATTTGGCGAAAACCTCGTAAATAAAACTTAATTCAATTTTGAAGTATCGTCGTGTCGTTTCAAATTTCGCAAGCGGAATCCTCCAATAATATTACCGACGATATAATGCGAGAATTTCGGCCGAAAATTTATTGCTGTTTCGCGTTATCCGCGAATGTGAAATGTATGTACCAGTAAACTTACGTATGTCGAAAGTGTAGACCGTTTCTTGGAGCTTTTTGTGTACAAATACCGCGTGTCAATTTTTATTTATTCTCAATGCTTCGATGAGTCGTCAAATAAAAAACTAAGTTTAATATAATATGTAATGCTTTTCGGAAGAAAAACTACTTAAACGAGAATCAGTGTAATCCAGTTCGACGCAAACAAAAACTTTTTCGTGTTGCGAAAGAAAAACGAATTTTTCACGCTTTTGTGAGCGCGGACAATAACAGAAGTGTACTACAATCGCTCAAATATCTATAAGAAATTATTTTGTAGGAAAAAAAAGAAACGAAAACACTCTTAAATACGGAGCAAAATACTGAAACTAATTTCTATCGTGCTTCAACGTTCTACTTTAAGTGTGTTTATTAACAGCAAAAAATGGCTTTTATGACAAGATGAAGTCTTTACTGCACAAATACCTCCACCAGTCATTCCACAGAAATCTCGCAGCTCAATGAAAGTCATCTGAGATGGAGTTTTCTTCTTTTTTTTCACTTCGTTAATACAGTATGTATCTCGTTACTCAAGTTCCCTCCGTAGTAGGGAACCAGGGGCCTGAAATTGAGATCTCGTAAGCCAGGCCAGGGTAAGAAATCAGGATGCCATGCCGTTGCAAATTTTGCAACGGCGAGCGGGGAAGCCGCAAGACCTGTATTCCACTGCAGAAGGTCTTCCAAAAAGTAGAACACATTGAGATTTAAACTTAAGAGTTTCAAAGATTGGCACTCTGAGTGTTATCGATTACTGAGTGAGTGATCATGACTGCGGCAAAATTTGAACCTTTTTCAATCAACTATAGAACTTCATTTTAAAAGAAAACTTATCTTACATTTTATTGCACTCTCGTTATAAAATCGAATTATAATCAATTTAACTACGCAGAACTATATTCCATCATTTTTTGCCCTCCTGAAGTTGACAGTATTTCAGTTCGAAACTATCCACGATCACCTATCAGCAATATACCTGTTTAAGACGGTGAAGTCTTCATTATTCCGGTGACGTAATATTTCAATATTTTCTAAAGCCATACGCTTAAAGTATGAGTTTTCCCTATGGAGGAGGTTACCAGACTCCTCTTTGACTCTATGGTCACTTTCGATAAGGTGATCGGCAAAGGCCGACTCACCCAGGTTACCCTTCTCCCAAGCTTTTTTATGTTCATCGATTCTAATTTGTAGCTGACGGCCGGTCATTCCTTTAATAAACTCCGGGGCAAAACACCACTTCTGTCGGCTAGAGGAATGGGGTCCTTCCAATGCGGCCGGTCGTGTCGTTTGTCTCGTCACCAACTTACTTATTAGCTAAATTTATATATCGATGGTTCAAATCACGAGTAGATTGTACCTCACCGTATTCAGTAAAGAACTCGGGCTCTTTGGCGGATACTTCCTCCGGAAACGACCTTGTACTCCTTTGATATTATAGGATTATTTCCTCACATCCCTCAGGCTGTTACTATCCAACACATGGGCGAGTTGCTCGTAAAATCGGGTGTCCCTCACGAGGAGATGGCGTAATTCTTTGATCTTCTGAGGGTTTCTTGAACTCCCAACTTCTGTAAATTTGAAGGAAAATTTTTCGAGTTGCCGGATGAGGTGGGGGGGGGGGCTCTCTGATATCCGAGGTATTCATGTCCAAATTTGAGATCGATTTTTTTTCCTCAGGCCAGGTGCTGTTAAATCACGTCTTTTACTGGCATAGATATGTGGACGACATACTTCGTGCGTGGATAGGTCCAGTTGAGCTCCTTAGTGAGTTTCTCACTTACTTAAATAGCCAAATACCCTTCCATAAAATTCACCCTGGAAGGGGGAGGTTCATTAATAAATTTTTTGGACTTGTCCATTTTCGTTGGAGATGGCGTCATGAATTTGGAATTTATAAAAAAGAAACGTCGACCGATATTACAATCCACGGGTCGTCCTTCTGTCCAACTGCACATAAGATCGCTACCTTCAATAGCTTGACCCATCCCCTGACTCATATTCCTTTATGTCACGACGCTTTCCAAAAGGAACTAAGAACAATTAAGCAACACGAAAAACGAATACTCCGGTCCATTCAAAGTACACAATTTCTAGCAACTAATTGACCAATTTCAAAAACCACTCGATCGATAATGCGAATCCAGTTCATCATCTCCCATTGTACGACCCCATTTGAAAAAATAAATTTCAGCCCATCAGAAAAAAAAATCACCGTCCGAAGTGAAAATTACAATTTCTGCCTCCTCGTTTCCCGATCCCATTCTTATATAGAACGTCACCGAAAAAAACCGGAAACATTTAATATTAAAATCGTTCGCGCCACGCGGGTTTCGCGAAACAACCTGTAAGCCTAATATAAATTTGAAAAAGAATTAGTTTGGAAAGGAAAAACTTCCGCTTATGGTAATGTAATCCCGCTTCTCTAAAATTAAAGTCAAGAAGGTTTCTATAATACTGTACAAATAAAACTCGTTGCTAGTTTCGTGTCTTCTTTCCGCGTATTTAATAACCGTGTTTATCGTTCGAAGAGCGGGCTAACTCTCTTATGCCACCCTTAAAGTACCCAGAAAATTCGTAATTAAAAGTAAATACGTATCTTTCGAATGGCTGATGTACTTTATAAAGTAATAAGACCTCACCCTCTGAATGGCTGTACATATATGAGAGTCACTCGGGAAAAATTGAACACGATTCAATGAGGAAGTACGACACCCATCCGTGTAAGCGTTGATCTTCATTTCAAATTACGATCACACAAAATGCGGCTGATGCCACTGTCATTCAGAAAACGTTCGGCTAATTTTACCCGCAGAAAACGAGCTCTTTTCTCTTCGGTTAATTTCCTCGTACGCATTCCGACCGCATATTGAAAGACTGGGTGGTTTTTCAACCGTTTAAATTCTTTAAAATCCTTGCACGTCACGAAAAGTTTCGTTCGAGTATAAATAGGAAACTTTTCCGGAATGACATTTCCATCTCGGCTTGCTTCGCCGAGCTAACCTTTTCTGCCATTGACGAGTTTTCAAATATTGTTTCTTCGTTCAAATGTCATCCATTTCTGAGAATATGTTGACATGAGGCATCAATAGCGTATGAGTTATATAAATTTTGAAAGTCGATCAGCTATTTGTAAATTCTAGTCGCGTGTATCATTAGAATGCGAGGATGAAAACAAGAACCAAAAATAACGTATCGTTCTTCATTTTTTTTTTTTTTTTTTTTTTTTTTTCATTAGTTTGCGCGTAGAAAAGTTCACAAAATATAAGGATGAAGAAATATTCAAGTTCATGAATAACGGAGCTAACCAAAATACAAATCAATAAGGAAAGGGAACCTAAGTATGATGCTTGACAGAGGCCAATTTTTACCTACTGAAGCGTCGTCGTCGTCATGTCCTTTGCCCGTTGGCGTTGGCGTTGAGGAAGCTGACCTGGATTCGGATTTGTCGATCAATTTCCTTCTAGGTCTTCCTCTATTTCGTTTGGGCACTGGTGTATATTCCAATGCGGTTTTAGGCGATCTCGACTTATCCTTGTGTCAAACGTTCCTTCTGTCTGGATTATGGGTGTAACTCAGAGAGATTAGTGAAGCGACCACTTAAAATGGTAACTAATATCTATGTGATCTCAAGAAAAAAGTTGGAAAGCCTAGTTTAGCCCCTCTCTAATATTATTTCTGCACTGATAAACTACATACTGTGAACCAGCCTGGTTCAGCCTCTCCTACAATGGTATCCAATATACTGCATATTGGGCCAAGCGTTACAAAAGAAAAATTTGATGACATCATAGCCTGTACCTTGAGACGAACACACTTTCCTCACTTGTGACCTGCGATGAGAAAAGGGTGCTCATTGCCCACTGATAAGAACACTATTTCTCTCTGATTAGATATTCAATCAGAGAGAAATTGTGTTCCTGCCAATGGGCAATGAGCATCCTTTTCTCATCGCAGTTCACATTTCATCAACTCGTTGAGTTCTCACCCCCAACCTTATTGACGTCATGACCTTGCGACATCATCATCTTTAAGCCTAAGACTATACTTTTATATGACGTCATTAAGCCATGACACCGTGATCAATATGTTACATATTTTATGTGACGACATTTATATGTCCAAAATACATTAAGAAACGTATTATAATGTACCGGACGGAACCCAAAAGGACTGAGCACACGGCCCAATTTCAACGAAAACCTACCCAAATAAGGAAGTCAAGTCCAACATTTTCTGCTATCTAGGTGTGCATCCCTGGATAGGGGGGTGGTAGAATCGAGGCTTTTTCTGGTAACCCTCCTCTGGACCATTAGATCAATGTCCACCTTTACTTGATTCACCCTAGCCAGGTGCTTAATTGTTAAACGAATACGTTCCTCAAGGTTACGGCTATCCATAATAAACGCGAAAAACGTGAAAACGGTCCCCCTCGAGTTTGATTAGTTTATGCGGAACGTCAATTTAAAGTGTCAGAAGTTTGAGGTGAACTTGAAGGAGAAGAAAAATAAGAAGTTGTCCTCCCTAATGAAGGTTAATGATGAGGTGGGTGAGGAAGGGGTGAGTGACGGTGTTGTCGTTCATAAATTCCATCCCTCCTCATAAATAATAGTCAGGTAGTGTTTAATAGTGACGAAACTGCCCTCCTTGAGAAAGGTTGGAAATTCAGTTTACCTCCCCTCAAGAAGGATGAAACCTTGGCGAATGTTGTTGCGGATCTCGCGGTTAAAATTGGTCCTGGTTTTAATACCCAGAAAGTTTGTGCCGAATTAGTCCGTAATAACGCCCTCCCTCGCATGAGTAATAAATTGGGAGGAGTGATTCAAGGTTTGAAGAGGAAGATGAAAGAGGGAGATTTAATCGTCACTAAGGCTGACAAGGGCAATGCTGTTGTGGTGATGGAGAAGTCGGCCTATTCTTCTAAGGTCTATGAAGTCCTCCAGCAGTGTGGTGCTAGAGAAAGTGATGATTTCAGTTTTCCTAAGCACGTTAAAGATTTAGGCTATTATCAAGACTCCTGCTTTGAAAAGAGCCCTCCTTGTTCCTAGCCCCACACTCCCCTCCTCTTCGGGCTGCCCAAACTGCATAAGAATAATACCCCGATGCGACCCGTTGTTTCTTTCGTCTCCTCCCCCACCTACCTCCTTGCCAAATTCCTAGACCGTTGGTTCAAACATTGCGTTGATTTTGAATCTCCTCATTCGGTCTTGAATTCGGCCTCTTTAACTGACGTTCTGAAGGGTGTACGTCTTCCCCCGGGAACGACCATCTGCTCGTTTGATGTTGTTGGTTTGTTCCCGAATATTCCTAAGGCTGCTACTATCCAGCGTATGGGTGAGCTACTCGTCAAAGCCAACATCCCTCACAATGAGCTTCATGAATTTTTCGATCTTCTGAATATTTGCTGGTCCCCCAACAAAATTTTTCCAATTTCCTGATGAAGTAGGGATCCTCATTGTCTCTCATCTTCGAAATTTTCATGTCTAAGTTTGAACTTGACCTCTTTTCCTCGAACCAGGTGTTACTTAATCATATTCACTACTGGCACAGGTACGTTGATGACGTTCTATGTACCTGGACTGGTCCCCCAGATCTCCTTGGTGAGTTTCTGAGGTATCCCAATTCCTAGTACCCTTCCATAAAAATTTACTTTGGGAATAGGGGTATTTTCCATTAACTTTTTGGATTCATCGATGTCTATAACAGACGGTATCTATGAATTGGGAATTTACAGGAAAGATACTACGACCGATGTTTTAGTCCACAGAGGTTCGTTCTGTCCTGTTGCTCATACGATGGCTGCCTTTAATAGCCTAGTTCACAGACTCACTCGTATCTCTTTGGGTCAGGCTGCTTTCAAGAAAGACTTACTCACAATTAAACACCTGGCCAGAGTGAATGGAGTCAACCTTCATGTTGACGTGTTGGTTCGGAGGAAAGTTACAAGGAGCATTCTTGATTCCACCACCTCCCTCCCCCGAGACACGATCCGTGATCACCGTTTGCGTTGAATCAGTCTCCCTTTCTTGGGGAAGTTCTCCCTCCAATTGGGTCGAGCCCTCCGCCCCTTTGGCTTCAGACCCGCGTTCTACAACCCTACCACAGTCAAAAAATTGTTTGTGAGACTGAAGGACCCCATATCTGTTGATGAGAAGAGTGGTGTTTACAAGTTGGAATGTGGGGATTGTGGAGGCTTTTATATTGGTGAGACCAGCCGCCAAATGAAAGTTAGAGTAGCTGAGCATATGAAGTCTTGGAAGAAGGGACACTTAGAGGAGTCAGCTTTTGCTGGTGATTGTTTCGTTATTATTTCTATAGTATGTATTTTTCTAGCGCTTTGGTCGCTATTGCCTCAACTTACTATCCTCTGTAGCTCGCTCACCACTTCGGCAAAGTTTGTGGTTATATTTTCATTAGGTGGAGCAGTCGTTACCGATTCCATTTTGAGCTACTGATTCTCAAGAAGGAGTTCGTTGTATTCAACTCTTTTGGCTGCAAGCTGTTTTCGCTCTTCCTCCAGTTTTTGTTGTACGTCATTCATACTAGGAGGTAAATTCTGTCCCATGATTTCTATACCTGCTAGAGCACTTTGTAGTTCCAATAGTGTTTCGCTATGTTTTTTTCCAAGTGTAATAAGCTTGACATTACTTTCTTATAAGCCGTTTATTGCTTGTTCTCTCTCCTTTACTTCCTTACAGAGCTTGGTTCTGGCTTCCTCATTATCTTTTTCCAAATTCATTATGCAAAGCTCTAGTTCTTTTATATATGATACTGCCTTTGCTTTTCCCTCCTTCTCTCTAGTAAGTGAGCTACGTGTGGCATCCAACTTGGTTTTCAAAGTGGCATTCATTTCATTCAGTCCTGCCATTGATTCTTTATTGTCTAGCAGTCATTTTTTCCAGTGTGTTTTTCTCTGTTTAGAAAAAGCAGAAGACGCTCACGGTCTTCTGCTTTTTCTAAACATTATGTCTGAACCACGTACTTACGAGGACAATAGTTTCTCTTTCTCCAGGTCTTCCAACTTTTCATTGATGTTATCAAGCCTAGCATTCTTGTTATAAGCAGCAGTCTCTTCTGTGGCACCAGCTACAACTGACGACGACCAAATCAGTAATCAAAAAAGTCAAAAGCTTTGAAAGAAGTATGTGAACACGCTTTTAGGAGATCCTTTGCGACATAAAACGTATTTTTCAGCCCGGTAGTCAAAGTGTTAATTACATATTCGATTATATGACGAGACGGGTAACCTCGTAGCAATTACGAAAATTGATTAATATTTTTCAACGAAACAAAAGAAACCTTTTTAGTAAATAATTTTGTTCGACGATCTCTCTCTTCCTGTCGCAATGTCGATGAAAAAGATTCATCAAATAAAAACACTAATATTGTGACAATTTCATGGGCAGCCGAAAATGTCACGTAACTTTGTCGCGGCCGATATATTGAAATCCTTCTATTGGCCCGATTATGTACAGTTGGTGCACTGTCCGTTGTGGGAATAACTCTATCCCCCTCTCCCCTAATTCTGTTACGACACGAAAGGTCGATAAAAGAAAAAATAATACGTTCGATAATTCACCGTCATAGTATGTATTTTAGCCTGCGACGAAGCCAAGTTCAGTCTTTATTAATTTATGTCATGAATTATTATTCGACGAAATTCGCTGGAAGAATGTCGTCCGTAATCGTAATTCTCGAGCGCAATGATCATGATTATTGTTTGTTTGTCGTAGAATAAGAACTAAAAGTGCAACTATTGAACTACGTATAGTTCATGAATATTATAAAATCTCCTCCCGTTTGTCGGTAGTCGGTACTTCGAGGAAACGGGAACACGGCAAGTGACCTTCCAGAACAAATCTGATATCTAAAATCGAATAGACAAAAGCTCAATTCATATCGCTGGATAGAATCTATGTACAATGAAATGAAAGCGAATTCTTATTCATTGAATCTATTACGAGCTATCGTGTGAGGAACCCAGCCTCCGTTTTTACTGCTGGGTTCGACTCACTATGACCCCAGCACTAACGCGTTTGCGTCACTCTCCATACCCTAACCTCCATAAAATCATCAGTCACCTTCATCTGGATTCCAGGTTACATCGGTCACTATCAATATGAAAACGTTGACCGCCTACTTGCTCACCACAACTCAACCCATTCACAAACTACTACCGCTCTAAAATCCTGGCTTTTTGGCAAGCCCTCTGGAAAAATTAACAAGTAAAAGCCTCCCTATCCATTGGTCCGCTTCAAAGAGAAATTCCCGCCACGAAGAAATCATCCTCATTTGTCTTAGGATTGGCCATACCCGGATCATCGACTCTTTCCTCCTCCTAGGTCTTCACGCTCCTCTGTCATTTAATTACAACTTTTCAGATAACCTTACAGTTCAACGTCTCTCCTCATGCCTTGTCCTTCAAAACCACCTACAATGTTCCACATCTATAACCTCCGCACTATCCAACAACTCAGAAACCGTCGCCAACTCCTTCAGTCATTTACGTTCTACCTATTTCTTCCGACTGTTGTAATTATAAATAACTAGAGGTTGGCGGCGTACCTCCGGCGCGCCTTATTGAGTCGGTATCTGTGTTTTGTAGATGTTCGAATTTTAGAGGTATCTTGCGTCTCAAAGGGTCGCTTTGCTAGCTTTTTACATTTGTCAAAAATTTAGTACTGTTGATAGTATTTCATTTTTACCAATAACATTTACTGTATAGGAATGATAAAATCGCCCAACCTTCAAAGTTATTCTCGACTCTGAGATAAAATTTAGCGCTAAATCTGAATAAAATTATTAAGAAATTCTGCGAAGCACTAAAGTGGGTTAATGGGACCAAAAAGGGTCAATATTTCTCCATATCAAAAAAAGTCGACTAACCTTCAACGTTTTTCTTGATTCTAGGGTAAAATTGTGTGCTGAGTTGAAAAAAAAAACTGGCAAGAAACAACAGGAGTTTTTGCGGAAACAACCGCCTTGATCATTCACGGGGCCTCAGTCGATCTTTTACCGCGAGCATGTAATGGGAAACGAAGTCGCCAGTATCATTCTCTCCTTCGCCCGAAACAACAGCAGTTTTTGCGAAAGTATCCGCCTTGATCATACACGGAGACTCAGTCGATCTATGTTGAACCCAGGGATCATTCGCCTGCCTCTTTCAAACATGGGGTCTTGACCGTTTTCTTACCGCGTCGAGCTTGAGGATATCATTCCCTCCTCCGGATGAAACCCCAGAAAATTCCGGGCGTTCGTCTGCCTCAATCAAAGACTGAGCTGTAGCTGATCGCTCATCACGAGCAAGACCGGATTTGTGGTATCCTCCCATTGCCTGAATCAAGGAGTTTTATTTGCACTTTGGCCCGCTTCCTTCATAGGTGGCGCGTCAGTTGATCTCTCATCGTAAGCACGCAACAGAAGACCAACTTTGCGTTCTTTGACTGAAACAACGAGAGTTTTCGCACTTTTCCCCGCTTTGATCATACGCAGAGCCCTAATCAATCTCTCACCGCGAACCTTCAATGGAAGATGAATTTGTCATCTCGCTCCAATCCCCAAATGAGGAGAATTTCCACAATTGAAGCGCTGCGTGGAAAAGGGGCCTCCGTCTAATGTATTTCTTATGTAACGGAGGCCCCTTTTCCACGAAGCGCTTCAATTTCCTATTTCGGATCTGTCACCTGACGTTAGTTAATTTCTCACTCCGCGAGCACTCAACGGCAGACGATTTTGTCAACATTCCTTCCATCCCCGGGATCAACAATTTTATTGCAAAATGATAAAAATTTTCGATTTTTCATTTTGGAGATCATCTAGGACCATTTCAGTATTATTCTTGAACACGGCGCTGAATTTTACTTCAGAATTGAGAAAAACTTTTGAAGATTACGCAACTTTTCATCTTGGAGGAATTGTGATTCTCTTTGAGCCCATCATCCCGTTTTGGTGCTCCAAAGTATTTTTTAAGCATCTTTTTCAGACTCAGCGCGAAAGTCCACTTGAAAATCAAATTAAAATGTGAAAGTTTAAACAATTTTCCAACTTGGGGGAATTTTGGCTCTTTTTGGGTCCATTAACCCTTTTTAAGTGCTTTGAAGAGCTTTTCAAGCATTTTTTTTCAGACTCAGCGCGAAATTCCACTTAAAAATTGAATTACAATTCAAATTTAACAACTTGGGGGAATTTTGGCTCCTTTTGGGTCCATTAACCCTTTTTAAGTGCTTTGAAGAGCTTTTTAAGCATTTTTTTCAGACTCAGCGCGAAAGTCCACTTAAAAATCAAATTAAAATATGAAAGTTTGAACACTTTTTCAATTTGGGGAAATGTTGGCCCTTTTTTTGACCCATTAACACATTTTTGTGCTTCAAGGAATTTTTCAAGAATTTTTTTCGGACTCAGCGCAACATGGCACTTGAAAATCGAATGAAAATTTGAAAGTTTGAACGATTTACCAATTTAGTAAAATGTTGGCCCATTTTGGGCCCATTAACCCCTTTCTAGTACTTCGAAAAGCTGTTTGAGCATTTTTTTTCGGACCCAGCGCAAAATTCCACTTGAAAATCAAATTAAAATTTGAAAGTTTGAATTCTTTTCCCATTCGGGGAAATTTTGACCTTTTTTGGGCCCATTGATCCATATCGGTGCTTCGAAGAATTTTTTAAACATGTTTTTCGGACTCAGTGCGAAATTCCACTTAAAAATTGAATTACAATTCAAATTTTCCAACTTGGGAGAATTTTGGCTCTTTTTGGGCCCATTAACTCTTTTTTAGGTGCATTGAAGAGTTTTTTAAGCATTTTTTTTTTGGACTCCGCGCAAAAGTTCACTAGAAAATCAAATTAAAATTTGAGAGTTTGAACGATTTTTCTATTTGGGGAAATTTTGATCCTTTTTGGGCCCATTGACCCATTTTGGTGCTTCAAGGAATTTTTCAAGCATTTAGTTTCGGACTCAGCACAAAATGGGACTTGGAAATCGAATTAAAATTTGAAAGTTTGATCGATTTTCCAATTTGGGAAAATTTTGGCCCTTTCTGGTACTTCGAAGAACTGTTTGAGCATTTTTTTTTTTCGGACTCAGCGCAAAATTCCACTTGAAAGACAAATTAAAATTTGAAAGTTTAAAAAATTGTCCAATTTGGGGAAATTTTGTGGGCGCATTAACCCATGTCGGTGCTTCGAAGAATTTTTTAAACACGTTTTTCGGACTCAGCGCAAAATTCCACTTGAAAATTGAATCACAATTCAAATTTTCCAACTTGGGAGAATTTTGGCTCTTTTTGGGTGCTTTGAAGAGCTTTTTAAGCATTTTTTTCGGACTCAGCGCAACATGGCACTTGAAAATTGAATTAAAATTTGAAAGTTTGAACGATTTACCAATTTAGGAAAATTTTGGCCCATTTTGGGCCCATTAACCCCTTTCTAGTACTTCAAAAAACTGTTTAAGCATTTTTTTTTCAGACTCAGCGCAAAATTCCACTTGAAAATCAAATTAAAATTTGAAAGTTTGAATACTTTTCCCATTCGGGGAAATGTTGACCTTTTTTGGGCCCATTGATCCATATCGGTGCTTCAAAGAATTTTTTAAACACGTTTTTCGGACTCAGTGCGAAATTCCGCTTCAAAATCGAATTACAATTCAAATTTTCCAACTCTGAAGAATTTTGACTCTTTGTGGGCCCATAACCCCTTTTAGGTGCATTGAAGAGCTTTTTAAGCATTTTTTTTGGACTCCGCGCAAAAGTTCACTTGAAAATCAAATTAAAATTTGAGAGTTTGAACGATTTTTCTATTTGGGGAAATTTTGATCTTTTTTGGGCCCATTGACCCATTTTGGTGCTTCAAGGAATTTTTCAAGCATTTAGTTTCGGACTCAGCGCAAAATGGGACTTGGAAATGGAATTAAAATTTGAAAGTTTGATCGATTTTCCAATTTGGGGAAATTTTGGCCCTTTCTGGTACTTCGAAGAACTGTTTGAGCATTTTTTTTTCGGACTCAGCGCAAAATTCCACTTGAAAGTCAAATTAAAATTTGAAAGTTTAAATAATTGTCCAATTTGGTGAAATTTTGATGTTTTGTGGGCGCATTAACCCATGTCGGTGCTTCGAAGAATTTTTTAAAGATTTTTTTCGGACTCAGCGCGAAATTCGACTTAAAAATCGAATTACAATTCAAAAGTTTGAACAATTTTCCAACTTGGGGGCATTTTGACCCTTTTTGGCCTATTAACCCATTTTGGACTCTCGACCTATTCGACAAAAATTTAGATTCTCAAACTATATTATACTAGGCTTATAGTAAGTCTAGGCCTTCTTTATACTAGCTTTATCTAGGCCTAGGCTTCTCGGAATTTTCAATACCAAATCCCATTTGTCTCATAAAACTGGTTCTCTGCGTTCCTCGTTTCACTTTGTTAGAGAAGCCGTCGTTTTTAAGAAGTTTGCCGTGCCCTGTGCGCCGTACGCCGTCCGCAAAAAACTAATGGTGTCCCGAAGAGTCTAAATTTTTCTGTGTCTCCTCCTATAATATCTTGCTCGAAAGTCAAAATTTCCTCAAAGCGGAGAAGATGGCCGACAAACTGACCTAACTTGATGCGAAGACAAAAACCCAACTATAGGAGGGGGAGTTGGAAATATCTAGGGTGATAACATTTTTCAACCCAGATTTGAGCTATGTAGGGGTGTTGAAATTGAAAAAATTTCGGGTGGGTCAGTTTTTGCAAAACATCGCGTTGCATAGCACATGGCAAAATTTTGAAGGAACCCCCAAAGAACAGATCCCCTAAGCTGAATATCGAAGTCAAATTTGTGCAATGAAATTGGTTCCCTAAATTTCTTCTTCCAATTCGTGGAGGAAGCCGTTCCTTTCCCAGATCCTTTGGTTTCTGAACGGACGCGGGCATTTCTCGTGGGTTTCCTTGCTACAAAATAATCTCCAGAATCTTGACATCAATTTCCGTTGCGAGATTGCTTAAAAATTTCTTTTAACTTCTCTATTTAGGTCGATTTCGCAACTAAAAAGGGAATGTTTTTTTTTTTTGGGGGGGGGGGGAGGAGGGGGACGGAAAAATTTGATGTTCATCAGTGGTGAACGTGTTCTACGGATCTCTCGATTCTACCATTTTGTGATAAATTAACTGGCTACAGTAGTTCATACTTCCAAACTTAATTGCGTTGGGAAGAAGAGTGGTAGAAAGAATAGAGACAACGTTTGCTCAGTCGATATCTACGTCGACGTTTTCAGTGGAAGCGAGGATCCCTCTCTAGGGTTAGAATCTGTAAGACTTAACATTGATCAGGCGAGGGGCCATAGCGTTGCGTAGAGGCATAAGAAGAACCATGGATGAGGGTATCCATGGAAGTAGCCTCCCCAATTATGCCAAATTCATGAAGCGTATGTTCTATACAAACATGGTGAGGACGAGAAAGTAAGTATTTTTGCATCCTATTTTCATTTAGAAAGGGATAGATGCATAGAAGTTAGAGATATGGGGCGAGGAAGAATGATAATACCACTTTTCCACTAGCTCTTATGGAAAAGTGATAACATCATTTGGCTTCACCCTGCAAGTTAGAGAGGAAATCTTGAATACGTCGGTGTTGTCGAAGTGAGGAAAAGAAATTATTTTCAAATTCGTTCATGAAGGTGTCGACCATTAAAGAACCAATAGGGTTATCCGTATTTTTCGGAAGAGGATAGAATTTGAAGCGCAATCAGACAAATCCAACCTTGAGTCGGGATAATTTTTTGAGGGGTTGTTAGTGAAATTTGTAAGAGAGATCGAAAGCTATCGAACAAACGAAAATCAAGTCTCTGCACGCCAAAAATTCGCTCTTGTACAACGATATGAAGATAAACACAATCCTCCTCAACTTTCGAAGGCCCGTCCGACACGTGAGGAAAGTTTTTACGCTTCGAAGGTAAGCTCATTGGAAAGCTCGTTGAAAATAGCTAATAAAGAAGAAAACTTTTTTTTTTGAAATTTTTTTCGTTTTTGCTCGTACTGCGAAAATTAATTTACCGACTTGAGGTTGGATTTTTCTGACTTCTCTCTCTCTCTCTCAAGAGGCGAGTGGTGGATGACCAGCAGATATTAAAATGATTCATAAATTTATTAGCTTCCTCATGTAGGATGTGTTATTAGGTCACCAAACTTCGGATGTGCAATTTAGAAAGAGGAATTGATTTGAACACAATAGTATTGTGCAGATAGAAGGGGATACTTTGTACGTATGTAACTAGGACTAAGAGTAACATCGGAATCGATCGTGTTAAATGTTAATTCATTTCCGATTGATTCATCCATGAAGTCGCATAAAAATTTCCCTAAATTTGAAATCGCCCAAGTATACACTACTGTACGTCTAGCTTAACCTATGTGTAGGTTGTCTACATAATTGAATCTTCTAACCTTTCTTGAAATTAAAAATAATCTAACGTGTAACCTACTGAATTTGTAATTTTAATGAAGTTCGAAAAATCTTATAATTATTAGAAGCTATATCATCTCTTGAAAAACAATGTATCAGAAGATATACGTACCTAATCATAATTACAAATGTCCGAAGAAATCTTCATTTGACTACAGAATTAACATAACAGCTAAAAGTCCCCCTTTTGTAAATGGTTCATAATTTTTCGCGATTATATTTCTCTGTTATAAAGACAGCTGTAGGCTTCGCATTGAGAAGCAGTTTCTGTCGTTACGAAACTACTGGCGGCAGCGAATGCTATACCTCTTTTATAACATAGGATTACATTTTCTAAAGAAGTTAAACTTATATCTTTGACAGTCGTGCTCAGTTTTCAATATTTGCTGTTTCAAAATGGATAACAACATACTAATAGTCGAATGTTTGGAATACGAATTCAGTCGAGCTGTGATCAGAGACATTAAAAAATTGTTGGGATGTTCTTATAACGTTATCACCTGCAGTACCCTGTCAGAAGCGGAGCTGATTGTCAAGTCGAACATTCCCCTGTGTTCATTGCTGTTTTCGAAATCTTTGGGTCATGCGCCCGGCGATTCAACGGCTCCTACGCCGGATTTGTTTGAGTCCAACGTGGTAGATATTCTACATGCCCGACAGCCAGGAGTGCCGACATTTTATCTGAATGAGGCCACAGAAGTCGACGTGGCCACTACACTCTTGACGAAAATCAAAGAAATTCTCTTCGTATGTCAGGACGGCGCGGAATTCATCCATGGAAGAATCGTTCATTTTGCCCAACGGTATTTGGAAAATTTATTACCAACTTTTACGGACGATCTACGCAAATTCGCGGAAATTTACGAGTACTCGTGGACTATACCAGGCCACCAAGGGGTCGGTATGAAGAAAAGTCCCATCGGTAAAGCTTTTCTCGACTTTGTCGGGGACAGTGTCTTCAAATTGGATTTGAATAGCTCAAGATCCGACTTGGGATCTCTGTTGGGCCATTCTGGGCCGTTTTTAGAATCGGAAAAAGAGATTGCCAACATTTTCGGTGCAGAGATATCGTTCACTGGAGTTGTTGGCGGTTCTGGATCGAATCGAACAGTTATGCAGTATTGCATGAGGGATAAGGATGTTGTCGTTGTTGACCGCAATTGTCACAAATCCATCGCACACGGTCTCATATTGACGGGGGCAATAGCCGAGTTTGTGAAACCGAGAAGGAACGAGTACGGCATTATCGGACCATTCAAAATCTCTGAATTGGAGGAAATAATGCAGGATCGGATGATAAGATACTTCGTCATGACTAATTGCACCTTTGATGGGCTTTGTTATTTCATTGACAAAGCTAAAGATGCTTTATCAAAGGTCAAGTACATCCATTATGATGAGGCTTGGTTTGCTTATGCGAAATTTCACCCCATATACGAGGGCACGTATGCTATGCAAGGAGATTATAAAAATTATACGGGCGAATCAACAGTATTTGCGACGCATTCTACACACAAGATGCTGAATGCTTTCGGACAAGGGTCATTCATCCATGTGAGGAGCGGTCGTGGTGATGATGCCAAAGTAGTCTCAGAGGATTTCAACCAGTCCTATATGATGCACACGACTACATCTCCTTCTTATATTCTTGCAGCTTCGAACGATGTCTCTGCAAGCATGATGAAAGGTGATATGGGCAAATCGCTGGTGCAGGAGTCTCTTATTGAAGCCATCCATTTCAGGAAAACACTTTCGAGACTTTATTATGACCATACATCAAAAAAGGATCCACTTGATTGGTTTTTCAAACCGTGGAATCCCGAGAAAATAGGTGACAAATTATTCCACGAGCTAAAAACGAAAAGTCTCATCGAACAAAAAAATTGGATTTTGAGCCCGAAAGATCTATGGCACGGGTTTGACGAGATGGAAAAATCGTGGTGTATGTTGGATCCTCTCAAAGTAACCATAATAACGAAGTTTGAAAATATCCAGATTCCAGCTCCTCTGGTTTGTGTCTGGCTGGCTAGCAAAGGTGTCACTATTTGTCGGAATACGGAATTTACAATCATGTTCTTGTTTTCGATGGGAGTGACGAAAGGAAAGTGGATCACACTAGTGCAGTATCTATCGGAGTTCAAAGAGTTCTACGACAAGGATCTTTGCTTACAAGACATATTACCCGACCTCGTAACGAAACATCCGGAATATGCCAACGAAGGACTGAAAAGTTTGGGAGACAAGATGATCAAATTCTTGGAAGTTAACGATTTGACCAGTCTTTCGAATGGAGCGGCCTCATATTTGCCGGCCAAGAGCGAAATGTCTTGTCGGGAAGCTTTCCAGCAAATACCCAGTTCGACCCAATTCGTCCCACTCGAACAGCTTTACAATCGCGTTTCAGCATCGTTCATCATTCCATATCCACCTGGAATTCCCATAATAATTTCTGGCGAAAGATTCGGAGAGAAGGACAAGTGTCCGATCGTAAAGTACTTGCTGGCACTCGAACTTTGGGATGAAACATTCCCTGGATTTGATCACGAGACGACCGGAGTGAAGAAGGACGAAAACTCAGGGAAGTTTCTGGTTTGTGTCACGAAATGAAGAATAATTGCAGTAAGTATGGAGAGGTGCCCGGAAATATTCTAGCAGATGTAATAATTTGGACGTAGGTAATTATGTTTTAAACGTTTTGTAAGAAAGTGCAATATTGCCTGCCTAGAGGCGCTCTACTAGAAAAAATAATAAAATTATTCTGTTTGAAAGTACGTGGTCCAAATTGAAAGAAATACTTTAGATCTGATTTGTATGTAAAGCTTAGGACACAGTTACAAAATTTGCTTCCAAAGGCTCAGAACCTTCGACGAACTTTAGGAGAAAGTTAAGGTAGTCCATCTACGAAAGGTTTTATCATTAGAGCTCTTAATCTTTCGAGATATTTCCGTCAATTTTCCAATAGCTTTCAACTTTTGAAGAACGTTTTACAAAAAAATTCGAATAGGACTGTATCTCTCTTCCTAAACGAAGAATAGGTGGATTTATAGTGATTTTCATGATCTTAGATTTAAAACCTGAAAACATTAGTCCCTCTCCTGAAAATCTCTTTCCTTAAGATTCACATATTAGCTGGGAGGGGAAGTTCAATAAATACATGAAGTCAATGTTATTTCCCCCTTCTCAGCCTGGTATAAACCTGCGGTGCCACAAGACGCAGATGAAAGAAAATAAGATCGTTATTTTGTTCACATTAACAAGTAAAATCCAGAATATAATGTATAGATACGTATCTTAATGACGTGAGTCGTAAAGATCATATCCTCTCCCTCATTAATAAGAAGCGATCGAAAAGTGCATTAATTCTCTCTTCGAATTGTAATCAACTATACAAAGCATTCGTCCCTACTTTCTTTGTGAGAGGTCGTATAAATATGGATTAGGATTCGCGATTAATTATTGTAATTATATACAAGAAATGCGAATTTTCGGGTCAGGAAATTTGCCCGCGAAAAAATTGGCGAACAGAAAAAACAGCCGAAAAGTGTGACCCAGAGAAAAAACTCTTTTGAGATATTGATCAGTATGAAAATTACCTGCGCGAAAAAACTTGTGTGAGAAATTCGACAATGAAGAAATTTTCGAGTACTTGGAAAAAAAAAACCAAATTATATCCAGCTCCACCAAAAATAATCTGGCGCGGCCGAATAAATAAAGATCACTTTTATTGTTTTTCTCAATCTAGCTATCAGTTGAGACAGAATAATATTCGTTTTAATGAATATTGCAGGGCACTGGACACAATGAATACGGTCCGTCTAAAAAATTAATACAGAAAGAGTGAGAGAGAACATTTTTTCCAAGGTACTGTCGAGGCTATCGGTAGTCCAGATAGTTTGTCTTAAAATTACCGGTACTATCGATAGTTTGAATGGAAAATATCGATCAGAAGAAAAGTACCTATGCTAGACGTAGGATAGATACTTTTCTCCTGGTCGTTATTTTTTCAAAAAGCGAGAAATGCATCTCTATGTTACCAGATGATGGACGCGACAAGAAAAATTTTGACTCTCGAGCTATACATGATATTTCTGAGTCCTCCTCCTACCATATTTAGCTTGGAGGTCAAAAGTTTTCCAAATTCCCCTACAGATTCGGTGACATTTTTCTGAAAAATTTTTTTCGACACAGCATTTTTCCGACTAAAATTTTTTCTGACACCAACTTTTGCCGACACGTGAAGCCTCAGAAAAAAAACGATATTACAATTTGTCTCATAAAACAGGTTTCCTGCGTTCCTCGTCGTTCAGGAAGCCTTCGTTTTTTCAAGTCCCACGTTTTTCCAGGGCTGGATTAAGGGGGGAGGGCAAGTGGACCTTGGCCCCCGTTGGACTTAGTATTAGCAAACCTAGTATAATACAGGGTGGACCAGAAAGATGTTACCAGTTAAATGGAAGTTTGCACTAAATCTGTTGTAGTGCGAAAACGCAAAACGTTAGATGTATAGTTTAAATGTAGGATTTTTGTATCTCAATTTTATCTTTAATTTGAGCCATATCCGAAGTTTCTACGACTTTTCTGAGCCGAGTTATGGGCCAAAATGTGCCGAAAATTCACCAAATCGCCAGGGTTCCCAAGATAGGGCTTGAAAATTAATTAATTTACAGTATTGAACTGAATTTTGAGAATTTTAATAATTCAATTATTGTTTCTTAAGTGAATTTAGACGGGGAAAACGAAAAAAATAGTAACGAAATCCTAAGAAGCACCAAAATGGGTTAATGGGCCCAAAAAGGGTCAAAATTTCCCCAAGTTGGAAGATTGTTCAAACTTTTGAATTGTAATTCGATTTTTGAGTGGAATTTCGCGCTGAGTCCGAAAAAAATGTTTGCAAAATTCTTCGAAGCACCGATACGGGATAATCGGCCCAAAAAAGGTCAAAATGTTCCCAAATTGGAAAATTGTCCAAAGTTTCAAATTTTTAATTAATTTTCAAGTGGAATTTTGCGTTGAGTCCGAAAAAAATGCAAAAGGCTCTTTGAAGCATCAAAAAGGGGTTTAATGGTCCCAAAGAGACCCAAAATTTTCCCAAATAGGAAAATCGTTCAAACTTTCGAATTTTAATTCGATTTTCAAGTGGACCTTCGCACTGAGTCCGAAAAAAAATGCTTAGAAAATACTTCGGGGCACCGATGGGCTCAAAGAGAATAATTGTGTAATCTTCAAAAGTTGTTTTCAATTCTGAAGTAAAATTTAGCGCCGAGCCCTAGAATAATACTGAAATGGCCCTAGATGATCTCCAAAATGAAAAATCAAAAATTTTTCTCATTCTGCAGTGAGATTGCTAATTCAGAGGATGGAAGGAATGTCGACAAGTTCGTCTGCCGTTGAGTGCTCGCGGAGTGAGAGATCGATTAACGTCGGGTGACCGAACCGAAAGAGGAAATTGCGGAAATTCTCCTCATTTGGGGATTGGAGGGAGACGACAAATTCATCTTCCGTTGAAGGTTTGCGGTGAGAGATCGACTAGGGCTTTGTGTATGATCACAGCGCGGAAAAGTGCGAAAACTCTCGTTGTTTCGGTGAAAGAACGCAAAGTTGGTCTTCTGTTGCGTGCTTGCGACGAGAGATCAACTGACGCCCCACCTATGAACGAAGCGGACCAAAGTACAAAAACTCTTTGATTCAGGCAGTGGGAGGATACCGCAAATCTGGTCTTGCTCGTGATGAGCGATCAGCTACAGCTATTGAAGCAGACGAACGGCTGGAATTTCTCGGGGTTTCACCTGGAGGAGGGAATGAAACCGTCAAGCTCGACTTTCGTCATGAACTCGCTGTAAGGGAACGAACAAGACCCCGTGTTTGAACGAGGCAGTCCAATGATCTCTGTGTTCAACATAGATCGACTGAGGCCCCGTGTATGGTCAAGGCGGGTACTTCCGCTAAAACTCCTGTTTTTTCTCGCCAAGGAGAGTTCAACAGTTTTTGTTTTTTCAACTCAGTACACAATTTTATCCTAGAATCAAGAACAACTTTGAAAGTTAGGCAATTTTTTTCGTATTGGATTAACTCATCTTGGTGCTTCGCAGAATTTTTCAACAATTTTATTCAGATTTAGCGCTAAATGTTATCTCAGAATCGTGATAAACTTTGAAGGTTGGAGAAATTTTGACGCTTTTTGGGCCCATAAATCCATTTTGGTGCTTCGTAGAAATTTTTAACAATTTTATTCAGATTCAACGCTAAATTTTATCTTAGAATCGGGAAAAACTTCAAAGATTAGGTGGTTTTATCATCTTTGTGAAATTTTGACCCTTTTTTGGCCCATTAACCCATTTTAGTGCTTCGCAGAATTTTTTAACAATCTTATTCGGAGTCAGCGCTAAATTTTACTTCAGGATCGGGGCACATTTTGAAAATTACGCGATTCTTTCAATCAGGAAAATTGTTTTTTGATAATTCACAATTTTGGGAACCCTTGTTGTAAAATTTCGGTACGTTTTGGTCCATAACTCGGTTCAGAAACGTCGTAGAAACTTCGGATATGGCTCAAATTTAAGATAAAACTGAGATACAAAATTCGTACATTTAAACTATACGTCTAATGTTTTGCTTTTTCGCGCTACGACAGATTTAGCGCAAACTCCCATTTAACTGGTAACATCTTTCTGGTCCACCCTGTATACTGCATGAAGTAGCATCAATCAGACGCCCAGACACCCGGACGCAAATTCCAGAATCAGGGGTAGGGCTGAGGTTCGACGTAAAAAACTTCCAAGTCCCAAGGTCATGCGCCCGGACGCAAATTTTAAATTAGGGTAGGGGTAGAGAAAAGACATGAAACATATCAAGTTTCGAGTTCTAATAAGTTGCTATCTGCTATGCGGGTGACACATGGGGGTATATTTTGCCGAAACAACTGTAGCGGTAAAGAGTTGGGTAAACCGGGTTCTAGAACTAGTAACACGTTGGATCGAGTCGGCCAAGCTTGAACTTGCAGCAGTTTGCACAAAGGCCGACCCGTTGAAAGGCGCCCGCAAGATGGGGAAAGTACCTGGGCATCTGATTCTGCTCAAAAATGAGCTTCAGACGTCATCTCCCGATGATGACGGAAAAAACGAGAAGGGTAGTTACCTAAACCGCCTGTTAAGAAACGTGGGAGGATCAAGAGCAGCAAGAAGAAGGATCGTGATGAGCACCGCATTATCGATCCTTCTACATGGTGGATCAGTGTGGGCCGACTCTGTAAAAATACCTTACATAAGAAGAGATATAAGAGCTGCGCTAATGGGTGTCAGTGCTTACCGCTCTGTCTCGACGGAGCCTCTTTCCCCAAAAATCGAGCTCTCTGCGTAGAGAGAGAGGTAGTTCTTAAAGCAAAGAAGAGGACAACGACCGACCAAGAGGCTTTACGGGTCAAGCAGGGGGTCAGCTGCTCTTGCTTATGAAGTGGAAAGCGATAATTACCCAGAATGAGTTAGGTAAAAAGACAACTCATGCGGTAACACACGACCTCGATGAGTGGATGAACCAAGATCATGGCAGCTGAACTTTTACCTTGCCTTCTTGAGAAATTAAGGAAAGGCAACGTGTTCGCTGTGCAATCAAGGGCGGAATGATGGACCGCAGCACACCTCATTTGAGGTTGAGGCGTGGAGGCGTGAGCGGGGTAAGTTTGGTCGGTCTTTTCAAAAAATTGAAGTCAATGAAAATAGCTTGGTAGCCCCCATGCTAGGTTCTGGAGAATAATAGAACCAGGTGTCTGCATTTGAAGAAGATGAATGCAAAACCTCGCTATGGCCTACTCAACAAGTGTTGTACGAACCGCACACGAAAGAGGAGGAAGCATAGCTGAACTTTGAGAAGAAGATACTCCAACAGCGATTTACGATTATCTAAGTTGGTGTGGTTGTGTGTTCTAAAGTTTTGCGTGCCTGAGGTACTGCAGCTTGGCGATTGTTCATAAGGAGAGGGGGTTTGCCAAAGAGATTCTTTCAACATCGAAGTTATACCCGAAAGGGAGGATTCCGGTGAGTGTTGGAACGCAACCCACACCCACTCCACCATGGATGACGGGTGGCGCTACACATGCGACAAAAGCGATTTCTTACAACTCTTGTAAATATAAAAATGATCGTCGGCCTAGAGTCAAAATGTCGTATCTCAGAAAATGGTAATTTTACAGGAGAGTCAAAAAACAACTTTCTATATGGTATACTGAATGGAGTTACTTGTTATTTGTCGCATAATTAATGAATTATACATCATTTTATTATTCTAGAACGTTGAATTAGGTACCATCACGAGAACTAGAAACCATCATCAACTCAAAACCACTAATTTTGGGAGTTACGACCTTTTGACCTAGGCCGACGTGATGCATGTTCGAGTAATTAATACTTCACGATTAAATGAACACGAACTGATGACCCTTTTTTAGCAGTCGCATAGCTCATAAATTAAAAAAAAAAAAATGATGTATATGAAAGTTCAAATAATATCCAGAATCGACTATTCAATTGATTTCCATGTGTTATCGGTACAGCTGTGGATCAACATTTACGGACATTGATACGAAGAGCAAAAAGACTAGGAACGAAGATCACGCTTTAAGCTCATAGAGGAGGAGAGGGAGCTTGGAGCGAGGAAGTCACATGAAAAATTTTGAATTCTGATCTGTTGAAAGACTCGGAACGACCATAAGTTTGAGCTTTTTTGGACAGTCTGCCGAAGCAGCTCCAAAATCTTTTATAGTATAATTGCGATAATTTTTGTCGCTGATTAGATTCGATAAGATTTTTCCTTTTCTCCGTATCAAATAAATTCAAATTGAGCTGAAATATTAATGTACAAGCAGATTCTCCGTTGAAGAAGAGTCAGAATTTTTGTTTCTCAGCCTGTATGTCTAAATTAGAGTACTGAAGTCTCCTAATTTGGCAGTCAATTATTCGGACAAAACTAGAACAAGATAGGAAGGACTTATGGTTGAAAAAATTTGAAAATAAACTCGCGCATACAGAGTATACGAAATAGTGTACTCACTTAGCAAACCTATATGCATGAAAAGGATTCCTTTCCGATTAAGGGATAATGGATTGCGCCCTATACAGATTACGTGCAAACTGTTGCGCTCCGCTCGCGCTCTCATCAATACGAGTTTTAAAAACCATTTTCCGTCTACTTGTTCGTCCTCTGTAGGTTTCTTCTCTCTTTACGGTTCTCGTATCGTCATCTCATGCGTTAGAAAAATAATAAATAAAATACTCTTTTTTTTTCAAATTTTATTCAAGTTACCTGCGTTTCTGTCTCTCCACTTCTACGACAATTTTCGAAAAAAAAAAAGGCTGGAAATTGAATACGAAGTTTTTCGTTATATGATTTGCAAACCACGAAAGGAAGTCGCACACGCCCGCCGAAGTGTAACGAGTCGAAAACCGACACGAAGGCTACATTAAAATTCAAATATAATGTACGTTAAATATTGTATGCGAAGTTGTATACGAGAATACGTATCACAGTATGGGCGAGAGATAAACTTGATGATCGTGGAAACTATAATCGAGACTGAACGCGTTAGATTTCGGAAAATGGGTTGAAACAGAAAAGTTTACGTGCCGCATGTGAAACGTCTGCGCATTATTCCGATATTGTCGTTGCTAAGGGTGACGACGCGTATTGAATTGGTGTGTACAAGTATTATACGAGACTATTCAAGAGTGTAAGAAAAAACATATCTTTTTATTCATTTGATGAGTTTTATTGAAGCATACGAGTACTTAGTACCGGTACTTAATGATGAAGATTACCTGCCTAATTGGCAGACTATGAACCATCTTTCAGTTGTAGAATCGAATACCCTCCTCAACCCCGGCGTCGCCGAAGGGAGGATTTCATTTAATCGTCTATAGACGCACTTCAAGTCTTGCACAGAAATTACGTGCAGAATAATTAAATCTAACGCCTAATCAATTTTCGTAAAAATTTCTTCAATACACGTTATGTGCGGTGAATAAGGGCCGTTGAAATTTATAAAAGCCATATCAGAAAAATCGAGTGATTCCTTTCAAAGTTATACGTGAGGAAAAAAACTGGAACGAATCCGTATCCAATAATTGGGTGCTCAGAGTGGAAAAAGTGTGACGATTGTGTAGCGTCACAACTTTCCAAGGGGGGTAGTGCCCCTTGAAAGATGCTGAAAGTGTAGCCTAACCTATGCCCGAACAAGTCGAACCAAAAAGAAAAGAAAACAGGGATGCCACTCTGTCTCATTAAATACATATAAAAGGTGTGGTCTGACAGAGAAGACCAATGAAGAATTTTGCCCAGATTTTCTTGAAAGCTGGGGGGACAAAACACCCACAATTTAGAAGCTAAGCTACACTTGCTAGCTTTCGGCGCTTTAAGAGAGGGTTACGCCTACTTGTTCCCTCTCCGAATGGAGTTATCGGCATATTCCACCGACGATTGACTTACAGAATAATTGTAATTAATGAAGATTCCTTCTACTCGTAATATTACCGTAGAAAGAAGACTGAACGTATCATGAAATAAAATGACACTGGTTGGAGCCACGGAATAAAAACTATAATTATGCCCGGGTTACGAGCATGCAAGAACAGACAATTGAAAAATCAAACGGATATATGCACCCGAAATACGGGTCAAAACTGATAATAATGGAATCGGTGAACGACAAACAATGCATGAACTTAATTATCAGGAAATGATTAAATGAGGTAACTCGTATTAATAGATACAGTTAATTATGATTAACTAAGATGTGTTTGTCCCAAAGAATCCCATTCGGGGTTGAATTTGGAACGAACCAAAAATGTGGAGAATGGAACTTGTCCATATCAAAATAAATCGGAAATACTGAACAATTTTAGAGTAGGGAATAGGAGCGTGTCGGCGCTGCGCGACCATCGCCTTGAATATCCTCGTTGGCCTTACCTGGCCCGACCATGGAAAATTTTCAAAAGTAAAATGAGCAAAAGCCCGTCTGGCAAGTCTCACTGGGCGAATGGGGTACGTATATAAAAATAAAATAATAAAAGAAGAGAATTAAAGTCAAGTTATCGTAAATCAAATTACGTCCCAGATTCGAGGGAGACAAAACCACCAGCGGGGTGCTACAAAAATGTAGGTGAGCTCAAATAGGGTTCGGGGATACCGAAACTAGGTCGCGCGAGCCGCTAGCTCAACCCAAAACTTTTAAATGCGCTCATCGGCGCCCAAGTGTAATATTAAAAAATATATTGTACGAGCTTACTCGCACGATTCAAACAGTAAAAAAGAAAACGAATTAAAGGGTAAACGTAATTTAGCGTTCAAAACTTGGGAGTCTGCTATAATCAAATAATATTTTACTCACCGTAAATAAACGGAGCACATGTAGATCAGCTCGAAAACGCGCGCGTATCCGATGATCTGCATCTGAAAAGAAATGTAACTTTTCCTCCAAAGAATAATTTTTACATCTCAGTAAGAGGACCTTTTGGGATTCAAGTTGAACGGTATAGGAATTTTTACGAACATATTGTATAATAAAGAGTGTGGCGTTGATGCATAATCATAGTATAATAAAAGCAAGATAAGTGAAAAATAAGAAACATGGAAAATAGAGGAATAATTATGAAAAGTGAAAAAGACGCCTGAGCGGCGACAAAACGAAAATATAAAAGGACGATATAAAATAATAACTAGTGACAGCAGTTGGTGGGTCGGTGTTGGAAACCGAGTGGAAACATCTCGGTGCAAAAGCTCCCGGAGAGGCATCCTGGCAAAATGGTACGAATGGCGAAATCATTGATATGAGTTGTTATTGGATCGGCATTTGGGCAGCATTCGGGGGTCGGGATGGCCCCCGCATAAGTGAGCCTAGCCGCTCATGGTTGTGAAACAATTTTTCCAGAACATCGATAATGGCACAGAACTACGGCAATAATACTAGCGCAACTTCTCGCACTCGAATCAGACGATCGGCGAGTGAAAATGATAAACTAGATATGCTTATACGAACACACGTTTACGAGCACAAGTTATTTGGCGAAACTAATTCTGTTTATCTGATCGCTTGTTACATCAAGCTAAAATTTATTGAAATTCGAAATTTTAATTGTCGCGGTGCGGAATTTTCTCTCGTGACATGTACCGACACTTTAAAATCGAGACCAGGCGCGACAAAAAAAAAATAATAATAATAAAAAGTTTTGCTTGATTGAATTTGTAACTTGGTCATATTGTGGTTATTAAATTTTCTGGCATAGCCAAATAAATGAAAATCATGTTCCATGTCTTTTATATTTTATCAGTCATCATGAAATATTTCAGTCTAGGCTTCTACTAGGTCAAGTGTTCGTGAGATATTATTCGTTTACCCCTTTACCTATCTTGGCGTCGTATAAGTCTTGTATGAGAAATATTTTGAGGTAATTGTGGGTGTTCTATATTTTGAGGTATCAACTTTCGGTGGGGCGAACGAGCGATCTCGCTGTTGTATTGGAATGGTTTGAGAAAATTCAAGTCTTCTTTGAGAAATATGAGGTAGCGCGAACTCGCTATTCTATTGGAATGGTATGAGACAATTCAAGTCTAGGGGACTTGGAAAAATTTCGACTATCCAGCCATATATGATACGAAGAGGGACTTAGGAAATTTTCTAATTATCAATTATATTAATTATTTAATTATTTATTTATTTAATTATTTAATTATTTAATTATTCAATTATTTATTTATTTATTTATTTGATTATTTAATTATATTAATTATTTATTTATATTAATTATTTAATTATTTATTTATTTAATTATTTAATTATTTATTCAATTATTTAATTATTAATGAATTAATTATTTATTATCATTACGCGGGGTGTACTCGCGAATTTCTGAATCACCCGCGGGGTAGAGATGTGCACGGACGCACGTTTGCACGGACGCACGGTAATTAATTATTTAATTATTTATTTATTTAATTATTTAATTATTCAATTATTTATTTATTTATTTGATTATTTAATTATATTAATTATTTAATTATTTATTTATTTATTTGATTATTTAATTATATTAATTATTTAATTATTTATTTATTTAATTATTTAATTATATTAAATATTTAAATATTTATTTATTTAATTATTTAATTATTTATTTATTTAATTATTTAATTATTTATTTATTTATTTATTTAATTATTTAATTATTTAATCATTTATTATTTATTTATTTAATTATTCAATTATTTAATTATTTATTTATTTATTTATTTATTTATTTATTTATTTATTTATTTATTTATTATTGATTATTATTATTACGCGGGGTGTACTCGCGAATTTCTGAATCACCCGCGGGGTAGAGATGTGCACGGACGCACGTTTGCACGGACGCACGGTAATTAATTATTTAATTATTTAATTATTTATTTATTTAATTATTTAATTATTCAATTATTTATTTATTTATTTGATTATTTAATTATATTAATTATTTAATTATTTATTTATTTAATTATTTAATTATATTAAATATTTAAATATTTATTTATTTAATTATTTATTTATTTATTTATTTATTTAATTATTTAATTATTTAATTATTTAATTATTTATTTATTTAATTATTCAATTATTTAATTATTTATTTATTTATTTATTTATTTATTTATTATTGATTATTATTATTACGCGGGGTGTACTCGCGAATTTCTGAATCACCCACTGGGTAGAGATTTCCCTTCACGGGGGGGGGAGGGGGGTGTACTCGCGAGTTTCAAAATCGGGGTCTGGCGAGAGAAAAGACATGGAACATGTCAAATCATCCAAGGGGTAGAGATTTTCTAATTATTAATTATATTAATTATTTAATTTTTAACAGGGAACCTGTTTTATGGGGGGCTATTTGAGAAATCTGCCGTCCGCCGTGCGCCGTCCAGCGAAAAACTTAGATAAATTTCGACCCTCGAGCCATATATGATAGGAGAGGGACTTAGAAAAATTTCGACTCTCGAGCTATATATGATAGAAGGGGGACTTGGAAAAATATCGACTCTCGAGCCATATATGATAGGAGGGGGACTTGGAAAAATTTCGACTCTCGAGCTATAGATGATAGGAGGGGAACTTAGAAAAATTTCGACTCTCGAGCTATATATGATAGAAGGGGGACTTAGAAAAATTTCGACTCTCGAGCCATATATGATAGGAGAGGGACTTAGAAAAATTTCGACTCTCGAGCTATATATGATAGAAGGGGGACTTGGAAAAAATTTCGAATCTCGAGCTATAGATGATAGGAGGGGAACTTAGAAAAATTTCGACTGTCGAGCTATATATATGATCTAGGCTTCCTTGAATTTTCAATACCAAATCTCATTCGAATCATAAAACAGGTTCCCTGCGTTCCTCGTTTAACTTCGTTAAGGAAGCCGTCATTTTTTATTTATTTAATTATTTAATTATATTAATTATTTAAATATTTATTTATTTATTTATTTATTTAATTATTTAATAATTAATTAATTAATTAATTAATTATTTATTATTATTACGCGGGTGTACTCGCGAATTTCTGAATCACCCACGGGGTAGAGATTTTCTAATTATTAATTATATTAATTATTTAATTATTTAATTATTTATTTATTTATTTAATTATTTAATTATTTATTTATTTATTTATTTAATTAAATAATTAAATAATTATTTAATTATTTAATCATTTAATTATTTATTTATTTATTTATTTATTTATTATTGATTATTATTATTACGCGGGGTGTACTCGCGAATTTCTGAATCACCCACTGGGTAGTGATTTCTCTTGACGGGGGGGGGGGGGGAGGGGGAGGGGGGTGTACTCGCGAGTTTCAAAATCGGGGTCTGGCGAGAGAAAAGACATGGAACATTTCAATAATCACGAGCGAGTCACTTTGCAAAAACGTAACAATATAATATTGTTCGAGAACGATTTTCGGACACAAGCTACGTAGACTTTTGGTCTCGGAATTTTCTGAGGAACTCTATCGACCAACGTCAATATCATCTCTTGTCGACTCCTGTTCCGCAGACTTCCTACTTTGGCTGCTCCCATTCTCTTAGCAGCATCGAATCAAGAGTCGACAAGGAGTTATTGATTGGCTAGGCTTTTCTTACTACAAGGGCCATCTTTGGTAGATCAGCCTATCACAATACTGGTAGTGATAGCAACACATATACGCCCCCAATGTACAGAAACCCGCGAAAAAGCAACAGTCAGTTGACCCAAACATCAAGGGTGGCCGAAAGAGGAATTTGAATCCACACGTGTTTGGGACCAACAGTAAGAAAAACTTTTTAAAAGGACTCGCATGTAAGAACAGAAGATGGCTTTTACGACTTCCTCTAGTGTATGCATCCATCAGACCGTCCTGCAGATGAACTGCATAAAGTCAGTCCTGCACATCCCCTGCTGCGGACTCATTGACAATTTCCTAAGGTCCGGCGGTAACAGAGAGAATCTTTTTAGGAAATCGTAAAATTAACTATTGGGTGAATTCAATCGTAAAATAACTCGACACTCAACTGTATCTGTAATAGGGTTTATATAATCGGTTTAACTAACTTCCTTTTCTTTTCTCAGAAACAAGCAGAAAGATTCTCTGTGTTAGGTCCAGCCTCAAGGACAGTCATGCAGTGTTGGTGTGCATGCGTACATTAGTAAAAGATTTTAAACGAGGGAGATTTGATTTAGAACCTAAAATAGGATTTAGACTGACTGTAGTCACAGATGTTTGAATAAACGGACTTGTCGCCTTCTCTTTCAATAGAATATATTATATAAGGGTTGGTGCAGTATGTGCTGGCTATACTAGATTGCAATGGGCTGCACTAAAATACATCGAATGAAAGTTAGGACAGAAATATCGAGAGACAGTCGCCTCATAAAATATATTAGGATATTACCTAATACGGGCAATTATATGCATTTTTGTTGTGCGTACAAAAAATGTGACGCTACAATTGTAGAGAGAGATTTTGGCTCCCATAAGAAAATAGTGTCGAGTGCCATTTTTCTGAATTTTGCTGTGAGTCTTGGCGATATATACGATCTTCCTCGGCCGGAATGTAAATTGCCGGCAATATGAGAAAATTCAATGCGAAACACTCGCTATGGGGCTCAAGACTCTGCACCAAAAAAGGAAGGAACCTCTATGATGTCATCAACACGGGCAACTTTCAGTGTCACTCTAACGGTGAACCGACGTCTTGGCCCATTGACCCTGAAAAGAAGCCGGACTGCATTGACTTCTTTATAATTAGGGCAATCTCCAGTGGTTATATAGAATTTCCCAATCTTGATGAAATTTCTTCTGACCACTCACCGCTTCTACTCACCCTGAGCAAAAAAATAGTTACCAAGGCTTCCAGACCTCAATTCACCACAAAAAGTACCGACTGGGACCAGTTCCGAGCAATTGTCAATGAGAAAATTGACCTCCGCATCAAGCTGAAAACCACAGCTGACATTAATCATGCCGCACAAACACTGCAGACTGTACTTATTGAAGCAGCAAAACAGAGTACCCCTGCTCGTAGGCCAACCCCAGTAGTGCGATCATACCCACGGGAAGTTCGGGAAATGGTCAAAAAGAGAAGAGCCGCAAGGCGTAAATGGCAGAAAACTCGTAATCCTGTAGATAAGACGGTATTTAACCAAGTCAGTAAACAAACGAGTGAACTGATAGCTAAGATCAACAACAAATCCTTTGAAAAATTTGTCTGCATACTGGATACTACCGCTGATTCTAACTACTCTCTCTGGAAAGTTGCTAGAGCTACTAGGAAGCCACCCTCCTACGTGCAACCGGTCAAAGTTGCCTCAAATATGTACGTCCACAGTGATGCAGACAAAGCAGCAGCATTTGCATCCCATCTTGAAAGTGTGTTCCAGCCAAACGATATAGATTCTGATATCCAGCCAGTCATATACAGTAATCCTGGTCCGACAGAAATTTGCGAGGTTATTAAAAAGTTGAAGCCGTGCAAAGCACCTGGCCTTGACCTCATAACTTCCAATATCCTCGCTGAGTACCCAAAAAAAGTATCCTACATACATAATGCATCATTTCGACTCTACTACTTTCCAAGCCTATGGAAAAGAGCCAAGGTCATATTAATTCCAAAACCTGGCAAACCTGCGGAAAATCCTGCCTCCCACCGCCCAATATCACTACTCAGCACACTCTCAAAAGTCTTTGAGAAACTTATCCGCTCTCGTCTCCTCAAAATAGTGGACAATCTTGAAATAGTCCCCTTGCACCACTTTGGTTTTCGTGCCAAACATAGCACAATTGAGCAAGTGCACCGTATGATCATGAAAATACGTAATGCCTTAGAAGCAAAAGAATTCTGCCCGGCAATCTACCTTGATGTTCAACAGGCGTTCGACCGTGTTTGGATCTCAGGTCTACTGCATAAAATAAGTGAATACCTTTCAACATCGTACACCAAGCTGCTACAGTCATACCTCACTCATAGGGAGTTTGAGGTTCACTACGGGGAGGCAGTCTCTACTGTCAAGCCCATCCTGGCTGGAGTTCCGCAGGGCAGTGTCCTAGGACGTCTCCTCTACGAGCTGTTCACTGCCGACATTCCAACCACGGGTAAAACAGAGCTGGCCACGTTCGCTGATGACACGGCCATCTTGGCCTCCCATCCTCAACATGAGGTAGCGGTAGCTAATTTACAGGAAGCAGTTACAAAGGTAGCTAACTGGACAAAAAGGTGAAAAATTAAAGTAAATGCTCTCAAGTCAAAGTATGTGATGTACACTTTACGAAGCATTCCACCAACCAATATTATCCTCAATGATGAACAAATTCCAACCTCGCCCTCAGCCAAATACTTGGGTCTCAACGTAGACAGCCGCCTCAACTGGAGAACTAACATTGAAGAAAAGCGTGATGAACTTAAGCTCTGATTCCGCTCCCTGTTCTGGCTAATTAGAGCCCGTAGCAAACTCTCATTGGATAACAAAAGACTTCTGTACGTCTCTATTTTACGCCCAGCGTGGTTCTATGGAGCCCCGATATGGGGTAGTGCTGCCAAATCAAATATTTAAATCCTACAACGTCAGCAAAACCTCATCATAAGTAAAATCACGGCCGCGCCGTGGTATCTTACAAACGAAAATTTTCACCACGATGTCACGCTTCCGACAGTCCACGAGGTTATACGAAAAATTGCTACGGCTTACGAAAAAAGGGTTCACCAACACACCAACACTTTGGCATCCAACTAATGGATAATCCAACAGTCCGAAGACTCCGGAAACGTCATTACGTAGATTTAGTTTTTTTAGCGGGGAATCCGTCATCTCTTTTGTTAAGGGGTACTTTCAGGAAATTTCCGTCCGCGAGCGCGAGCGGTCCAAGGTTGATGACGTCACGGAGAGCGGAGGGAGTTGGGAAAATTTCCATTCTCGAGCTGGAATGATTTCGAACTCCAAGATATGACAGGTAGGGGACTAAAGAAATTTTCGTCCGTGATTGCGTGTAATCCAAGGTTGATGACGTCACGGAGATGGGGGGGGGGGACTTAGAAAAATGTCGACTCTTGAGCTTATGATGAGAGGGGGCTTGGAAAAATGTTTACTCTCGAGGCTAATATGATAGGAGGGACGATGAGAGGCAGAGAACCTGTTTTATGGAGTACCTTGAAAGGGCGTTTTGAGTCTTATGGTGTTGCAAATCAGGTTCATTGAAGGGGCTAGGCCTTCCGCAGTGGTACTTTCCCCGCTCGCCGTTGCAAAACTTGCACCGATATCTTCAGTTTTTTTTTTTTTTTTTCCACGTTCTTCATGTGGTCCTAGTTTATCAATGATTCCGCCGAAAAATCCTTTTCTTCTCGACTCTACCTGCAAGATGAAAAAAATAAATTATAAAAATTTAATTTATTATTTTTCATAGCTAAGAATTTAATATTGAAAAATTCTCGCACTATTCTTCCCTTGAACAAAAAACTTATTCATCGTTTATAAAAACTTTAAGGGAAATATTTAGCAAGGATACATTTTTTTTTACCAAGTTAAGACCTTAGCTGGTACGAGTTCCCTTCCAGTTTGAGTCGAAGACTTGTCCATTGTTTCTGAAAATGCTCTATAAAATTAGAAAATTGATTTGGCAGAAATTTCAACTTATATTTACAATACAACACCAGAACGGTCGGTCCGGACTGTTTATATATGCTGCCAAAACGGTAGAAAACATGTATTTTTTGAAGGTGGTATCCCCATATCGTGACGAGTCCTCTTACAAAAGAATCAGGATGCTCGTCCTGGGACGGTATATGCATGCTACCAAAATGGTTTTCCAAAACGGCTGTTTCAGGTCATGTTTTTCCCCCCTTCTCATTTTTCAAGTGGTGACAAACGATTCCGCCAAAAAATCCTTTTCCTCTTGACTCACACTAGAAGATGAAAGAATGATATTAGAAATATGGTACACACATTTTTTTTTTTTTTTTTTTCCAAGTTCAGGCTTTGGCTGAAATGAACTCGCATCCAGTGTGAATCAAAGACGTGCCCATTGTTTCTATAAATTATTGGGAAAAAATAAAATTGAAAATATTTGGCAAAAATGTATATTTTTGACCAAGTTGAGACCCCAGCTGGAAGGAGCTGGCATCCAGTTCGCGTCTAAGACTTGTCCATTGATTCTGAAAATTCTCGAAACAAAACAAAGAAAAAAAAAAAATAGAAAATATTTAGTAGGAATATATATGTTACAGTTACGTAATACCCGAAATCAGTAAATTTTAAAATTCACTAGTCAAAACTAGTTCTAACTAAAGTCATTTGTGGCAACTAGTTTTGACTAGTGAATTTTAGAATTTACTGATTTCGAGTTTTGACTGTAACATATACAATTTTTTTATCGAATTGAAGGCTCAGTGAAAACGAGCTCGCATTCAGTATGATTCAAATACTTGTCCATTGTTCGTGAAAATTGTCAAAATAAAAAATGTTATTGAAAAATTTATTTGGCAAAATTTCAACTGTATAATATTACATCAGAATGGTCAGCCTGGAACGGCATCAAAACGATCATCCAGAAATGGTTGTAGATATCACCACATCGGGACTAATCCACCTTACAAAAGAACCAGAATGATCGCCCAGAGATTCATCATCCAAGATAGGTACCCGATAAAATTCATCACCCAGAATTTTGTAGATTTTTTCAAGTATTTCACCCTATTGTCTTTCTCCAATGGTCCAAAAAAAATTTCAATCACACGTTATTATTGGGGCAAGTAAAAATATTTTTTTTTTAATCTCAAAATATGTGGAAATATGTGCTAATAATATACTATTTTTTAAGAAAACGTCATTTTGAGTACAAAAAATTCTAAAAATCAATTAAATAAAGGAAATATTAAAAAAGACTTTGATTGCAGTTGATGAACACGAGGTTGTTGAACAAAAAACTTTGCCTATTATCTCTAAAAATGTCCAAAATTTCACAATAAGTTACGAGTAATCGAGTTAAAATTAGCTTTTAGGGAAAACATGGAAAATAAGTGAAAATATATTATATATTTTTTTTTTCACAAAATATGTAAAAATACGTCCTATCAAATTTCAATGGGGTGCCCAGGGTATTATGTATGCTGAAACGGATTAATGTCGAACTATTTACGTCATAGCTAATAGCGAAAAAAATATGTGAAAAATATTCTTACTTGCCTTAGTTATTATCATTGCCAAATCCATTTCAAAACTCTTTAAAAATATTAATATTCAGAGTCTTGTAAATCGTGCACGGTATTTCCGTGCATGTTTTTCAGTCAAGTTTTTACAAAAACTTAAAACTCCCACCTGGGATGTTTGTAAAAAATTCCATGACTAGATAAATAGCTTGCCGAAAAGAAAAAAAAAATAAATAAAAAAAAATAATGATGGTAAGGATCTTCGTACCGCGCAAGCACATTTCAGATTCTGGACTGCCAGGTGGTTTGAAATACTTTGTCCTTGAACTACTTTTGTTGAGCCATTATTCTTTTTAGAGAAGCAAAATTTTGGATTTCTGTCAAGATCTTGTTACTATGATGTCATCAATAACCTTGACCTGATTAAAAGACTCGGAAAAATTTTACCGGAGGCGTATGCTAAGAAATACTGATATACACACATGAGACGGGATGAGCTACTTAGCCTAAGATAAGTGTATAAGGCTCCCACTATAGTATACTAGATTAGGTATACTCGAGGCTGGGAGCAGAGTATTGCAGCCAGCCGAAAGCCAAAAGCCGAATTCAGCCGAATTTTCGGCCATTAAGCCGAAAGCCGAAAGCCAGCTTTATGTTTACTCTTGAAAGCCGAAAGCCAAATTCAGCCGAATTTTTTCGGCTGATTTTCGGCTTATTTCTCATACGCGCGAAATGACGTGAGACACGCAGTTCTCGATCTTGTAGGCTGTAATCTGTATAGCAGGCTAGCAGCATCAATCTGAACTGGTGATCCCTGTTATCAGAGTCTGCTTGTTAACTGGTACTATTAAATATTAATCGTGTTTTTGATTTTGACGTACTGTCTGCACTCTGTTGCGTGCATTACTTGTGCCACTGCTGATTCCAAACTCATTTTTTCAGATGTGAATTGAATTCAATGAATTTATCTCGAAAATTTCGATGCTCAAACCTCGAACTTACACGCTTCCCTCGCAGCAGCAGTCTGGCTTACCATGTTTTCGGCTTTCTGCCTCGTTTGTCAGTTTGTCACTCAATCAACAGAACACAGATTCAGAATTTTGTTACATTTTTCATTCCCTGGCTGCAACAAACCAACAACAAAATCATCAGCCCGCCAAAAATCAGCCGAAAATCAGCTAAAATCCCGCCAAACAATCGGCGATCAGCCAGCCATAAGTCAGCCAAAAGCCAGCCAAATTTTTCTGATCAGCCATAAGCCGTAAGCCGAATCCAAATTTTTGAAGGTCGTCAGCTTCAGCCCTAAGCCGAAGCCGAATTTTTCGGCTGCAATTCTCTGGCTGGGAGGCCAACGAGTGGAGTAAGCCTACCTGTTTGCTGATTAACCTAAGATACAGTGTATTATTATGCACTAAACTAGACTATACCAGACTAAAAGTCATTTAAATAGCCTAGGAAACAGTATATTAGGCTCCTAAGCAGAGAGCCTGTGGGTGGAGAGGGGACAAACGAGCAGAGGAAGTGTGCTTGTCAGCCAGTCATGAGTTAGCCTATAACGTACAGAATACTAGGCTGAGAAATGTTGGAGGAGTGACGTTACTGGGACATCATCTTAATTACCAAGATAGATACCTACATCAAAAGTCAATATGATCGGTACAATCGATTCGATACCTACTGTCAATAAAATCATTATTTTCCGATTCATCAATTTTATGGATTTATTCAGCTAAGTAGCCTAACATACAGTATTATGAGGCAATTATACCTACTAAACTAAGAAACTGGCGAACGGGGAAAGCAAATGAGCCCGTCAGCCAGTTAGCGTGCTAAGCTAAGAAATACTGGAAACTGGTGAGAGCACGTTATGAAGTCATTATGACCAAGGTAGATATATCATAATTTTCGAAGTTTTTTGCGTTGAGTTCATCTCCTGTTTTTGGAGATGTAGCTTTTTAGTTTAGGTTGTCCACCAATTAACTAGAATTAACACTAAGAACTTGCGGCAAATTTTCGTGGGGACCAACACAGGCTCTTCAATCATTTAATGTCGAATGTTTTTGACGCATTCTATTACAACCTGCTGCGATTAAACGAAAATTTTATAGAATGAATCATGACGTTCTGTTCTAGCCTATCATGAAGGGGAAAATGGAAACAAAACAGAACAGTTAAATCTGTGATCTAAATATTACGAGAATGTAAAGTATTCTTATTGGTAACACTGATTACGGAATTGCTCATGAATATACGGTATGCAGTGTTGTCAAATATCTAATCAAAATTGTAATGTACGAGACTGTCTTGAATTCGAACTTTCGAAGGCATTGTCCGACTTGTTAATTAGCTATGCTCATGATTCTATGGTACTGCAGATAAAACACGAACTGTGCAGTGTTCGCAGTGTTTTCGAAAGTTCTTCGACATATTTTCTTCTCCATTCGTAATTTCTTTGTGGCGTAATTTCAAATTATCAATCATCGAATGTTCGTCTAACAGATGAATTTCAAATCGCTATTCTCAGACGCGGAGAACAAAACCTGAACGCCCATGGTGACCATTATGGCCTAATCTGTACGTCTTCTTATTTTACGAAGCGTCCTCTGTGAAGGAGTATTCTCTGTTTATTTTTTCCTAAATGAAGAAATTTTCATCGTTCTAGTTTTTCTTTTGCTTAGTTGTAGACTGTAGTGTCGTAGTGGATAGCGTTATTCATCCGCCCGAATACTTATTCTATTCAATCGTCTATCTACTCTAGCAATATGTCGGACCGGAAATTGGAATTGGAAAAAAAGAAAGCTCGCTTGAACGCGATGAAAGAGGAAAGAGAGAGAAGACGTCGTGAAAGAGAACTTCAAGAGGTAAACTATTTTCTTATAAAGTATTCTTCATTACCTTATGAGATCCAACTCGTCACCATGAAGTTATTGGCGATTTTGTTTCAAATCAAAGGCAGACGACGCGGCTCAGAGAACGTCTCATGCGGACCGAGATCAACACAAGGAAATTGATGAGCTGCTCTCTTCCCTCGGGGTTGCTCCAGTTTCAGGTAAATGTTCGCTTTTATCATTCGTATGATGTGTGATAATTTTACGGTGTAATGATCTTCCTTTTCAGACGTGTTGTCCAGTCTTTCAAGTATGACATCGGCAGCTACTGATAATCCTAGTTCATTAAATACTTCGGATAATAGTTTACCTATCGCTCCTAGTTTGCATCCTACGCTTTCAAAGTACGTTGCGCTATTCCAATAAAGTCGTAATATTCGTCGTAATAAAACTCCTCTTTTCTTCAGGAAAAAACCATCGTTGAGTGTCATCAACGTACAAACTACATGCATTCCACCCAAGGAAACCGTCGTTTATTCGAAACAAACTCAAACTACTCAATCCTCCAATGAACGTGATGGTAATTATATTGCTTTCTGTTGATTTCGTTAGATCTCGTAAAATTAACGTTAAAAGTGTTGGCATTGAAATTATATTTGCGGCACATAGTACATTATGTGTAATGCATTTTGTATTTTTTGGTATTTTTTCGATGCTAACGCCATTTAAAAGGATCTTGTTCTTCTTCTCCTTTGAAAGGCTATTTCGAAGATTGGTGGCGACCTCGGAAAGGTATGCGTATTTATGATAATCGCTGAAGCGCTACCGCAAGTCTGAAATTATAATCTATGCGAATAGCTGTAAAATTACGCCATGATCTCTTCAGAATTTATATTAGGAGAAATGAAATTTCAAACGACAAAATTTCTATCCACTTGTTTGAAAAAGTTTCAGATCTGTAGTAAAAGAAATCAATGAAATTGCACTCAGATATTGTAAAAATTGATTGAAGATTCTTATCAGACAGCTTTGAGCTTTACTATAGACTATACTGTATATATTGCTTTCCGTCCTAACTTCATGTTGTAATTTAATTCATACTTTTCTGTTTCATATTTGGATGATACAGCTCAAGCTTTTGGATATTACGGTAAGTTGCTGATACCATTCAATATTCATCTTTACATTATTTTATTTCGCAATGGATAAGTTTTTACAAATACCAAGGTTATACAAAGATAAAAAAAATTGAGGAATAACGATTCTTGAAATGAGTCAATTTTCGTAGGGCAAAATTTTCAATTTTACATCACATAATCGAAGGGAGTACAGGAGATATTTTATCCGATTTTTATTTTTCGCTTCTTATGTATTCATACGCGATGGATTGTATTTTTGTTTGTTAGTTAAATTGTTGAGCTAGCAGAAATTGTGTTTTTGCTTAAGCCTTCATCCTGCTTCGTTTTTTTTTTTTAAATTAGTATTTTTACCATTGATCCTCATCGTTTTTATTTGTCTTATCCTCTGATAAAACGAAGGAATCCTCTTATACGGTTTTGTACTCAATTACGTCAACTTTTTTTCCAATCAAAATTACGATCAATCTGAAAAAGAGAAAGTCTTCGTGTAAAATATCAAAACATTTTAACGCACCCTCCATTTAGTTAAGGATTCTGCTGTTTTTGGAATTGCATGTATTGTTATGCGTCATTCTGTATTCATTCACTTTTGTTGCAGTATTTTTGAAACTCGGTGAATTATTCTTTTATACTCTTTATTTTTCTTTTCGCGTTTTTTTTTTTATTCTCGTGTGTGCTAGTTTAATCATAAGCAAATGAATGTTTTTACCTTCTTCTTATTCTATCCTTTCCTGTATTTCGTTTTTAGAAAGTTTTAGCTTTCTTTACGTTTTGTTTCGTTTCTTTAACGAGTATTATTTCTTCATTTTTGCGGCAATATTACGATTTAGGATTTATAGTTCGAAATGTTTTTTATTTGCCAATATTGTTAGTCTTTTTAAAGGGTTTAGTTCGTCTTCTTTATTCTTATTTTTGATTCATTTCTTGAGATTATCGATCTCGCAATACTCCCAAATCGATGTGACTTATATTTTGGAATTATAACTTCTGCCATTCAAAAAATATTTTTTATATTAATCGAAATTCTTCTAGAAGTCTCTTGTCTGAGAAGATGACGTCACAAAAAATTTTCCTCTTTCATTATAGTATTAAGCATTAATTTTCTTATTAGAGCACTTGTAAGCTTTCATATGGTGATTGTTTTGGTTTATTTGTTCTTGAAGACGAGTACAATCTAAATCCAGGTTTAGAGTGGGAAGATGAATTCACAGGTAGGTCTTTACCTCTAATTTTAAAACTTTAATTAATACTAATTTTAATTTTTTCATTCTATTGTAAGATTCTTATCTTTTTTTTTATTAATTCACCCTGTGGAGGAGGCTGCGTTAATTTGTTTGCCATTTACGTGTGAATCTTGGAAAAACAAATCGTTTATTGAGGAAATCGATATACTTCGTGTTGCTTTCTTGAAACTACAAAAACATAATTTGTTCGAATAATTAATAGTCACTTTGAGCTTAATTCTTGGTGAAAAACTAAACCTATCGAATATAATATGCTTAATATTAACACTTCATTCGAGAGACGGGAATAATTAACACACAGTTTTGACTTATGATGATGTGCAAGCGGAAGACGAGGAAAGCAGTTTACCAGCATTAGGCGGATACCAAAGTAAACTTCCCCCCGGGATTTTGCCTCATGGTTTACCGCAAGTCAAAGAAGTTCAACCTGCGTGCACGTCGTTGGAACCACAAGAAACCGAAAAAGAAGAACCAAAACCAAGTATGTTTTTCTTTCGAAAAGATATTTCAAATCGAATAGAGTTGATTTTTGTTTACATCTTTTTCTTCTCATTTCAGTGCGAGAGCTCAGTGACGACGAGAAAATGATGATAGTGCTGTCTAGAGATTTTCAGAATTTCATGGATCGATCAGGTCGCATTATGGAGAGAGCTTTGTCAGAAAATATTGATATTTACACAGATTACACAGGAATTACGAGCGACGCAGAAAAAAAGTACGTTTTCGTATTTATTGTGAAAGCAGAATGTCACTTTTCTTATATTACGTTTTTATCTGTAGTGAAGATAAAAGCGGAACTCGATTATCTTTAAATCGAGTTTTCCACGACGAGAAATGGTCTAGAAACCGATACGTTACGTCGTTAGATTGGTCTCCACAATTTCCGGAATTGATGGTGGCATCCTACAATCAAAACTACGAATCACCGCATGAACCAGATGGAGTCTGCTTGTTGTGGAATACCAAATTCAAAAAAAATACTCCGGAATATATCTTTCATTGTCAGTCTGCTGTTCTGTCCGCAACTTTCGCCAAGTACGATTCATTCATACGTAATATTTCGTGTCTTTTTGAAATTTTTCAATTTCTAAATGACGTACTTTGATCATTTCAGATTTCACCCAAATTTGATTCTTGGTGGAACCTACTCAGGTCAAATCGTTTTATGGGATAATCGAGTGCAAAAGCGAACCCCAGTTCAACGAACCCCTCTGTCCGCAACAGCGCACACCGTGAGTTGAATATTTTAGGATTATATACTGTGTTTACTTCGAAAGTTTGTTTCATCTGGTTTGTTGGATATGATCAGCATCCCGTCTACTGCCTGAAAGTAGTTGGAACGCAAAACGCGCATAATTTAATCAGTGTATCAACTGATGGACGATTGTGTTCGTGGAGTTTGGATATGCTATCGCAACCTCAAGAAACTTTAGAACTACAGCATAAACAAGCTAAACCTATCGCTGTTACTTCATTCGCATTCCCTTACAATGACGTAAATAATTTCATATTGGGTAGTGAAGAAGGAACTGTGTATTCAGGTATCGTTAATTTTAAAATGAGTTCAGAATAGGATGACACGCTTTGATTTGTTGACTTCAATCTTTTTAATTCTTCTTCAGCATGTCGGCACGGTAATAGAGCCGGTGTACTTGATATGTATGAAGGGCATCACGCTCCAGTTACAGGTATTGATACGCACATGGTGCAGACTGGTATTAGCTTTAGTCACTTATTCCTTACATCATCGTTTGACTGGACCATCAAATTATGGAATACGAAAGTAATCTTTCATATTTGCTTTAGAAATAATGATTATATTTTTAAGGAACTGTTAAAAATTTGACTTATTTATAGGAAACGAAACCGTTGTATTCGTTCGACTATAATGGTGATACAGTGATGGATGTTGCTTGGTCTCCTGTTCATCCTGCAGTTTTTGCCGCCGTTGATATTCAGGGTAAATTAGATATCTGGGATTTGAATTCGGATACCGAAATTCCAATAGTAAGTACTCAAATTGATGGAAATATGGCTATCAATCAAGTTTCTTGGACGCCATCCGGGTCACACATAACTGTGGGCGACGAAGTCGGTAGAATTTATTTGTATGATGTTGGTGAGGTATGTATTAGTCTTTTTGAAGGGAAAACTCAATATCTTGGAAATTAATCGGAAAAACTTTTTTGTTTTAGCAAATCGCTCATCCTCGTCACGATGAAGCTTCAAAATTAGTGCATACATTACAAGAACTGAAAAATAATCAGACTGATGAGGAGATCGACAGATCAATTTCTTTCAATTCTGGTCCGAGTTCCCTGTCGTCATTGCGTTAAAGAAAGAGGAATTACCACTCTTTTTTTGTTCTAATCGTAGTATTTATTAATATAAAATTTGTTACGCTTCACGAGATCATTTTAGTGCTTTATAAGTACCGCTGTTATTTTTTATTAAACAATTTTTTGAACGTGGGCCTGTTTTGAAGCTAATGTGCAATCAGGGTGGGGTACAGGTTTTGGTTCAAAAAAGTTATTTTTTGAAAGAAACTCCTGGCATCATTGAGAAGTTCTCCTTAGTAAAATCTTAATTCTTAAACAAGTTATACGCATATTATAAAAAAGTTCCAACCAACAGCTAAGTTTAAGCTAATGACAATTGACTTTTCATCTCTGATTATTCGGAAAACAGAAGCAATGTAATTTTGATACTAGGAAAAAGCTTCAAACTAGAATAACATTACATTACCGACTTCGAATACCGGTGCGTATTACAAAACAAAATTGAGGAGTTTATACGGAAAGGTGAAGAGAAAACTTCACTGTGTGGAACTCGAATATGGATGCGTGGTAATAAGTACGTATAATAATGCGTAAATTCTGCCTAACGTCAGAAAAAGTGAATTATAACTTTTTTGTCGCATGATAATAAATAATCACAAGTAGAAACAAGAATGTAGTTATCAGGGTGGGAAAAAATCAGGGCAGTACTTAGAACAGTATTTTTTTTTTTCACGATATTGCATTGAGTTCCGTTCCCAAAATTTGATGTATTTATTTCCTGTTCCGGAACCGTTTCCAACTTTGGCGTGGAAACCATTCCCAGTCACATTCCATCTTGCTGAAATATAATTTTGGTTCCAAAAAAAATAAAATGTTACCACTCGCCAAAAAATCTAAATTTATTTTGAAATAATCACTGGCTCCACTCCGAAGGGTATACGAATGCTCTGCAGAAAAGAATCTGTGAGTGATGCTAGAAAGTCCTTTTTCTCTAGATTTATTTCTAGTCAGTTTCTTTGTACCGTCAGTTCATAAATATCGAATTGCCCAATCATAAATCACCAACTCCTCAAATCCACAACTGATTTTATCAAAGATTTTTGCTATTTTGATGAGATCTCGCGCTGCTATGTTCTTTCATCCCAGAAATGTCATGAAAAGTTGACAATGGATCTTTGTTCCTTTCAGTCTTCCAGGGGCGGATTTACAGGAAGAGGAACTCAGTGACATCCCCTCCCTTGAGAAAAAAACTATAAAATGAGGGGGGGGGAAGTGAATTCAGAGAAGAGCGTCCAAGTTCTATTTCTTTCTTTTTCCCTTTTTTTTTGCCTATCAAATATCAGAAAAATCGTTGATTTCCCCTCCCATCAAAATCATCTTCCAAATCCGCCTTTGGCCTTCCACAGAAAAACCAAAAAACCAAAAATGGCAGACGTTGTGGTCAAAAACAAAGAACGATAAAAATTTAATCGTTCCCGTTCTATTCTTGTTCTCTTTTCCAATGAGAGAACATTTTCCAAGAATATCTGTTGCTTGAGTTTTCACATTCCGCGACGTTCTCAAGAACGGTTCCCTGTAAAATTGAAAAATAGGTTTCCGTTCTGTCTACAGTACCTAGCTTTAAATACGGGTTTCCATCCGTTCTCAGTTTCATTCTCGTTCAGCCAACCAGTCCTGAAAAAAGTTGAAGAGAGTCACAAGAGCGTGAGGAACGTAAATAATGTTACCTACTTCACATACACAGAAAAAAAAAAAAAAAAAAAAAAAAAAAAAAAAAACTTATACTTACGTTTCTAGTGATCGTATCACAATATTTAACATATGTGTCATAATATGAGCGAGAATACATAAGAAGTAAATCTGGAATTCTTGATTTGTAGAAATTTTATGTACAGCTATAAGTACTCGGTTCACGTTAAGGAAGGATAGAAATATGACCTCGAGAACGGAACGCTCCGGGTAATTTTAATCTACCGTTCCGTTTTCAGGGTCATATTTCTATCCTTCCTTAATGTGAACAGAGTATACGAATCCTGTTCCCTTAATTTTCCTCCTAATTGGCATTGTTGCCAAGTTGACTATAAATTACTTTCTTGTAAGGAATCATTTCGGTCCACTATAAGTTACGGCCAGACACACTGAATTCTCTGCGGTTCTTGTAGTTTTCACTCCGTTCACTCCCTTGGAGTATTCTGACTTCTGAGTTTTCGCTCAATACTTTGTACCGTATGTATGGTTTAGTATGCACTGCGCTAAGCTTCCCACTATCTTTACTTCCCACTTAAAAACATGCACTCCTGGCCAAAGTGTCTTAAATACGCGTGTTTAACAAGTATTAGTGACCTGAAAATCCTGTTGCCGCATCTCAACGAGCGCAATCCTTTATAAAAATATGTATAGTCAAGGAGTTTGGCTGTTTGGGCTACCGTTTTCCTAAATCTCACCGATCGTAACGCTCCTAGCGGAGTGAGATTGACGTAGACGTTTTTTTTTCGAAAGTAGCGATTAGGATATTAGGATCACTTTCTCGCCCAGAATAAACATACTAAGAACACGTTTCTCCAGATCTATACTTGACTCCGCGCACATTAACCGTAGTTTCCAAAGACGGCCACTTACAGCGACTCTTAAGCTTCAGTACTTTCGTTAGGAATGGGACTTTTCGAGAACTTTCTGGCTGTATTTTTACTTTCTCTGTATAGTGAGACTGAAATTGTGTCAATCCAATCAGCTGTTGAACTGCGCCTAAAATGGCGTATAGTTACTTAATACAACGTTGTAATCGTTGAGCCAAAGTCCGAAGACGTCGAGGGGAGAGAATCTTCAATCTATTCTTGAGAGTGAGACATCGTCCATTTCGAGTCGTATGTGATTTGTGTATGTATAAGTTGGTGTTCTCTGTTTTCTCTCTGTGAGTGTGCAGTTTGTAATTATTTTGCTATCGAATTTTACGTGTAAGGGTTTAGTTGTCGTCCATCACAATCGTGACAATTGAATTCTGCATAAGTTTTCGTAAGATAAATCCATTCGTTTCATAAATTCACGATGTTCCCACTAATGGGAGGCGGATTTGACGATCTCATTGGGTGAGTTTTAATCAGATTTGTACTCAAGTTGTTTCGCATCTTCTATTTCTCAATCCTCCATTTGTGGTCGGAGTTATCCATGTTATTTTTATTTTATCCAATTAGAAGTACTAATGGTCACAATGAGCGTAGAAACGAATCATAAACTGTATCGATCGAATTTTGTGATTCATCTAACTTCAGCTCGTAGATTACTACAAATTATCTAATTTGTTTCATTTATTGATGCAGAAATCACATGCAGAGAATGAATAATATGATGAGTTCATTCTTCGGTAATCCTTTCGCAGCTGATCAGTTCGCGAATGGTGGAAATCAGGTTCGAGGTCGCCCTATGTCCCTTATGCCGTTCGACAACAATGCCAACGTCGGTATGCTTTCTCCGTTAGGATTTCCCAATATGAGTCAAATGATGCGCTCCATGAGTCAGATGCCGAATAATCCGAATTGCCATTCCTTCAGTTCGAGTTCCGTAATGACGATGACAACAGGACCAGATGGTAAACCTCAAGTAAGTTGCAATCTCGTTTCAAGTGTGATATCTTTGTTATCAAATTCAACATCTTGAACTGTTCTTATTTCAGGTGTATCAAGCTTCGCAGTCGACTCGACAAGGTCCAAACGGTGTTCGTGAAACGAAAAAAACTCTTTGCGATAGTCGTTCTGGTGTTAAAAAGATGTCGATTGGTCATCATATTGGAGAACGAGGTCACGTTAAAGAAAAAGAACAGAATTTATATACTGGACAAGTTGAAGAGAATGACGAATTCATAAACTTGGAGGAAGGTTCGTTGTCTTGACCCTTCTTGATTGTTAGACGGGAGAAGAGATTGCTCACGATCTATTATTTTTCCAGAGGAAGAACCAGAATTTTCGAAAGAATGGCAACAGAAAGCTCAACATCATTATAGACCGCACAGTGCGCATCAGGCAATTGGATATCATCAACAACCGTCGTCGCGTCGTGAGAATCCCGAATTTCTAGCCCTACCTTCTTCTAGGTATTGATCTGAGTTTTTGCTTATTGAATACTTAATCAGTCTTTTATATCTTGGTCGTCATGAGTATTCCTAGAATAATAAGTGAAATTTCCTGATTTGAAAACTTCGTGCATTCCACAAAAACTGCAAACGCGAGCGCTTATTGATTGAAATTATTTTTATTTGCAAAATTTTTCGTTGACATGATGTATCTGTTTTGGATTGGTATTTTGTTCTTTCTTTTTTACCTTAGTAAATATTATTGAAGTTTTTGATGTGTGTATTAGGTATTCGAGTCGCTGGTATCTGACAAAAACTCCTTCAGTATTTACATCAAAATATCCTCGATCTTTATATCCATCTAGACATAAACGATTACCTAGTACTCGTTCTCGGTTCGTAGGTTTCTTGTAATTTCTATATTTCCGTCGCTCAATAAAGCTGTGTTCCTTCCACTTACCCAGAGTTTAATTGTGTAGCTTTCAAGCTCAATACTGATTCATCGAGTTGAACTTTGAACGCACATACCTGTTTTTAATGCATAATAACCAATTCTCTAATTGCAAAATGTCTAGCGAAATAACATTTTCAAAATATCGGGGGATTTCGTTAATCGTTTTTTGCTGGATTAATCATCAATTCGCAGTATGTTCGTTAATCAACACCACACGCTAAGAAGCCTAGCACTTCGAAATCTACATTTTAACTTGTTATAGTATTATTAAATAGTTGCATAACTTTTCGCTTAATCACTATTTTTTACTTCTAATCTTCTATGGACGTTGGAACTGACAAGGTGTAATTTTTACAGGTATGTGCGGCGCTATTAAAAACTTAGTAGGCCTAAATAAAAAATGCTTCCTAGAAGCAACGTATGTAAGTAACATCAATAGATCTTCAAATAATTCGTATTTCTTCTTTTTTATTCAATTTTCTGTTATAGATAAAATTTTTCTTTTTGTATAAATTTTCTGTTAGTTTATTCTTTGGTGTAGCGTATCGATAGCTTTCTCTATTAGTTAATGTTGATAAAATGCAGTATTCAGAGGAATTTTCCATCCATGATAGATCTAAAGGTGTATATAAATTTTGAAAATTTATGAAATTTATGAAAACCTGATCTATCAAAAATTACCTGTTTCATCCTCGGTTGTGTAGCGGTAGTTTGTTGTTTCTCGATTAAATTCAACTTGATCGCTTTCCTTCCTTTGCTCATGAAGATTAGACATAGTTTCTCCAACTTATGTAGCATTCAATGAATATTTATTTTGTTTTCCAGTGCGGAGGGTGACGGTAATCATCTCAAAGAAGAGAGTATCAAGAAGAATAAGAGTCATCGCTCGAAACCGTACGATAAGCGTAAAGAAAAGAAAGAAAAAACACCAGAAAAATGATTGGTTTTCTATTCTCTTATTCCTTTTTAGGTTTAAGTTAAATTAATTACAATTATCATTACTATTCTTTATTTTTCAAACGGGTCTTCTATTCCGATTGTCTTCACGATTCCAATTCGTTATAATATAATTAAGTAAACGGAAGATTGTAAATAACAGTTGGGCTTTTTATGAAATTTCTCTCTTTTCACAGATATCATTTTCATTTAAGTTCCTTTTATTTTTTTTTCTTTTGTTTCATGTAAGAATAGTTGATTTCTATATGTTGCATTATTGTTTGTAAGTACGTCATGCGAAGATTATAATAAAGAATATATTACGTATTATTTTCTGTGCATTTTTCATCTATTATTACTTTTGAATATTGAGGAGACGGAATGATTAGAGGAGAAGTCGAATCTCACGTATTCTGATGAGAAGATTGGACAATCGTCTTTTCACTGATGAATTTGTTTGAAAATTGAGAAAGTGAGAAAAATAGAGCGATACTGATGGATAAAACACTACTTAGTTGAAAATCTTATAAATTTTCTATCCGATATTTCAGAATTGAACGATGACGTCCTTCGTCTTATAGCTTGTTTAGACTCCACGTGTTATTAATTTCACGAATTAGTATCGATATTAAACGTGATTAATGGAAAGAAACTAGTTTTCGTTGTACTAAACGTCTTATTTCTCGATATTTTAATCAATGTTCACGTGCAGAAAGGTGCTGTTCGTTTCATCTTCTGAGAATAACGAAGGAAAGCTGAACACGACGATTGAAACCAAATAGGCGTGTCTTATCCGGATTCAATATAATTTTACGTCTTCTACAAAATATAAAACTGTTCATTATTTTTTCTGTTCAGTTTCCCTGTTCTTATTAAAGGTCGATAAGTCATTGCGGAAATGAAGATCCAAAGTCATTTACTTTTAGAATAGGCTTTTTTTTTTTTTTTTTTTTTTTCTGAATGTGCCTAAGAAAGATTTTTTTTATTTATTCTTCAACATCAATACAACCAATTTATTCTTTTCTCAACAATTAAAACTTTGACAGATCTACAATGTTCGCACCCCAAGTACTGGAATGAATTGCGCGTCCTTCTGGCCCAACTAAAAATTGAAAGTTTTTTCTTTTTTTTTCCTTCTGTACATTTGAGATTTTGCGTGTGATTAAAATATTTTCTCTCGCACTGTCGTAGAAAATTCTTTCGAGTGAACCAAAATAACAACTATTCACTTCTCCAATTTTCTGTTAATAATCCTAAATGATCACGATGAAGCAATGAAACTGTTTCGACCCTTTCGAGCTGGTTTTCTTTCTTCTTTTTATCTTCTCATTCATTACAAACTTTAATTGTACACATATTTATGAGTGGGAAAGATTGTGAGGATTGGTCGTACTTGAGATCCATGTACCCGAAAGAGAACGAATTAAATAATAAGTAAACAAACCTGAACGTCTGTAGTATATTGGTATGGTTAGTTTCGAAGTAGATACCTGTAATTATGAAGGTGCACATCACGAACTGATTGCAACGTGATCAACTATCAATATCATCATATTTTACGACAGTTGAAAACTAAATACCCTCTATTCTCATGAGGATTACGTTATCATAAGGTGGACTTACTTTTCTATTGATTAAAATAATTATTTTTGTTTTATTTTGTCTTATCGAAAGAGAGGGTAATCCTCTACATTCTCTTTTCAATTCAAAAAGAAAAAGAAAAAAAAGAACAGATACTTAGTAGTTCGGAAAAAAAAATCCGACATTTCTTGACCTCCTATATTTGCTGCTGGACGATAGTACCGGTATAATATGTGGATGAAGTTGTATTATTGTGAAAAAAAAGTACTTACGACGAGAGCCTGGTGAAAAATTTTAGTTTTTCTCGAAATAGGTGAGCTGAAGCTTTTGGTCGGTGTATGACAAATTTTCGGATCACTCAGTTAAATCAGCATAGAAACCGATAAATAGCAGTGGATTCTACGTTGATTAAAAAATAGAAATAATCATCTGAAACAATTTGTCGTTCATCATTGCTGATATTTGCTAGAAAAAAGCATTCAAATACTCAAGTACTATATTATATGAAATTTTTCGAATGAATTTTGTGAGGTGTGCTCTTTCACCTAGTCGAGTTGATTACTAAGTGGATAATGTTACTTATGTTATCAAGCAAATCTACTGTATATATTCACAAAGGCTATAGCTAAATTCATGAATATTTATGATGAAACTTTTTCTATCGTAAACCTGTCAGATGTAGTCTTCCTAAGAAAAAACTCGTTAGGTACGTATATTCTATAGAAGGAATGTTGGAGAGAAATTATTTTTTTTTTGCGGATCGAGCTATTTTTTTAATATTTTTATTTCACCCCTCTTTTTTACGTCTTACAGTAGCCATCATCAATCTTGACGAACACCCAGCGATATCAATTAGGGCGGACGCCATGTACCGTAATTTCTCAAATTCCTCATTGGTTCTTATAGGCCTATCGCAATTAATAAAAGCCCCAAAATAAATTATAACATATCCGACTGTCGGAGTCTGCTTTGAAAATTCATTGAAAATGCCACACATTCAATCTTTATAGCCTGAGAATGGGTTCCAAAAGGGAATACTCTTCCAAATGGAACCTCCGTCCTCTGTAGTCAACTTACCTTTTCTGATCTGTTTTCTCTCGACCGTCCGACAAACCATTTGCGAACTTGACGGTTGACCGACCATTTCTGACGTGCTCTTCTCGCCCACACCCCCGAACACAGAATCGGATTCCAAACAGCGAATGTCGAGCGTAATCTAAGCATCGTCAATATAATAGGCTCGAACTAATATCTAACTATACTGGCAATTCTAATGACTGAGTTTGAAGTGCGTTCCAAACGGTGAACATTATTAAAGAATTATGTTCCTTGATAATATTATTGATAGCGTTGATCGCGCAGAAGAAACACCCTCACCGACGAAGTAACGGCCGTACACAAGATGCTCCAATACCTGCACGCTACAAACCTCTTGAGTGTTTTGTAATCTTGATACTTCTTCCTTTTTCGAAGACTGTTCTTTTTTCTTTTCTTTTACTTTTTTCTAAGAATGTATCTCTTTTTCGTCGACGGTAATAAGCAATGACCTTGATGACGCGTCGTTAAACATATTTACAAATAAATAAAAACTCCACTGTCATCAAGAATTGAGGTAGAGATCAAAATATTGATCTGGAATTGAGATAAAGTCGAACTGATTTTGATGTATTCGATGTTTCTATCAATATTTTACATGCTTCGGAAGAGTAATTTTATTTAGTACGTAAATAAACTCATTGAATTTCAAAATAGACCGATATGTGGTAATATTGACTGTCTAGAACGTACTTGAAAGGCCGCTCTAGAGCTATAGACGATCAATATTATCGTTAATAATTGCTTCAATTATTGATGTATGGCTTGTCCTTCAATTTTTAAAAAATTTTTTCATAACTTATCCACGTAGCCCATTGAGCAGCTAGAAGCAGCTCGTTGAATACACTTTGAAAAAAAAAAAAATTCATACCGATCAGGCGATTTAAGCTTTCGAATTTCTTATCACCCCTCTACTACAGACCCGCCTTCATGGATGGGAATGATCGTATGATTGTAACAAAATTTTTCCTCTTACAGGGCGTTGATCGTTTCAAAATTGATAACACATTTTTGTTTACTTTCGTTTTGGTAGGAAGTTTTCTATACTTGCATATGGGGAATAAGTGGTTTTCAAGTTTTGCTCAAAAATGAAAGAGTTTCATGAAAAATTGCCAAGAACAAAAGTTGTAGCCGTTGAAATGTTCTTTTAGAAATGGTCACCTTGAATTTTTCAAAATAGAGGTGTTTTACATGTAATATCTCCTACCAAAACGAAAGTAAACAAAAATGTGTTATCAATTTTATGTGTTCGATTCTTGAATCAAATTTTCTAAAATATTTACGAAAACTGAAACGTCGAATTTTCATAACGCGATTTTCGCCTTATATCTTCAACTAGAAGATTTTAGAACAGAAAATTTCTTCAGTTATTCCCGCTCTTGGTTTTCCAATCAATTGCTATTCAATTTCCCTTTCAACAATTATTTTACCGCTTTTTCCACAACGATACGATGCATCATTCAGCACAATATTCAAAAATAAAAAGAAAATAATTTACGATTCAGATTTTCTTTATTAGATACTTCAATATACTTCATTAGGATGATATGTTGTTTCTTTATAGAAGGTACGATAATTTTTCCTGATGTTATTCAAATGACGATCGATAAGGTATAGGTACAGTTAAACAAACTAAAGGAAAAAAAGTAAAAATAATAATAATACAACATAATAAACGCAAAAAAAAAAAAAAAAAATGTTGAATTACGCTTTCGAATTATAAGAAATTCGATGGATGCTACAATATTGATGATAATCTGAGAAGCATCATATCTTTACAAATTCAATCGGAAAAACACAGATGATGAAAAAATATTTGTACCACTAGTATGCTACGTAGAATGACGTGCGCTACAGTCTGCGTCGTTTTTACACCAAACCATACAGAAAAACTCATCGAAACATTTCGAAACTTTGAAAATTTTCACATGATCACAAAACAGAATGTACAGATTATTATTATACGGACCTACGGTGTCAAATTTGAGCATCATAACAGATACGAAAATTTGTTACGTCGGTGATACTCTGGGAGACGATTTTTTGTTCGGTTGTTTAATACATTTTATTCGAGAATGTAAATATCTTTACGAATAATCCCATGCTCCTTGGTACATCGATTTCAGAAGACTTTCTACTTCGTGGTACGACTAAAGCTGACGAACAAAATAAAAAAAAAACAACTGACCTAGCTCTATTTCATTCATTGGATTTCAAGATCAAAAAAAAGTACTCCCACGTAAAATCCAGAAATATCGCATTCGTAACCATGAAATGTCATTTGAACAAACGATTTTTAAACGGACCTCTGTTTCATTGTAAGTTTTGATGAACCGAGAGAAACCTGACCAACAGTAGCGAAATCATACGCCTTTTGTTCCTTGTACAATACTAACGCTCTAAATGATCATTCAATCGACCTTATCGACATAATGGTACTTTGAAACCGCGTGGATTCGTCAGCCAGCACAGAATAATACCACGAAAGAATAATTCATTATTCATCAATATCTTCGCATTAAAAATCAACGATACGAGCTCATGCACAAGGTCACAATTCAAGGTAATTCGTAGCAAAAATGTCATTCGTGTTTTCCTCTAAGGCTACTTAGCATGTAAAAATTTACCCTCGCAATAAGAAACAGCTTTAAACTAAAATGGTATCGCGCTCGTTAAAACGTCAGTTCGTCGACCCAGATAACCCTCGACGTTATTTACACCAACGTACAAGAACTGTGTGATTTTAATTTCATGAATGACGCAACAATTTATTCTTCGAAGTCACCCGCCACGTCATTCTACAGAAGTTATATAGTGGTTGTGATACATCGAACAAAACGAAATTTGTTTCGTGTTAAAAATACTACTGAATACTTTCTCGCGAAATCGACCGAATCAAAATAAAAACGGGGAAAAAATGATCGTAAGCAATCTTATTTCGAAATAAAATGAAAATAAAAACCCAGTATGCTAAATAAGTGAAGTTCTTCTTCAAAAATATACCCGTCACCAAAAAACCAAAAAAATGATAAGATAAACAAAGAATAAAGGGCAAATTAAAATAAAACTAAGCATGATGATTGTTTTAAATTAATGTTTTGTAAGTCCGCTACCCTATTCGTCATCTTGTCCGGGGTCGTAAATTTTCTGATTTATAGACAGCACCTGACGTATGAATCCAAGATCGCAGATGATATTGTTTTTCAAATACAGCAATATGCTCGTCAATTTACCTTCGCCGAACTCCAACTGCTTGTTACACGATGCCAACGACTCCTCTTCAACGCTCGTCAATTTCTGCGGGAAATGACGTAACACGCATTAGTATGGGGCATGTTATCTTTACGTATATTGCATAATTAAGTTCGCTATTTCGACTAACCTCAAAAACTCCGAAATCCATTTTCACTCGCTTTGTAACTTCGCCATCCTGATAAAATAAGGTGAACTTATCGACTCCTTTCGTAGTGATGGCGAAATAAACACCAGCTAGCAGTTGACCTTTCGCATTACGTTTGACCAGACATTTGAATTCGTAAACCAAGTTTCGACGTTCGGTTACGTCTACGGGAGACAGATACGGCACACCAACGTACACTAAATTCTTGGTCAGCTTCTCCGGTGTATTTGGCCTCTGCTCTTTCACTTGCCAGTATACGTAATCTTCGTTACCGCGATCAGCGAATCTGTAACTGTACTCCTTCCGACACAAATTCTCGTTCGATTGAACAAAACAACCTATTTAAGGTTACAATTAGTAAAATTCAAATTTATTAAAAAATTTTAATGACTGATTCACTCACCTGTATGGGGATATTGACCGTCTTTCATTATTGTGATGACTCGACCGATATGATAGCCTGGATCCAGTAGTAGAATTCCAGTTCGGCCAGCGATGTTGATCTTCAACGCCACCATAACGTGCTCTTTGTCCGAATCCAAAGGATCGGGCAATTCGGATGTGTACGAGATGACATCTTCCACGCTTTCTTCACACGAGGCCAAATACAATCGACTCGTCAGTCCAGGAAAACGTTCTTCGAGCGAACTCAAGTTCTTTATAAGTTCTAAACCTAATCCAACGCATGTGTGGTGTTCGGCTGTAATCGGCGGGCGATACGTCTTGTAGAATTGCATCAAACATGTTTCGTTGCTCTCCTTGAATTGTTCGTAGAATCTGCACAAAAGGTAGAACGTAGTACACATACGTAAATAATTAACGATGGAAATGTATGTCACGTTCGCTTACCGAATAAAATTTCCCAAGGTGTTGTAATTATGAGTTAGAAGTATACGTTGTACATTGAGTTCGATTATCTGAGCCAATACTTCATATTCTTCGGTTGAAGAAAATACGAGGGGTTGTTTGGAACAACCCCATGTTGGTAGCGGTAGTGGATGGCCGTCGGGCCACTCACCACCGACCTGAATCAAATTCTGAATACATCCTTCGGTAGTTTTGAGTCAACTTGGCCATTCGTTGCCCCAGCGACCAACCGTTGGTTGACATCCGTGTTTGCTGCCATCCCTGCAGGAACTAGTAAGTTCCACAGAGCATAACTGACCGTCTATAGATAAATTTTTACCCTGATCTGAAACAATCACGAGAGTGAATTAGAAAAAAAAAAAAAAAAATGAAAAAAATACGAATGCACTTGTTGAACGCGGACGAATGATTACGCACAAAAATTATGAAAAATATCGTAAAATTACTTACCCATCCAAGGAACACCCTCGACTGTAGTATGTGTCTGTTCTTCGTTTGGTAGAAAAAGTGACTGGTATCGACTATGAGAAATGCTACTTTCGTGACAATATTTATACGAACCGAACGTTTAAAAAATCTGACGTTTACCTCCCTACCACTTGAGAGGCGTTCTAATTAGATATACGAGTCCGAATCATTCGGTAAATACATGATTTAGTTAAACAACGTTTTTAAATCGACGTTTGCACCACAGCATTACTCGAGATAGTACACTTGCATTTATTTACTTTACGAGTCTTTTGTTTGAAATGAGATGAGATATGACACCGAGCACTAACGGAATATTTAGAAGAAAGAAGAGAAAATAAAAAGAAAAAACTACTAAATGAAAAATTAAAAAAAAAATAACAAAAAATAAAGAAGTGTAAACACTCCTTGTTACCTTCTGATGGTAAGTGATATGAATCGAGTGATACGAACATTTCTTCTTCGAGTGATTTTCGAGTGAAAGGCTCGTGTAAAAGATGGCGCATGCGCAGAACGTTTTAGTGGTAGACAAGGCTCGTGTTTACGAATAGGTGAAGGTTGGAGTGGAGAGGGTAGGAAGGTAGGAATGATACAACGGTTTTCGATCCCCTATACTTCGATGTTTTGATCAAATCTAAAACTAACTAATTAGCGACTGTACCGAATCATTAGTATTGATGATGATTCAAATAATGAGAAATAAATGATGGTATTTTCATAGTTTGAGTACGTCGTCATTTTTTACAATCGTGACGTAAATTGAGAACGCATTCCAACTAAGTACGGTTTATACGAAAGTAGAATGCATCAAAACGCAAAATATATTGCGTTTGATTTTTTCACGATTACGACCTCTGAAAGAGCGGAATGAGAGCTTGTTGTACATATTTATTCAAGTTCATACTTTCACGGACTTCCCTGGGAATTTTGAGTATTTCATTTATCTTACTGCGTAGATTTTTCTTAACTGTACTTCGTCGATATTTTTTCACGGGTGAGTTGACGTAGAGAACACGTGCGCGATGCGACTGCTGATTATTCTTATCTAAAATAAACTTTTCTAGTTATACTCTACTGTGGCGATAAATAAACGGAAAACGAACTGTCCGCATTTTTCGACAGAAGCGCATGTAACTTCGAATAATTCAAAGACCGGACAAGTTCTTCATGTTTAAATTCGATCGGGGGAAATACCAAAAATTTTAACAGGGGACCTGTTCTAAGGGAGGTTTATCAAAAATTTGCCAGCGCCATCCGGCCGAAATGAAAATGGTCCAAGTCCAACATAATTTGCAGAAATGGTGTAAGTCCCCTTCCTATCATATTTACAGCTCGGATTAAACTTAAAAACTACGGCTTCTTTAGCGGAATGCGAAGGACCTGTTTCAGGGGTTGAATTGGTTTTGTTATTGAGAATTCAAATCAAAATCTTGAAGATCCTTAAGTTTTCTTGAGTTCCTTGTATCATGATGCAAATAGCCTGTACGGTAAGAATTTTTCGAAGTCCCTCTTCTTCCTATGATATATTATAGCTTGAAAGTCAACATTTCTTTATGACTTCCCCTTCCATGATATATAGCTCGAGAGTCACAATTTTCCTAAGTCATAGCCCGAGAGTCAAAATTTTTCCAAATCCCTCTCTTATCATATACTACAGCTCGAGAGTCAAAATTTTAACAGGGAAAAATTTCCCGTGCGCTGTATGATGTCCCGCCAATATGAAAATGTTTCAAGTCCAACCCCCCCCCCCCCATCATATACAATATTTTACCAGTTAAACGGGAGTTTGGACTAAATCTGTGCCAGCGTGAAAATCCGAAACGTTAGGTGCACCTATACTTCAAACCTACAAAAATTGTATCTCAATTTTATCTTTGATTTGCGTCCCTACTCAACTTTTTACAACGTTTTTGAGCTGAGTTATGGACCAAAATGCGCCGAAAATGGACCAATTTGCCGCAACATTTATAAAATAAGAAATCATCGTATAATTCTAAAGTGTATGACGTATTTACGCAGTGACAGCTTCAACTTTCTGAACCATGTCAAAGAAGTTCGTAGTGTCATCAATAGGAGCTTGCATTCATTATCAAGAGTACTTCCGTTCAGCCTTCCTAAATCAAACCCTAAGCCCCCTCCCTCTCCAGCTTATCTAAGGTCCATTAGCAAGATATTCCGATGCGGCCCGTAGTTTCTTTTATCTCCTCCTCAACCTACTCCCTCGCCAAATACTCACATCGTTGGTTTAAATCCCGCGTCGAGGTCGAGTCTCAGAATTCTTCTTCTCTGGCCGATAGCCTGAAAAACGAACGTCTCCCTCCGGGTGCGACCCTCTGTTCCTTTGACGTCGTGGGCCTGTTCCCTGAGATCCGTAAGACCGTCACTATGCGGCGGATAGGTAAGCTCTTCGTGAAGCTGAACACTTCTCATGAAGAGTTGAGTGAATTTTTCGATTTGTTGGATGTTTGTTGGTCTCCGAATTTTTGCAAATTCAATGGTAAATTTTTCGAGTTCTCTGACGAGGGGAGTATTCCTATTGGGTCCCCTTTAGGTTCCCTAATCTCTGAGGTGTTTATGTCCAAGTTTGAATCTGAGCTTTCCTCCTCTGGCCATTTATTAATATTATTAATATCCTCTACTGGCGCAGATACGTAGATGACGTGCTATGTACGTGGACTAGTCACCGAGATCTCTGCTTGTAGTTTCTCAAGTATCTAAATAATCCATACCCTTCCATAAAATTTACTTTGGAAGTTGAAGGTTCCTCGATAAACTTCTTGGACTTGACTGTCTCCGAAAGAGATCGAGTCTAGGAGATCGAGATTTACAGAAAAGATACATCTAGTCTATGGGTCGTCATTCTGTTCTATCGTCGCTCACAAATATGTGGCGTTTAATAGTTTCGTCCATAGATTAACCAACATTCCTTTGAGTCAAACTGCCTTCAGGAAAACTAGATTTATTTGGACATAGAGGCGATAGTTCATAGGGAGATAATTAGAGTGCACCTCGACTCTACTACCTCCCTCCTCCGCTCAATGAGCTACGAGAAATCGCGATGGATTAAGCTCCCATTCTTGGGGAAGTGCCCCTTTCGGTTAGGACGGGCACTACAGCTTTCGGCCTTCAAACCTCAAAATTAGGTCAGAGCCTCCCAATTCAAATCACGCTTTGCGATCGTATATTATACAATTCGCAGAAGTAGGCCTACTTTACAGTGAGGAAGTTACTTTTTGAATATTTCATTTCTTGATCTTGATCCCATTGAAAATTGAGGCAAATTGCGACTCTCGATCTGTTTATATATATCAGGCGAGAGGAAGTTGAAGAATTTTTACTCACAAGTTACTTACATACGAGGGAGAGACTTGAAGATATTTCAAATATCGAACTACAAATAAAAAGAGAGGGAGTTGAAGGAATTTGGGGTCTCGAGCTATGGATATAAGGAGTTGGAGTTGGGAAAATTTCGAATTTCAACTTCCCCTTAAGATAGAAATACTTGATAAAACGACGGCTTCCTTAACGAAGTTAAACGAGGAACGCAGGGAACCTGTTTTATGAGTCGAATGGGATTTGGTATTGAAAATTCAAGGAAGCCTAGACCTAGATAAAGATAGTATAAAGAAGGCCTAGACCTACTATAAGCCTATCATAATATAGTCTGAGAATATAAATTTTTCTCACTCGAGAGACGAAATTTTTCCAAGTCCCCCTTCTATCATATATGGCTCGAGAGTCAAAATTTTTCCAAGTCCCCCTCCTATCATATATAGCTCGAGAGTCGAAATTTTTCTAAGTCCCCCTCCTATCATATATAGCTCGAGAGTCGAAATTTTAACAGGGAACCTGTTTTATGGGGGGCTATTTGAGAAATCTGCCGTCCGCCGTCCGCCGTCCGCCGTCCGCCGTCCGCCGTCCGCCGTGCGCCGTCCAGCGAAAAACTTAGAAAAATTTCGATCCTCGAGCCATATATGATAGGAGAGGGACTTAGAAAAATTTCGACTCTCGAGCTATATATGATAGAAGGGGGACTTAGAAAAATTTCGACTCTCGAGCTATATATGATAGAAGGGGGACTTAGAAAAATTTCGACTCTCGAGCCATATATGATAGGAGAGGGACTTAGAAAAATTTCCACTCCCGAGCTATATATGATAGGAGGGGGACTTGGAAAAATTTCGACTCTCGAGCTATATATGATAGCAGGGGGACTTGGAAAAATTTCGTCTCTCGAGTGAGAAAAATTTATAATCTCAAACTACATTATGATAGGCTTATAGTAGGTCTAGGCCTTCTTTATACTATCTTTATCTAGGTCTAGGCTTCCTTGAATTTTCAATACCAAATCCCATTCGACTCATAAAACAGGTTCCCTGCGTTCCTCGTTTAACTTCGTTAAGGAAGCCGTCGTTTTTCTAAGTCCCCCTCCTATCATATATAGCTCGAGAGTCGAAATTTTTCTAAGTCCCCCTTCTATCATATATAGCTCGAGAGTCGAAATTTTTCTAAGTCCCCCTTCTATCATATATGGCTCGAGAGTCAAAATTTTTCTAAGTCCCCCCTCCTATCATATATGGCTCGAGAGTCAGAATTTTTCTAAGTCCCTCTCCTATCATATATGGCTCGAGGATCGAAATTTTTCTAAGTTTTTCGCTGGACGGCGCACGGCGGACGGCGGACGGCGGACGGCAGATTTCTCAAATAGCCCCCCATAAAACAGGTTCCCTGTTAAAATTTTGATTTTCTGGCTATTCATATCAGGTGTACAACGAAAAATACCGACTCCAGGGAGTCTAAGAGAAATTTTGAAAATTGAGTTGAGAAATGTGCATCAGGAAGAGGGCGTGGAACTCCTTGGAGGAAGTTTGATATTTGCGTTATCTAACTCCCCTCTGCTCTGTAATCAAAGTCTCATCATTACACCTAATCCAGACTTCACTTCCTCTTTCATCTTTCTAAACATACTCCAATAATTAATTCTCGATTTTTTCAAGTCTCTGAACTAGGTCAGAGTCTCCCTCACAGAGGCACAATTTGCTGTTCGTGTGCATTGTTCTAAAGTCGAAATTCTTATAAATTCTTAAATTTGGTTAGAGCTCTTCCTTCGTTAGGTAATTAAACTTACCTCTGCAATTTTCCGAGTCCCTAGAGCAGATCAAAACCTCCGCTCTTTCGGAACCTAAGATTGAGTATTTCTAGTTATATTTTATTTCCTCAGAGAATTTCTATCGCTGGTGTTGACATGTTCCATGTCTTTTCTCTCGCCGGACCCCGATTTTGAAACTCGCGAGTACACCCCCCCTTCAAGAGAAATCTCTACCCCGTGGGTGATTCAGAAATTCGCGAGTACACCCCGCGTAATAATAATAAATAATTAAATAATTAAATAAATAAATAATTAAATAATTAATATAATTAATAATTGAAAAATTTTCTAAGTCCCTCTTCCTATCATATATGGCTGGATAGTCGAAATTTTTCCAAGTCCCCTAGACTTCAATTGTCTCATACCATTCAAATACAACAGCGAGACAGGGGGCGAACTCGTAATAATTAATAATAAATAAATAAATAAATAAATAAATAAATAAATAAATAAATAATATTAAATAATATTAAATAATTAAATAATTAAATAAATAAATAATATAATTAATAATTAGAAAATTTTCTAAGAGTCTCTTCCTATCATATATGGCTGGATAGTCGAAATTTTTCCAAGTCCCCTAGACTTGAATTGTCTCATACCATTCCAACACAACAGGGAGACAGAGGGCGAACGAGCGAAGCGAGTTCGCGCTACCTCATATTTCTCATAGAAGACTTATACGACGCTAAGATAGGTAAAGGGGTAAACGAATAATATCTCACGAACACTTGACCTAGTAGAAGCCTAGACTGAAATATTTCAAGACGACTGATAAAATATAAAAGATATGGAACATGATTTTCATTTATTTGGCTATGCCAGAAAATTTTTTTCGAATTAATTCAGAGAGCTGCTGTACCAAATAAAAACTCGGCGAAGTGCTAAAATATGAAGATTAGGTACCGCCGACAGATCCTAACAAACTCATTTTTAGCTATTCTCCCACATTTGACCACTTTCTTCTTCCTACCAACTATCAAAAATTCTCCCATAACTCCACTAAACATATCAAACTTAACTTACAACGCGTACACGAACGAAAATTTCTATTTAAGCCTCTACTTCCCATCATTAACTACACTCCACCATGGGCACTAAATTCACCCCATTTCAATGACGAACTTACTAAATTTCCCTCATCTACCCCAAAAAATACACTCAAACAAGAAATACAAAATCTCTTAAACAATTACCAATCACACACCCACTGCTTCACTGACGGCTCACGACTCAACAACAAGACCGGCTTTGCCTTTTCGATCGACCGTTCAATATTCAAATTCCGCATCTGTGACAGTGCATTTGTCTTCACAGCCGAACTCTTCGCTATCCTAAGATGTCTACAAGAAATATCTACTCTCACTCAGAACAATCAATACCTTATAGTCACTGATTCACTGTCGTCCTTTTTGGGTATACAAAACATTTTTTCGAACAATTCAATTATTCAACGAATCCACACCATCATTCACACAATAACGCAAACCTTCTCATCTGTCACACTAATCTGGATCCCTGCGCACATTGGACTATCGCAAAGTGACAAAGTAGACAACACAGCAAAACAGTCAACATATTTCAACAAAATAACACTCAAATGGCAAATTCCATCATCCGATATTAAAAATAACTATCGCGCCCATATACTCTAAAAATGGTCCCATTTCTGGTTAAACCAAACCAATAACAAACTTCTCCCCCTCAAAATCGATCCCCTACAAAACACTTCCGACAGACCATCAAGAAAAGAAACTTCCATTCTTATACGCCTCAGAATTGGAATACACGACTCACCCATACTCATATCTTTTTTAAAATAACTCTGAACCACCAGAATGCCACAAATGCCACCTCAACAAAATTAACGTTTAAGCACATTTTTACATGCCCCGACCTAACAACCTTACGAAACACTCACAATATTCCTCATTCCAGAAAAGAGGCATTAAAAGTTAACGACACTACACTTACAGATCAACAAATACAATATAATACCGCATTCGACATCTTCTCCCTCATTTATTATTATGATAATATCCGTTTTTCAAATAAACCTTTGTCAAGCTAATAGCCCTAGAATAGCTTCAAAGCTTGTAAAATAAAATAAAAAAAAAAAGAAAGGTTTCATCTTTTCTGATAAATTGGGGGCGCGAGGGTCCGTAGAGCTATAATATCTCGCCTCAGTCAGCCTTTTTCCCTCCTTATAATAATTGAGTAAAATATTTTTGCGTAATGATTTAGTGACATAACTCAACGAAAACGGCAGAAAAGATTTGAAGGACGACCGTATATGAATGTGACAATAGATATTAAGTTAGTATTGGACTATACGAGAAACGTCAAATCAAAAAACAGTGAGGTTGAAATACTTCGTTACTAAACAAAAACAGGATTAAAGTTTTGGTACACCAGTTTGACAATAATGTGTACGAACGCGAATCAAGTTGTCCTTGCGTGATTGTATCGCTATTATCTTGAGGAGCCACCATTCTTCAGGCGACTTATTGTATTCCCCTATACGTGACAATAGATGTTGCGAACAACCACAGATCTTGAAATTTTTTCTACATATGACTATAACGGTCTGCAGGTAATTCATTTGGTATGTATTTCAAAATAGTTCGAAATAGAGCCATTGTGATAATCGTCGGATTAACAACTGTATTGGAGTCAGGACTAATGTCCGTGACGATTGAAGAAAAAAATCTTTCGTGTAACAGGAGTGACTCCAACACAGGCTCTCCTTGGTTACAACACTACCATCCACTCGATGTCAAACTGGGAACAAGAACCAATCATTGACATCACAAAGATCCGACAAGATATGGTCACTCGCATCGAAGAAGCACAAAAAGATCAAAAACAAAATTTTGACAAGAGAAGATGCCCCACAAAGAAATATTCGATCGGAGACCTGGTATTAGTGAAAATCTCCAGTATTGTAACTACAGGAAAATCTCGGAAGTTGAAAGACCGTTTCAAAGGACCATACCGCGTAACGGAAATACTACCAAATGACCGCTACCAAGTCGAAAATCTGAATGGTCGAAAATATATGGGAAAATACGCCGCCGAACACATTAAACCCTGGCTTGTATTTGCAGCAGATGTGTAAACTGTTTTAAATTATGTTAAGTTAAAAAAAAAAATGTCATGTGAATTTCGAGAAGACCTGTTGTGTAACATCTGCCAAAATATTTCTAGTTCACCTTATCTCAGAAAAAGAGATCTGTCGTGTGAACTCTCAGCCAAAATATTTCCAGTTCACCTTATCTCCGAAAAAGAGATCTGTCGTGTGAACTCTCAGCCAAAACATTTCTAGTTCACCTTATCTCAAGAAAAGAGATCTGTCGTGTGAACTCTCAGCCAAAACATTTCTAGTTCACCTTATCTCAAGAAAAGAGATCTGTCGTGTGAACTCTCAGCCAAAACATTTCTAGTTCACCTTATCTCAGGAAAAGAGATCTGTCGTGTGAACTTCAGCCACAAATTACATGTAGTGAGTTTTGTGCCCTTATGTTTTGTTTTCTGTTTCAGCACTAACTTTTCCGATTCATTTTATCAGCTCGACCGCGCGTAGTTACAATTATACCAACGCCGTAATGATATATCCGCCGGCTTAATTTTCGTTACTGAGACATGTATTGTTTCAAAAAAAAACCTCTTCACTTTCCTGAAGAAGATGTGAACGCAGAAAGATTAAAAACGATACCAGCACATATTTCAACAGAATCAAACGCGACAAGATAAATTTGTAATCAGAATGACCGAATGGCCTTTCTTAATGACGAGGACGTCATTGTACGTCAAAATGGCCGTGAACGTGCTCAACGAAATTATACCAGAAAAACTCGGTTTGAAGCCTCATTCCTCAATTAATGCCACGAGAATGTTAACCTTCAAAGCTGTCAAAATGAAGGATATTTTTTTGAGTTCAACGTCGGGACGTCGTTGATGTCAGTATGGCCGTGTAAACTGTGAAACGAGACAGCTACAGAATCCTCGTTCAACAAATCTCGAAACTCGGAATAACTACCACAAGGAGAATGTACAAGATTTTAACTATGCTTAGCAATCTGTATTGTCGGTACCTTACCTCAGTACATACGGTAAAATGATTCATTAAGTTGTAAAGCAACAGCAAATAAAGATCTCCGAAGATAAACCAAACCAGCAAGATTATACTAATGTTATACTAGTCTTACACTATCCCTACGCCTCCCTATACAAAGTCGAGGCTTGCTTAGCTCAACTACGTCTAAGCTTTCTCTCATGTTTCATGTTTTTACTGAGCCCCGACCCCGTATGCAGTGTACTAGACTAAGAAGGGGGCAAACCAACGCACCAAAAGCTAGTAGCTTTTATACAAGGCCTCTTATATGGGGTTGAACCTACTACTCCAGCCTTCTTCAGGCCTAGTATAGTGAAGGCTTAGCTTAGTATAGGTATCCTTGTATACTGAGCTTTGTTAGTGGGTAGCCTGTATAGGTCTAGTATTCGTGATGTCATCAGATTGTGACGTCCCTAGAATGTTACGTCATCAGATTGTGACGTTATCAGATATTCCAATACTAAACCCTCGCTCCGCTCATTCGCCCCCAAAAGCCTTTAGCTTGAAATATCCCACAGCTGAATCATACTAAATTCAGAAGGGGGGCAATCGAGCGGAGCGAGTGAACCCTCCAAAAGTCATTAGCTTGAAATATTCTAAAGTAGAACCATACTAAAATTCCAAAAAGCTATCAACTTGAAAGATTCTAAAATAGACGTATACTAGTCCAAGAAGGGGGCCCACTCGCGGGTACAGAACAAGAGGGTGGTACTCCCAGATCAAGCAAAGCAAGTATGACAAAGACGAAATAGTATGCTACCTTATAAAAGACATGAAACATGATCTTCATTTATTTGGTTACGCCAGAGCATTTTTTCGTAACGTGTTTCTGATACAATTTAATTTCTTTCAGAAGGCCAAAGCAAACGAATAAAGTGTGATAAAAAACTAGACGCATGTGATTGAAAGGAATGAAAGCACATTCCCGGACTCGTTACATGCGGCCTTACTGCGTACTTGAAAATTCCTGTAAATAAAGACGTAAAGAAAATTATAGTAATGGTAAAATCATCAGACCCCCTAAATTTAACCCATCATTTATTGAAATTTCATGGAAAAATTTGAATTTGACAGACAAAATTTGTAATTGTTTGTTCATTTGCACATTTCTCAATTTAAAAACTTTTTCTGAAGTCCTCAAACTAATTGGATGAATTATTATATTTTTGGTTGGTGGGTTTAGGGGTAAATATTCTCGCGGAAGCGCAAATGCAAAATTTGAGTGATCTGTTCGAAAGTCATAAATTTTTCTATGCGAGTAGATTAGTCTCTGCCGGACGGTGCTCAGCGGAACGGCAAAATTTTCAAAAAGTCTCCCCATAAAACCCTATCTAAATTTTAACCATCAAAAAAGTTTTTCCAAGTTCTTTTCCTATAATATAATAACACAATATTTGAAATTTCCAAGTCCTCCCTAAGTTCAACTCCCTTCATGGTTGTAATTTTCCTTTAGAACATTTTTTTCGGGCAGCGGACACGGTGGGACGCTCAAATATTTGAAATGACCGCCTCCATAGAACAGGTTCCCTATTGACAAGCCGAACGAGTAAGCCCAAGAGCCACTCAGCGTAATATTATTATACTGTAGACTGAAATCAATGCGTTTTTGAATTTTACGATTATCCATTATGATAAGATGTACTCGAAAAGAGTAAAGAAACAAATACAGCGACCGCAATAAATTACACAGACCGAGCGCTTTCGGCTAAATAGCCATTCTCGAGGTATAGAAAGCGACCGAACCCAACACCAACAAGAACAATAGAGACATCGAAGAGGTCATGACTGAACCAGCGAGTCATCAAAATGTGAAGCATTCTCATAGACTAATTCTCTCCTCAGGAATATACCTGTTCAACACGGTGATGTCGTTATTACATATTCTAGTGACGGAAAATTGCGATTGCCTCCCGAGCTAATCGTTTGAAATACGAATTTTCGCTGTGGAGGAGAATTTCGGACCTCTCTCTGAAGCTATGACCACTTTCGATTAAGTGGTCAGCGAAGGCCGACTCATCCACTTTTTTTCCCACGCTTTTCTGTGTTCATCAACTCTGATTTGGAGTTAATGGCTGGTCATACCTATAATATATACACTGGGGCAATGCTATAAGGTACCCTATAAACACCCCCCTCTCGGCCATCGGAATAGGGTCTTTTAATTTAACCAATAAGCTCTCAACTGTATTAGTACTGTAGAAAGCCGGCCGAAAACCAAAGGGAGAGAGGACACAGCTCAACTCCGAGGAACACTTACCCAGAAACGGCAGCCTAATCCACCGTTTCCTACTATCAAGGTGCAACTCTCGGGGGAGGGAGGTCGTAGAATCGATATATTTCCTTCTAAGTGTCCTACAAACCATGAAGTCGATGTCCACCTTGACCTGATTCGTTCTAGCCAGGTGCTTTTTCGTCACTAGTTCTTCATGGAAAGCAGCCTCACTCAGAGGGATATGAATGAGGCAATGGATCAAACTATTAAATGTAGCTAATTTATGGGCGACAGGTACGAAGGACAACCCGTGGATAGCAAGGTCAGTCGAGGTACTTTTACGGTAAGTACTGAGCTCGTGGACACCCTCTATGACAGAGATGGTCAAGTCCATGTTTATGGAGGAGCGACCAACTTCCAGAGTAAATTTGATGGAAAGATATAGGCTATTTAAATAAGCGAGAAACTCATTAATAAGGAGCTCCGCAGGACCGGTTCACGCGCACAAAATGTCATCTCGAGAATGGCTGTTTATATAGTCGAAAGTGCTCGGTCTGTGTAATTAGATGCGGTCGTTGTGTTTGTTTCCCTACTCTTTTCGAGTATATCTTATCTGTAGACTGGACTTATATTAGGTCAAGAATGGGAGCGAACGAGCGGAGGTCCAACATACATACCAGGGCTATTAAACTGACGGCCCGCGGAAGCTCGTCAAACGGGCTGGGGAAAATGAAATTCATCTCAGTTTCAAAGATTAAACTTGTAAAAAAAATTTTCTGGGCCGCGCAAAATTCTTTGACGTCAAAGCGGCTCGCTTTGAAAACAACTTGAGTCGGCTGGCAGTATACTATTCTGCATTTCTCTTTTTTGACATGGATATTTATTGAGGCCGGGGTCATGCTGAAATTTACGTCACAAAATCGCGATGATGAAAATGACGCCACGAGCTAATGACGTCACAGGGGCTTCGAAAAATTTCGATCTTCGTGATGGCTACTTTGGGACTTGTATCTTTCTTTGATCCTCACTATACTAGGCCCTACGTATACTGTATACTAGGCTACATCAGACGAAATCGTGAGACGAAAATTACGTCATAAAATCCCTCCTCATCCTAAGGAGTTTGAAGAAAATATATATCCACGATTCAACGTTTTTTCCGAAAGGGAATAAGAGAAATATAGATCAATGATTTACGAAAGGGAGAATCACAATTTTTCTGTATTTTTGTAGCTTAGTAGACATAAAATATGATCTTGATTTATTCGCCTGTGCCATAGGATTTCTCTTATACCAGCATAAAGAGGCACTCACCTCAAACATAATTATATCGTTTTAAAAAATACTATACCAATCCCTAGTCGGCGACTATTTAATTTTTCTAGACAATAGCGTCTCTTGTAAATCATTGATAAATCTCTATTTTCTATCTCCAAAAACCCTTACATGCATTCAAATTAAGCGAGCCCATCTGAAGAAAATCGTACGAGCACTTATTAGCAAGCTTGTTGCATAATGTAAAAATGATCATCGTTAAATACGATAGCTAGAATATGGGTTTTCCCGTTGAGTCATTTTTCTCTTTGTCGTTTTGATGTTTCCATGCGTTTCATTCTCAGTAAAACATATAATTTTTTAAATGATATTTACAATAGGTATTTTGTTTCTAGTTCATTATTTCGAGTAATTCTGTGACCTGCCACAAAGAAAAACCAGTATTAGTCTATTCAATTATTTCAACAATTGTCTTGGTTGATGTGCATATGTGTTTGCGCGTGTGGCGCTTTATTATGTGTCAGTGTTGGAATTGATGTCGATGTTTAGACAGACATATACCTGTGCAGCCAAGCCGAGTAGACTGACAATTCCCACTCTTTTTCAAAACAGGTCATAGATTGTATCTGATGTTTATAAGAAAAAAAATATAAGAAAATCTGACCACACAATCTTGATAAATGCATATTAATATTAATATTCAGATTAACCAAACAACAAGTCTCGAAGTTGATTATTTTTCAATCTTAGATGACCTCTATAATTATTCTATTGCTATTGGAATTAATTCGTGACTATTCCAATAAACCGAGTTGGATTAAGATACATCTACTATTCTCTTCCAATCTTTTTCTACTCGTTTTCAAATTAATTTATAATGTTTTTCTAATTCCTAGCATTGGACCCGGCAAAGAGAGCAAACCATTCCAAGAGCTCTCAACTCTCCTTCTTCATTATTATTTTTCAGGAATAAAATTTTCCAATTCCATGAAAATAGGAAACAGAGATATGACTATCATCATTATTTCAAAATATCGAACGAAAATGGAAAAATAAGTTCTATTTCATCAAAATGATGTTCTTACAATTAAAGTTCATATACTTACAAAATATTAGGAAGTAAAAATGTAGAATTTAAATTTAGCTTATATCTTTGTTTGGTTTCTCTTTTAAAATCTATTTCAAACTCAGTGAGTCAACCCACTTTTATCGTCGTCGAATCGTTTACAGTCTGTAATTTGATCCGCGACAAAAATTAATTTTTTTTTCTTTTCGGAAATTTCACTCTATGTTTCCTGCAGAAATTTTCTAATATTGAGTTGGTCATAAATCTGGACTCTGACGGATACAAGTTGTTGTTGCTCTTACAAGGAATCGATGTTAATATGAAACTCCTTCGCGTTTCTTTCTTTATTTTACGGTACCCTAAATTTAGATTTGCAGCTTATTTTACCCCTTTATTTTTATCCGTATCCGGGTTTATTTTTGTGTTTTCAAAATAGGTTTCTTATTTTATCCTTTTGGAAAATGTCGAATGAAAATAAAAAACGCTTCAAACACAAAAAAAAACTTTCTGAAAATATTGAAAATTATGGAAAACCTATTTTTTTTTCCAAAGTATGACGGAACCACAACTCCTTTTTTAAAGCGGACAATCGATGCAAGTACGAAGAATACTTACCAGGACTTTAGTCATACAGAAATATTGAAATTCTAAAGTGAAGATGGAGAGATAGGAACGCAGAATTCTTGATAATGAGTCTAAATTGAGAAAATAAAAGGCCTCAGCTTTGGGAGAGTGTGCGCGTTCAGAGCTTGAAGATATGAACTAATGACCTTGGATTCTCAGCTCCATACTTAATTATATAGGAGCTACAAGAATTTCGACGAATAAGAGGGGTTTTACGTAAGACAGATATGGGAGATGATTTTTTTTTTTTTCACTTATAGAAATTCTTCATGTAAAGACCGTAGGATTTTTGAAAAAAGTGAAAATGAAATAAACATTGAAGAAACTTCGATTTCCAGTCTTTTTTTTTTCTAGCTTAAACTGTGCCACTCACAAAAAAAAAAAAAAAATTAAATAAATGAGTATCCTAACGGCCGCCGGGTGAGTTCAATCGATAGTTTCTAATTTTTATTACAGATATTTCAAAAAACTTTGCTCAAAATAGTACGAAAGCTATTTATCGTTCGTTTGGTATTTTTGAAATAAAAAAAATATCCCGAGTCATTTACCTTATTTTCTGAATAGATAGTTACAAAGAATTCTTGTTCTCTTCTTTAAACAAAAATTTAACAAAAACTGATACTTCACTACGACATATGCGCCCGTTGAAGACAATGGTCATTTACACAAAAAATCAAAATCACCATTCAAAAGTAGGTAATAATAATAATACCCATTAGTTTATTCCATAAAGCAATTCATCTTTTACCAAATATATTCTTATTGAAAGTCAGCAGAATAGATGCCAGTCTACCAAAACGAACTAATTTTAACATAGGCAACCGAGAAAAAGTAGGTACAGAGACTTCTAATTTTCTTTTTTCAATTTTTCTGAAGAAGTCATTGATATACTGACAGACAGAGTCGATTATTTTCACGAAATTATTAATATTATTCTTTGGACTGAGGAGAAATAAACAAACCTTCTCCTTCATAAATGGAAATTGGTAAAGATTTTTCTGTTGTTAAAAAGGAATGAGATTTCAAAATTGTTTCATCACGATAAGAAGATCCCGTAGACTGAGATATAAATTCTTGAAACCTTAATAAATTCTTTCGTTTTTTCACTTGACAAAAGAACAAAATGTCGTGATAAATAAAATAAATGGTGAATTTAGCCGAAATTTTATTCGAAAGATTAATAAATTCTATTTATGACAAAATTAAAAATCCAACTCAATTTACGCGAAGAGTTAAATTAGAACCAAGAACTTAAAAAAAAAGACTGAGTTGCCATGCGCCTCAGTACCCGGATCTCTCAATTTTTTTTCTCATTGACTGTTACGTGAAGGGAATTTATTTTTTAATTTTTTTCAAAAGATCGGGAGCTTCTTCTCTTCCCAAAATGTAAAGCTCAAGAAATATAGATTTTTTTATGTCCAGATCTGGAAACCAAGAAATCCGCATCCTTGTTCGACTTAGATCTGGAATCTGACAGACTTAATACATACGGTAGGTATATTACTATCATTCAAGTAGGTATCGAGAAGAACAAACTTTTTCGAAGGCTGTCCAAAAATTTGAAAAAAGGTTATGCAAAAATGAGATTCGCCAGGACTGAAGAGAAATTCGAAAAATGCTACGCAAAAATAAAATCGTAGGTGTCACAGAATATATAATATGTGCAGTACCTATTGATCAAACGATAAACGCATACTTGATATTGATGGTCAAAGACTAGGCAAAACTAAATTCTCAAGAGACAGAGACAATTTGAGTGATGTCACAACACATTTTTCCGGTGAGGGTTTTTTTTTTTTTTTTTCGCGATTGTGTAGGTATGGACTTTTGCCTTACCAGAGGCAAGAGCCTCAATAAAAACAAACTTATGAAAGTAGACCAAAATCAAGAAATAAAACTTACAAAAAACGAAAGAAAGAAAAAAAAAAGCTTTTTGTCATCAAATTTAATGTACGATAAAAATTCTATGATTTTCTAAATAACGACTGCAACAAAAGGGGAAACAGGTTGGGTGAATTGAGGACTGGAATGACTCATTAGATTATTGGAAGTATCGATCGAGTCGACCGAACCGTGTTACCGCACCCGGCTGTACGAATTCCAACTTCATATTTCTTTTAGAATTGCGTTCGTACACCTCACTGTGTAACGTTGATGTAAGTAGCATAGAATATTCTGGTTTAAGACCAAAGGTTCAATCTAGCCACGTATTTGATCCACTTCACCTTAACAGAGGACTTTGTGGATACCGTAGGAGTCACTGAACAATCAAATCCTGATACTTACATAAAGTAGAGGAACGAGGATGCCTAAGTCAATTAATAACCGATCAAGATAAGAGAATAAAAGAGAATACAAATGACTTCCAAAGCATCAATAAAAAATTGATTATATGCGCAATCCGTGTGTGTGTGAATCGTGTGAATTCATCAGGCATTTTGATACTTTTACTATATCGAAAATTATCGATATTTTCTTGCAAAAACTGACAATCGATAGCAGCCGATTCTCCATTCAGGGTCAATATCAAGTATCGATAATTGATAATCGACTAAGCCTTGGATATAAAAACACCGCCATTTTGATCAAGCGAAAGATCACTGCTTGCTGCCTTATGTCTTATGTCATCGTCAATCGTTTGACATGTTACATTGAAGCAGTCCTCAATATTGAAGGGACCTTAGTGTGAGCAAGAGATGAGAGGTGAATGGTGAATGAGATAACATGATTCTAGATCATTATTATTATTAAGTATTATTAATAATAAATTATTAATAAGTATTATTATAGTCGAGCTCTGTTTCCAGCCGACGGCGTAAAGCAAACTATCCGAGTCGATCGCAAAATTCAAGTACAAGACGCATTCTAATTTTTAATCCCACATTGGTTTGGAAGTCTTTCTCTGAATTGATGTTCATGGTCTCATGGGTTATGAATTATGATATTCAATCATCAGGAACAATTTGTTCATTGCTAGTGCCTATCAAGAGGTCGACGCTGATAGATACCGGTAGGTATATAGCTAGAAAACATCATCAACGTAATACTACCTGGTATACCATTTACAATGAAGAAAGAAGAAATTAAAGATGAAATGTCTTCTTCTCATAGTATAACTTGAGCATGAATCGAGGAAGAACTGTCAGGCAGATTTTCTTTGTGCGGAGGTCAAAACTTCTGAATTCCCCGCTGCACTGGATTCTATCGCAGATTCATGCGTCTTGAAAAAGAAGAAATGCTGGTATCAAAAACATCTAATAATATGTTATAGATGCGTGCATTAACGTTCTTTGTGGAAACAAGGAAGCAAGTAATTGGAAATGTTTTATTCCTGGGTGATTTGATATCATTGGTTAGACTGTCTAGAAGAACAACTTCTAAAGATACCGGTAGGCTACTTTTTACAGGTATATTACAAGATATTATATTCTCCAAACGTTCGTCATTTATGTTGAATATTTCGTTTATATTAGGCCTATACTGGTATTTTTATTTGTAGCTTTGGATAATTACAATTACTTCAATTTAAGAAAACTGCCTGCGCTGGATTATAAAATGTAGTCCGCTGTTTCTTCAATTTTGCTGAGAACCTGTGCTTTACCTTTTTGGCAAATTGTATACTGCTCCTCTTTCAATCACGAATCCTTAATATCAACCAAAGTCATCAAAGAGTAACAAATTATTTAATGTTTCAAATAACCTCTATTTGTCTGAGATTTTGCTCCGTCTTCACTATACAATATTATAATCTGTTTGTTGCCGGTAGGTGCAGCAAATCATTGACGAAGTCGTGTGTTTTCTATTTCTGGTTATGTGCAAAAAGATTGCTTCAAACGTTGTCTACATTGGTCGGACGAAATTTATTAGATCATGCGTTGTGAGTATTGGTACATATTATATCCACGATATTAATAACCAGTTTATTATTGGGTTACTGGATTTTGAACGATCATTTGCTGCCATATAACTTACTCGAGGGGAAATAATATTGGAATGAAGATTCATGAAATTTTAGAACAATTTGTTAAAATTAATGTGACCTAGGTAATTCATATTTTTGATGAGAAGCCTTATTCTGGATCCTACAAAGATGAAGACATTTGTGGAGAAAAATTATAGCCATGAAGAGAGTGTTAACGCGCGCTGTAACAAATTTAAAGGAATATATGAAAATATGTCGAGGTTTTTACACCCACGCATGTAAAATAAATTCCACGAACAGCCCACCGGTCTTCTCTGTGACCAGTATAGTTGTAGCGTTATAATAAAATAAAAACCATCAACTATACGGATCTGATCACTCATGAGCACGTCTTATGAAAATTACCTAATCTTTATTAAAATACTAATTAGGTATCGAAACATTTCATCGATTATATTGGAGGTAAATTACCCATGGACAAATATTCTTTTATCACCGTTAATTCCTCGTCTAATATTGGGTCTTTCTTAATTGAAGCCAATATTATAGGAAAGAATTTTGTGTCCAGCATTTCAGTTCCTTTCTGCTCGTACAATGAATCGTTTCCACTATTCGCAATTTCTCGAACAGTTTGCCTGTAAATTTGATTAACCCGCTCGGTATCCTCAGATCTTTTTGACAGTTCAACGATTGCACGAGCTTGTACATACCTATCTTTCTCTTCCTTTTTAAAAACGTCGGCAAATGCAAACCTTTGGAAAACTGTGCATATCATTATAGTTCGTAGATTGAAATCACTTCGAAAAGCGCCTCGTAGTTTTGGACCCACGTTTCCATAATCACCAATATCGATAATACCGCTCGACAACGTTTGCAAACTCGTCATTTCGCTCGCGTTCTTCTTTTCCCTAACATATGTTGTATTCACCTCTGGTTCAAATCTGAGCTTCATATCCACATGGTCAAACATATGTTTGTACATACGTCCGCTCATCTTTCTTGATGATTGAATGTATCCTTCGGCACAACTCTGGGTTACTCTTTTGACAATATCTCCAACTTTCTTCGTATGAGGCAGCGTAAACCACGTTTTAGCCACCGCGGTAGCAATCACTTGTTCACTCTTGGCTGGAATATCAAAATTTTTGCCTCTTATTAAATGAGTACCGAGACCAGTAGATATGATATCGAGAGCAAACAACGATGTATATTCGCCCAGTTCCTTTTCTCCTTCATTGTCTGATGAGCACACGAAATTTTTAGCGAATAAATGAGTTAGTACGAGTACGACGAGTAGGAATAAGAGTTGTGACATAGAAATTAGAAATAATTATTGGTACTTGCGTTGCGTAGATGATCGGAGTGTTGTGAATCGCGAAGTATTATCGTGAACAAATATGGATAGGCCTATAAGTATAATTATGTCAGTACAACGATAAACACTTACCTATAGAGCAGAAACAAATCTTGAGAAAGATCGTATTGATGAGATTAGTTATATTATCGTATAATGAAAGTCAGAAAAGGTGCATAGGCTAGAATAATTATTGAAAAAATTCATTGTTTTTGTTTTCTTACTTTGAAATATGGATGTATTTCGAAGATTTATTTTTTTCAATACCGACGGATTAAAAAATATATAATACCTATATAACTAATCAAGTTGTTATCCTATTTTCTTGCTTTAAAATTATTTTATTTCCTTCGTTGTCAGATGTTTTCGTGACGTTTTGAATTTAATTTTCAAGGACAATTCTATAGTAATGATTTTCTTTTTTCATCCAATATCCTCTACCCACAAAGTAATAATTTTAATAATGAAAACCTTCTTTTTTTTTTTTTTTTTTTTATTTATTTAATTTGATTTTCGATATTTTGAGTATTCGATAGATCTTACAAGTGCGGATAAAGTTTTTCTTTTTCTTCTTCTTTTTCACTTTCCTGGCTGGGAGCTGAAAAAGCTGTGGTAAACCATGAAAAAAAAAGTGTTACGTAGCCTTTGATTTTTCTTAATCACAATCTGTGAACGTTTGACGATACCTTTTCTGAATGCTTCATTATTTTTCAGAGTTTATGATTATATTATTCAATTTAAATACGGACGTGATCCTGAGTAAGGAAAAAAGCAAAGTGTTCCGCATGTTTCTGAATTATCTATCGCCCATTTACATTTCCAATAATTTTTCAGTTCTAATGTTCTTCAAGATTTATTGTAATATAAAATCGGCTTCTAAAGAAAAAAAATCATGGAAATAATACGTGTAATTCTAATTAAAATACTTATGTAAATCTTCACGGGTGATGACGGCTGTATATGCATGCTGTAGTATTTCTAAGTGAAAATGGCGAAAAAAAAATCATAATGATGATAACTTGTTAGGTAATTGGCCCGATAATAAATTATAAAAATTTATATTCGGTATTTGGTTCGATGAAGGATTACGTCCAATGCAAAACGTTCGCTCTTATATTTATTTGTAATTTTTCTGAATTTTGATAGCGCAGTGCCAAATAAATGTTTGTTCATAGAGGTGTGAATCCGTTGAGAGAATTTATCTTGATAAATTATTTATATCTTTCAGGTGCACGAGCCGAGAATTTCCATAGGAAGTTGTGCACTGTGAATATCGAGTGTAGTTCCCGTATTTATGCAATCAAAACAATTTCGAAGAAGAAATATCGTACAAATTTTTTTTTGAATGCAAATGTAAGAAGCTAGGTAGTCATTTGTGTAACTCGTCGAAAAAAATTGAGATGATAGTTGTTAGTGATGAATTGACTTGGAATCTAGCGAAAAAAAAAAAAAAAAAAACTGGAACTTACTCGATAATTTGTATTATGTGTGCAGTCTGAATATTCCTAATGAATTGGAACAAGAAAAGACTGGCTTTATTCTCCACATAAGTTTATAAAATCGAAGTTTGACGTTTCGAAGCTCACGCTTCTTCATCAGAAACTAGAGTTTTATTCTAGTTTCTGATGAAGAAGCGTGAGCTTCGAAACGTCAAACTTCGATTTTATAAACTTATGTGGAGAATAAAGCCAGTCTTTTCTTGTTCCAATTAATTTTTTCTCTCCACGGTTAAATCCTTTTGTAATTCCTAATGAAATTTCTCATCCAATTGACTTCTCCTTCCTAATCAATTTTCTTATAAAACAAATAATCCATCTAAAATGAAGGATGTAGCGAGTAGATATTCTATAGGTATAACTGAATTTTATTGTATGAGTATTTCAAAAATTCCTCGAGATAATTCTTAGTGAATCTTGTTAATTGACGACAACACCATAAGTACTTCATACTCGTATTATTCGGGAACAGAGAGTAACCTATATTTGATAAAGTGCAGTATTTTTCCTACGAACACTTGAAGTTAAAGCCATAAATGAAAATATTACTGAACATTATAACGCCGAATTTCAAGTGATAACAAAAATGATAAATGAGAGAAAATTTGTTTATTTTTCTTTTCTTTTATTAGCTTAGATATTTTTCACTCGCTTATTATAATGGCGAATTAACGACCAAGATTTGTTTTTTGAGTAAAACGCGATGGTGCAGGAAATACGAGAAACTTCCAACAAAGGTAGTGTTCTACCTATGTCAATACGAGAATACCAATTCTGCTTTTTACTTCTTTTCGTTGAATATTGATGGACATTATACGATTTTGTAGCGTCTTCATTTTTCCATTATTTTTCAAAATGTGTTGTATAACGTTGCAGGAATTTCTACTATTTTCATGTAAGTCATGATCTCACATTTGTCTAAAATCGGATTTATTTTCTAGTCAAAAAGGGAATATGGAAGCAAATTTATGTAAAATTATTTCTTTCAAAAATCTAGCTTAATGTCGTTGAGTGTCTATACTTTTTTTTTTTATCAGATTTTGACTATAGATTGAAAATATTTTTTCTGAATAAGCTTAGTTAAGAAGCAAGGCCAGAAGTTTTGAAAGAAGCTCTAAGAGAACAGTAGTCGGCTCTGATTATTGTGCTCGTATAATGAAAATTACTAATTTTAATCCCTATACGAGAAGAATTGTTGATCATTGAAGTGCAGAAACAACGATCAGTCAGTATTATCATTGGTCAAAATTTCAGAGTTGTTCATCTCGGGCAGTATAGATAGAATCAATATTTCTTTCCAATAACCCCGCGTGTACCATAATAATGAATTTCACTTCTGGGCGTCTTTGTGTACCTCAATTTCACCGCGAGTTGGCAAAACGTGAAAGGAAAAACGGAAATACCACGCGTTCATGTATGATATATTGAGCTTCATAAAGATGATGATAGATTTTTTGCACAAATTTTGTAGTGCACCTGTTAATTACCATCACAGTACTTCATATCGCAAATTTACTGTTAGTTTTCTAATTAGAACATAATATTTGCATGCGGTCTATATGTGAATAATTCTCTCTTCTCATGTCTGGCAAGCGTTACAAACGCGAGAATGTGTATTGTGTTTATTAAAAATAATTGAATAAAAAAGGCAAACGGAAAATTGGAAATAGCTGCGTCTAAGCGAGAGGATTACGTCAGGAAAACATTCATGGAAAGTGAACGCGTAAAAAGATGAACGAGAATCATCATTCTGTATGTATGCGGGTAAACGCAGCTGACTCGCTTAGATTTTTATTGACTTATCCGACTGCTCATAAACTTTGGTTCAATGATTTTTTCCGAAGGAAATGCTCATGCTGTTACAAATGAGCGTATTTTCATGTCTAGTATTAAATATAGTTTCACTCTCAGATCTGAGGCTTACAAACTTGAAACTTCCATTCTTCACATCAAAAACAAACAACTTGATATACATTTCTCGATCATGCATTCGCGTAAAATTTCGCGCCGAGTGTCCGAGATGAAGCGTCTTCGCCAATAGGCACGATTTTTCGTGAATTCTTTTCTAACGTCATGAAATGCGATAACAATATTGCTTCCGCGTGTTCAAATGTCGAATTATTGCCCTTACTTTTCTTTGTGAAAGAGAAAACAAAGCTAGACGTACCTGTGGCAGAGATTTGTATTACTGGTGTGTGTAATTATTTTTGTCGGTTTAGTTTTATAATATAGAGAGGATATTTATCGTACATTGCTTTGTGACGTAGAATGAGAGTCTTGGAGATTCATACGAGACGAGGAGCGGCGGAGTAACTTGCTGTGCCATATCTTTCAGATTCAGAGCTTAAAAGTTTTCTGTACAAGGTTTAAATCTGTGACGTCTCAATCCTGTGGACAACTCTTTCTCCCCCTTGAAACTCGCAGTCAAATCCCATCGCATCGGACATTTTAACAAAGAACCTGTCCTTTTTTTCTCTCTCTTTTTTTCTTTTTTACAAAAACTATTGTGATCTACTTGCGTATCAACAAGGTATGTCGAAGGGGGTGTTGGAAAAACTAATGCTTAAAGCTACTCTTGTGACTATTGTAATATGTACGTATTTATTCTTCTGCTTAAGGCTAGTTAATTTAAGTAACTTAGCTTACTGTGATTTTCATGTTCCTGTCAAAGGATTGATCCATCTTTGCGTGATTCCACAGTTTCCGACCGTATTTATTATATACTTATTCGTTATCTCTTCTTCGAGGGGCTGGTCTGCCTCTTGTATTTCGTATACGCTCAGTAAGGCAGTGTTTTGCTGTCTCTTCTAGGGCTCCACATTTGCATGTTGCTGACGTTTTTCTGTCCACGCGATAAAGATATCTACTGAACACTCCATGGTCGCTTAGGTCTCGCACGAGTCAAAAACATATCGACCACTGGAATCAATTCCTCGGTCCATTTCCCTTTGTTGCATTTGTCCCAATATCCCTGCCAGAGCTCCTTCAATAAATTAGCCGTTGTCTTGGGTAATTTATCAGGAGCCTGTTCTCTGTAGTTCAATATTCTCTTTATGACTTCGGTTAGCTCTATCAATATTTTTTTCCACATTGTCGACAATTAACCGGTGTCAAAAGCAACAGATGTGTACTGTAGGATTGTCCGGCTGTCCCCTTCAGGCATTACTGAGTAGCCTAGTGTGTTTCTGCAGAAATTCGTTATCTTCTGCATCGTCTTCATTGCTCGTTGGTGCGCCTTTCGGCAGTGTGGGACCAAACTCAATTTTGAGTCCAGCCAAATGTCAAGATGCTTTATTTCCCACACCTGAGTGAACTCGAAATTCAAGTTCAGGAGAATATCACCCGTGCCTCTTGGTTCAAACGGCAGGATTTCAGTCTTCCCTTTATTTAGGTGGACACCTACTGTAGATATTAGCTCATTCTTGAGAAATTCAAGTGTGTGCCTAATCTTTCTTACCAGAGAGGATGAGGAATCGTCACCTAGCGAGGGTAGAGTGTCGTCTGCATAGACATAGTGTGCTCTGAGTATGCACTTATATCCGACGTTCCATAATGTGGCTATCCTACTATGGGACCGTCCGCGCTGCAGCATAATACAGGATAGGCTACGTCTTACCTGACGGTTAGTGAAGCATGGTTTGAGTTGAGAACTTCATATGGGGTCCATTCCATATGGTCAAATGCGCCCGATATGTCGAGGAATACTGCGACAACATATTCGAATGAGGACCTCATTTTTTTTGGTTGCCGTGTGCCATCCAGCAAAAACTGACCTACTCTAAATTTTTTCCAGGTCCAACCTCTTATAGATAGTTCGATGGTCAAAAGTCCAACACCCTTGTATAGCTCAAAGCTGGACTTGGAAAATTTCAAGTCTCTAGATATTTCCAAGTTCCCGTCTTGTAGTTAGGTTAGATGCGAACATTGGACATCAGTGGTGTAGTTATACCAAACTTTCTGTAGGGTAGTTAGGACCCTTATATCCGCTGAGTTTTTCCAGACCATTCTAGCAACTGGAGAATTTTTTCATTATTGTTTTCGAACTCGGTGGACGTGTTTACGTTATAATCGACCTAATTGATGAATGAAATACTAAAACTCACTGTCCTCCAGGGTGAAAACGTGGATTTTCTCACTTCTCCACTGTTTTCAGATTGCTCCAGCGATTGGAGAATTTTTCAACTATTTTTCTCAATCTAAAGCACTCCACCTAATCCGTGGATGTGTTTACATAAGAATTGACCAAATCGATAAACGAAATACTGAAAATATATTTTTGGTCTATCTACATTCCCATATCATGCCACAGAGGAGTGCGTATTTTTAAGCTCGAACATTGACTATTGTTTTCACGCGGTCTATTGCGGTAGCAGTCGTAGTTCACCCCACTATTCCCGGAAAAATCACAGAAATTTATTTAATATTGATTTTTTTGGGAGTGTTCCGCCTTACCGAGGCCTATGGTACTAATGTATGTTGTAGTAGAAGGTAAGGCGCTTCAAATGAATGATTTTCCCTAGGTGCCTCCCCCCCCCCCAATTTTTTGTAAATATTCGAGTTTGAAGTTTTGTTATTGCTAGAAACTAGGGAAAATAATATGAATGATTTTTTTTGAAAAAAATACCATCCTATAATGTGCTCAAGTTACATTGCTGTGCGATCACTATTGTCTGAGATACAGCCATTTGGATTGTAGGCCTAAAAATGACTCTGCAGCCCATGTGGGTGAGCGGACGGGTCCAATTTTTTAGGTTTCGAGTTTTCTCATTGGGGACAACATTTTGACGGGCATTTAAAACATTTTTTGACCAAGGCCATTTTCCCCTCCTTACCCGGCTGGAGCCTTTACTTGGAAACTCAATTGTAATGTTGTAACTTTATTATCGCCCGTACTCCAGTCTTGGCCTCAACTGATATTCAGACGCAATGCATTCCAAAGGCGTCTGAAAATTATCCCACTCTTTATTTTTGCCGCCTGCACTCTCTTGTCCAAAGCCAATTCAGCTGCACAAATCTCCATGTATCTTCGCTCTTTGTATAGTTATTTTGTCGCGCTGTACAAATCAGAATGCTTTGCAACGACAGTGCTAAGAGGGATTGTACCATCCCTATGTTATTTATTCGGTGAGACTTGATTACAGCAGTCTGGTACTGATTCTGAAGTGTGGGTGGATACCTCGATGCTGTGGCTCGTGGGCTTCAAATTGGAGCCCCAGAGAGGCAAGTTTTTCCGAGTGCCCTCCCTATCATAATACAGTTTAGGCCTAGTTTGCAGCCAGCATAGTGTAATATACTGTGTATATGTACGTACTATATAATATACTAAGGCAAGTAAGCCTAGTTTATATGCTAAAGCGTAGAGGAGGTCTACTCTAAAGCTAATAATATCCATTGACGGCTAATTTAAACCTAGTTCAGGGCTAGTTTACAGCTAGTACAGTCTCAACTCGGACTGGCGGATTTCCATTAGTGGAATGCGGGTGGGGTGTCGGTAAAGACATTAAAAAAAACTAAAAAAAAAAAAACTCACGGGTTTTTTAACAGAGTTGAACAAGGGGTGGCAAGGCATCTATTTCATGGGGCACAGACTTAGAAACTCATACGATGCGAGGGAATTGGGACTTGAGAAAACTGATTTATGACAAAATTGTGACGTCACAGACCCGGACTTTGGAGCTTCATATAATAGGAGGGGGACTTGAAAAGAACTAATCTATGATTGTGATGTCACAAGCCCGGACATTAAAGCTATATATTATAGGAGGGAGGCTTGGAAAATTTTCGACTTCCAAGCTATACCGGGTGGACCAGAAAGATGTTACCAGGGAGTTTGCGCTAAATTCACTCCAGAGGGAAAAGGCAAAATGTTAGATGCATATTCCAAAACTACGAAATTCGTATCTTATTTTTATCTTTAATTTGCGCCTCTACTCATTTTTCTACGACTTCTTTGAGCCGAGTTATGGACCAAAACGTGCCAAAATTTGACCGATGATTCCGAAAAAAAACCTATATAACCCTATGAAGCTTCAAAGTGGGGGAATTTTTCAATTTTTTACTTTGAAAATCTGGGTGAATCAGTTCATTTTTGGCTTATTTTGGTCCATAACTCGGCTCAAAAAAGTCGTAAAAAGTTGAAAGAGTGCGCAAAATGAAGGTAAAATAAAGATTAAATTTCATAGATTTCAAATATACATCTAACGTTTCACCATTTCCTGCTGGAGTGAATTTAACATAAACTCCCATTCAACTGATAACATCTTTCTGGTCCACCAGGTATATGATACGACTTCCAAACTAGATACTGTGGCGTTCTGCTATGGAGGCGCAAGCACCAAGCTTGCACACGCCGCTAAACTTTTAATAATAGCAGACACCGCAAGGAAGCGTACTTATCGCTTAACTACTTCGCCGAATACGCTTGAACAACCTAGAACGTGCTCGATTGATTGTAAGGATCCTTGCATAACCTGTTTGCCGTTCTAGAAGAAATCTCGAGAATTCCGGAAATAAGGGTGAGACTATAAATAGCCGGCAGCAACCCGATAAAGCGATTCAGTTGTAATCTTAAAAGCGATAGTTAACGTGTTCTCGTTCTTTAACGCGATTGTGTTACAGTTTAACGGTGTTTTAGAAGTGTTGTACTTGCGGTACCAGTAATAAAGCTCGGTTTTCGTAATTGTTCTTTATTATCGGTGTCAAGAGATATTTGGTGACTGGTAGAACGTCACAACTGGTGTCAGAAGTGGGATTGCGTAAGCCTACTCTGTGCGTTTGAAACTGGTGGTGATTCAAGATGGTGAAGAAGAAGTTTCATGAACTTACGGGGGATCAACTTCGCGAGGAACTCCGGAATCGTAATCTCTCTGTTAGCGGAACCAAACATGAATTAGCCGATCGTCTGGAAAAAGCATTCGAAGAATCAGGTTTGGACGTGGCCAATTTTGAATTTGAGGTTGACGAGGTTACTGGAAACCTTGAGACCGGTATGCCAACAAAGCAGTCTCCAGCTATAGATTTGAGTGCAATGCTGCAAATGTTGACAGATACAATGGCTAAAAATTCAGAAGATATGAAGACTGGGTTTGAACAGAACAAGAATGCAATGGAGGAGAAATTTGAACAGAACAAGAACGCAATGGAGGAGAAACTCGAACGGAACAAGAACGCAATGGAGGAGAAACTCGAACGGAACAAGAATGCAATGGAGGAGAAACTCGAACAAAATAAGGCAGAAATCTTTGATGGGCTAAGAGAGACTATCGATGTTGAGGTTAAATGTCAGATTGAACCAATAATTGAAGAACTTGACCAAAGATGGAAAATTATGGAACAACGTCTTCAGAGGCTGGAAGGGAATCCAACAGTAAGCATGGTTGTAGATCCGCCAGGCGTTGCCTTCTTCAGTTCTGGATCTAATGGAGGAAATATACCGGCTACAAAACCGTCATCAGAGACCAAAGTCAAGATACCAACGTTTGATGGTGAAATCTCTTGGGAACTATACAAATCACAGTTTGAAATTGCAGCTCAACTCAATGGATGGGATGACAAAGCCAAGGCTGGTAATTTGATTGTCAGCTTGAGAGGAGCTGCACTACAGCTGTTGTCCAACATTGCTGAGGGTGATAAGAAGAATTACCAAAAGTTGGTTGAGGTCCTTGAACAACGCTTTGGTCAAGCTCACTTGGCTCCCATCAGAAGAAGAGAACTGAAATACCGTCGACAGAACCGTGGAGAAAGTCTTCAGGCATTTTCAAGTGAAATTCTCAAATTAACTCAACAAGCTTACCCAGAAGCTACTATGTCAGCCATTGAACAAACTGCGCTTGAGGCATTCATTGATGGAATATTTGACTGGGAGGTTCAGAGTCAAGTTTGTATTGCGCGTTGCAAAACCTTGAAAGAAGCATTATCCTTCGCCCTGGAAGTAGAAGCTGCAAGAAAGGCGTCTTGTAGACAAGGTTCCACAGTTTTGAAGCAAACGAAGGTCAGACCAACTGGAGACAAACGTCGATGCTACCACTGTGATGAAGAGGGTCACATCAAGCTCAGTTGCCCTAAGTGGAGATCACTGCAAGGTGAAAAACTCCAACCTGGAGTTGCCAGGGGCCAACCAACTCTAGGGCCAAGGAGAAGGGCCCAAGAAATAAGAATTTCCAAAATGCGTACTTCAAGTGAGAACATTTATGTATCGGGATGGAATGATAGTATTGGACGCAATATAGACATATGCATGGACTGCGCTGCTACTGGTTCAGTTATCAAGACACAATTGGTCAAGGACATCCCAGGCTTATCCATTAATTGGAGAGAAAAGTACCGCCTCAGGACTGCCATGGGTGAACAAGCTTGGACCAAGGGCACTGTTGAGCTATCTATCAAGATTTCCTCAATGGTAATAACTGGAAAATTCATCCTTGCTGATATGGAAGATGACTGTATTCTGGGGCTGGATTTGATGCGAAAGTATGGGCTGATTATTGATCTGAAGCATGACCTTTTAAGAAGTCCCTGTGGAGATATACCACTTTATGAGTTGGAAGTCAAGGATTGTCTCCTCCAGACCAAAGTTGAAGAAGAATTAAGCACTGTAGTCAATGATGTGAAGAAAGAAGTCTCAGTCAAATCCATACAATTAGGTTCCAATGTGGATATGAGAAATGCTCAACAATAGGATAAAGATATTTCGGTCATCTTAGCCTGGAAGGAGAAAGGTGAGCGACCAGTCTGGCAAGATATCAGCTCACAGTCGGTAAATTTAAAGATCTTATGGTCACAATGGGACTCGCTTCAAGTAGAAAATGGAATTGTTTATCGGATCTGGGAAACCACAGATGGCAGATCACACCGGCGCCAACTACTGATACCTGAAGCACTTGTTCCGGATGTCTTGAAGAGTGTTCATGACGACGCATCTGGTAGTCATCTTGGAATAACAAAAACATTGGCCAAGAATCGGGAACGGTTTTACTGGCCAGCCTGTAGAAGTGATATAGAGGATTGGATTCAATGTTGCAGAACATGTAATGCCAGTAAGGGGCCCAATACTAGGGGCCGAGCTAAGATGCAAATCTACAATGTGGGATACCCTTTCGAACGGATCGCGGCAGATATCTCAGGACCATTTCCAGAAACTGACCAAGGTAATCATTATATTCTAGTGGTAGGAGATTACTTCAGCAAATGGATGGATGCTTACCCACTGCCAAATTTTGAAGCCGTCACTGTTGCAACAGCGCTGGTGGAAAACTGGATTTCAAGGTTTGGAGTACCTCTGGAGTTACACTCAGACCAGGGGAGAAACTTTGAATCCCAGGTATTTGGAGAAGTGGCTAAGCTGATGGGACTGAGGAAAACTCGTACAACACCACTCCACCCACAATCTGATGGTATGGTCGAGAGGTTCAACAAAACAATAGACCAATTCCTATCCAAAGTAATTGATAGTGACCAGCGGAATTGGGACAAGCTACTTCCATTGTTCCTGCTAGCCTATCGGTCTTCAATCCATGAGAGCACCAAGGAAACACCTGCAAAAATCATTTTTGGAAGAGAACTTCGATTACCGTGTGATTTAGAGCTGGGCACCCCTCCACAGCCACCTCAAGAAGTCGAGCCATTTACGCAAGAACTGAAGAACCGACTTAAGCAGGTACATGAGCTGGTCAGGGAAAATTTAGAAGTTGCTAGCGACCGGATGAAGGCACGCTATGACATCTGTGCAGATGAAACCAAGTTTGAACCTCAGGATAGGGTGTGGTTCTACAACCCACAGAGAAAGAAAGGGAAGAACCCAAAATTACAGTGCAATTGGGAAGGACCTTGGACAGTCGTGAAGAGAATCAACGATGTCATCTATCGCATCCAACAGGACAGAAGGTTCAAAGTGGTCCACCGGAATAGACTAGCTGTATGGAGTCCGGCGTTTGAACGGGACGTTCAAAACTGAGGAGGGGAAAGTGTGGCGTTCTGCTATGGAGGCGCAAGCACCAAGCTTGCACACGCCGCTAAACTTTTAATAATAGCAGACACCGCAAGGAAGCGTACTTATCGCTTAACTACTTCGCCGAATACGCTTGAACAACCTAGAACGTGCTCGATTGATTGTAAGGATCCTTGCATAACCTGTTTGCCGTTCTAGAAGAAATCTCGAGAATTCCGGAAATAAGGGTGAGACTATAAATAGCCGGCAGCAACCCGATAAAGCGATTCAGTTGTAATCTTAAAAGCGATAGTTAACGTGTTCTCGTTCTTTAACGCGATTGTGTTACAGTTTAACGGTGTTTTAGAAGTGTTGTACTTGCGGTACCAGTAATAAAGCTCGGTTTTCGTAATTGTTCTTTATTATCGGTGTCAAGAGATATTTGGTGACTGGTAGAACGTCACAATACGATACGACCTTAGGGGTTGGCGACCGGCCGGACGACAGACACCTTTTCCGAAAACCGCCCGTTACCTAATCCGTGGATGTGTTAACATAGGATTGACCAAATCGATAAACGAAATACTGAAAATATATTTTTGGTCTATCTCATTTCATCCCACACAGGAGTTTTTTAAGCTCGAACATTGACTATTGTTTTCACGCGGTCTATTGCGGTAGCAGTCGTAGTTCACCCCACTATTCCCGGAAAAATCACAGAAATTTATTTAATATTGATTTTTTTGGGAGTGTTCCGCCTTACCGAGGCCTATGGTACTAATGTATGTTGTAGTAGAGAGTATGGGCCTTCAAATGAATGATTTTCCCCAGGTGCCTCCCCCTCCCGTTTTTTTAATATTTGAGTTCGAAGTTCTGTTATTGCTAGAAACTAGGGAAAATAATACAGAGTGTTTACCAGGTCAACTAAGTCAAGTAAAGTCAACTTTTCTATCCGTAGGTCAACTAAAAAGTCCAAAAATGCATAATTTTGTGTAAAGAATGTTTTTCACCTGTCTTCCTATATGCACAATATCAAGGTAAAATCAACAAACTTCTGACTTTTAAAATGACACTTCTCTCAATTAAATATTAATTCTTGCAAACAAATAAGAAAATACCGAAATTACGATATTAGTTTGGAGAGGGGGGGGGGAGTTTGATATTTTTTAGGGTCAAATAAAATATCGAAAAAAGGTCAACTAATGTCAACTATTTCCATTTTTCAATTCTGGTAGATACCCTGATAATATGAATGATTTTTTTTGAAAAAAAACCATGGATGAACGTTCACATATACTGAAATGTCCCCAAGTTACATTGCTGTGCGATCATTACTGCCTGAGATATAGCTGTTACAGTTAAAACCCGAAATCAGTAAATTCTAAAATTCACTAGTCAAAACTAGTTGCCACAAATGACTTTAGTCAGAACTAGTTTCGACTAGTTAACTCTAGAATTTACCGTGACCCTCAGCGTTGGAGCTAGTTTTAACTTAAATAATTTCAGGTAAAACTAGTTTTTACTAGTGAAAACTAGAATTGACTAGTAAGAAGGGAAATAGAGAAGAAATTATGATTGTCGGGGAACACTAGTTTTAACTAGTGAAAACAAGAAGGGTGAATCCAATCAGTAAAATGAATTTCTTCCCTAGTACAAATGTAATTGCATTTTTATCAAGGGTGTTGGAGCAAATTTTTTAGAGGCCTCCGGAACGAATACAGAAAATGACTCTCCAACTCCGGTTGCCTCCAGTGGACACGTTTGGAGGCGTCTTCTGACCTCCAAAGTATGTCTCTGGAAGTACCTCAAAATGCCTCCAGCGCAATTACTGAGATTGGAGAAAATGCCTCCGGAGGCACTGTCGAAGAAACCGAAGACGTCTTTGGAGACGCCTCCGAAGGCACTTGTAACGTTGATCAGTGTGACCAGATGTAGCATATTGGCCTACCAGTGTTGCCAGATGACAGATGATACTCACAAGGTGTATTTAAAACTTTGGCTTTTCTTCGAACCGAGCAGCGCTAGCATCAAAGTGGCTGAATGAGGGTTCGAGGAATAGAATACTGTTGAAAAAAATGCCTCCTAAAGGATCTTTGGAAGCACCTCCAAGCCTCTAGGTGGAAAGCAAGGTACCTCCGGAGGCAAAATGCTCCAGCCTCCAACATCTTGGTTTGAATCCTCACCATCTTCGCCTCATTGGAGGCGGAGGCAAGGTACCTCCAGAGACAAAATGCCTCCAGCCTCCAACACCCTTGAATTTTTATTTTTCACAAAGCTTGTTTGTACTTGAATGGTGTGCGTCAATTAGTCACTGTTAGGTTTGCTCTTGTAACGTTTATAGACCGACGAATTCGTATGATTTACGGTTTAATGTGTGAATTAAGGAAGAAAAATTTAGAACTTTTTCGTATATTTTATTCCAGTGTGAGCTACTTATCCTCAAAGTTGAGCAGAACTACCAAATATCTATCAATTTGGCCGAAGTATGTCTGGAAATACCATCACCTTTTGAACTCGAACAATTTCAATTCATTTCAGTTCTAACTAGAATTTACTGATGAATTCAAACAATTTTTTTATTCTAGAATCAACTAGTCAAAACTAGTTCTGACTAAAGTCATTTGTGGCAACTAGTTTTGACTAGTGAATTTTAGAATTTACTGATTTCGGGTTTTAACTGTAACATAGCCATTTGGATTGTAGGCCTAAAAATAACTTTGCAGCCCATGTGGGTGAGCGGATGGGTCCAATTTTTTGGGTTTTGAGTTTTTTCATCGGGGACAACATTTTGACGTGCATTTGAAACATTTTTCGACCAAGGCCATTTTCCCCTCTTACCCGGCTAGAGCCTTCCGTTCAATAATTTTTGAAAACAATAACGTTCGGGAAGAAAATTTTCGTGAAAATTGTTTTTTGGGAATTTGACATTCGGGAAAATGTATTGTGAAACGTGAAGTTATTCCCTGCCACCATCTATGTACTGTACCTCTCTATGCTCGGGTATCCTGATCCCTGCTCCAGCTATCTGCAATCGATCTGGACGCCGAATCCATGTATCAGCTGACCTGTTTAGCGATGGCGCGAAAGCACATTAAATTGGTGCTTTGTTTTTGCCTCCCAACGACATTTTTTATTGCCTTATAACAGTTTTTCTTTCGTCGGAAACGGTCACTCATCATTGTATCTAGTAAACAGTAACATGAATTAGAAGTCAATACTGTATTGTTTTCATTAATTGTGTTCGACAAATACGCGATTCTTTATTGATATTTAATCACGACTATTGACACAATTAGAAGTTTCGATTAAGAAATAAAAGAAAAAAGAAAACGAAGCGGGTACAGTGTTGTTTTTGACAAGATAAGTACATCGTTTTTCCCTCTTCATCGAAGGTCCCTTTTTTCAACATTTAATCAATATTTCAGATGAGAAGCATCAACTTGACTATGTAGAAGAAGTGCAATTCACGTACACACTCTAAAGTAAAGTGGGCCCACTGACGAGATCTTACACGATAAGAGAATATAAGTGCAGACATTTGATTTGAAAGGCGTAAGTTCTTCACTCTCTTATACTGTCTCTTTCTCGCGCACACACCGTTCGTCTGAATCCTTTCGTCTGTTTTTTCTTCTCTCTCGCTCATTCTCTGTCACGCATACACACTCACACACTCGTACATCTAAATCTTTTCATCTCATTCACTCGCTCTCTTCTGTAATATATATAAAGCGTGTGCAACAAAATGAGATGAAAAAAAAACGTTGCGACAAATTAATCTATTTTCCGGAATTTTCAACTACGCGGAATAAGTGCCACTGGAAACAGATACGACTGCGAGAAACGTAATGAAAAACATTTTTATAAAATGACAACCACCCGGTATAAAAATTCATACTTTAAAATCTCGCTGGCGCGCTCAGTTATGAGTGGAATTTTCGCTTGTTTTTTTCACGTACATTACTGGTGAAGGAGACTCTCAACAGTTTTAATGCATATTTTTTTTTCTTCTCTTCAAGCCGCCTTCGAGAACAGATACGAATATTTTTACACTCTTACGATTACGTTTGCACAATTATTTCTCGCCAACTTTCAAAAATAACAACGTCTGCATTTTAATATCGTTTTCATACGTGCAACTGTCTTCAATTTCATGTTAAATTTCAGAGATCTTGAATTTTTAAACAGAGCACCTAATCCAGCTGCGGTCGTTGTACGAAATAATATTTTGGAAAACTGTAGAGAAAATCCCATTTTTTTCTTTATATTATTGCGAATCGCGTCTAGAAGAGTTCATTAATATAATGATTTGTAGAGAGCTGTTAATATGTGCGTTGATTTCTTGCTCTATGAGTGACTTTCGTTTTCTTTATTAGTAAACTACGCTCTGTTTCATCGTACTAATTGTCGATGATGAAAATTTCTACATACATATTTATTACACACAAAAATGGAAAAGAATTCACGATGTTACTTTTTTCTTCAGCGATCGCGACACTGATACTTAATTTACCGATAAATTAATCCATTATCTATACGAGTACAACATTTGTTCTTAGTTTTCAACTTGCTGCGCATTTATATCGAAAGTTTTCAAAATACCGTGTAAACGATGGGTTGTGTACAATGGAACTAGATTTAGATCCCTTTGATAATGCATGTTGCACGAGTAGAGAAAGATATTTACTCAATTTTCTGATGGATGATTATGGAGCACGGCTTGATTATTTTTAATTATACATACGAAAATATTTCACACCTTTGAAACATTTTGAGTCCCTGTAATAATGGACCAACGAGAAACTTCTTCGAGTGAAAAGATACCTTCCACTCGTGGAAACCCTGATCGCCGTTATATTTTTGATTCCTTAATTATTACGAGTAATTTGATCCTCGCCTGTGTCGCATGTGCAACCGCCCATCCTCCACAGTTGAGTGGGTGCGGGTTGCGTATGCATTAATTTTGTTTCCTCCGAGGGTATAACTGCAGTGTTGGAAGAATCTCCTCGGCGAAACCCCACCTTCTTGCCGCCAAGCGACAGTGCCCCCAGGCATACAAACTTATCACACATACCAGACACAACTTAGAACTAAGTCGAGGTCGGAGTCTCTCTTCTTCGTGCAGAGGGTCGTCTCTATGTGGGTGGTACACAGGTGTTGAGTCGCGCATAGCGTGGTTCTGCATTTGCCTATCCCATTCTATGTCCATCTTCTTCTTCATGACTGTAGCTGTGAATGCAGACACCAGTTTTCATACTTCTTCGGAACCTAGCTACCAGGCTACTCGCAGAAAGCGTTTGATCGACCCCTACCTTTTGCAGAGACCGACTAAGCTTGCCTCGCTCACGCCTTAGTGCCTCACACTCAAATAAGGTTTGCTGTGGTCCATCATTTCGTCTTTAATTGCGGTGTGAATACGTTACCTACTCAACTTTCAGCACAATACCTGTTAAAGTAGACATTTTCGCTTAACAACTATGCGTCACGTGAAAGTTTAGCCGATCATTTATTTACTTTGACCGTCTGAACCATCACCAGCAAAAAGCGCCCGGCTTCATTCGTAAAGCCTCTGGGTCAGTCGTTGTCCTTTTCTTTGCTTTGAACACCACTGCTTTCTTCTCGGCAAGGAGCTCGATCGATGGTGAACATGCTGACACGCGAACAGCCTCCGTCGAGACAGTGCGTGGGTACTAAAACACCTTAACGAAACTCTTCGTTGGATTTGTTCCATCTCTTTCCTTCTGTACGCTATCTTCATGGAGTCGGCCTATACTGGGGTACCATATAGGAGGATTGACAATGCAATGCTCATCACTATCATTCTTCTGGCTTCCTTCCGCCCTTTTAGGTTTCGGTTGTTTCCATGTACCGTTTAAGCGGTTATCTGATGATAATCGTAACCGATTAACTGTTAATTATTCAAATCGCTTCAGGAGAGTTGAGGTTTTCCACTTTTTCGCTCTCAAAAACGGAAAAATGAAAAAAAAAAGATACACGGAAGATTTTTCAATGGAGTTAAACGAGGGGTGGCAGGAAACCTGTTTTATGGGGTAAGGGGGATCTGAAAAACGTAGACTGTGACTTCAAAAGACTGACTTATGACGCCTTTGACTCGGACTTTGGAGCTAGAAAGGGAACTTGAAAAATAGGATCTAAGACGTCATCAGATTGTGACGTTACAAGGCCGTCCTATAACATCATCAAACTGTGACGTCACAGCCCCCGACATCCAAGTCAAGTAAAATAGGAGGGGTACTTGAAAAATTTTCGAGGTCCGAGTTTTGCCGGCCGATCGGACGGCGGACGTTTTTTCCGAAAAACCCCACAATAAAAAACCCATGAGTTCTTTAACGGAGTTGAACAAGTGGTGGTACGGAACATGTTTATGGGGTACGTGGGATCTGATAAACGTAGATTGTGATTTCAAAAGGCTGACTCATAACGTCATCAAATTGTGACGTCACAGGCTCGGACTTGGGAGCTACATATAAATAATAGGAGGGGAACTTGAAAGAAAATGATCTATGACGTCATCAGATTGTGACTTTTCAAGGTCGACCTATGACGTCATCAAACTGTGACGTCACAGGCACCGCCCTCCAAGCCATATATGCTAGGAGGGGCACTTGAAAAATTTTCGAGCTCCGAGCTTTGCTGGCTAGCCGGACGACAGATGTTTCTTCCGAAAAACGCCGTGATTAAAAAGTCCACGGGTTTTTTAACGGAGTTGAACGAGAGTTGGCAGGAAACCTGTTTTATGGCGTACGTGGGATCTAAAGAATGTGAATGTACCAGATCTTGGCAATTTGTGACGTCACCGGCCTGGACTTTGGAGTTAAATATATGTAGTAGGAAGGGAACTTGGAATACCTTAGAAGGACGTTCTGAGTCTCATTGAGTTTTGAAGGGGCAAGTCAATGGCTGCATGAAGCATTGCATATCTAGTTTCTCGATATCATTCCGGCTATGTACGCTGACCACCGAGCTACATAAATGATAGGTGGGAGACTTAGAAAAGGCTGACTTATGACGTCACAGGCCCAGAATTTAGAGCTGTATATAATAGGAAGGAAAATTAATACGTTCTTGTATGTTACAATTAGGGTTCTCTACGAGAGAGTAGCTGGCTAGAGTGAATCAAGTGAGGGTGGACCTCGATCTATGGTCCGTAGGAAGCTTACCAGAAAAAGCCTCGATTCTACCACCTCCCTCCCCAGGGATTCATACGTAGATAGGAGGAAACGTTGGATTAGACTTCCTTACCGGGGTAGATTTTCGTTGAAGTTGGGCCGTGTGCTTTGTCTTTTCAGGTTCCGTCCGGAATACTATAATAGCAACACGGTAAAAAATTTATTTGTAAAATAAAGGACCCCATTCCTCTAGCTGAGAGGAGTGGTGGTGTTTACAGCTTAGCCTGCAACGATTGCCCTGGAGTTTATATATAGGAATGACGGCCGTCAGCTCCGAATAAGAATCGATGAGCATAAAAAAGCTTGGGAGAAGGGTAACTTGGGTGAGTCCGTCTTTGCCGATCACTTTATCGAAAGTGGCCGCAGAGTGAAACAGGGTCCTGGTACCCTCCTCTATACAGGGTGGGTCAGAAAAATGTTACCAGTTAAATGGGAGTTTGCGCTAAATCTGTCGTAGCGCGAAAACGCAAAACGTTAGACGTATACTTTAAATGTACGAATTTTCTATCTCACTTTTATCATTAATTTGAGCCACATCCGATGTTTCTACGACTTTTCTGAGCCGAGTTATGGACCAAAATGTGCCGTAATTTAACAGCAGGGGTTCCCAAAGTTGTGAATTATCGAAAGACAATTTTCCCTATTGAAAAAATCGCGTAATCTGCAAACGTGTTCCCCGATCCTGGAGTAAAATTTAGCGCTGAATCTGAATAAGATTGTTAAAAAATTCTGCGAAGTACCAAAATGGATTTAGGGGCCCAAAAAGGGTCAAAATTTCCCCAAAATGATAAAATCGTCTAATCTTGGATGTTTTTCTCGAATCTGAGATAAAATTTAGCGCTGAATCTGAATAAAATTGTTAAAAAATTCTGCGAAGCACCAAAATGGGTTTATGGGCCCAAAAAGATTCAACATTTCCCCAAAATGATAAAATCGCCTAATCTTCGAAATTTTTTTCGTTTCTGAGACAAAATGTAGCGCTGAATCTGAGTAAAATTGTTAAGAAATCTTGCGAAACACCAAAATGGGTTAATGGGACCAAAAAGGGTCAACATTTCTCCAGAACGAAAAAAATTGCCTAATCTTCAAAGTTTTTCTTAATTCTAGGGTAAAATTGTGTGCTTAGTTGTAAAAAAAAAACTGTTGAATAATTTTTAGAAGCACCAAAATGTGTGCAAGTGCTCAAAAACGATTACAATTTTACCAACTTGAAAATCGCTTAGTCTTTTCAATTTCATTTGGTTCTCATAGAAATCGAGCTTCGCGAGAACAAAAGATTGGTCGCGGGTGGGAAAAATTGCGAAAACTCTCGTTGTTTCAGGCAAAGGAAGATATGATACCGCAAATTTGGTCTTCTGTTGCGTGCCCGTGATTAAAGTCCCACTTATGTTTGAAGCTGTGCAAAAACTCCTAGATTCAGCCAATTGGAAGTATAATACTGCGAATTTGGTCTTGCTCGTGATGAGATATCAGCTGCAGTAAGTTCAGTACTTGATTGAGGCAGACGAATGCCCGGAATTGCTCGGGCCTTCACCCGCTGAAGTGAATGATTTCCTGAAGATTGTCTTCTGTTATGAGCTTGCGGTGAGAGATCGGGTAGGACCCCCTGTTCAATAAAGGCCGAAAATTTTCCCGTGGAGACCCGCGAAGTAGGGAAGGGTACTAGGAAGATTGTTGTCTGCCATGAGTTCGTGGTGAGAGACCAGTTGGAGCTCTGTATTTGATCTAATTGAGTGAGTACGTGAAAATTCTCGTTGTTTCAGGCAATGGTGAAAAACATACCGCGAAGATCGCGTTCCAGTGTGACCTCGCCAGGAGAGAACTGTAACAGCCCCCTTTTATCTAGGCCGGTGAATTCAAGAAAATTCTCGTTTCCACAGCCAGTGCTGGGAAGGATATCCCGAGACCGTTGTTCGTTAAGCTTGCCGTGAGAGAACGATCAAGGCCCTACGTTCGATAAGGCACCGGATCCGAGAAAATTCTCGTACTTTCGCGCGAGGATAGAACGATACTTTGAAGCTCGTCTTTCGTCATGAGCTTGCGGTGAGAAAAGGATCGAGGCCCCGTGTTTGATAGAGGCGGGCGGATGCGAGAAAATTCTCGTACTTTCGCGCGAGGGAGGGAATGATACTGTGAAGCTCGTCTTTCTTCATTAGCTCGCGGTGAGAGAACGATCAAAGCCCCGGGTTTGACGGAGACAGGCGGATGCGAGAAAATTCTCGTACGTTCCCGCGAAGGAAGGAACGATACTGTGAAGCTGGTCTTTCGTCATGAGCTCGCGATGAGCTGTAGCTGATCGCTCATCACGAGCATAACCGAATTCGCGGTACCCTCCCACTGCCTGAATCAAGAAGTTTTTGCAGTTTGGCCCTCTTCGCTCATAGGTAGGGCGACAGTTGATCTCTCATTGCAAGCACGCAACAGTAGACCGACTTTACGTTCTTTGCCGAAAACAACGTGAGTTTTTGCACTTTTTCCCGCTTTGATCATACGCAGAGCCCTAGTCGACCTCTCACCGCGAACCTTCAACGGAAGACGAAGTTGTCGTCTCCAGTCAATCCCGAAATGAGGAGAATTTCCGCAATTTCCTCTTTCGGATCTGTCACCCGACGCTAGTCGATCTCTCACTCCGCAAGCACTCAACGGAAGACGAACTTGTCAATATTCCTTCCGTCCCCTGAATCAACAATTTTACTGCAGAATGAGAATTTTCGATTTTTCATTTTGGAGATCATCTAGGGCCATTTCAGTATTTTTTTTGGACTCGGCGCAAAAATTTACTCCAGAATTGAAAACAACATTTGAAGATTACGCAATTATTCATCTTAGATGAATTTTGATTCGCTTCGAGCCCACCAACCCATCTTGTTGCTCCGAAGTATTATTTAAGCATTTTTTTTGGACTCAGCGCGAAATTCCACTTGAAAATCGGATTAAAATTTAAAAATTTAAACAATTTTCCAATTTGGCGATATTTTGACCCTTTTTGGGCCCATTAACCCATTTTGGTGCTTCTTAGGGTTTTGTTACTATTTTTTTCGTTTTCCCCGTCCAAATTCACTTAAGAAACAATCATTTAATTATTAAAATTTTCGAAATTCAGTTCAGTATTGTAAATTAATTAATTTTCAAGCCCTATTTTGGGAACCCTGACGATTTGGTGAATTTTCGGCACATTTTGGTCCATAACTCAGCTCAGAAAAGTCGTAGAAACTTCGGGTCCGGTTCAAATCAAAGATAAAATTAAGATACAAAATTCGTACGTTTAAACTATACGTCTAACGTTTTGCGTTTTCGCGCTACAACAGATTTAGCGCAAACTCCCATTTAACTGGTAACATCTTTCTGCCCCACCCTGTATAGGGAAAACTCATACTTTAAACGTATGGCTTTAGAAAATATTGAAATCTGGCGTCCCCAGAATAATGAAGACTTCACCTTGTTAAACAGGTATATTCCTTAATGAGGGTCTTGTTGAGCTACTTGTAGTATATGAGAATGATTCACACTTCGATGACTCGCTAATTCAATCATGATCCTCAAGTTGGTTTCTCTGTCGTCGTTGTTGTTGGATTAGTCGCTTTCGTTCGTGCTTCGAGGATGGTTGTTTAACCGAAAGGTCTTAGCGGCTTTGATTAGTGTAGTTTTAATATTTCGCTGCTCTCTCCTAGAATACAACCTTTGTATCAATAGAAAGGTAACTTGAAAAAATTGATATATGACGTCATCAGATTGTGACGTCACAGGCTCCGCCCTCCTAAGCCATATATGATAGGAGGGGGACTTAGAAAATGTCTTTGTGCTGGGGATCAGTCAAAAATCTGTATAACGTAACACTTTATGACGTCATCAATGACCTTGACCTATTTTAGGGACTTGTAAAATTTCGACCTTTAGCCTTCATTATACTAGGCCTAATATTCAGTACTTGCCTTGTACTATTCTAAGAGCCCCCCTGCAGCAGTCAATAGACTGCGGGGTAAGTATTGGAAGGCTCCAGGCCCGGATGAGATTCCAAATCCAGTCTGGAGCGCCATACATTCAGTTGACCCAGCACTGCTTGTTGATACATTCAATGCGGCAATTGTTGGGGGACTGTTCCCTGTGCGATGGAAGAAAGCCAGGCTAGCGTTGATCGATAAGAAGGATAAACCACCTGGTCTACCATCCTCTTATCGTCCACTTTGTCTGCTAGACAATGTTGGGAAACTTCTAGAAAGAGTGATAGCCAATTGTTTGGAGAGCTATCTGAAGGAAAGAGATATAATCTCTGATAGCCAGTACGGTTTTCAAACTGGACGCTGCACATCAGATGCTGGGGTCCGGCTGAAGAGGATAGCCAAGTCAGCAATTGATATGCGTCAGTTTTGCGCAGCCGTCAGCCTCGACATAAGAAATGCGTTCAATTCAATTTCATGGAAGATGATATTGGAAGCTCTTGTGAACGCAGGAGTGCCCGCATACCTGCTCAGGATGATCAGCAGCTATCTTAGCTGCCGTGAAATCCAGGCAGAGACGTCTGCTGGTGCAGTAAAGCGCCCTGTTACTTGTGGGGTGCCGCAGGGGTCGGTCCTTGGGCCGCTTTTGTGGTGCGTCCCATTTAACGGAATCTTTAAGGTGAAGCTGCCACCGGGGGTTAAGCTTATCTGCTATGCGGATGACACCCTGGTGGTATGCACCGCCGAAACAACTGTAGCGGTGGAGAGCAGAGTAAACCGGGCCCTAGAGGATGTGACGCGTTGGATCGATTCGGCTGGACGTGAACTAGCAGCAAGTAAGACGGAGGCCATTTTATTCACGACCCGTCGGAAGTTCAAGCCACCCACCTTTCGCCTGCGAGGTGTGGAAATTGAAATCAAGAAGCAAATGAAATACCTGGGCATCTGGTTTGACTCAACGCTGAGCTTCAGGCACCATTTCCTGATGGCAGCGGAAAAGGCGGGCCGGGTAGTTGGATACCTAAGCCGCCTTATGAGGAACCTGGGAGGACCGAGAGAAGCAAGGAGAAGGATCATGATGAGCACCGCCTTGTCGATCCTCCTATATGGTGCGCCAGTATGGGCCGACTGCATGAAGATACCATACCGAAGAAGAGAGATGGTAAAGATCCAACGAAGAGCTGCGCTGAGGTGTGTTAGTGCCTACCGCACTGTCTCGACGGAGGCTCTTTGTGTATTAGCACGTTCACCACCAATCGAGCTCCTTGCTGAGGAGAGAGCGGTGGTGTTCGAAGCAAAGAAGAGAACAACGACCAACCGAGAAGCTTTACGGGTCAAGCAGGAGGCCAGGCGCTCCTTGCTTGTAAAGTGGAAAGCGAGAATTGCCCAGAGTGAGCTGGGTACATGGACAACCCGTGTGCTAATACGCGACCTTGATGAGTGGATGAACCGACACCATAGTCAGCTGAACTTTCACCTGACGCAGGTGTTAAACGGCCATGGCTGCTTCAACAAGTACCTTCACGAGAAGTTAAGGAAAGTTGAGCAGGCAATGTGTTCGCACTGTAACCAAGGGCGGTATGACGGACCACAACACACCTTATTTGAGTGTGAGGCGTGGAGGCGTGAGCGGGACGAGCTTAGTCGGTCTCTTCAAGAGATCGGGGTAGATGAAGCGCTCGACCCGAGTAGCCTGGTATCCACCATGCTAGGTTCCGAAGGAGCATGGAACCAGGTGTCTGCATTTGCGGCCACCATCATGAAGAGGAAGATGGACCAGGAATGGAATAGGCAAATGCAGAACCACGCTATGGCCTACTCAACACCTGTGTATCATCAACATCCAGATCTGCAGGAAGAAGAGGACCAAGACCTTCCCTGAAGAGAGAAGAAGATGAAGAAACTCCAACAGTGACCTATTGTATTGTGTAGTGTGATGGTGTTTGTTGTTGTGAGTGTTCTTATGTTTTTGTGCGTGCCAGGGGGGCACTGCAGCTTGGCGGTTGCCAAAGCAACTTGGCAGTTGCCGAGTAGAAGAGGGGGTTCGCCTAGGAGATTCCTCCTTCACTGAAGTTATACCCGAAAGGGTCGATTCCGGTGTTGGAGGAAACAATATTAAATGCATACGCCACCCGCACCTACTCCATAATGGATGACGGGCGGTGCTGCACATGCGACACACAAGCGATTCTAAGAGCCCCCGAAGCTTGAAATATTGTATACGAAACAAAGAAAGGGTATTATAATCATTACTTTGTATATCGATATTATCGATCTTGATATACCAATATAATCAAGATTGACATAACGACGTAATCCAGTTTGACATATCGTTACATTGTATTACATTTACATGATTCGATATTTTTCCATGATGTGGAGAAATTGACTTGAATTTTTTTGGTGAGTGAGGTGTCACAGGGACAAATCGGGTGTGGACGATTATGAATAAGTTTACAGTTAACAATTGGTTGATGGATAAAGTTTCGTAATACAATGCGGACCGTAGGGTCACGAGTTAAGAGAGCACGTGGAAGTGTTTGATTTGTACGGACCCAGTGAGTTGAGAAAGTTTCTCATGGCGTGGTATCAATCAGAGAACATACAAGATTAGCGTTGAGGATGAAGGAAAATATTGAAGTGATAGACAGGTCCTTCCAAAGAAGATCAGGGATCAGAGAGTAGATAGGATGAAAGTTGAGAATGAGTAGTTGGATAATTAGTCAGGGGGATCGTCGAACTTCAAGACATTAGAGGCTTGGGTTAGGTACGTATAAGGGTTGTGTCCAAAGGATGGGCATTTCTGCTCTTGTATTTACTAATATACGAGTAATTATGGTAGCGGTAACAGTAATTTGTGCATACTTCTGTTTTACGCACTACTTTATCTCAAGTCTACCGTCTCCATTTTTGTGAAGCTACGTTGAGATTTGTTTTTCGCCAAGAATGAGTCGCTTTCGAATAAGGAGAACAATTTTTATTTCTCCAAAGATTTGTTGTATACCATCGACAGAGCTTTGCTCCTACATCACTATAATTCTCATTCAACATGATATAAAGGTTCTACCTTAGGAGTCGTATTATCGAGTTGCAAGCTAGAAGACACGGAGCGTGAAATGTTTATATCTAATTGAAATTTTGATAACGCAAAAAAAAAAAAAAATACTTCATAATATTACAGTCATCCGAGAATTATAAATTAGTCGAGCGCCTATTCAAGAGCGCTGTTCATAGGTCCAGTAATTGTTATAGTCCAATTTAGAATCAGTTTCACCGGCTAGTATACCTGAAGCCGATGTAGGGACTCGAGTGTAATATAGACGATGAGGACCTACATTCAAAGTCAATGCCACTTTGGAAAGAGCAGTAAATGAACATCTTTCTCTCACCATAAAACTCGACTTCTCTGGTAGGAGACTTTTTCTTCCACGGTTTCGAACACACAACATCATGTCATTATATAGTTGAAAGCCGCAAAGATGCAATGTTCTTCGGTGCATACTGCGTATTCCGTTTCGCGTGTAGTGGCCACCATCAGTCTTCATCCGAACCCGTTACAACGTTCCGTTTTTGATGATCTTCGGATTTTTTCTATCGCGTTTTTTTCGTTCCGTCGTCGCTCGTCAGTTTCTGTCGACTAAAACGTTTTAAACTTGGTACAATTTCTCATTACTTTATTGTTTTCGATTTTTAGAATTTCTTCCGAATCTTATCGCGTCGTCATAAACAAAGTGTTGACTCGTATTTCTGGGTTATCGCGTGGTGCTTTAGTGATTCGACCTAATGGATTTGCTGTGGATGTGAGTTCGTCTGAGCTGGAAGGTGAGTAATTCTTATTTGTATACTGCTGGGTGACTCTTCGCACAGAGTATGAGTTACATAGCTTACTGTCTTCATCTGCATAAAGTGTATGGACGGACTAGTAGGCCTATCTTAATTTTTCGGTTCTTGCTTCGACTCACGAGAAACCCACTGCGCGTAAACAACATGTAATCTTATGTTAATTTAACGGTATACCATTTCATAATTCCTTCTCGCGGTCTATATTATTAACATCATTTTCCAACTTTTCAAAGCACTCAGTCGCTTTTTGTGGAGCTAAGATTCAACTTCTTCTTCGAACTTGTGAAACGTCGAATCTGTATTACCGGTATAGCTCGTGGTCAACGTGAACCAGCAAAATACACGCTGTCTACCCGATATACTAGAAACCACTTTCTAGGCAACAATTTCTCCGCAAGAAATATGGGAAGATTTGTAGACCTATAGTCAATAGAATTTCGCATTCGTATTATTTTGAAACTTTTCTTCTCATCCTCTACCGCGTTCGATGGACTGGTGGAAGTTTATTCGAAGCAAAAATAATAGATGGGACGACAGCGTATACGATTTCATTGTGTAAAACAAGTTTTATAGGATGACTTTACTATTTATTTGAACGAATACCAGTACGTATTTTCGTACATCGTAATATATTATTCATATATAAATGTATAAACTGCACTTCATCAGAGTTTTATAGTAGTCGAAATTGAATGCTGGTATACCTATACGATTCTGGTTGGCAACGAGTTGCATTCATAAGTTGCTATAAAATTGGCTGAAAAGTACCGTTATAAGCGAGAAGAATGCCGTTTTATGTAACGATTCTACGTCGCGAGAAAACTATCTTACCCGTATGAGTGAAGAAATTAAGAAAAAATCTACTAATAATTAGAGATTATAGTTTTCTGTGGTTGTCAGAAAAATCTAGCCGGACGTTCGTTGACACATATATCTTTAGCGTAGTATTTTCGTTAAATATAGAGGAACTTTACCGAAAACTTAATTAAAGGTGTTAATCGGTAGTATTACGAAGCTTTCCAATTTGTGAGGCTCTCATTTTCGGCTGAGAGAAAATGCATCAGAAAAAAATTCACCATCATAAACTGCGTTGATTGAGAAAAGCAGGGAACCTGAAGATTCTCGTGGTGGAGAATTCAAAAGGGTTCACATCTAGATGGAAATCTTGTCACAGTTATAGGGACTGCGTCTGCGGAAACTCATTTCTTCAAGCTTGAAATTTTTCTAAGTCCTACGTCTCAGGATACTCAAAGGTAGAAGACGAAATTTTCGGAGTCCCGCGTTTGTCGGAGTTCAGGTGTAGAGGAGGAAATTTCTCCAAGTCCCACATCGATAGACGTTCTGAGATCAAAATTAGGTTCGAAGAGTCGCGCTTCTCTCAGGAGACGAAATTCTTCAAATCTCACATAGGAAATTAGGGTCTGAGTTTACGATGATGTGATCAAAGCGACAGAAAGCGTGAATCACGTGAGCTGAGAACATTTGGAAAGGTGAGAAAATTTTTGTACCGAGCTGTTGAGGTCAGAAAGTTAGGAGTGAGAGAGAGAAAGCGCGGTAGTGGAGAAGAGTAACCCCTGCCTCAGTGTATAAGCTAAATGACGGGTTGGTACGAGTGTCCCGAAGGCCAGTCGAAGCCCGGAAGATTGAATGAAGTTAAGCTTTGTTGGAGTGAGTGCGGAATCGAGTTGAGGACGGATTAGACTATAGTAGAGTTGGAAGAGGAGTTTGCTGTTACAGACAGTACGGGGGTTTCATAGCGGATCTCAGGTATTAGTCCAGTCGATGAAGACACAAAAAAAGGCAAACTGTTCTACTTTTGACGGAAATGTCTCAGGTTTGCTGTCAGGGTTTAGACACCTCATTGCATGGCTCGCGGAGCTGTGGCACGTTCTTGCCCACTAAAATCAATTTTTTGTCAATATCTCGAGTTCTGTTAGGCCTAGAGAAAAACTTTTTATATAAAAAATGTTGCGCGTGAAATTTCCAACAAGATAGACTATTTCATTGCTAGCCCATGTCCAACCGTTAGCCTAGAAAGTTCCTATAAGTAGGCGAATATTTCATTTTTCACAATTTTTATGAAGTTTCCGTTGCCTAAATACGTAGAAAACGCGCTTAACATTCTTTCTTCTTGCAAAATGACTTATATGAACATACTTCCGCTTTTTTTACGATACCCCAGTCCACACGTACGTGGTGGGGGCAATTCAATCCCTAAATATATTATTACAATACATACGTATACTGGTATTTACAACTTAAATTATGAATGAAATGTGTTGATATAATCACCTGTGTATCCCTCCTTCCCATGCCCTGCCTATCCAACTACAGGAGTTTGTTGTTGACAGAAGCGGTTGTCCGAGGCCAGTTAGCCTGCCGACTTACTGAGGGCTTATAGGTTAGGGAAGGGGTCTTCATTGCTTTCACGATACCTGAACATCATCAGAGTCGTCATCAGCATCATCGTCTGAGTCGTCGGCAGCTGGCATATCATCGTCTGAGTCCGGAGGAAAGTCACCGTCATCATTCTCATCCAGTAGAATTGAGTCTATCCTGTGGTCCTTTTTGTGCCCTCCAGCGTTCAGGCAAGTTGTGCACCTGGTGGAAACACCGAAAGGCATGGTGACTGACCGCTTCAACGGTTGGCGGGAGAGATGCCAGATACAGAGAATTTTTCATCGCGCTTCCAAGAAAGCTGAGATGACGGTGATTTTCCAACGACTTCTCATTTTTTTTGGCGCGATATAATTGTAGCATATATTTACAAGCGGCAGCTGTAATTTCTCTTTTTGCACTACCACTGTCATGGAACACAGCATATCTTGTAAATATAAGTGAGATTATTTTGCATAATGATGACGACCAATTGTATGAAAATACGGTAGCATATTTCTGACACATCAGGCTAGATGTAACTCCCAATCTCCACTCCTCTCCGCTCGAATAAAATTTTCCATTATGTTCACCAATGAAGATATTGGATTCAGAGTTGGGCAGTTTTACTTTTTTTTTTGCTTGTTCTGCTACAAATTCGTTCATTCCTTTCTTTAATGATGATCTTTAATGATGACCAGAGACCGGATTTCTCGGCAAAATGCCGAAAAAGTAAAAAATAAATGCCGAAATCGTCGTTTTTGCCGAATTTTAGAAGGAAAATGTATAATTTTTAGCATTAAATGACCCAAAAAATGCAAAAAAAAAAAAAAAAAAAAAAAAAAATGGTACTTTTTTCGTTATTGCCGAATAATGCCGAAAACTGAATTTTTAGTGCCGAAAATCTCCATCAAAAATGCCGAAAAATCCGGTCTCTGATGATGACAAACCATCATTTCTGTGTATTTCTTCTAAGGTCGATGAGTTGTCTGGAAATCCACGTGAGAGTCCATACAAAGCTTCGGAGTCGCACGATTCAGTGACGCATTTTGGGCAACAATGTCGCGAGCCTTAATATAAAGTGGCTGGTCAAATATTACAAACACAGGCTCTTGTCCTGGTGGGTTATGCTCGTAGTTAGATGAATGTTGAGCGTATTAGGCAATAAAAACTTGAAAGAATTTGTGAAAAATGAAATATTCGCCTACTTAAATGAAATTTCTAGGCTTACAGTTGGACTTAGGCTAACAATAAAATAGTCTATCTTGTAGGAAATTTTACGAGCAACATTTTTTGTATAACAAATTTTTCTCTAGACCTAACAGAACTCGAGATATTGACAAAAAATTGATTTTAGGGGGCGAGAAAGTGCCACAGCTCCGCGAGCCATACAATGAGGGGTCTAAACTTTTACAGGGTGTGTACCAGGTCAATAAGTCCAATAAGTCCAATAAAAGTTCACTATTTCAAAAATGGTCCAATAAGTCAATAAAAGCCCATTAATTTTGATGCACGTCCGATAAAAATCAAAGTTCTAATTTTAACACATTCAATAAAAATCAATAATCGAAAAAAGTTTTTTTTTTTTTTTTTTTTTTTTGCTTGTTAAATTAGGAGATTTGCGACAGAAGGTCCAATAAAAGTGCAATATTTTTAATTTTCAAATCTGGTGTTTTAGTATGTTATTTCTGATACCAAACCTGAGACATTTTCCGTCAAAAGTAGAACTTGCACCCGAATTGCACCGACAATGTCTTTATCGACTGGACTATATTTTGATTTCTAGATTTTGATTTAAAGGTTCCATGAAGTTCTGAAGTCGAAGGTGAGGTCAAGGAACTTGGCAGAGGATATGATGGTAATTGTGAAATTTTGTAGTTACAGTGATGGAAGAGGCGTGGCTTAAAATTTTTATAATTCTTCAAATTGGGTTAAAGTTTGGTTAGATAAATGTTAAAAGACATCTAAAGTATTTAACAGGCAAAATATTCAGCCCAGTTAATATGCCAGCATAGAAAGAGCTTAATTTTTTGGGAGGGGGGAGGGGGGTAGTTAGTACCCCTCCTCCCGAATATTATCCCGCACGTAAAAATTAATTGTCTTTCGTAGCTTAATTTTTGACGATAATTGATAATTAAAATTCCCTTCTACCTTCTCTGCTCGCAAACATTCATCCAACCCTTCTTTCATGATAGATCTCTAACGGTTACAATTTAAAACCAATACTTCTCCCACCAACCCATCCGAAACGGTATCCCATTATTTCGTTATTCAGAGACCGGATTTTTCGGCATTTTTGATGGAGATTTTCGGCACTAAAAATTCAGTTTTCGGCATTATTCGGCAATAACGAAACAAGTACCATTTTTTTGCATTTTTTGAGTCATTTAATGCTAAAAATTATACTTTTTCCTTCTAAAATTCGGCAAAAGCGACGATTTCGGCATTAATTTTTTACTTTTTCGGCATTTTGCCGAGAAATCCGGTCTCTTGTTATAATCTACAGACACGTGAACCACGCGACCAATTTTAGTCACAATCTGAAATTTTGTTACCTATGCGTGTCTGTGAATTATAATAAAATTTTTTCATCTAAAAATGACTCGTAATTTCAGAAAATCTCTTCCTCCGAAAAGTATAGTGGTACTCTCTTTACCTAAGAAACGGTGCCAGCTTTCCTGGACAACTTCAGAATCTCTCTACAAACCTCAAACCTCCATCAATGAGCAACAATATATTGACAAAATTTCCAAATGGTCAAGAATTGAAGAACATTGGATCCGCGTTTGTTGCCTTTTTTAGCAATTAGTCCTTGACTTACTTTTCACGGAGAGGACTTGGGCTGTTCGCGGACATGTCTCTTATATACAGAGACCGGATTTTTCGGCATTTTTGATGGAGATTTTCGGCACTAAAAATTCAGTTTTCGGCATTATTCGGCAATAACGAAACAAGTACCATTTTTTTGCATTTTTTGAGTCATTTAATGCTAAAAATCATACATTTTCCTTCTGAAATTCGGCAAAAGCGTTCGGCATTTATTTTTTACTTTTTCGGCATTTTGCCGAGAAATCCGGTCTCTGCTTATATAGCAATCATTTCAACGTGAGAAAATCGAATCTCTTAATGTCCAAACCTGTTAATAGAATCTCACTCGGTCTTAAATTCGATTTATTTCGATCTTTCCTTGGACAAATAAAAAACCATTCACAATTTATGGATGATGTCATGATGATTTTGAAGATTTCGTTAGTTTCCTTCAGGGCGCAGCCTCTCATCAGCAGGTTTAAGAACGTACTAAAATAGTTACTCGATATCGATGACATACACAAAGGTGATAAAATTATTAGAAGTGGTGAATTGAATATTGTTGACTAGGAATGAGTCATCCGGCAAATTACCTACCTTTCGTTGCCTTACGAACAATTTTCACAGAAACTTCCTCAAACTGATGGTTAGAGTTGAGCAGATGCTCTGCAAAGGCCGGACGTTCAGGGTTATAATCAGAGACCGGATTTTTCGGCATTTTTGATGGAGATTTTCGGTACTAAAAATTCAGTTTTCGGCATTATTCGGCAATAACGAAAAAAGTACAATTTTTTTGCATTTTTTGAGTCATTTAATGCTAAAAATTACACATTTTCCTTCTAAAATTCGGCAAAAGCGACGATTTCGGCATTAATTTTTTACTTTTTCGACATTTTGCCGAGAAATCCGGTCTCTGGTTATGATTCTGAAAGCCTGAAAGGTGTTCACGAAGGCGTTCTCGTAGTGATCTACCCATTTAGCCAACGTAGAAGGCAGGACCAAGGCCAGAACCAAGGCCGTAGACTTCGCTCATCTCCATTTTTAAGGAACGATCCTTCAGCCGAGATAAGTGGCCGACAGAGAACAGAGTGTAGAAATCACTATCGAAAACGTATTGCTGAAGAACCCGTTCAGGACGGGAAGAGATATTTCCCAAGAAAGGTATCCTCACGGTTTCGAGTTTTTTTGATTGCAGAAGAGTGAGAGAGGAAAAGAGTTAAGAATCCTGGCGGAGCATTTCCTAGCGAAGAAGTGTATCGATATCCACATGAAGGGCAAGGCTCTCGAGGGAAGAAATCTGTGCGTCTGAAGAACCCGTTCTCGTCCCTTAGTCTCCCCGAGTGAGTCGCAAAATCTTCTTCTGGCCGCGGATTCGTGAAGTTATCCATTTTCACGGTACTTTATTTTCCAGCCTCTGAGCAATACTTAGCTTTTGATATTATATTTCAAGGAGGAAAGAGCTATTGACTTTCTCTACGAGCCAGTATCGTTCTTTGCCAGCGCTATCTTTTTTTTTTTTTTTCTGCATTGAATGTTGAGAATTTATTCACGCCGAAGGACCATCGCGCATCGCGACGTTGGAGATGAAACAAATAAAAATTACTACGTACAAAAATATAATTCAGCAAAAATCAAAGTCGAGCTGCGTTAGGCTGTCATCGTTCACCTAACATGCAGTTTGATTGATGTACTTTTTCACCCTTTTTCTCCGTATGATTTATTGCTAGCATACTAAGGGCCTTTTACAGAGTAGAAAAAGAGCTAAGGAAACTTTTTACGCTTTATTAAGAACATAGAAAGCTGGTGTATGTTTTACATCATGTCAAGATGAATAATTCTTACGGATCACAATTTGAATTCGGTTCGTTATCTGAAGAGCATTTTTCTAGCTGATATTATGAAGTAAACAAGATTTAAACGTCGTATCAATGTCAAATGGGAGCGTTTCCCGCTTTCAGGAGAAGACTGACATGTAAGTACAAATCGAAAACTTACCGCTCAAGACCCTATCGAATTTTTTCAGAAAAACACATTCGAATACTCCTTAGGTGTTTTCTGTACAAAATGAAGGATTGTGGCGTTGTATTTGCTCAAGTTTCAGCTGTACGTACCTGAGTTTCCCCGAAAAATTGTATTTCCGCGACGTAAGAGAATTGAAGTATAGAAAAGAGCCTAGCTAAGAAACATTGATAGACTGACTCGGATATCTTGTACGGATTGCTATATAATTTCTTACCTCTTCGTAAGTACGAGTATTGGTTTGTATGAGATTTTCAAAAGCACCATAATCAATCATTCGTCTGACAGGTCTTGTTCATAAATCAAACTTCCATTTAATTCCTGATTGAGAAGAGAAACCATTCAAAAATGGAGATTTTATTATATCTCCGCTTTGAATGAGATACCGTACTCGAATATTTAAGTCGTGCGAAAAAATGCAAAATGGTTCCTCGCTCGCTATATTTTGAACCTGAAATTATTCGTCATTTTGCAGTTTTTGTCGTCGGCACACCATTATTGATTTTTTTCGAGGTTTTATTCGCACGAATCCGGCAACTGAACTTTGTGGATGCGTTGAACAAGGGGATTGGCTTTTGTCTAGTTGGTGAATGCCTTGATAGAAAATTGAGGTGAGAAACAGGGCTTGAGAAATGGAGATTTTGGTGTGACCAGCGGCTGAATTCTAAGATTTTGTTGGAGGTTTTTCAGTTGGTGAGATTAGGAAGTTACGATCGGTGGTTTCTTTCACGTTACGAAACATACGAGTACTAACTGGGAAATTGAAAAGTTCGCTGTATAACTCGTAAGTTTTCGGTCACAAGAACAAAAACACGATGAGATCGTAACAACAACTTTATGATAGGTTCAATGAACGAAAAAAATGAGAAACACAAGTATAGAATGAGGTCTTTTGACAGAACCGTCATCGTCAGACTAGAGGAGGGGTTGATTCTTTCCCGTTTGGGAGGAGAGAAGAAAGGATAGAACGAAGGGACCCCGTTAATGGTTTGTAAAACTGCACCAGTCTGGGAAAAGAGGTTGCGAAGATAGAGGAGTCATCTTACTTGTCCAGTAGTCCGCTGGAGAGCGGTTCTGAAATCCTTTTTGGGGACGAGTCCTTCAACATCAATATTGATCATAATAATGTGGGCTATAAATGCTTGAGGATAGAAACCTCTTTAGCATAGAAGGAAGGGCAAGGGGGAGGAAACCCAACTTTTGGACTGAAGAATGGGAAGCCGCCATCTTATGAGGGCGTGGCCCTTAAGACGACCCATGGACGAGGATGTCAGTGGTCGTATTCTTCTTGTAGATGCCCGTTTCAAGACCATCACCGGGGAGGGAAATATTTCCGACGTGAGGAGGTCATGCAAGGTCTCCAAACACACAGTATCAGGGTGTCTACCAGGTCAACTAAGTCAATTCAAGTCAACTTTTTCGAAATATGGTCAACTAAGTCAAGTAAAGTCAACTTTTCTATCCGTAGGTTACCTAACTAAAAAGTCCAAAAATGCATAATTTTGTGTAAAGAATGTTTTTCACCTGTCTTCCTATATGCACAATATCAAGGTATAATAAAAAAACTTCTGACTTTTAAAATGACACTTCTCTCAATTAAATATTAATTCTTCGAAATTACGATATTAGTTTGGAGGGGGGGGGGGGGGAGTCTGAAATTTTTTAGGGTCAAATAAAATATCGAAAAAAGGTCAACTAATGTCAACTATTTCCATTTTTCAATTCTGGTAGACACCCTGAGTATGTCATAAACGCACCGGCGCCACAGGACAGTATGATTGAGGAGGGAGAGTCCCGATTGGAACATATCATCCTCTAACCCGGACATGGTTAATTTGGAAATAAGAGACCCAGTGGTGACTCTATATGGATACCAATGTCAGCCGAAAGTCTTAAGATAGAGTTGTAAAAACTGACATCGGGGTTGAGGCAGCATTAAAGGACGGATTTAAATTCAGGTATCATAGAAGGTGGGACTGCTGCCTCAAGAAGTAAGTCTTCAATGCGCTCACGGGTAGTTTGGAGGAGGACACGGAGAAACAAGCTCGAAGGATACAAGAATGCTTCTCGAACGAGGGTGGGTGCGGTTCTTGTGAGCGATTCAGACAATTCAATCGACTTTTTTTAAAGAAAAGGGGATTTGAAAGCTAGTCCAAATATCAATATATTTAGCCAATTTGGAAGTAGAGGAAGCAATGAAAGATACTACTGACCGCATGGGGATCCTGTTTTGTGTATGTTTGGGAGGCCGTAGAGGCGGAGGGGAGATCAGGACGGCTTCCTTCAGGGGTTCCTTATCAAAAAAGTACTTTCTCGCGTTGATTTTAGAACGGACTTTATTGTTGTACTTGTCGAAGTTCAATTCCGAAGCAGGCACTACGCCGATGGAACCGAGATTATGATGTACTTTTCGTCGTATTCAGGTTTGTCCATGAGGAAAAAAGTGCTTTCTTTGTGTGCTTCGGTGACAACGAAGCACCCTGAATGTGTCGCGCAAACTTTTTCGGCAAAAGAAGGATGGTATGATGTGGATAAAACGGTCCGCTATCCGGTTGATGATACCACATGGGAAGCGCGAAGTGGTAAAAAGAATATTATGACACGCATTTCAATGATTTCTCTTTGTCCTCGGAGATGAGAGAGGAAGAATTATTTACTATATTCTCATATAAAATTCGTGAGGTGGTTCAGGTTTCTCCTCTGTTTGTGGCTTTTGCTGCGAATTCCCGTTCTGTTTTCCCAAGATTTTGAGTTTCTTGTTTTTCTTCTCACTGATTTGGGCGCTAAGTAATTCCTTTTCATCGTTTTTGTCTTCCAGAGGTACTCGTCAATCATCTGAGTCAACCGGAGATGTGCCATGTAAGTGAGTTTTATCGCTTTATTGAGTCTCCCGTACTACTTACGTATTTCTATTTGGATCCGTATCCTGGTGAGTCATTTCTCTAGTCTCATTGACCTTACTTACTCACTATGTATCGCCTTACGCTTTCCACGCTACCGGCCTTTGTCGTCTTGGTTAGTTTTCATATTTAGTCGTCAAAAGGCCTCATTCTATATGTGTTCTTCATTGTTTTGTTCATTGAACTCATCATGGAGTTGTTGTTGCGATCTCATTGTATTTTTGATCTATCTCGATTCAGGGAGTGACGAAAGACTTACGAGCTACTGCAAACTTTTCAATTTTACCAACGGGAAGTTATACAGGAGTTGAGCTATCATCAGTATTGAAGAAGAAGGGGTTAGATTCTGCTCAAGAGACGATCGTCGCAAGAGCCTCTGGGAAGTAGATAACGGACATTTTTACCGACGACCTTATCATAGAACAGAATCAATAGTGATAGTTTTGGATTATAATGGTGTAGCCACAAACTTTTAAATACACACTTCATCCTCTATTATTTTGACTCTCGCATGCAATCGGGTGTCCAGAGTTTCAACGCCAATCTGAAATACTGAGAGTGCCCTCTTTCAAACGTAATTTTTCTCAAGGTAGAAGCATTCACAATTTCTGCAAGTCAATTTCGTACAGTGCGGAGTGCCCACTGTAATGTGAGAATGGGACTGAGAATCATAAATTACCATAAACGTTATACACATGATCTTCACCGCTGATGTGACGTGACTCAGACAGAATTCGTTAATGAGGTAAACGGGTGAATGAAAATGAGAGCATCTTCTCCATGGATGCTGCATGGTGCTGAGAATGTAAACGATCTTAATTCCGTGTTGTCCAATTAATAATTATATCGACTAAATATTGTTGCTCGTGTGTGTATTTATTAAGAACACGTACAAAACACATACGTGGGATGCCTGTCTTCGTGTAATTGACGCTCAACGGTAAATTGTGCGGTTAAGTTTTAAACCAGTTTTTTTGTTTTTTTTTTTTTCAATAATAAACAAAAAATTCGTTACTTTTTGTGCGGAAAACAATTGAATATTTTGACGACAATGCGAAAAGAAAAAGAGGCATGTAGATCTTACGCGCTCTGAGCGAACAATGTACGGAATGGGGAACGTGATATTTGAAAATATTTCACGGAAAACAAAATAAACGGTAATAATGCTTTAATTCCGGAACAATACGAAAATCGTCGGTCTCTGAAAGCGTATTCTTATAAGAGAATAATCGGCTCAGGTATGTCGTACAATATGATGAGAATTTTAAAAAACTAAACTAAATACAAACGTTAGGTAAACGTATTCTCTCAAATACCATTTCATTTTTTTAAAGGACTGCAGGAAGTTCTAAATTTATCCTCGGAGTATCTTCTTGGTCTGTGAATATTTTCTTATGAAGACGAGGAATAACGCTGAAGATTCGGGTGAACTTCATTAGGGAAAGGTTCAGAGTACGAGGAACCGTGAGGTCCAAACTCACTACGGATTACATGGAAAAATAACAAAGTAGAGAAATTTAGTATAAGTTGAAGAGGTACGACTTGTACGCGTAAACTTTAGCGTCATCTCTCCTGCAAAGGACCCTTTTTATTCAAAATTTTAACGAAAGTCATGTATTCAGAGAAGTGCAGTGGAGTCGAAGAGATTTTATTTTGCATATTTGTGGGAAGTGGTCTCCACAAGAACTCCTGGAAGTTCACCACCTAAAAGTGTGAAGCATTTTCCCCAGAAGGCCGAACGTCCGACGGAAATTGTTTTTTTTATTTCTCTCGCGAACTACGCAATCTACCATGAAAACACCTCAGTACAAAAACAATCATCACCAAATTTACAATGAAAATGTACTCTTGTCATTTTTCGATTAACACAATGAAAATCGAGTAAACACACTCTCAAAATGACTCCCGCGAGACAGCTGTTTTAGAAGAAAAAGCGTAACGCATTTTTTTCAATTTATCTTGTAAACCGCGCGTCCTACAAAAAAAATACCTCAGTACAAAAGTGATCTATGTAAAATTTTCAAGGCGATGTACTTGCGACAATTTTTAATTAGCGCAATACGACGGAAATAATGCGCGCCGACGGTCGTCAAAATCACTCCGTCTGAGGTGTACAAAAATTTAAGAAAATTTTTTTATTTATTTCATGATCTAGCACTAATTATGCTTCTTAACAGTGAAAAGAGGGTACAGAGACCACATGGGCCTGTTGCATGGTAGTAAGCAAAAGAAACTAAAATTCCACGCATTTTACTTTGGTGCCTACAGGGGCCCGTTTAGGAGGTTAGGGAGAAGGGAAGTAACTAAGAACACCATGCTTGTAGAAATTTTAAAAAACACAAAATTTATTTCGTCACATGATTTGTCCGAAAATTAACTTCTCAAATTTTTCTGTACTAGCGCTCTTTCATTGAGGCCCTGGCACCCAAAATTTTGTAAAATTGTAATTTCTGTCATAGAAGCTTGAAATTCTATATGCAGGTGTGAAAATTTACAAATATCAACAAGAAGATGAGTCTTCGTCGACTTTATTTCCTAATTGTAATGCAGGATAAAAATCTTGATGAATAATACTCGTTTTAAGTTTCTCCTTTTGGGGAAAACATAAGAATATGGCTATGTTTTGCTTTCATATTGTCTCACTTCCTGTCTTTTATGAATCATCGTTCAGCATTTGACATTGATATTCAACAGGCGCGGATCCACGGGGGGGAGGGGGGAAATCCCCCCCCCCTAATCCCCCAAAAAAACAACAAAACAACAAAAAATCTGTAGTATCGAAGAAAATGTAAAAAAAAAAAAAAAAAAAAAAGTCCTTTAAACTTTTTTTGGATTGTTTCCCCTCCCAAAGTGATCGTCTGGATCCGCGCCTGTATTATCACGTACCTTTCAATTTCTATTATCCGAGTTTATGTTACGTTGATTACGTTTAATAGGTATTCCTTAAAATTCTTGAGACATCTCAATCACAGCTTCAGTGACGCTATCAACTTTACTTTAAAAGGTATACTCTTTTATGAGACGGAATCCCGTTTTACCTTGGGGATATATATTTTTTTGTGACGTCATCAACTTGTGCCATCATTCCCCCAACTTCAGTCACGTCATCACACGTGATCAGGACATATCGTCCGTGAAGAAAAATTCATCACAGAAAAATCAGTTTGAAGGTTCAGCTCAAAATATCTCCGCAACGATGAGTTTAATCAAGAAAATTATAACAATAAAAATTAAAGGGCGACCCTTCTTCTATAAGATGCAATGATGCCATTTTGAATGCATTCAGTGACAAACAAACAGCGGACGGCCTTTTTGCTGAGATGAAAAAATCATAGGTTTAAAAAAAAATAAATAAAAAAATTCATAAAAGATAGTTTATGGTCTGAAACGCACAAAAATCGAGGTCTCCGCGCAAAAAGGGCGTCCGGCAGACGCACGCCCTTCTTACAGACAGGTCCTCACATTATCTAAAGACACATACGCGTCAGTTTTGTGACGTCATCACTTCTTACCTTGAGACATAATATGTGATCTGTCATAAGAACCCCCCTTAGCGTCCCAAAAATCGTTTTTAAGGTTTTTAATGATCCTTTATAATTGAAAACCGCTCTTTTACGAGGTGGTATTGAAAAAATTCCAAAAAACTTATTTATAGGTCTTAAGGGTCTTCAAAGTCTGGAAAATTCTTTGGAATTTAATGAAATTCAGTTTTAAGGATAATTTTCGATCGCTGAACATGAATCTGACCCACAAATTTCATACCAATGCATATTCTTGAGTGTACGGGCTAAAAAATGGAGCTCAGATGCAATTTTTTAGGCGATTCTTCCAACATAACGATAATTAATTCAAAACTTTAAATTATTAACGCGCAAATAATATAAAAAGCGCTATTGAATTGTATTCTTGAATCATTAATCTACAACTGACAAAATTTTCAGCCAAATTGATCGCATAATGACGCCAAAAACTGCTTTTGAAGTTGGAATCATCGCTCCTGTAAAATTATGTTTTGGACGCTGTTTTCTTGTGACAGGTCACATATACACTTTTGTTACGTCACAACCCGTACATTAATAACCCCAACCTGAGTGATGTTATCATCACCCCTTACCTTGAGAGTTGAGCCGTATACACTTTCGTTGCGTCAACAACCTGTGACGTCATCGCCTCTTACATTAAATCAATACACACTTTTGTGACGTCATCAAACAGTGCCACCTCAACCCCCAAACTTGGTGACGTCATCGCCCCTAATTGTTGACTGTTCAGTATTCATGATATGGCCTGGCAGCGCAGCGCGTCGTTGGAAAATGACATGCCATGAAGGAACCATGTTTAGGCAATTTAACGTTCTCCAACCTGTAGCTGTCAGATGACTACTGTCTTTTCTTCCTCTTTGTGTGATATTTGCATTGCATAACGCGAAATTGCGACCACACTGTAGACAAACCTGGCCTACTTCAGCTCCTTCATCTAATAGACAAAAACTTGACACTGCACTGCTGTCATGAAGTGCTGCCCGTCCAAATTATATAATATTATTGTCAAAGCGTATAACCTTTTTTGTTACACTTTGTTATATCATCAACCTGTGACGTCATCACGCCCATCACGCCTAAACTTGAGACATATACAGTTTTGTGACGTCATCAACAAGTGTCATCATCATACTCCAACCTTGGTAACCTCATCACCTCTTATCTTTTTTGTTACATTTTTGATAGGTCATCACGCCTAAACTTGAGACGTCTACAGTTTTGTGACGTCGTCAACAAGTGTCACCATCACACTCCAACCTCGGTAACGTCATCATCTCTTAACACTTTTGTTACGTTTTTGATACGTCATCAATTGATGACGCCATCAGCCGTAACTTTGAGACATATATGCATGTAAGATGTAAAATCTGGACAAATCTGGCGATGCTGTGTTTCCACAGAATCGAATGAAAAAGTCGAGTTCCCGAAGGAAAGGCAGGTCAGCTGACTGCACTCGGAAGGATAAACAGGACAAGAGAGGAATAGCGTTATATGGTCGGAGCTCCGAACTTTGTCCGTGAGTAGGAGAGTGACGCGACTGATAGTGAAGAATGTTCACGTTCTTACATACATTCTTGTGACGTCATCAACCAGTGAGATCATCACCCTTCAACCTTGGTGATGTCATCACCTCTTATCTTGAGACATTTACACTTTTGTGACGTCATCAACCCGTGCCATCATCATCCCTAACCTTAGGGACGTCATCACATCTTACCTCAAGACATATACACTTTTGCGCCGTTATCACTCATTAACCTTGGGACACATACACTTGTGTATCGGCATGAACCCATGACGTCATTACCTCTAGTCTTGAAACATATACATTTTTGTGTCGTCATCAACCCGTGACGTCATGATCAGCGTTATATATTTTACATGAAAAAAAAGTTTTCTGGATCCCGATTTCAGAGCAGACCTGTCTTTGTAGAAAGAAAGAAAGAAAGAAATTGCCAGCAGCGGAAAAAATAAAGATCATGTCTGATATCTCATAGCGGATGACGTCATTTAATATTAATGTCTCTGAAGTAGGTCAAGGTCACGCAGATGTTATGATGTCACTGGCGAGTTGTTATCTCGGCCTAGCTAGAGACTCCTTAGTTTGATTTTCTCTACGGTGGCAAGTATCAGGTTATAATTATTTTTAATATTATTGGCTTAAAACTCTAAATTTCCTGAAGTCCCATATTGTGTGTCAGTTGTACGTTAATTATAGATAGCTTGGGCATCATTTTGCCGTACAAAGTTGAATTGACGTACATGCAAATAATGAATACGAGAAAAAGAGACTATATCAAGTATACTCATAGCCTCTTTTCCTCGTATTCATTATCTGCATATACGTCAATTTAACTTTGTACGGCAGCATTACACTAGAGCAGTGGTTTTCAACCTTTTTGAGGTGGCGGCACATTTCTGATGACAAAAATTTTTCGCGGCGCACCAATTAAAAATATACATTTTGAACATTTTTGAAATGTATGACAAATGTCGACAAGAAGTAATTAATATTGGCGCTTGTGATTTTTTACATATTTTGTCAATACGGGGGCTGATTTTCGACCGACAAACGGCATTTCTTGTTCGACAGATAGAAGGCGCTGCCCCATCTTACTTTTTATAAGAGTAAGAGCTGAGAAGTCCTGTTCGCAAAGATAGGAGGTGGAAAAAGGAAGTAATATGGTAAACGCTTTTTTATACAATGCCTAATATTCTCGCGAGATGTTGATCCAAAATTTATCCACGGATACTTGCTTGAACTTCAGTTCCTTTGAAATCTCGCGGCACACCGGTGGAAAACCACTGCACTAGAGTCTATTTTTCTTCTCTGTGGCGACGAAATCTTTGAATTTGAAGTTAACGTTCTCAGAATAAAATTAACAGCCGTATTCCCAAATAAAGCCAAACCACATTATTTTGTAGTACACCTGAGAGTCCCAAAAAGTTTTAAAGAAAAGAGGTTACGTGTGTTCTCGGTTCTTTAAGCAAACTTAGAATGACAGAATACTCAAAGAGTAGAGTAAACGAAAAAACCAATTACAAAGACCACAGATATAAAGGAGAAGATGCGAGATCTTTCGGTTAACAAACCATCATCGGGCAAAGTTAGAACGCCACTGACCCAGATACGACTCATAAAACAGAATACCAACGAGATCAGGATTGAACGAGCGAGCCCTCGCGAGGTGACTCAAACTCGTAGACCAATTCAACTAAACCTTCGTCGGGAAAATACCTGTTGAGTACGGTAATATCGTCACTGTTCAGATGACGCACTATTTCGATATTTTCCAACGCAACGCGCTTGAAGTAAGAATTCTCCTTGTGGAGAAGGGTAGCCGAACCTTCCTTGAAACTATGAGCACTGGAGACAAGGTGGTCCGCAAAGGCCGAATCACCCAAATCTGATAGTAGGGCAAACTTTTACTGAACGTCCAGGGGTAGTAGTTGACAAGGACGATAAGAAATTGAATTTCAGATTACACCTGCAAGTCAGGTTAATTAAAGGTCCAGCAAGAAAATCTGCTGTGGTGGGAAAAGTGAAGAACCTTAGTATTGGTCCCGTAACTAAAGATGAAAGAAATAAATTACTGGAGTTATGCGACGAATTCCGAGAGTGTTTTGCTTATGCTATTGAAGAGTTAGGAAGCGCTAAAGGAGTCCAATTTTGTATTAAATTACACGAAGAAACACCATTTACCAGTCGACCATATAGAATGGCTCCAATAGAGCAAGTCCGAGTGAAGGAGATTGTTGAAGAACTTCTTCAATGTTCCATCATCCAAGACTCCTGCAGCAATTATGCTTCACCTGCGTTATTGGTTCGGAAGAAAGGAGGTGACCATCGTCTGTGCATAGACTATCGACGTCTAAATACTTTGACTATTAGGGATAGCTACCCTCTTCCACGAATTGACGATCTTATGGATCAATTGAGTGGAGGTAAGTGGTTTATTCGTCTCGATTTAAAATCCGGTTATTACCAAATTCCTGTTGAGGAAGCTTCACGTTTTTACACTTCTTTTGTGACGCCTCAGGGGCAATTTGAGTTTCTAAAAATGCCTTTTGGGCTCACTAACGCTCCTAGAACCTTTCAGAGGTATATAAATCAGGTGCTGAAACCCATTCTAGCTAAGAAGCACGCCGTTGTCTATTTGGATGACATTCTCATTCATTCAGATACTGTAGGAGGCTGCCTTTCAAGATTCAGGGAAGTGTTAGAATTACTTAGGAGTGCTGGCCTTACTCTGAATCCTGATAAGTGTGAATTTTTAATTAGGACAGTAGGGTTTTTAGGTTTTGAAGTTGAAGGAGGTGTGGTTCGACCCGGTAAGGAGAAGATGAAAGCAGTTTCATATTTTCCTACACCTACGACAGTAAGAAACGTGCGACAGTTTTTAGGTCTAACTGGCTACTTTAGACATTTTATCAAGAACTACGCTCTAATAGCTCGACCGCTAACGCAGCTTCTAAAGCAAGATAGTTTGTGGCAGTGGACTGCTGTTGAAGAAGAAGCGTTTCAGACGTTAAAATCAGCGTTGATTGATCGACCAACTTTAGCCCTGTACCAACCAGGTGCGCCTACAGAAGTGCATACCGACGCTAGTTCTTTAGGGATTGCAGGTATTCTCTTGCAGCGATATGATGATAGACTTCACCCTGTTGCATATTTCAGCCGACAAACGTCACCAACTGAACAGAAGTATCATTCATATGAGCTGGAAACTCTGGCGGTAGTTGAGAGTCTGAAGAAATTTCGCTGTTATCTACTAGGGATAAAATTTACAGTTGTCACCGACTGCAACGCCTTTAAATCATGTGTTACGCAAACTACTCTACCACCTCGAATTGGACGATGGCTGTTACAACTAGGGGAGTATGATTACAACGTTCAATATCGACCAGGGGCTAGGATGCAACACGCCGATGCCCTAAGCCGAAATCCTGTAGAAGCAGAGTCATTATGTGAGGAAGAACCTTATGTACTTCGAATTGAGCATGAGGATTGGATTCTATCTTCTCAATTGACTGATCCAAAACTTAAAGAGATCCATGAAGCCCTTCAGCGTACCCCGCTGAATAAGAACGACGAATACCTACATCAGGAGTATGCTCTACAAAAGGATCGATTATATAAGAAGACGCGCTATGGTCTCAGGTGGGTTGTTCCCAAGGGCATGCGTCATGAGATTGTGCGCATTGCTCATGAAGGTGTGGGACACTGTGCTGCTGAGAAAACCATACTCAAGTTGGGGGAAGCTTATTGGTTTCCCAGGATGCGACCATATGTGGAGAGGTTTATCAATTGCTGTATCCCGTGTCTCTATGCCAAGAGGAAGATGGGAAAGCCGGAAGGTTTTCTACATCCCATCCCAAAGGGGAAGGAGCCATTGAAGGTTTTGCACGTAGATCATCTTGGTCCGTTCCCACGTACACCACGCCGTTATGAACATCTAATTGTTGCAGTTTGCGGATTCACCAAATTCACTTTCCTTAAAGCCGTCAAATCAACAAAATCCAAGTTTGTTGTTGATTTCTTACGAGATCTCTTTGCTACATACGGCATACCACAGGTGATTGTCACAGATAGAGGGTCAGCTTACACTTCACGCGAGTTTGAACAATTTTGTGACCTAAATCACATACAACATGTCAAAGTGGCTGTCGCTAAACCTCGCGGAAATGGACAGGTTGAGAGACTGAATCGAGTTGTCCTCAACGCACTAGTTTCAACGGCAGAAGAGAATCGTTGGGATGAAAATGTTCGCGAAGTTCAGTTTGCCATCAACAACACTGTAAACAAATCAACTGGCAAAACACCTAGTCAGTTACTGCTAGGCTATACTCCTCGAGGAGGCGAGGATATGTTGCTGCGTGATGAAGTGGCACAAACCTCACTTGTGATTGAAGACCTTGTTAAAGAGAGAGCAGACGCTGCTGAGCAAATCGAAAAAGCTCAAAGCCAGCAGAAAGTTCATTTTGATCGACGTCGTAAAGAGGCAAAATCATACAAAATTGGGGATCTTATCTTACTAGAACATGCACCGGTACAGACTGGCACCAGTCGCAAACTTCAAGATCCGCTTAGAGGACCTTTGACTGTGATAGCTGTACTGGGAAACGATCGCTATCGTGTTAAGGACTGTGTTTCCAAACGGGGAAAGGGATATGAGGCCGTAGCTGCAGCCGATGACCTGAGACCTTGGATTCCGCCTGGAGGCACATCGGATAGCGAGTCCGGGGATGATGTCCAAGACCAGAACTGACGGCCTGAACCTCGGGACGAGGTTGTTGTCAGGAGAGGCCGAATGTAAATAGTGTATATATTTTCAAAGGGTAAGTTACAGTTTTGTATCGTACGTACGCACGAACTCGTATTAGTTATAAGAGCAGCCCTGTCTGGCAACGTTTAATAAGAAAAAAACCCTGGCGATGTAACTTCATGTGGTCAATAGGAAGTCACTATATTTAGACAAGATGAACTGCGCGACTGCAGGAAACTGGTTCCGAGTCTGTTGGCGTTAAACAGCGGATATAACACACAACCTCTTGTATTATTTGAACGCACTATTTAGTATGGGTGGACAGCTAAGAAGAAAGGCTGTAGACAAGTTAGCAGGGATGCCATCGGAAATACAATAGGTGTGATTTCTCTATTTTCGACTGCATCGAGACGTACGCCGTAGACAGTATTCTAGTGCTGTAATACGGTGTAGTACGTTATATTTGTGTTGCCTGTGTGTTAAAAACGTGGTAAACTTGTGGTATAGTGTATTGATTGATTATTTGACTATTTGGTGAGTAGTCACTGACTCTTTTTCTTGGATTATTAATCGTAACTATTATGATGTAGTTAAGCGTCGAATAGGTGTCGTCTATAATCCTAATGAGAGGAGAGAAAACTGTGAACGCATTGTTATTGATGTTAATTCCGAATTAGGGAACCCAGTGTACACGAATGATGATTCAGAATACAATGAAAGGTTTTCAGGACGTCGTAAAGGCGTGTCCGGTGGTTTTCTACAGTGGTCAATGTGGTGGACCTTTAGGCGTAGAGTACGCACCTGTAGATCAAGTTTGAGCGGAGAACGAGTCTTGTCTTAGGGTTGAATCGGGATTTCCCAGAGGGGGTATTGGTTATCGGAGGAAGTGTGTGATCTTCCTGAGTGAAATCTCTCGATGGTGTTCTTTTGGAACGGTTCTCAGTGTGACGCTGTGAACCGGGGTCCTCACGGTGCTGATGCCGAAGGACGGGACTCTCTGGTGCTGACTCCAGAGAGTGATTCTCGCGGTGCTGACTCCGGAGAATGATCTTGTTGATGGTGCCCGGCCAGGTACAGAATGCGGGCCGACGGGTCCAGGTCATTGCTGTCGGCCAGGAGGCAGGTGTCGATGGACAGGTGGGATGCCGGTCCTGAAGATACCAAGGGCTGGATCACAAATCCGATGCTGGGGCCGGCCAACCTCAGATAAGGTGGTAGTGTGAAGGTTCTTCCAGTTGTTTGGACAGTACAGTGGTATTTGGGCTCTGTACCCGTGCTCGGGGACTCGTTGCTCATTTGAGGTCGGACTAGTAGCCAGCTAAAGTGGTTTTGTGTATTCCCTGTTTGAGGGGAAGGAGAATTGTGATTCATTAGCTGGTGAAGGTCGACGTGAGAAGTATTTTGGTGCACTGGTAGTAAAAGGCAGTTATTGATTGTGGTTTTAAGAAAAAGAGCTCACCCTCGTTTATTTTCCAGGTTATTGGAAATAGTAATGGAAAGGAGTTGAAAATATTACAAACAGGTAATTAAGAGTAGGTTTATGTATGTTAAGTTGCCTGTAAGGTAAATGTAGGTGTCTGTGTGATGCGGGTAGCCTATAGATATCTTACACAAATTACCTTTCTTCCAGGCCTTAAGGTGCTCCTCTACTCGAATTCCAAGCTGGCGACCCGTCTCGTATACGCCGTTACAATCCTTGCTCTCCAATTTGTACACCCCGCTCCTCTCCCCCCGCGGGATGGGGTCCTTTAGCCTAACAAACAAACCCTTCACAGTAGTGAGGTTATAAAAAGCAGGCCTGAAGCCAAAGGGGCGGAGGACACGAGTCAGCTTGGATGAAAACTCATTCAAAAACGGGAGCTCGATCCAACGTAATCTCTTATTATTATTATTATTACGACTCAGATCGCGGGGGAGGGAAGTGGTAGAATCAAGGCCCTTCCTCGTAAGTTTTTTACGGACCATATCGTCAATGTCCAAGTTGACCTCATTCACAGCGGCCAAGTGCTTAATGGTCGCCAGCTCCTTTTGGAAAGCTGGTTGACTTAGCGGAATGCTAGTCAGTCGATAAATACGTATAACTATTGAAGGCAGCGATCTTATGAGAAAATGGACAGAAGGACGATCCGTGGACAACTGTATCGGTCGAAGTATCCTTCCTGAATATCGCAAATTCATGGTCCCCATCTCTATCAGAGGTAGTGAGATCCAGAAAGTTTATGGAAGAACCTCCAATTTCTGTAGTAAATTTTATGGAGGGATACATTTTATTCAGATACTGAAGAAACTCACCAAAGAGCTCTTGAGGACCGGTCCACGCACGTAATATATCGTCCACATATCGGTGCCAGTAATGGATGTGACTCAGTAGCACTTGGCCAGAGGAAAACAAGTCAACCTCAAATCTGGACATAAATGAGCCCAAAGGAGAGCCGATGGGGATTCCTACCTCCTCAGGAAACTCGTAAAATTTCCCATTGAACTTACAGAAGTTAGGGGACCAGCACGCATTAAGGAGGTCAAAAAATTCCTGTATCTCGTTATGAGGAATGTTGAACTTTACAAGTAGGTCACCCATATACTGGATAGTATGGGCCTTTGGTATGTTGGGAAAGAGGCCGGCTACATCAAATGAGCAGAGGCTAGTACCCGTAGGCAAGGTAACATTTTTGAGCCTCTCGGCCAGAGAAACCGAATTTTTAACGGAGAGGGGGACTCGTACTCGATTCGAGACTTGAACCAACGATCCAAGAACTTGGCAAGAAAATAGGCAGGGGAGGAGACGTAGGAGACGACAGGCCGCATAGGAGTATTCATCTTGTGAACTTTTGGCAACCCATAGAGGAGGGGAGGAACAGGGTTAGGTACAAGCAAGGCTTTTTTGAGCGAAGAACTTTTTATGATAAACTCACTCCCGTTCACAACCTTCCTAACCTCTTCGACGTAGTTAGGAAAGTTAAAAGAGCTATTTTCAATCTTGAACCTTGGAAACGTAGGAGGATTTCTCCAGGACTACGATCGCGTTACCCTTGTCGGCTGTAGTAAGGATTAACCCCTGGTCCCTGACCTTCCTCCTCAGATTATCTATCACCTCACATGCGTAATTGTTTATACGAGGGAGGGGGTGTCGCGGACTAGAACGTTTCGGACCGTGTCAATTCTAAACTTAGAATTATATTTTGTTCGTTTGGGAATACGAGTTTAAGAGTATTAGTAAACCGAGATGATTTGGTGGTACCTAAGCTCGGCGAGGCAGGAAAGCTGTATTTATATCATTACTTTGGAGCAGTGAGCATCTAAACCAACTTTTGGATATCAATTTAGATTTTATCGGAACTATAGTAATATTTTTCTATCAAATCGAGGTTGCCGACGAACTATTAAAAGGTACCGTATCTAATTTCAAATCATTCAATATAATAGAGACGATGTTAGTACAAATTAATACATTAGGGCATCTTGATCTGAATGAAAGTTCATTCGGCACTTTCAGAAACAGATAATATGCCTATTATTAATTGTTAATCTGTATTTAACGCAAGATCCGGTGATTAGAAAACCTGTTCGTGAGGATAGGAACAAAATAATATCGTTTAATTGATACACGACAGAACTACGTAGATACGTATTACTTCATAATAATGTATTTTGACCTACAGCGGAGTATGACAATGATCGATACGTGTAGACTAGGTCAATTAAAAAATTGTCACTGTTGAGAAAGGAGAAAGAAATTCAATATATATCGCTCTTGAGTTATTAAGTTCAAGTTCATGCTCTGCAAGTTGCAAAGTGGAAATAATCTTGAGCTGGTTGCATTCTGAAATACTGAGAAGCCTCGGTATTTTTTTACTCATGTTTCATTAAATGAAGGGATAAAAGATTGACTGGTATTTATCCAATTTTTTATTTGAATCTAGGAAGTAGTTTGACTGATACGAGTATTTAAATATGTGTAGCAATTTTGATCACTCGAGTAGTCAGATTGAAGTGGGAACAATTTCCAAAGAGTCGAACCTCAACTAATAGATATTTACCGGCAAAATTATAAATTTTTAATTTTCCGAACGATTAAAAATTGTCAGAATTTTAGTGGATTTACGAGTACGGAAAGCACAACACGACCATCGTCGTATAATAAAATGGATTCCGAAAACAAAGCTTTCATTCTAAAATTCGAGTTTATTTCGTTTAGACTAAATGGTGGTACTTTTCACGCAGTAGAAGCTATGAAAACGTGAAACATTATTGCAACCATCGAAAAGTAAAAGCACATTTTCAACGTATAGGACCATAATATCTCTCAAAGGATTATTATTTCTATTTTCATGGTCCCATTGTAGATCGAGCGTCTTTTACGATCAGGAAAAAGTACGAACATTAACGCAGCCTCTCGGCATGTGCTCTGTTTATAAGCTATTATTTTAATCTAGAGCTCAGGCGAGTCAATTTACGTGATGAAAATAATTATGTTGGTGAAAAATCATTCTCTTCTTATTTGGCATCGTCGACTTGTTGACTTAATATTTTTTCCTTCTCGTAGGTCTGAATTTTTAAGTATTAAATCGATAAAAGCTGAGAGTCTTCCAACATTAATCTTGGGTTGTTTCTAGAAAATTTTCGAGAAAAAAAAAATTCACGACGCTATTTTTGTTTTCATTATTGCATTCGAGCGTTCATGCATTTATTGTGAAAAGTATTTCGCCTCATTTCACAAATTTGACGTTCTAATTTTTTTACTTTTTCTGCACTATAAGTAGTTGCATTTGCATCTTATTCGGTGATTTTTCGAACTTTCGGATTTTATGTGGGAGGTATCGAATGATTGTCTACGAGTCAGAAAAACATGAAAATTTAGAAAAAGTCATCTGGTATTATGTAATAATGAGTCATCGCCCATTTGGCGTGTTGTATTAGTATTACGAGGCTGATTTTCTGTTTTTTATAGCTCTGTCGGGACATTGACATTGAATTTTACACATCGTCGATGGTGAAAAAAATCATGAAAAAATGCCTATACGTTACTATGGGGGACATTAACATAATTATCTTCCATGAAATACACGATATTAATTGTTAGGCGGATGGTACTTATACGAGAAGTAGAATAATTAAATAGGTACGCACATTAGGGGGAAACTAACACCGGCTGTAATTCACACGCTTTACTCGATCTTCTCTGAGATCGAGTCATAATAGCGGAAAATGAGGCCGATATATGAGGGATGCTGTCCTGAACTTTACGGTCCATAATAAGAAATGAGATACTCAAGCTTCACCAAATAACAAACACCAAAAAATAAAAACTCGAATTATTTATCATAGCTCCTTTTGAATAAAGATCCCATACTTCTTTTTTCATTCCGCGAGGGAAGGAGGAGACAAAAGAAAAGAAAATTACCTTAAAACTTTCGATATAACTGCCGAAGAAATCTTGGTGACATCATCGTGATGACCTTGAATTTCTTCAAACTTCCTGTTCCTGCATAGAGTTCGAAGTTCAGAAGTTTTTTCAAGTCCTTCAGTGACCTCGTATCCTCTGGAAACATGCGATAATCCCTCGCGAAACATTCTTCTCACAAATGCATCCATACTGAAGGAATAGCTGGATGGGAGACTTGCCGATGACGTCATAAGCCAGAATTCAAGGAGACTTGATGACATGGAGAGCTAATTTTCTCAATCTGTAGTTATTCTGAAGAGATGAGGATTCGCACTACGTTAAAATCGGAGACTACACGCCGCACTTCTGGTTAATAACCACAAGTAATTGCGAATTGACTAAATTAAAAATCATTGTTACTATTTACGGATGATTTAGGCTATAAATTTTTTCTTCCTGCTGGTGAATCAATCTGGATAATGATGTATGTTACCTAAAATTAAGTGACATTACTTCCTATCGACTTTATTATATAGAGTTCCTTAAAATTTATACGTGAATTAACTTCGTACCTGTTTTACTTCTTTTTCATATTAATTTTTCAATACTCGTATTCCTTACAAGTAGCTGCTTTGGTTTCACAACCAAAAATTCCAACAAGCTTCGTATCTCTCTCGATATTTTACTCGTACTTATCACCTTTCTCAGGGTAAGAAAATTTAAGATTTTTTTTTTTTCTATAGCTCAGCAAATGGTTCTGTGATTTTTATTCAAAGAGGAAAGAGGTGGGTGGTAAAACGTAAAAATGAAATAATTTTCACTTTAAATGAGAAGCGACAGATTTTGGAGATTGTAAACGATTCGTATAAGATCATATTTCCTGTTATTATAATTTATAGTTTTTTCCTTTCTCTGAGGGCGTGAAGGTACCTACATCGTATGGTTTTAATTTGTAAACACTTTCTATTGCCATAGAGGCTCAGCTTGTACGACTTACGAGACTATTACGACAAATTTTATAGTTTTATACATTTTGTATCTCTGTTCTACTTCCGATTAAATTTTTTGTTCTACTTCGGTAATAATCTTAGTGAGCTGATGAAGTGGGTTAGTCACTAGAGAGAGAAGGACAGCGGAAAAAATGTATCTCAGAATTTGAGTCTTTTTTTCAGTAAAGTGGGTGTGTCATCCTTAAGAATTTAGATTTGAAGGTTGAAAAAAGAAAGACGTAGATTATTCTATAATGTAAGTAATGAGAGAATGTGATGGCTTACCTGATGCCTGTAGTGGAATAGGAAGTATATTTTTCGTTTAAATCAAAGGTAATTCTGCCCGACCTTGACACAATCACTACATTAGATATTGGTTACGCACTCTTTTCCCCTTTCACCTATTAATCGTTGATGTACTTTTCATAAAGAGGACTCAGGCTATTCGCCGAAATATTTTTCGTATAAAAATAATTTTAATTGCAAGATGTAAGGAAATCAAATTATTCATTCTTTAGTTTGGTCTTCAATTTAACTTATTTCGATCCCGCCTAGGAAGAACAAGTAACCTTTCAAACTTTCATACATTTCTGGATCAAAGCATGAAACTTGGTACATATCTTTCTTCAGGTGGAGTACTTCAAAATGAGATATGTTGCCACCGTTGGGGGAGGTGCTGACCCCCTTTCCGCGGGTGTTCTGTACCCCCGAAATCAGGTTTTTGCAAATATCTTACCGCGTTTCAACTTTACAGGAAAAAATTTCAAATAAAAGTTGTAGAGCGTAAAATTCCCTACAAAATGATGTATTCATATGTTAGCCTAGATCTATCCGTTCGGACTCAATACGCGGACAAAGAGCGCAGATTTTGAAAAATCATTATTTTTTGTACTTTTACAGACCGTATTGAACTTGGATGGAGTTTTAGAGTACAAACTTTTGAACAAAAAATATAGAGTATCAAGTTTTCTACAAAATTAAATATAATCACAAACGCTTACACCCAAATATAGGCATCTAGGGTAGAAATTATTGTTATTTCGCGTGCAAAATACACTAATTCAACGTATGTACAAATAAAAAAAATGATACTGAGCTGCCAATATGTTGGATAAAATTCATACAAAATATTTTTCAGTTCTTCTTCTGATCAAAGGCGAATGGCATGTAGCGGCAAATTTATAGGGTCAGCAAAAAATTGAAGAAAGAAAAGAAAAAAAACAAGACTGAGTCGCCAGGCGTCCAGTATACAGGTCTCTTGCGTTTTTTCTATTAGTGCAGAATCGAGAATAGGGGGGGTTGAAAATAAAAAATATCCCCTTTTAAAGCCGTGGCGAGGGATGAAAGTCAGATGCTTCTGGCTGCATATTTTCATATTGTGAAGTACAGTATGTATGCGTAAATGAAAATTTTTTACTTTGACGAAATTGGACGAAATTGCTTGGAAATACGAATCGAGAGTCGATTGATGGCCGCTTATAATTTCGAGCGTTTTACGAGGAACGTCTTTATGATTCACCAATTTCGATGGAAAAATATCACGACTTTTGTACGGTGCTACTTTCTCGATTTTTTCATGGACAATTTAGCTTGACTGATAGGAAACAAAAGTTGCTATGCAAAAATAAAATCTGAAGTAACAGAGAACCTATGTATTACTTGAGTGACGTCACAACACATTTTTCCGGTGAGAACTTTTTTTTTTTTTTTTTTCTTCCCGCAATTGCATAGGGGCTTTCGCCTTGTCAGAGGCAAGAGCTCCAAAAAAGTGTCCTGGAAATTTTTCACCAAGAGAGTATTCTATTAATTTTTGTCAGCACAAACACAATTACATAAATTACAACATACAATTGAATTAGCCCTGTACTTGCAACGATTATTTGCGCAAGTTTTTTTACACTTGCAACGCACCAAAGCAACAACTGATTCAGCAGCAACAGGCTTGGTTCTCCACATTGGCTTCCAACCACCTTCAAATTTCTGTCATTCCCATTCTTCCGGATTTAGCATTGGAAGCTGTGTTATTCCACAATTGCGCCTGATGTGAAGCTCGACAAACGTGTAAGCTCACTGCATCCTGAGTTGGCGTCTTTTCTGATGGAGCAATTGCTTACTTACGCGTTCATGTTTTGTCGGCGTTCCCGTTGTTTTTAAAAATGGATAGTCGAAAGAGGAAACAACTGACTGTGTCTGAAAAGTTGGTGATTTTGAAGAAAATCGACGAGAAGAGTGCAACAGAGACGACAACGTCATTCGCAAAGTCAATTGATTTAAGTGAAAGTTCGGTGCGAAAAACCGTGAGTAATCGCCAAAAATTGTATGATGGTGTACCCCTCAGCGGACAAATCCTTCAAAAGGAGGCGCAGCAAATAGCGAGGAAGTTCAACATTGACAACTTTTCGGCTTCAAACGGCTAGTTACAAAAATTTAAACAAAGACCTAGTGTCCTATCGTGCTATTTCTGGAGGATCAGCAAACGTCAGCAATGAGAGTATAGAAGAATGGCTTTTGGATGTTCTCCCTCGTTTAATCGACTTGTATGCCCCTTGTGAACTTTTTTTTTTTTTGTGTGTATCATTTTTAATTTTTTAATTTTTTGTTATCACCTCCATATTGTCCGAACCTCGGTATAGAGCAAATTTCGTTCAATCCCTTCACTCGATATCGAGACTTTACTACATTTTAAAAAGCCGTATTTTAAGCGTACGATCATTAGAATTTCTAGCCTAGATACCTACTTCTCTATGTAAGCGTTTATACAATTATATTTCATTTTTAGAATATTTGATACTCTACAACTTTCATTTCAAATTTTTTGCTCTAGAACTCCATCCAAGTTCAATACGGTCCGTAAACCCGATAAACCAAATCGACCATCACTAAATGGTCGATATTGGTTGGTTTTTGGTCCTACGACTGAAAAGAGACCAAATATTATGGAACCATCAGAAAGTGGTTGATTTTTAGTAAATTTTTGAGATAAATCCACCAAATTTTGCCTATTCATTTCAGTTAATTATTGGTCTGATATTATTCCTACTAAATTTTGACCATAATTTTTGGTTATTTTTGATCACTATGCGGAATACACATTTCGACCCATTTTTGGTCGTGATATTGTCAATACAGAATGAAATTTTTCCTCGTTTCTTAATCTAAAATTGATATTGTATTGATTAATCAATTTTGATCTAGATTTCTAGTCGATTTCTGGGCAGATATTTTGGGAGATACCTTGATCCATTTTGAGTAGATTTTTCTTCAACATCCATCAATAAATTATTTTTACTCTCTTTTATGATTTAAAATGAGTATTATGGGGCGAGCCGCATAGTCACCCACACAATTTTGACCAAAATTTCCAGTCAACTTCTCGGCGGATATCCTTGGGACATATCTTAGTCCATTTTCAGTCGACTTGTCCTCAACATCTATACCAATATTTTTACTCTTTTTTTTTGATCTATTCTCATGCAAACCATAGTCACTCAATTTTGCCCAAAATTTCCGGTCAATTTCTTTGAAATGAATCAATTGTAAACTCGCAGATAAATAAAGAAAGATATTTAAAATAAAATCTAAAATAAAATTTGAAATTTAAAAATCAATATTCCTAATAATCAAATTGTTTAATGAATTAACATATTCTATAATTATACTAATCATAAAAATATTAGATTTATATATTCAATTTAAGGAATTCCATCAGGATTAATTACTACGAAAATATTTTTTTAAATTCAATTTTATATCAATTTTATTTTTTGAAATTAAATTCTAAATTGATTTTAAAAGTTTATAATATCTAATATAATATTATTTTGAAAAAATAAAGATCTTATTTAAATTTTCTTGATATAGTTTATTTAATTAAAATCAATAATTTTGTTTTTTAGAATTATTTATTTGATAAAAATATTTATATTCATTTCTAATAATTTATATAAAAATCATTATAAAAAAAGTAAAAAAATTGAAACTAAATAATTTTTATATTTCATTTAATTTATTTAATGAATATATTTGATCCTTTAAATAAGAATTGATAAAAATTATCTAATAATTTCAATGATTTTAAATAATATTTAAAACTTGTAATCATATTGAACCAGAATGATATATTCATTTTTTTGTTCAATTTTACATTCAATTAATAGAAAATTATTAGGTTTATTTATGACAAATAAAAAAAATAATTATTACAGAATAATTTTTTTTTAAATAATTTAAATAATAAATTAACACAAATTAAATTGATAAGGAATAATAATAATAATTATTATTATTAATATATCAATTAAATTATAATAAGTAAATTTAAATAAATAGATAATAAATTTAGATTCATTTTAAGAAATTATTTAAATTAATTGATTCAATGTGAATTGATATGAATCCATGATAAAGTCCACAAATTTCTGAACATTGTCCATAAATAATTGAAGGTATAATAATTAATATTGTAATTTTAGGCCAAAATCGCACTCCTCTCAATACCTAGGTATAATCCCGCTAACAAGATTGCTATCTTCATTCTTTTCTTCTCTCAATTGAGGGAGGCTTAGATATAGACTGGTTTTTCCCGTCAAAAATAGTGGTCTATTAGTATCACCTAACTATAGATCGTTTTATGGCGCCTCTATTGCCCAAACTTGATTATTCTGCTTTGTCAAAAGTGGTCTATTTGTAGTGGTCCGTTAATATCGCTTGAATATAGGCTACAACAGACTATTTTAATATCGTCCACATTGCCCAGAAATCGACCAATCTTTTTCGTCAGAAAAAAAAAAAAAAAGGTGCTTTTTCTAATTATGGTGGTCTGTTGACACTGATTAAATATTGACTATGAGAAACTATTTTATATCGTCAGGGCTCCCTAGAAATCGACTGTTTTTTTGGTCAAAAATGGTCAAAATATAGTCAATTGCAGAGGAAGTAGGGACAATGACTGAGGATAGACCATTTTATGGTACCTACATCACCTGCAGATCGACTAATTTTTTCCATCAAAATTTCGTCCAAGTTGGTTTAAATGTGGTCTACATATGCTAGGGAAGAGCGGAAGTAAATCGACCGAAAAGTTGGTCTATTATTCGTCACTCATCTGAGTGCCCGCTCAGTCTATTTTTGGTCAACATCTACTCAAAATCAACTGAGATATTTGGTAGATCTAGTTCATTTGGGAAAGTACAAAAAATAATGATTTTTCCAAAATTTGCGCTCTTTATCCGCGCATTGAGTCCGAACGGATAGATCTAGTCTAACATATGAATACATCATTTTGTAGGGAATTTTACGCTCTACAACTTTTATTTGAAATTTTTTCCTGTAAAGTTGAAACGCGGCAAGATATTTGCAAAAAACTAATTTTGGGGGTACAGTTCCCCGCGGAAAGTGGGTCAGCACCTCCCCCAACGGTGGCAACATATCTCATTTTGAAGTACTCCACCTATAAAGATGATATGTACCAAGTTTCATGCTTTGATCCACAAGGAAACGCATGAATTGCATTGACTTTGGTCTTTATCCTCTACACTATGAAGAACATGAATCGGTATGTCACTCTGCAATTCGATTCTTAAGTCTTTGTATGTATGATTTTTTTTCTCTCTTTCTTTCTCAAATAGGGATCTGTCTCGAGTCTACTTTTTCCCTGTTACAATTTTTTCGGCTACGCTGATATATCTATTTACAATCATTTCCCGAGATGTCAGCTTTTAGAAAGATGAATGAACATCGATTATTTTTATCAAATATTTTATTAGAAATTAGATTTTTTACTAGCTGAAATTGGAAGACCCCCATTTATGTAGATGAGATATTCCTCCAAATAGAAGCGCGAAACTTTTGAGTTTTCAGCTCCAATCGGAGGAAGAACACGAGTCGCATGCACGTATTAAACCTGCAAAAAGTGGATAGTTTCATAACAAGGGTGGCTCGAAACCGAAGAACCATGGAAGAACTTCAAAGGCTCAGACTTGCAGGGATAAAAGAGTATATGTATTTTCATTATGTGGAGTAGAACTATAGATAAATTAAGCGTGATACTTTTAGTTATATTGCAAAGAAAAGGTGGAGACACTCGAGTGGGATGGCGAGAAGTTTTCAGAATTTGATAAAATATCTCCTCGATTACAACTTGGTAAGCCACGACTGACGGTAACGCGTAAGGATATTTTAATTAACGCGCACCATAGGTGAACAAGGTATTATAGGTTTTGTCTGAGAAATCTAATGACATTATATTATTTTGTAGTTCGCGGTGAAAGTGCAGTATAGTTCTCCGTTGTGCACTTTAAAAGAATTCGAGCATTCGAATATTATATACAGATGGAAGAGAGAGAAAGAAGAAGCTGTTACATTCGACTCATTCTTTTGAAAGCTTCAACAATAATAATTGTAATGCGATATAAGAGCTAAAAGTTTCGCCGCGCGATCACGCACACACGATATGAACGGACAAAAATTTATGTTCAAAAAGAGTATCTCGCATACCGTAGTATTTCATGGGCTACTTGATTAAAAAATTACATTTGATAGAAAGTTCTGGACAAATTCCATTATACAGTGTAATTTCTTATACATTTTTCGGGGCGATTTTTTAATTCGGTACCCGCGGTCGTGCAATGTGTGGAGGCTTCCGCCGATTATCCACGGTTCGGCCCTCGCAATCATCGAAACGTGTCATAATTTAGCGCTGGACCGCAGCGTGGAAAGTAGGAAGAACGGTATCATCATCAGGAAGAATATATCAGCAAAAAAATATTATACGCGAGTCGATAAGATTTATTGTGAAAATGCAGAAATTTTATCATTTGTTATGATCTGGTTTGTAGGTTACGCGAAAAATATTCAGTGAAAGAAGGAACAGCTTCTTGGCATTCTTTAATTAGCGCGATGGAATTGTCGGATTTGCGTGAAAATGATGGCCAGCAGCCGATTTGTGATGACGACTTGTTCAGACAGAAAATCTTCGAGTTATTGAATGTGAGGAGAAAAAAAAAATGATTATAAGTACGTCGAAGCTTCGGGCGAAATTCGACAGAGTTGACTGTCAAATCGACATTAAACTTGAGACGACGCGAGCACTTTTACTTTCAGATATAGTAGTTGAATCTCAATTTATGCTAATAATTCAAACCTATATTAGATCGCTCGCTTGCAGTATATTTTCGGAGCGTAATTAAATTCACTGCCCGTCTGTCTTTTTCTCTCGTAGTAATATTCACATATTTGTGTATCGGTATGTTTTCTCTTGCATCCGTATATACCTACTGTATAACATTGAAGTGCATTATTATATATATGGCAGCAGCATTAGACGAGAACGATAAATTTCTCCGTACGGTCGAGAATGACTGCGTACACGTAGAAGAACGTGAAATTATTGATTTAGACAGATGAAATAAAAAGAAAAATATTGGTTGTCCAGTTTCAATTGACCTACTTTCGCATTTAAGTTTCTATAAAATAGCCTACGATGGTACTACCTGTGGTATTCGATGTACTATACGATGAAGAGTACCTATCTGAAAACATATTGTGACTGGGCACATTCGAGCGTTCGCCTTTGATTACATTTCGTAATTATCCGAAGAATTTCTTCGATCGACGTGTGTGCTACTCACGTGTATTATACGGATGATATAATTGATACAGCTCCGGTTGCATGGTCATTGTCGGACAGTCGGACACGGCATTATATTTAATGCACGCTTTTCGAGAATCGGTAAAGGACGCGTTGGAAGCGAAGTTTATAGTTGTAGCTAAACGACACATGGAGAGGAAAATGCATAGTGCGGTGCACATTTCCGTTTGTTCGGGGCGAAGGACTTTTTCAGAAAAGTGGGTCGATACATGTGAACGAAATATACGCGAAAGAAAGCTTCGAGTAACCAAATAACGTGAAATAGAAGATTGAAAAAATGTTAACGAGGTCGATGTCGAAAACAATGAACCGTTATAGCGAGTGCATATTCTCATCTTTGATGATTTACAAATAGAATTATTTCGCCGAAGCCGGAGAGAGTAAGAGTGTACTTTTTTACTAGTGCTCCAACTTCCTACGTAACGTTGGAGCCAAATAGAATAGAAATTGAAAGGTTGACTCGAGGAGAAGCGTTACCCGATGTACATAGAAAAAAGCGCCATCGATTCGTTTAGTTTCTTTTTTATCGCATCCTATATACTCGTTGAATTTAGAACCCTGCGAACCTCGTCTAATGACGTCAACGAGCTATTTTACGCATCACCTCATCGTCCCTTAAAGTTTTCGACCAATAATAATTCATTTCGGCATTTGGTATCCACTCCTTTCCTTCATACTCGTGATACGTATCATATCCTATTATATGATCAGTTTAAGAGATGTAACAGAGAATTTTTTGAAGTTATCCACCCTCCTTATATGAAGCTTGGTTCACGGACTTTTGGGCGCCGAATCTGAAAATTGTAGGTTGTGACGTCACAAGGCTGACCTATGACGTCATCAAACGTTACAGGCTGTATTTGATAAGAGAGTAGGAGGGGGACTTGAAAAAACTGACCTATGACGTCATAAAAATGTGACGTCACAGCCCCGTCCCTCAAGCTATCCATAATAGGAGGAGGACTTGAAGATTTTTCAAATTCCGCGATGAATGAAAACATCAAATATTCACAGTAAAAAACGGCGACGAGACTATCGAACACTTGGTCCTAACACCCACACTGGAGAATAACAGGATGGAATACAGAGTCGAGATAACGCCGACGCACACCAACATCGTTATCCCAAACGACTCTCACCTGTGTACCCCACGCACAAGTTAGCGATGATTCACAATTACCGTTTCTGAGCAATTTCTGTTTCGAAGTACAAAGAAGAGAATAGGAAAGGAATTGAGATAGAAAATCAGATTGCAGCAGTCAGCGTCTATCCTGGAGGCGTGGTCGAAGGAGTCCATGGAAAAATGGAGGTGAGGAAGAGGACCCACGATAGCACCAGTAAGAAAGTACACAAACAAGGTGATGAACGCATTCAGTGGTTATGATGAGAATGTCGGCATGGTGAAGAAAATAAGTAATGACCAGGCGGAGTGAATCGTCAAGGGAGACTTGAGCGGAAGGTACAAGAGCAGTTGTGAACCTTGTTAAGGTATCTACATTGGTGGGGCTAGAAGAAAGTTCGATATCAGGAGAAAGGAGCAAGAGAAGATGGCAGGTTGTGCTGTTTTACAAGCACTGTAGTGAAGAACAATGGTGAGGGAATATTTTGAATCATACGTCATGTAGAAAACCGCACGATGAAAACTCCGGGAAAGATGGAGATTGCAAACGCAAAAATGATTGAAGCCTGTAGTCACGTTTGACAGTGGAAGGTTGTTTGGCTTGGTGATTGGACGAGATAGAAACAATAGAACTGGTCGAAAAGATGACGGCAAACTTGTCAGCCAAATAAACGCAGCACATAAGCCACTCCTGTCATTGGCCGATCGCGGCTGTTGGAGGGCACTCTAATAATATAAATAAATAAACCAAGCATGACGCAGTATTGTTGTAGCCAATGAGATCTCAGTATTATATACTACGAAAACTAATGTTCAAGGCCTTATTCTCGCAGTAGATATTCAACATCCAAAAGTACTCTTGTAAGCTAACTTATAAACTAGGATCCATTTTGTGCTCTATTTACACCTCAATTACATTCAGTAAAAGTTCCGAATAAAATAAGGGCTGGTTATCTCGAATTGAATACCCCCGGTTTAGATCCGTCGGTTAACCGAAAATGGTGGGTAAGAAATTCTGGAGATCTGTGGAAGGCTTTGCCAATAAATCATCATGATCGAGTGGAATATGCCGTGAAAGAATGGATAGTAAAGGGTAAAGTTTTCAGTTCGAGGTGTTTTCATAAATAGAGTTCGAGAGGTGGGAGAAACTTTGGAGGCAGAATGTGGGACTCGAGCTAAAGAAATGAGGCCGTGGATGCAAGGAAGTTGGCGGTAAGAGTTGAGGAGGTTTACCCGCTTCACACCGAAAATCAATCCGCGTGCTGACGATTGAATCCTGACGACAATTTTTGAGGATATTTACAGGACTGGTTATAGTTGGGAGCGGATCCAGAGTGTCTAACACAATTTCAAATAGAAAATCCGAGATTTTTGCAGAACCCTTGAGAAAATTGAAAATTAGCAAGAGACCCATCCAAACAAGTGACATTTTATTTTTTAATTCGCAGAAAAATTGCGATTCTAAGATAGTTTTGCGGGGCCATTTAGACAATTTCCGGGGTGTCTCGGATTCTTAAAATCCAAGACTAGTCCAGAATTTCGAGGTTTGCTAAGACCAGGAGATACCCTGGGATCAGACTTGTAGAGTTGGAGTAGAAGTTTGAGGTTCTAGCTAGCGAAGGGGAGTCGAAGGATCTCTGAGAAGACTAATAGAATTTAGACATTTAGCACTAAATAACTACGATATGAGGGGTCCGAATTTCTGTACTCAAAGATGATGCTGAAGAATTTTGGATTGATTTGGAAGTTCTGAAGAACCAGAGGGGGAAGGAAGATCGAATTTTTTTTTTTTTTTTGGGGGGGGGATAAGACCATAAAGTAGAAGCCACGGGCAGAAAACGATTGAGATTCTCTTGAAACATTCCCTTGGCTCTTCGTGCGCTTGAGAAATACTACAATCGATGAGACGGTCTGTTATATCATTGATAGCAAGCACGAAAAGGGAGTGGGAGACTTTAAACTTCTCCTCGAGGAAATCAAATCTTGATAAATTTAATACGAACAAACAGAGTGGTCAAAGTTTGAGATGGTTGGAACTTGGAGAAATTTCGAACTTCCAGGGATACATATAATATGACGTAGGATGGACTGAAAAAGTTTGACTTTTGAGTTGCACCTAAAAGAAGAGAGAATAAAAGACTCTCAACAATTTTCAACTTTCGAACGATCTAAGCAGTAAGAGTTCTTGGCGAAATTTTGACTTCTCCAAATAATCGATCAAAATCGAGTTTTGCCGTCCTACAAGCGGGGGAAAAAAAAACAATAAAACTGGTTTTTTGTTAAAATAGTCCAATAAACCCAATGAAAGTCCCATTTATTTCATTTCTGACCCAATAAAAAAAAAAATGAATCCCCCAGGTCGAGTTGGTTTTTTCTGTAATTTGACAGTATTTTAAGGCAAATGTTCAAGTTCAAAGGAGCCCGGACCCCCTGACACTATTCTTCGTACGACACCACAGGAATTATGGTTTTGTGGAACATCTTTCGAGAACTCTATAAGAAACCAATACTTTCAATTTTTTAATTTGGTAGACGCCGTGTGTGGGAAAAAGTCGTAGTATGATTTGCTCCATAACGTCCGGCTACCGCCCGTACCTCTTTGCGACCTCCGGCGGTGACAGTTGCAGTCCTTCCAAAAATTGGCATTTCTATTGGTCCATTAGTAAATGGCGCTGAAAATTCGACAAATAGCCCTTCGCGCCCAAATGTACCCGGCGCCCAGATGGTAGCGCCCAAAAGTCCGGACACCTGAAGCTCAAAGATCGAAATTTTTCCAAGTCCCTCTTTTCATGTATATCACGAAGGTCGAAAGTTTCCGAAGTTACTCGAATGGTTGGAGGATTCTGTGTATTTGCCCGAATAGGGGCCAACCTCCTTGGAAGGACAATTTTCTGAAAAAATTGCAACCTCTGTAAAAATTCACGAGTTCTTCGACAGAGTTGACGAAGGGTGGCAGGGAACCTGTTTTATGGGGTACGTGGGAGTCTGAAAAATGTAGATTGTGACATCACGAGGCTGACCTATGACGTCATCAAACATTACAGGCTGTATTTGATGGGAGAGTAGGAGGGGGACTTGAAAAAACTGACCTATGACGTCATAAAAATGTGACGTCACAGCCCCGTCCCTCAAGCTATCCATAATAGGAGGAGGACTTGAAGATTTTTCAAATTCCGAGTTTTGCCGTCCTACCAGACAGCAGGGAAAAAAAACGATAAAACTGGTTTTTCGTTAAAATAGTCCAATAAACCCAATGAAAGTCCCATTTATTTCATTTCTGACCCAATAAAAAAAAAAAATCAATCCCCCAGGTCGAGTTGGTTTTTTCTGTAATTTTGACAGTATTTTAAGGCAAATGTTCAAGTTCAAAGGAGCCCGGACCCCCTGACACTATTCTTCGAACGACACCACAGGAATTATGGTTTTGTGGAACACCTTTCGAGAACTCTATAAGAAACCAATACTTTCAATTTTTTAATTTGGTAGACGCCGTGTGTGGGAAAAAGTCGTAGTATGATTTGCTCCATAACGTCCGGCTACCACCCGTATCCCTTTGCGACCTCCTCTACGCGGGTATATCCGACGGTGACAGTTGCAGTCCTTCCACAAATTGGCATTTCTATTGGTCCATCAGTAAATGGCGCTGAAAATTCGACAAATACCCCTTCGCGCCCGAATGTACCCGGCGCCCAGATGGTAGCGCCCAAAAGTCCGGACACCTGAAGCTCAAAGATCGAAATTTTTCCAAGTCCCTCTTTTCATGTATATCACGAAGGTCGAAAGTTTCCGAAGTTACTCGAATAGTTGGAGGATTCTGTGTATTTGCCCGAATAGGGGCCAACCTCCTTGGAAGCACAATTTTCTGGAAAAATTGCAACCTCTAAAAATTCACGAGTTCTTCGACAGAGTTGACGAAGGGTGGCAGGGAACCTGTTTTATGGGGTACGTGGGGTCTGAAAAATCTAGATTGTGACGTCAGAAGGCTGATCTATGACGTCATCAAATTGTGACGTCATAGGCCCGGACTTTGGAGCTGTATATAATAGGAGGAAACTTTGAAAAAACTGACGTCACAAGGATGATTCTGATTTCATCATACTGTGACGTCACAGGCCCCGCTCCCAAGCTATACATGATAAGAGGAGGACTTGAAAAATTTCTGACCTCCGAGCTTTGCCGACCGGCCCAACAGCGGACGTTTTTTCCAAAACCTCCTGTTAGAATAGGGTGGTATTGCTCGAAGGTCGGAATTATTCCTAGTTCTTGAAGCATGTGGGAAGATTCTCATTCCCCTTCGTCTCGATACTACAGTTTACCGGAAGAACAATGGATGTCGGACACTGGAAGTTTTTCGCAGATAACCCTGCAGCTAGATATGAGAAGAGGAAAAAGGGACTCCAATTTGGAGCTGTGGACAAATCCTGAGCTAGGTCAAAACTCTCGTCTCCAAAAATTGCTCAAACCCTCTTGGCTTAGTCTGGATTTTCCATTACCTAGCCTGAAGGTACCCCTTTATACCTCGATATTGTCCCGTCGAATGATGATAGGCAGGCCATATATATGCCTTGTTTAGTATTGTCCAAGCCCCACTCCTCATATCTATAGCTCGGAGAAATAGACAGCACTCGCTCCTTCTTCTCCGCGCTGCCATACTCCAAGAGCGATGGCGGTTTTCATGGCGATTGCCGTTAGACGATGAGACAGAGGGAACGCATTTCCGCTGTTCGGCACTCTCGGAAGTTGGTTACTCTCTTGCTGCCGATTCTCCGCGTCTCACCTCTCCTCTTCCCCCCTCCCATTCATTCGAGATATCCCATCTTCTGTTCATTTACGTTTGTGAGCAGTTGTCTCTCAACACTAGTCATCTCTAGAATTTCCGAATTTTTTAGCTTCTGCGCTCACGAAAGCCACTGCACAAGGTCGGATCAAGAAGGAGCCGAGGGGCCCCGCAATTTTTGAGAACCCTCAATGAACAATTAAAGATATTGTATACATATTACAAAACACAGAGAGGCTTGGGGCCCGCGCATATTAAAAGACCATTCTTTTTTGGAGAGCGGCGAGGTGAATTTTGTGAAGGCGGTGTTCTTGGTGAGACGAGGGCCATGAGAAAGAGGATGGTTTCATTTGCTCCAACTTATTATGCGGGTCTTTTTTTACCCATGGGTAATCCTCTGGTTTGTTTTTAAGAGTTGAATGGTGTGGGTGAGATCGCGTGCGTCTCGTGACAGCTTTTACAACTCGATTGACTTTTTCGCCTTCACTGATTCCGCTGTGGCTGGAGACCCCGATGTTGGTTATGGATGAGAGTCTTATGAGGAGAGTGAATGAGTGGAGTAGGAAATTACTGTAAAGATAGATAGAACTAGGCGATGAAGGAAGAGGGAGAGTTAGGATTGATTCTAAGCGCTGGAATGTAGCTCGTATTTCGGTGATGGAGTTGCAGTGACAGTGAGAGAAATCAAGCAAGCCTAGATCTAGTAAAAGCTAGTCTGAAGGAAGCCTAGACCTACTATAAACCTAGTATTAACTAAGACGTCATCAGTGACCTGGACTTATTTCAGAAGGGGAATTGGAAAAATTTCTACTCTCGAGCTATACATGACAGGAGAGAGACTTAGATAAAATTCACCTCCTATCATCGACATTTTTCTAAGCTTTTTGTTGAACGACGCGAGGCGCACGGCAGATATAAATTACTGATTACTCTTAGATCTTTCCCATCAGTGCCTGCATTATTCTTTGAGCTGTTCATCAGTTGTTCTTGTTTGACACTTTCAAATGCTTTATCATTATCAATTAGGCATCGCACATGTACACATTTTGGAGTTTCGCAAGAACATGAAGATCGCTTCTCTTGTTCCGGGGTCACTTTTGAATTTTAGGATTTCCAATAACTCGGAATGGGTTTGCAGAGCCCGTGTCCGACTCATTAGGCAGGTAGGGCAACGTTCTTTACATTTGGACACTTTCGGTTTTGTTTTGGCGGCGTGACAACCTTGGGGACCACAATTTTCCGGAGGAAAGGTAGACGGCCGGACATCTTCCGAAAGAAGGCTCCTATAAAGAGGCATAGCGAGAGCCATCTATTATACAGCCGACTGAAGACTAACGCCTGAATTTTGTTCAGCTCCAATTTCACCATAGGGAATGTAGCACCTCCATGCGTCCTCATCTCTCATAATCGTATCCCCATGAAACAAATGTCCTGCTGAAAAGAAGACGTGGAAAAATTCCGTACCGCCTGAGCCGAAATTACCAACGCACGCTTGATTTCAGAGCAGGCGGCAACCGGTTGAAACAAAGACAAAATAATTCATCGCATGTTCAACTTGATGAGAACACAAATATTCCTTTCAATATTATGTATAATTAATGTCTGAATTTTTCTTCCCTCGAAGAGTTCGTCCTTCCCGCACCCAGATGCTGTGGTAAGATTTTTTAACGTCGCCAATAGTAAGCTTTTCCAAATCACGCATAAAATCGATCTTTGAGGGAGGTTCGTTTCGTAATAATTGCCAGCGTTAATAATAACACCTTTTAGAGCGCTCTCGTAAGAATGAAAAAATACCTACCATTAAAAAAACATCTTCTTTCACGAATTTCTTCAATGTATGTCGACGAATTCATCATTTGTGTGCATGTCTACGTGTGTAGGTGAACCCGGTTTTTTTGTTTTTATTACAACCGTCTGCCACCTGGTCCATAAAGAACACGTCACATTTCCTGACTTTGTTGCTCCCTTCACCCTCGTGATCGTCGTTCATTATTTATTTCCTGCCTATCCGTACACCGTGCATCAAGGTGCCTGCGGTGTTGTTAGAGACCGCACGATCTCTCGTACCTTTGTTTGTTTGTTTTTTTTTTCCTCGTTATTACAAATTATAATCATCTTCGATGATGGTGTTCGCGCGTTTGTTATGTACGACGTAGTAAAAATGTTGAAGAAAATTCGCGAAGTTTGGCGCGGTCTGGCGGTGCCCGGTAAACATGGTGAGAAGTTCCCTCGTCGTAAATCGATTCGTTTTAGTAAGCATAAATTTCGTGTCCATCGCGTCGGTTCGAGAAGATCGTCATCGAGTAACACATGTACGTCGAGGACCGGTACAACCCGTCGTATGGATTCGTACCATCGGATGACCGTGAACGTAAATGAAAGTGTATTAGACGAAAATGCCAAAGGCCGCGATAAAAATCCGGTCTCATCGGCCACAACTTGCTCCTTAAGTGGTCATTGTTCTACTTCGACTACAATCGTATTAACGGGCACCGATCGAGAAACGGTTGCGACGACAGAGAAACTTGTGCCCGATGAAAGAGAAACAGAAGTAAGCGACCAAGCTAACTTGTCGAAGAAAGTTGTTGAAGAGCCTGCCGCTGAATGTCAAAGTGCATCAATCAGCTGCCCGCCATCTAATAATGATGCCATATCAATGTCGAAGCCGGTTTTGTTCTTTAAAAATAAAGTTAAACATTCGCACGCGCCCATCTTGAAGAAACCTTGTCAGTTAAAGATACAGAATCTCAGGTTTGCATTATTTGGTAATCAATTTCTCATCTTCTTTGTTGTAACGCTTCACTATCTGGAATAAATTCGAGAGAAGCTCACAAGTTGTGGCTTTCGGCGTTGGTTCTCGTTCCATCTAAAACATTTTGTTTCCCGTGCGGTGTGCAATCAGTCCCTGTCTTGTCAGTATGAGCTTAATTCTATCATTCATTCGGAGGAAAGTGTAAGACAGAGTATCGTAATTGTTTTGCAATAAGGTATACAAAAAAATTCCAAAAAATATTGAAAGTTTATCTGGAAATCGAATACTGGGTCGTTCGTTCTAACGAATTGAGTGGCACCGTTTTTTATATGTGCGAAGAGTAAAATTTTTTATAAAAACTAGGAAAACAAAAAATAAATATTGATGAGAAAAAGTAAAGGTGAAAGTAGTTTATATAGTCTCGCAGTATCACACTCACGAAATTGGTTTCGTATTTCTGATGACGGTCTTTCGAACGTTTGACGTAATAAATAATTGTCACGCATTATCGAAGTCTGTGGGATTTTTACCGACACGCGTAGAGTGTGGAACAGTATTTACAGAACCGACTGTTCGGAATTTTGATGAGATCGCGAGGAAGAAGAGAGGCGAAGGAACTTACGATATTGAAGACATTGTAATATAATCTGGCCGCAATGCAATTATTCTTATATAATGGTTTAAGAATCTGGCGATTTTTGTACGCGGGGCTGGTGCGACTCGACTATTGAAGTGAACATATATCAATAATGGGTGTAAGAGAATGCGTAAAAATTGTAGTGAGCATTTTCCCAACTCGGCCGTGTACCTACTTCGCGATGATATTTTATCACTGTTGTGACCGAAAGTAGCTTGGGTGAAGGTGGAATCCATAATTGCTCGACAGTTACATTTCAATAAGACGGTAGTCTTACTCTGTGAAGTGGATGGTAGAAAGACCAAAAGCGCCATAAAGTTCGAAGAAGGCCGCTGAAAGGGATGTTGGAAAATATTTCAGATGTGAATGAATCTGAACCTTGGATCTTGTGTTTCACCCCCAGCTAAGCTGTAAAACATTCTATTTTTCATAGTTATGCTTCCTTTTATTTCGGAATGGATGTGAGTAGGAAACCGTTTCATGAATGATTTTTCGATTTTGTTCGATTTTTTGGAAAAATCAAAATTTCGCCAAGTCTTACTGCTTAGATCGTTCGAAAGTTGAAAATTTTTGAGAGTCTTTTATTCTCCCCCTTTTAGGTGCAACTCAAAAGTCAAACTTTTTCAGTGTATCCTACGTCATATTATAGGTACGTACCTGGAAGTTCGAAATTTCTCCATGTTCCGACCATCTCAAACTCTGACCACTCTATTTCTTTGTATTAAATTTATCAAGATTTGATTTCCTCGAGCAGAAGTTTAAAGTCTCCCACTCCCTCTTCGTGCTTGCCATCAATGATATAACCGAACGTCTCATCAATTGTAGTATTTCTCAAGCGCACGAAGAGCCGAGGGGATGCTTCAAGAGAATTTCGATCGTTTTCTGCCCGTGGCTTCTACTTTTCGAAAAATCAAACAGTTATGGTCTTATCCCCCCCCCCCCCCAAAAAAAAAGAAAAAAATTAGACGCCATTGCAGACGTTGCAATGGCAGCGGGGAACCCGCAATTCCTTAACTCGACCTCTCAGGTGGTGTGGAACTGAGTTGATAATCTTGTCATATAATTCAAATCGAAGCTATCATTCTACATTCCCTCCTATCATATATAGCTCGAGACTCGAAATTCTTCTAAGTCCCGTAACCTAACCTAACCTGCGGACGCGGACGTTTTCTGAGGATGTAATCTCCTAACAAAATGGATGGCGGGTTCCCCGCTAAAAAACCTCACGCTCGATCTTCCTTCCCCCTCTGGTTCTTCAGAACTTCCAAATCAATCCAAAATTCTTCAGCATCATCTTTGAGTACAGAACTTCGGACCCCTCATATCGTAGTTATTTAGTGTTAAATGTCTAAATTCTATTAGTCTTCTCAGAGATCCTTCGACTCCCCTTCGCTAGCTAGAACCTCAACCTTCTACTCCAACTCTACAAGTCTGATCCCAGGGTATCTCCTGGTCTCAGCAAACCTCGAAATTCTGGACTAGTCTTGGATTTTAAGAATCCGAGGCACACCGGAATTTGTCTAAATGGCCTCGCAAAACTATCTTGGAATCGCAATTTTTCTGCGAATTAAAAAATAAAATGTCACTTGTTTGGATGTGTCTCTTGCTAAATTTCAATTTTCTCAAGGGTTCTGCAAAAATCTCGGGTTTTCTATTCGAAATTGTGGTAGACTCCCTGGATCCGCTCCCAACTGCACCCAGTCCAGTAAATATCCTCAAAAATTATTCGTCAGGATTCAATCATCAGCACGCGGATCGATTTTTGGTGTGAAGTGGGTAAACTTCCTCAACTCTTACCGCCAACTTCCTTGCATCCACGGCCTCATTTCTTTAGCTCTAGTCCCACACTCTGCCTCCAAAGTTTCTCCCACCTCTCGAACTCTATTTATGAAAACACCTCGAACTGAAAACTTTACCTTTTACTATCCATTCTTCCACGGCATATTCCACTCGATCTTGATGATTTATTAGCAAAGCCTTCTACAGATCTCCAGAATTTCTTACCCATCATTTTCGGTTAACCGACGGATCTAAACCGGGGGTATTTGATCCGAGATAACCAGCCCCTATTTTATTCGGAACTTTTACTGAATGTAATGAGGTGTAAATAGAGCACAAAATGGATCCTAGTTTATAAGTTAGCTTTTTTTTTTTTTTTTTTTTTATTTTATTTAAATTTAAACATTACATTTAGTCGTGAGACTTGGGTTGGTTTTACCATGGTTTTTCCCCACCCCTCTCATGACGAGTTCGAAATACACTGTATAACTATACACTTGACTCTACATATTGAAAGAGGGTATGACTTCTGTTTTTATTTCATTTTACTTATTTTATCATCTTATTTATTTATTTATTTATTTCATTTTCTTATTTTATTTTATTTTTATTTTATTTTTTATTTTTTATTTATTTTATTTATTTATTTATTTTTATTTATTTTCATTTATTTATTTATTTATTTATTTATTTTTGTTTCTTTCTTCCTTCTCCTCTCAGTCTATTTGATTTCTTTTTTGGTTTTTAATATCTTTCTTATATATCTATCCAATTTTTGGTGGCTTTCTCTGTTTTGCAGGTACTGTCCTAATTCTTCTGTAGTTATTTTAGCATCCCCCCTGATACGATCAAAATTTTTGCATTTTATAAAGGTATGATCCGGATCATCATCAGACTTTAAGCATTCCCTGCATTGACTATCATTTATAATATTGAAATTTTTGAGGTAAGTTGCAAATTTCCCATGTCCCGTCAAATACTGTGTTAAAAAATAATTTGTACTTTTGGATGTTGAATAGTTACTGCGAGAAAAAGGCCTTGAATATCAGTTTTCGTGGTATATAATACTGAGATCTCATTGGCTACAACAATACTGCGTCATGCTTGGTTTATCTATTTATATTATTAGAGTGCCCTCCAAAAGCCGCGATCGGCCAATGACAGGAGTGGCTTATGTGCTGCGTTTATTTGGCTGACAAGTTTGCCGTCATCTTTTCGACCAGTTCTGTTGTTTCTATCTTGTCCAATCACCAAGCCAAACAATCTTCCACTGTCAAACGTGATTACAGGCTTCAATCCTTTTTGCGTTTGCAATCTCTATCTATTCCCGGAGTTCTCTTCTCAACGTGCGGCTTTCTACATGACGTATGATTGAAAATATTGCCTCACCATTGTTCTTCACTACAGTGCTTGTAAAACAGCACAACCTGCCATCTTCTCTTGCTCCTTTCTCCTGATATCGAACTTTTTTCCAGCCCCACCAATGTAGATACCTTCACAAAGTTCACAACTGCGCTTGTACACTCCGCTCAAGTTTCCCTTGACGATTCACTCCGCCTGGTCATTACTTATTTTCCTCACCATGCCGACACTCTCATCATAACCACTGAATCTGTTCATCACCTTGTTTGTGTACTTTCTTAATGGTGCTATCGTGGGTCCTCTTCCTCGCCTCCATTTTCCCATGGACTCCCTCGACCACGCCTCTAGGATAGCCCCTGACTGCTGCAATCTGATTTTCTATCTCAATTCCTTTCCTATTTTCTTCATGTACTTCGAAACAGAAATTGCTCAGGAACGGTAATTGTGAATCGTCGCTAACTAGGTGAGAGTCGTTTGGGATAACGATGCTGGTGTGCGTCTGCGTTCTCTAGACTCTGTATTCCATCCTGTTATTCTCCAGTATGAGTGTTAGGACCAAGTGGTTGATAGTCTCGTCGCGGTTTTTGACTGTGAATATTTGATGTTTTCATTCATCGCATTTGTTTCCAGAAGGAATTGGTCTATCGGTCTATTAGTGTCTGACTTCTTGATTAAGTGTGTCTAGCCCAGTGTTTGATCAAGATCTTATTTTCCATGTCATTCATGAACATTCCAACAAGTATCAGTGGATCGCTAGTCCTTTTCCTGGCTGTAGAACTTGTGAGTGAGTCGGCAGTAGTTCTAGTCCGCAGGTAATTCAGCTCATCAGGGTTGTAGTTTCGGAGCAAGGTATGACGTTCTTCCTTTGGTATGGTACCAAACATGTTTAACACATCCTGAGATACCAGTTTATCGTTGCTCTTGATTCGCACCTCGTTCAATTCCACCTAGCAGCTCCTGATTGCTTCTGATGGTGATTGAATGGCTGCGTTTTGCGTTCTTGGCATAGAGTGATGTCATCAAAAATGATGCAAATGCAGCCTACCATCAGATGGAGACTTGATGGAGCTCCGTTGCATCTTCCTTTATTATGTTTAACTCACTCTTAGCGGCGTTGCCAGAAATTTCTCCAGAAGAAGGAGTATGAGAGGGATGAACGATTACGGTCCAGAGACCAGGGCTAGACATTTTTTTGCTCATTAGCACTGAGAGTGAATTCTAATCCTCAAGGGGAAGGGATTCATCCTCCTGCCTCTCTCATATCTTTCTTTTCGCCCCGTACTTCAACTTTCATCTGTCTTAGCTTTGCTCTTTCACTTGGCTACGTAATCCTATTGTTCAACTCATCTGTTTACTCCACATCTTCCGCCATCTACCTATACATCGGTCTCCTTCTTATGTAATCCAGGAGGTGTCATCCTTGCCGGCAAGAATTCTATTCTCTTCAATACAATTTCTTACGGTCAAAAATATGTACCTCTCTCTAATCCTCGTCTCGTCCTGAAACAAACTTAGAACAATAAAAAAAACACAGTGATCTCTTGAACTTCCTCCAATCAATTTTCCAATCCTCTCCCACCTCAGAATCGGTTGTACTCGCCTCACCCTTTCCTATCTTTCTTCAGGTCTTTTCCCCCCTCCCCCTCGATGATGACGACACACGACGTTGAAGTGTCCGTCTATTCTCACTCCTTTCGTCTGCCCTTTTTGGCAGTTCACATATGACCACCAACTTTTTTTTTTTTTTTTTTGGGGGGGGGTTCCCCTGTTGGAACTTACTCCATGGGCCTCGTTTATTTCGCGTAATATGTAATACTTAGAAGCTAGCCCTTGTAGGGAGATCGCTCTCTACAAGGGGTTTTCACGACTTAGTTTAACATATAGGTGGCTTAAATAAGCTGCTTTTGTGGTCAAGGGTCACCCGCAGAGACTATCATGACAATCTATGCTCTCAACGGGTCTCCATATCGCACTCCAACTGTTAGTCATCTTCTCAGCTGTCCTGAACCAGTCTAGACAGTGACCTCAGGTGTCAGCTGAGAAGAGAAAAATGTTGTTTAGTGGGAATATGTCCGGGGGGAGACTCCTCTGCTGTTGTCTTTAGACAGTGGCTTCGAGGTTAGGGGAAAAAGAGAAAAAGATTAAATATAAAACATACATAGTTACATGAAATGTGCCGCGCACAAATTGTCCAAGACAGGGGAATACATTGATATGAATGATATATTATAGTGTATGATTAGTATAGTGCAACATCTTATTCTAAAGCTGAAATAGAAGTAAGAGTTGATCCGCATCGCTTGCCCTGCACTCCACGTTTAGCCCGTGGTGACTGGAGTTGGCCGTGCTCCCAGTAATAGGGCAACCTTCTGCGGTGTGTGGGGTTGAGGTGAGCATATATTACATGTTCATATGAATGTTTTTTACATCTTATCTTACGCTGAAACAGGTGAGAAAAGTGAAATAGCTACAATCCCAGAGATTAGACGCGTCTGCAGGGTGAGGTGTGTGTCAGCAGTACAACCTAGTTGATAGGTACTACTTAAAGGTCCTTGTGTTGAGTATTCTCCTGCTGTCGGATGACGCATTGGAGATAGATCTGCTGCGGCTCGATGGCATCTTGAAGTTTGGTGAATGCCCTGCCTAGTTGGTTACAGATGTTACCATCTAAGGATGGTTAGGGACTTGCATCAATTTCAGGATTTTTGATGAGAAAATGCGGATTCTCAGTTTTCCACAATTTCAGCATCACTTCCTGAAAGTAGGGTAGGTGGTACTCTTCGAGTCTGTTTCTGTCCATGGGGCGACCTACAGTGAAGCGTAGACACTCTGTTAGCACGTGTTCGGCAGGTTCTGGATTGCCATAGCCACATGCCGGGCAGAGGTCGTATGTATCTGGAGTTTCTGCCTTTATTCGCTTGAGGTACGCCTTGAGACAACCGTGACCGGATATGGCTTGAGAGGTCCAAAACGTGGGTGGGGTTTTAATGCGAAGTCGATCTCGGACCGAGGGCACAGAACCTGGGGCCACTTCTTTGGCATTATACTCTGCCAGTCTCTGTCCCACTCTTCAATGGTGGCATTCTTGAAGGCCCTGGCAACTTCAACCGGAGACACACCCCGGCCTTGTAGCACAAGACCTCCTTCCATGTCGGTCTCAACTAAGGGAAGGTGTCCTCAGTATTTGACCGGCATGTCCTGACCGACCTCTCTACTATTTGCAGGTAGAGGGGTGGGCTAGCAGCAAGGACGCAAGCGACCTCTTTGCTCACATCGCTGTAGCTCCGGCTGCTGATGATGTCGCAGCGGCGTTGCGATGTGCCGGCGGTAGGTCTTCAGCCGTAGCCTGTTGTACCACACTATTTGGCGAAGGAAAGGATGAGTCCTTGGAACATCACTTTCCTTGCCTTGAAGCCATATCCGTTTAGGTTTCGGGCCAGTTTCTGGAGGAGGGGAATGCGGGTCATAATTTTCTCCTCCATGTACTCGAAGTGTACTTTAACTTCAGCTTACTGTCGATCATCACGCCCAAGTATTTGATTGCCTTGGACGATCTGATGTTGTGGTTAAGCAAATTGAAGGTGAGCAACTCCTGACCATTTCCTCGCTGGTAGAGGGGAGGTTTATTCTTCGATAGAATTTCTGTTTTCCCAACATTGAGGAGGAGAGTGCTAGCAGAGAGCTGATCCGATATTGTGGTTATACGCTCGGTCACCTTTCTCTGCAGTTCTGCCTGGGTATCTGCGGATGCTATTACAATAGTGTCATCCGCATACACGCAGATATTGGGAAACGACTTCTTCACATTCCTAATCAGTACGTCGTACAGCACATTCCAGAGCGTGGGGGAATTGCTGTGCTGTGTCAACAAGTTCAAAAATTTGCAGACCTTAGAATTTCGGTATGTCAGTTTTCGATGTTCTAAAGACGAGATCATTGGTAAAGATGGACGAAACGATTTCGTTCAAGAACGTAACAAGTTCCAGCGTCGATCATCATCCCGAATTTCGCTCCGATCCTATATGATGGCTTCTCTGATCACTCGGATAGAATTTTTCCCATTCGACGAAGAGCGTAAAAATTGTAATTAGTCAAGGTAACGCACTGTACAGAATTAGTTTCCGTTCCGTGCGAATGATAACAGAATATCGTGTGCATATAACCAGTGCATATAATTTTTTTCATACATCGTATCCAGCTTCGTTATGTTATACAGACATTCATCTTCATGTTTGAAACAATTCGCACGTTTGTAAAACGTTAGTTGCTTACATTATTTCCGATAAGGCATACCTACGAGTGGCCGTTGCGTTGTGGTGCACTTCGCGTAATTTCCTTTGTGCCGTTTCTTATACCCATATATACACCTTCCTATATAGCGTGCATCCATTTGGTGAGTCTTTTCTCGACAGTTTTCACTTTCTTTTCATATCAGATTTTTATCTTTTCGATTCGAACGCGTTAATTACGCGTGCTCGCTTTCGTTGCTTTCTATAAATATAATGTAAATCTATATATAGACTCGGGGTTAGAAAATTCCTTCGCTCAGTTCCGGACGGAGATGCCATCTGGTATCCGACTCGACTCAGCTTCGCCAGAATAATACGAATATTCGAGATATTTTGTCATCGAATACTGTAAATGCTCCAAGTGTACTCAGCACGTGATTTGTCGCAGTGAAGCTTAAAAGGCACCGAGAAGAATTATTGGAGTATTTCGTTCCCCCCTCCCCTTTGAGAAACCGTCGTGAATTGAAAATTTAGCGACGAGAATGAATGCGAACTATCTGCGTCGAGTGTTTTTCGTTACTTTTAATTATTCCCTATTATAATCGATCGAAAAAGAAGCTAAATTCGAATGAAATGTATTTATCTTCATTAAAGTTTCCGGTGATAAACTTCACGGAAAAATGATTACTTCGGTATTACACAAACCATAAATTGACGACGACAGCACAGACACCTGTGTAAAGTTAATCCAATTTCCGATCCGAACATTTTAAACGTATATTTTCGTCATGCTCAGGAACAGATTTACGTTAAACTGGCCGTTCTTAGCGCTTTATTGAGCAAATCCATCACAATATATTTAATTATCCGTACGTACGATACATAGTCTGACGTACAATGTTGTGTTCGGTTTTTTTTTTTCTCTTTCTTTCTTCACTCTTTTTGAAATGATAACTACTTAGGATGTGAGCCTGCCAAAGTATATTCATATATACAAAAATGCGAACTCATAATATGAATAAGATTGTCACGCATTTTTACCTTTCTAACGAACACGTACTGTGTTATCATTCCCGTATTCGCGAGTGATCTATCAGACAGTCTCCTCGCGCATTCTTTATTTAAATATTATCTCAGTGTTGACAAAATATGTAGATCGTAAACAAATTGTAAAATGCGGTGTTTTGTAAACCGCCTTAGGCTGTATCGATTTACATCTACGGACAAATTACAAAGCGTTTGCATGCTAATGAAGTCTGTCTCGGGGTTTGTTCATACTCGCATATTCGCTGTCTTGGCTAATACGTGCCCATTGGCTCTTTATGCTGCAGATATTTCTCGCAAAGTTTCTCAAAATAGACGAGTCAATGTCCCAGGTTCTTTGAGTTGAAAGTATTTCGCGTATCAAGTCTTTCAGATGTGAACGAAAGTACGATCAAAGAAGGTGTCTTGACTAATTTAGGCTCTAAGGTGTAACTGTGTAGAATTGGTCCAGCATTCAAAAGCCTAAGCCAGAGCTGGAGGAGGCACAAAATCCAATTGCTAACATTGGAAGTCTCTATTTCCATGTATATAATCTTTAGGGAAATATATAAGTGCACGCCTCATAAAATTATATTGACCGCCAGTTCCCCTCCCGCCATAGAAAAAAACTGACACGACGTTGAAACCATGACGAACGCCATAAATGCACGCCAGGACTGGCACAAAAGAAGATGATTTGCTGCATATTGTGAGGAATTCCAGCCAGGATGGGCTTGAAAGTAGAGACTGCCTCCCCATAATAAACCTCAAACTCCTTATGAGTGAGGTATGACTGTTGATGGAGGTGTTTTCCCAGTTGTTCCACCCCAAAGGAGTCAGTCGAGTCAGTTGGTTAATGCATTGGATTTCGAGCATTGTCGTGAGATCTTTACTGGTTGGTCAAATACTGAGGTTCGTCGTCAAAATAATATGATTCGGCAGAAGTATGACGCCAAGGGGATGGGCGGTAGTTATATGGATCAGTGCAATAGCCGCGGACGTTCCATTATTGACTGGTATTCAAGAGTTCGCCGTTTCTACAATATTCGCACTTCTGATCCTTCCCGTGATTTGCCAATTCCACTCTTCCTTTTCGCAGGCCCTTTTTAGCAATCAAGGTTCTTGATGGAGTCTAATCTTCAGGAAACTTTTCACGCTGCACATGTCAAGTGGTAGGCGGATGTTAATTTCGACTCTTCTCGGCGTTCATTATTATGAAGGCAGGTACCATGTAGTCTTGAACTCACATTTATTCAAGAAGCGGTGCTTAGCCGTTGTAAATTATTTGAAAACTTATATTTGTTAATTGCATTAATATGTATCAATATTGTAATGCCTTTATGAAATATTATGATGATGGTAAAAAAAAAAAAAAAAAAAAACTCCACTTGGAATGCTGCCTCGAGGCTTGTGCTGACTTGTCAATAACCAAAGCATTCCATTATCTTCTTTCCTGTTTCTTCTTCCTGTATCAGGTTTACTTACTTGATATATTATAGTTGAATGAATTAAATGTGGATCGCATACTGTTCTGCATGTTCTTAAGTGTGCACTACTTGTAGTGGTGGTGTTTTTGACCTCTTCAATGGATTTTGAGTGTTTTGATTTTGTGTGCACAACTTGTATCACGATGTGTGCACTACTTACTTTGTGTATTTGTTTGTTTCATAGGATTTTCAGTGTTTTGGATCTCGAGTGCACAACTTATAGGAGGATGTGTGCACTACTTACTTCGTTTTTATCCGTGTAATACATTTCTTAGGCGTGTCAATATTGTTTCCTTGGCGTGTTATCGATAGGCGGGCAATTTCGTTTTTTGAGGCGTGCGATTAAATGTATGCCTAATCTTTATCCGCTTCAGTTCGCGTTTGTCGTAAGGGTGTCTTGGTAGATGTCTTAGGCTTTTTGAACGCGACCTATTTTTATACGGCCTTTCAAAAATTAACAGCGTTTATTCATACAGGGTGTCCAGAAAGTCATAAAGAGTCGTGATATTTCAACCAGAACCGAGAAAGTCATGTCTCAATTTACAATATTTTTAATAATGAAAAAAAATCGCAGCTTGATTCTTCCGCTGCTCAGAGTTGGTTTCATGAACTCCCTCGATTTTGAAACAAGTAGAGAGTCTGTACCATGCGTTCCACATCACTTAACTTTTCCCTCTTCCGTTGTTCAATTTCCAAAATTAGGTCTTATTTTCTCCAATATCGAAAGTTAAAATTTTTCGAATTCCTCTCACATCTTCTTTTTCCCTGATTCTTCGGATACTCACGTTTGGAAGTACGTGCTAAAAAGTCTCCGAAGTAGGTCAGAGCAGTCGCCTCCTACAAATTGAAATTTTCTAAATTCTCAACTACCCTGGACATTTCTATTATATAGTCTGGAGATCTCCTTACATAAATCAAAGTCGATCCTAATATTTTCTTTCTATTCTTCCTTTCTTAATTTTTTTCTGCTCCAAGTCTTCGGATACCGATGGTCAACCTTCTATAATTTTTGCGAGTCTCGAGGTCGTAGCTTCACAATTTTCCGTTGAGATGGTGGGCACTTTTTCAAAGAAGCTAACAAAACAATCTCAAAATCAGAAGAATTCTTCTGTTTCCCTCCTTGAAAACTTCTGTTGAACCTACAAAATATTCTAAGAGGTGAAATAGGTCACATCTTTCGGCAAACCTAAGTTTTCTCCTCATGTAGCCTCGAAAAATCCCTATTATTTAACCTGGACAAATTCCTATTATCTGGCTCAGACAAATTCTATTGACGGCGTCACAAGTTGATGACGACATCAGAATCCATAACGCGGACATTTTCTGTAGATGCCCCGTCTCATGCAACATAATCTAACCTAACTCCGGTTGATGACGTCATCGAAGTCTGACGCAGATGTCTTCTGATGATGCCTTTAACATAACCTAATTTAACTTACGTTGATGACGTCACAAGGGCCCATTCATCAATTACGTAAAGGCTTCGAGTGTTTGAAAATCCCAACTTGTGGGGAGTGGGTAGAAAGCTATTCTTACGTAAGTTTTTTCACGAGTCAAAACTAGCAAAATTCATCCTGAGAGCGAATGAAAAAAAATCATGTGTTACCAATTTAAAAATGTAGAAAAAAAGCTGTTTGTTTTTCTCTTCTTTTCCAATTTTTGGCAATATCTTACGCAAGAAGGGGTAGGGAGAGGTCAAAAAATCACAGGGGGGTCAAAAATGGTCAACATTGTCCTCGCGTAATTTATGAATGGCCCCTGAATCCAGCCTAGACAAATTCTTCTAAGCGACATTACGCAATCTAAACTAGCTCTGGTTCATGGCGTCACAATTTGATACAGGGTGTCTACCAGGTCAATAAGTCCAATAAAAGTTCACTATTTCAAAAATGGCCCTATAAGTCAATAAAAGTCCATTAATTTTGTTGCAAGTCCAATAAAAATCAATAATCGAGAATAAAAGTTATCAAAGTCTGACTCGGATGTTTCCTAAGGATGTCCTTCACATGACCTAACCTAACTTAGGTTTGTGACTTCACGCAGAGCCGGATTAAGAGAATTTCGCTAGGGGGGCCAGCGGTGGTAAGGGCCTCCAAAAAAGAGAAAAAAAAAAACTTTTTTCTTCTCTTTTTCTTTTCTTTTTTTCCCATTTTTTTCTTTCTCATGTGGTGAGGGCCCGGGGGCCATGGCCCCCCTGCCTCCTTACGTAAGTTGGATGCGGACGTTCTCTGAGAATGCCCTTAATTTAGATTGATGAAGTCATCGAAATCGGACGTGGACGTTTTTTGAGGATGCGCCCTCCCCAGAAAACAAATGTTGAGTTCATCGCTAGAGAAGAAGAAAAACAACAAGCAGGTTTTCTGTAAGAGAGTCCAATCTTTGTGTCTTGCCGTTTGAGTTAAAAAATAGAGTAGACTTGTACTCTCAGAATATTCTCTCATTTCTAGTATCCCCTATCGGAAGATCAGGAAAGTTAATCTGAAAATTAATCAAAAGTAAATAATAGAGGAGGACGGGCAGGTCAATACGTGAAGTTACCAGTTGGACGAGAAGCGCCGTATTCACCAAGACAGTCTGCAGTCCATCAAGTTATCAGCCATCGAGGAAAGGTAATCAATTTCCGCGACTTTTATTAAGAATATCATCATCTTTGATTTTGGTAAGGATTTCGGAATATTTCATCGAGTGAGTGACTAGTTTTGGCAAATTTAGGAGCTCGTGAATTTCGTTTCAACTTTAAGCTTGATGACGTCACCGGAAATCCTGTTTAAATCAATATTTTTTCAGTTGAAAGGTACAGGGGAAGAAAGGTGAATGTTCAAATGAAACGATCTTGATACTGGTAGTTTTTGTATTGTTGAGAAAAAATTGTTGTTTCGTTTGGACATTCACCCACTCCCCTCATTTTTCTGAGTCGCATTTATCACCCGGATATCACAGCTCAAATTGTTCCCAGATTCTGTTCATCGGTGGACTCGAATTCAGCAATAAAATTTCCTCATATCCTTCCTGCAAGTCGAATTTGAGGCGGACAGCGGATTTTGTTCTTTGCCGATAGATTCGTTCGAGTCCCATTTCTCGTTCAAAAATCATAGCTCGAATTATTTTCGAGCCTCTTTTTCTCATTGGTACACCAGAATTTAGACATAAAATTTCCTCGCGTCTCTTCAGTAGGTCAAATTTGAGGTGGACAGCGAATATTTTTGTTGAGATAGGTAAGTTTTTACGAGATAGATTCTTTCAAGTCACCTTTTTCGTCCGGAAATCACAGCTCAAATTATTCTCAAGTCCATCTCTCTTGTTGGTAAATGAGAACTGAGCCGTATCCTTGTGTCGGTCAAATTTGAGGTGGACAGCGATTATTGTTCTTGAGATAAGTTCTTACAAGATGGATTTCGAGTCGCATTTTTCATCCGGAAATCGCAGCTCAAATTATTCCCGATCCTCTCGTTCTCATTGGTAGACTAGAATTTAGCCATGAAATTTCCTCACAGCCATCGTGTAGTCAGGCGTACGACGGATATTTTTATTGAAATGAACTTTTTACGAGATAAGTTTCGTGCATTGAAATGTTTGTATTTTTTCCCTCATTTCGTGAACGTTCGTCTGTCTGTCCGAGTATGTTTTGAAAAAACGGTGTGTAAAACTATTTTATCCTTCCGTAGATTGAATACGAGTGTGTGAAATTCTATTCTCGTTCGCACATTTCTCAGAGAGGACGAAACAGTTAAAAAGCTTTCAAGCTGATGTACGAGAGTGTTTGAAACATTCAAGCGAAATCTGAGTTTTCATCAGTTATAATAATATTAAGGAAGTAATTTTTGAGTGACAGAAATATGAATTAGAAAATTAGTCTAGCAGATACATGGAAGTCCCATTTACTTGTCGGATTTACTTCTATCACTTCAAAATTCAACTGAACGACGAAACTTTTTGTTTGTTTTTTTTTTTTAAATTTCATTTTACAAGCTCTTAATTGCATTCGAGGTGAGAGCTTCAAGGTGGATCGATTTTAGATGCATTGGATGTAGTTCGCTGCGATGTTTTTGATGGACGGGCGTCAGTGTGAAATTTAGTGGGTGTTGTGGAGACAAGCTAAAGATGAGCATGCGAAAATATGGGTGAGCGCGGGAAAAGCTCGGAAAGACGGTAAGCGTGTGTGAGTCGCGTGTGACCAATTCAGAGACGTGTAAGGTAGATTTCGCGACGGTGCGATTCTTGGTATGATGAAGCCTCTGCGAGTGGTAATGGTTTTAATTGGGCTAATTTGCTTGATAAGATTTGATTTTGCCAGAGTGTGATCCATTCGTCCGTAATTTTGAGGTGGATGGTGTGAGTGAGATCATTTTTAGTGAGAAGAAGACGAGATTGAGCGGTTGAACTCTTGGATCCTCGTGTGGCTGGGGATCCAGATGAAAGTTGTGTCGTAATGAATGGATGACAAGGTTATCAGGAGGGAATTGATGAGTGAGGCAGCAAGTGTATGTGTCGAGTGTGCATTGCAAATTGCCGTTGAGGTGGATAAGGTGTCGATGGCGATCATGTCTGGTGGGAAATGGAGGGTTAGTCTTGTTTCTAAGCTTTGAAGGATGGCTGGGACTTCGGCCATTGAAATTGATACGGAGTTGTGGTCTCCAAGAAAGAAGATTATGTTGCCAATTTAAAACGGCAAACCGGTTTTTTTTCGATTTTTGATTCACTTGTGAAACAAAGAGTAGTGCTTTCAAGAGAATCAAGAATTTCTTGAAAGAGGGAGAGGTGAGGGACTAGGGTTTTTCACCGAAAGATTTTTGACCTAAAAAAATTCACCGATTAAGATTCACCTACAGATAATTCACCTGATAGTGGTAGTGGTTCACCACATTGGTAAGTTCACCGTGACGAAAGTTGACCGACAAAATTCGATTATATTTTTATTCATGAAGTTAATTAATCAGTTTAATTCAAGTTTGATAATAATAGAGAATTAATTTAATAATTTCATTTTCGATATTTTATTTAATAGAATTAAATTTTATATTATTTTTTATATTTTCAAGTATTATTTTTATATTTTAATTAAATTTAATTTTGAAAAAAAAAAATAAATAAAATAATTTAAATTGATAAATTTTTTAAATAATCATTTTATTGAAATAACAATTATTTATTAAAATTTTTAAACAAAATTTCAAATAAATAAATTGATTTAATAAATTAAAAATTATAATTATAAATAATAAAATATAATTTATTAATTTAATTTAATTAATTTAATTTAATTAATTTGATTTATAAATATTGATAATTTAATTAAATAAATTTTCTTTAATAAATTATTATTTATTTAAATAATTTTATCAATAAAATTTGGTATATCAAAGCATCAAATGGAAGTCGAACAGCTGATTGAAAAAGGTGAATTTCGTCGTCGGTGTCGGTGAACTCAAAAAAGGAAGATGAACTTTCCTGACAGTGAAAAAAAATTAGATGCCATTGCAGTCCCGATTCTCCTAGAGCCTGAAGTTTTTTCAAGTCCTGAAAATCATAACGTGACAACTTGAACGCGCTGCAATTTCAAGGAAGCCGTCGTCTTTCCAAGTCCCCCTCCCATCATATACAGTATAGCTCGGAGGTAGGAATTTTTTCTAAGTCCCCTTCCTATCATATATGGCTAGAGGGTCGAAATTTTTCCAAGTCCCCCTCCTATCATATATAGTTCGGAGGTAGGAATTTTTCCAAGTCCCCGCTCCCCCTTCCGTGACGTCATCAACCTCGCTCGCGCTCGCGGGCGAAAATTTCCTGGAAGTACCCCCAACAAAAGGGATAGCGGGTTTCCCGCTAAAAAAAAAACTGAAAGGTGAACTTTCCTGTCGGTGATGTGTACAATCCTTCAAAAAGACTTACTCGGTGAAAAATCTTTCGGTGAACTGGTCAGCCGGAGAGGTGAACTGCGGGGGTGGTAAATTTTCTAGGTAATTGACATAGTTTGTATAGTTTTGGGTATAGGTAAGGCCCAAGAAGGTAATGTTGGAAGTACGGGGACTAGGCGAATGGGTGAGAAAGTGAAGCATGGTGTTGAAAGTATTGCGATAAGTAAGACGATTTGGGGTGGAATTGAAGGAAATGTTGTGAACTGGGGTTTGAGGAAGTTCCAAGGCAGAGGTGTGGAGACTGTCGATTTAAAGGTGACGAAAATCTAAAGGTGGATAACCTGATTCGGTGAAGATACGTAGAGCAGGGCTGGTGTGGAAAGCGCCAGTGCACATGCGAATGGCGGAATAATGAACTATGTCTAGAAGTGACAGATGTGACCAGAATGCGAATTCATGTATAGGTGATCCATAATCTAGGATAGATCGAACTAGGGTAAGGTAGCGAGGAAGTAGAACTTCACGTTTGCAACCAATGGAAGGACGGGGTAGGTATTTTAAGAGATTGAAGTCGCTGAGGCTCTTGCTTCAATTTCTTTAACATGCAGTAGCCACGATTTTTTGAAGTGAAAACGGAGGCCGAGGTGGATAGAGTTGGAATTGAAGAGGAGAGGAGGAAGTAAGGTTTTAGCTCGTTTTTTGTCGAAAATCACGATACAATACCTGGATGGACGAAATGGAATTTTGTATTTTGAATGTTGCGCCGCTAAGATTTTGTATTTCTTCTAAGGTGAAATCTCTTACCTTAAATCGCCTAAGAAAGTTCTTGTAGATTCTTTCGAAAAAATTTAGTACACGATGGAAAATAATAACGATTAAAAAATACTTTTATTTTACGAAAATTTAACATGAGTGAACTATATAATAATAATTACGAAGGTCTATATAGCTTTTTCGATAAATAAAAAGGCCTTATACAAGATTGGCTTTTACGTGTAAAGACTGAGATTTGGAAATGCGGTGACTGAATAACAAGAAGATTTATCTATTTGTCTGTAGTGAATATAGCGAAGAATTATCGATATTATAAACGACGTAATTATTTTATTTTAAAAATCTAACGAAGAAGAAAGACGAGAGAAAAAAAAAAAAAAAAGAAAAAAAAGAATCGGTAGCTGAGTACCAGAGCGAACGTTTTTGAAATAAAAAAAAATGGCATCCTTGGTGGTGGTTGTACCTCATCAATTCAGTTCGGTTGTATGTGTCATCGACAATCCGCTGCGGTTCCACATCGCTAATTGTAGTGTACCGATGACCACGAACTGAAACAAAAGGAAGGAATGGGATATACGCGCGATACACTATGGTATATAAATTTGAAATACGTGTACTCTAGATACATTTACGAGCCCCCCTTCTTATAGTTCTATTTCCTGTTTGTTCATTAACCTTGAAACATGAAATTGTCTAGGATGTCGTTTATGTCGATAGTAGTGTAGGGTAGAACTTTCGCTCACGAAAGATGCCTAAGTTGCCACAAATATGTATCTATATTTGCACTACAGCTCTATACAATGTAATGTACAGTTTTATATCTTGAAGAGAAATCTACTACCCACGTTGGTTTTTTGTGAAAAAGAAGGAGGATAGGTATACTATCTTCATTGGATGTCCGAAATGCGCGAGTTGTAGGTGCCTTCTTCGTCGTAGGTACCGAAGAATGGAGTGAATCATTCCCGTTATAGTTGATGATGATGACGAGGACATGTAAACTAGTGAATAAAACTTTTTCTCTTACCATGAATCGACGTATTTTTCGTGTCATTCGGGTAGACGGAGCTCTCCGGAAACGGTTGGTGTATCTTCCTTACGGACCAGCGGACTCGTTGAATGAAATTTGTCAAAATAGTACTGTACAGCGTGTAGTAGAGTCATCATTTCCTGTTTCGATTTTTGAGCGGTGACATTTCCTTCGCAAACGCACCAAGATCAAGAATACTGTACTATGCAAGTTCCGCCACTGACCTTCCTATTCATCAGTTGAACGATTCTTGAACTCGTCTCTTTGCCATCGCATTGTCTAAAACAAGAGTCAAAAAATACGGGCGACATTGTATAATTCGTTCGTGACACCTCGACACCAAACACAGAAACACATGCATCGTAAAAATCCTCTTATGACCGATTCGTTTATTATCTTTTCTGTCAATTTTTCCAAGTTGGTAGTCTCGTATAAAATTATACGGTAGCCTGCGCGCCTTCGGATATTTCTGGGAAAAGTTGGAGTTACATACGATGCTCTCTTTCTTTGTTCGCGTCAGTCGCGAATTCGACTATGTACGGGAGTTGGAAAGCAATACCTCTAACAAAAATGAGGTGAAGTAATGCGAATAACGCGAGCATTATGCGCCGAACAGTACCACACTCGTACATTATACGCCTGTGCATGCACCATATTTATTATGTTCATGTCATTTCTTACACCGTTACGTGGAATTTCGAAACGTAAAACTATGCATAACGAAATAATTGCACGCGAAATTGAGATTTTTATGAAAACTAGACATTTTACATTTCATTTTTAATCGAGGCTTAGGCAGGCACGGGTGGTAAACGCGTTATTATATCGCTAGTATTCTAAAGATTACATCTCGGAGCAACAAGTTGGAAGAAAAAAAAAAAGAACCCTGTACACCTGTGTACGAGTATGTTTGAAGGAGCGAGCGTCTTTTTTCATTTTAATGTACATTTAATTGTGGTTCAAGTGTTAATAATTTTTTAACATATTTATTTAACGTCCGCTTATATACGTTATGAGATTGTACGGTTTAGTGAGGAAGGTCGTGATGGAATAGGATCATCATTTGCTTGTGAAAATTAACATCACGACTGCTCAGATACACCTCAAGGTTCGTATGAGCTTTTCGAGTTCGATGGCACGCTTATTCTCTTACACAACTGATGAACTGACCTGGCAATAGATCTTTCCTCACTGCCTGTGTATTGATTTTATGCTGTGTTTGTAAGGGAAAATCAAGTACAAATTTACTAATCTAGTGATTAATTGTTCTTTTTACACTGTCCTTCACCTCTCCATAGGTACAGACTATTGCCTGGCACCCGTCTCGGTCTCATTTAAATTCCCAAAACAGCTAACTTCATATACGAACAACACATCATCAACAAAATAATTTCTGCAGAATTTTCATCCCACCTTCTCTGTTACACGAATTGACCTAAATCGGGACGTAGAATCGGATATGCAGTCGTCTTACCTTCCGTATGAAGAATTCCATTCACCTGCCCTCCATCCCTCTCACCGATACATGCTCCCGACCATCCTATTGTCCAATAGATCATTATTCTTGCGTACTCGTCAGTTCAGAAGATCTCGAGTGTATTACTTTACTTTTCCTGTTATTCGGGTACCATCTCATCATCAGTTGTGTCGCTATCGAAGACCAAGGCGGTAAACTGTAGTTTTTATAGTATAACACTGTGATCTTATTGGCTGCCCCAATGCCGTGTCATTTTTTCAGCATAATTCTACTAGATATCGAGGGGAGCCAATGGAAAAACGCAAGTAATAAAGAAGGAAGTCACAAATCTACAGAAGGAAATTCAAAAGAACAACCTGATTCTGACAGAGGCGGACAAAAGCAATACGGTAAAGGTGATGGAGAAAGAACTCCACCCGGAGGACCCAACACAGAAACACCAGAACAGGCGGAGAATAATGTACCTGGCAATGAAAAGACCTGGTAGCGCCAAAATTCAAGTGGCTTGTAAAACTTTACAAAGCGAACCATCAGATGAGACCACTGGTTACTACCTAGTATCCAATCATCATGTTGCAAGGTAGCAAACATAGTCGCCAGATTCTTGAGAAAAAGTATGAAGCATTAGAAACAACAAGGAGCTGATACAGGAATTAGACAATATGGTAATCGAGAGCAACGATAAACTGGTATCCTTGGACGTGGTAAATATGTTTGGCACAATATCAAAAGAGCAACTTCTCATCCTGCTGCGAAATCACAGATACCATAGGAACCCCGTCAAGCTGAAGTGCGCCAAAATGGTGGAAGATGTCTTAGACCAGAACTACTGCCGATTCAGTAACGAGACAACCAGGAAGAAGGACGGCAGACGAAAGGAGTGAGGAAATAGAAATTCTAAAGGTCTCGAAATTTTGAGCTTGCTGCCACAGCAATCCTGCCATTGATAAACTTTACAGAGCGTTCTCAGCTCGGTAGGTCATTGTGGATGTCTAGGAAATATGGAAAGATCAGAGGTTGCAGTAAACAATGTAGAAATGGGTGGAACGTGAATAGGTGAGAGAGAGAGAGAGAGAGAGAGAGAGAGAGAGAGAGAGAGAGAGAGAGAGAGAGAGAGAGAGAGAGAGAGAGAGAGAGAGAGAGAGAGAGAGAGAGAGAGAGAGAGAGAGAGAGAGAGAGAGAGAGAGAGAGAGAGAAAGGGCGTATAAGAGCCGCTGCAAAGGACAGACAGAAGAAATGAGGAAGGAAAGTGAGAATAGACGGATACTTTCAAAAGCAGGGTAGTCACCAGGAGGGGAGGGGGAGAAAAGACCCGAAAAAGATAGGGATGGGTGAGGCGAGTTCGAACGATTCCGAGGCGGGAGAAGATGATCTCTTCAAATTGCGAAGTTTGATCGGAGGAAGTTCGAGAGATCACTGTGTGTTTTTAATTGTTCCGAGTTGAGTTTGTTTGAGGACCGTGTATTCCAGAATTCATAGCAGGAGGGGCGGATTAGAGAGTGCTAAAGATTGTCTTTTAATAGTCTGAAATCGTATGGTATAGAATGGGATTCTCGCCAACAAGGACAACAGAAGGTTGATATAGCCCGCTTGGAATCCAGAAGAAGGAGACCGATTTAGGGGTAGATGACAGAATACGTGGAGTAAACAGGTGAGTTGAACAATAGGTTTACGTAGACAAGTGCTAATACAGATGAAAGATAATCAGATAGAGATAAGGATTTGAAATTAGGAGTGAGAAATATATAAGAGAGGCAGGAGGATGAATCTTCCCCCCCCCCCCCACCACCATGAGGATTTGAATTTACTGTCGGTGCTTATGAGCAAAAAAAATTCTAGCCCTGGCTTCTGGATCCCTCTAGAAATCTCTGGCAACGCCACTAAGAGTGAGTTGAACACCATAAAGACAGATGTGACGGAGCTCCCTCAAGTCTCCAGCTGATGGCTGCAGGCATTTGTGACGTCACTCTACGCCGAGAACGCAATGTGCAGGCGTTCAGTCATGGCGAAGATCGTCGGTATTTTCTGTAAAAAAAATTACCAGTTCGCACCTAAACAATGCATCAGTAGCAATAAGGAGCTGATAGCGGGATTGGACAAGGTTGGAATCAAGAGCAACGATAAATTATTGCATACCAAAGGAAGAACTTCGTACCCTGGTGCAAAACTATAACCCTGACGAACTGAATTACTCGTGGATCAGAACTACTGCCGATTCAATCACAAGTTCTACAACAGCCTGGTAAAAGGACTAGCGACCCATACCGATACTGGCAGAGACATTGATGAATGGCACGGAAAATAAGTTCTTGAAAGGCAGTCAATTTAGAAACTCGACCAGCTTAATCGAGTGGTCGGGCACTAATAGACTAATGGACCAGTTCCTTCTGGAAACGGATGTGATGATTGAAAACGGCAAGCATTCACATTGAAAAATAGCAATGAGACTAATACTCACACTGGAGAAAAACAGGATGGCAAACAAAATCTACAGGAAGTCAACGCACACTAACATCACCATTTTGAACGACTCCTACCACCTCCCCCGGCACAAGTTGGTGTCAATTCAGAAGTACTACAACTATGCAATTAGTTTCCTGAAGAACAATGAGGAGATGAAGAGGAATGAAATTGAGATAACAAACGGCTATTCCAGAAGCGTGATTGAAAGAGTCCGTGATAAAATTGAAGCAAGAATGGCTACTCATGACAGCATAATGAGAAGATCCTACTTAGGATTGTACATAAAAAGATGGAGGCGTTCAATGGCTATGAGGTGAATGTGGTTATTCCTAACAACTCACAATGACTAGACTGAGGAAAGGACGAGGGAAGTTGGAGCGGAGTGCACAAGCTCAATTGCGAGAAGTGCGAAGGTATCTACATTGGCATACATTTAATCGCACGCCTCAAAAAACGAAATTGCCCGCCTATCGATAACACGCCAAGGAAACAAAATTGACACGCCTAAGAAATGTATTACACGGATAAAAACGAAGTAAGTAGTGCACACATCCTTCTATAAGTTGTGCACTCGAGATCCAAAACACTGAAAATCCTATGAAACAAACAAATACACAAAGTAAGTAGTGCACACATCGTGATACAAGTTGTGCACACAAAATCAAAACACTCAAAATCCATTGAAGAGAACAAATTCACCGCCATGTAAGTAGTGCACACATAAGAACATGCAGAACAATGTGCAATCCACATTTAATTCATTCAACTATAAGTAAGTAAACCTGATACATGAAGAAGAAACAGGAAAGAAGACAATGGAATGCTTTGGTTACTGACAAGTCAGCATAAGCCTCAAGGCAGCATTCCGAGTGAAGATTTTTTTTCCGCCTACCACTTGACATGTGCAGCGTGAAAAGCTTCCTGAAGATCGAAAGGAAGCTCCAAATGGGCCTGAAGGTTAGACTCTATTAAGAACCTTGATTGCCAAAAAGGACCTGCGAAAAGGAAGAGTGGAATTAGCGAATGACGGGAAGGTTCAGAAGTGCGAATATTGTCAAAACGGCGAACTCTTGAATACAAGTCAATAATTAAACGTCCACGGCTATTGCACTGACCCATATAACTACCGCACATCCCCTTGGCAGCATACTTCTGCCGAATCATATTATTTTGACGACGAACCGCAGTATTTGACGAACCAGTGAAGATCTCACGACAATGCTCGAAAACCAATGCATTAACCAACTGACTCGACTGACTCCTCCGGGGTGGAACAACTGGGAAAACACCTCCATCAACAGTCGTACCTCACTCATAGGGAGTTTGAGGTTTATTAAGGGGAGGCAGCCTCTACTTTCAAGCCCATCCTGGCTGGAGTTCAGCAAAATTATCTTCTTTTGAAACACGGGTCGTGTGCCAGTCCTGGCGTGCATTTATGGCGTTCGTCATGGTTTCAACGTCGTGTCAGTTTTTTTCTATGGCGGGAGGGGAACTGGCGGTCAATATAATTTTATGAGGCGTGCACTTATATACTTTCCATCTAAATTGGCGAGACTGAGAGAAAGGAGCATGAAACATCGAGGGGAAATGACGACTTTAACGAAGATCAGCACAATAGGGAAGCGACATTCAAAGTTATCTAGGTAGAGGGTTAGAAGAATAGAACGCTCTGGGAACAGATGGAGATGGCAAAGTTAAAGGGGAGAACAGCCAGCATTTTGTACAATGTAATCGTGTTTGACTGGTGATAGGGCGAGAATAGGAGAACAGGATAGTGGCCAATAGAATCGCACCACATAGGTCCGAAGAATGAACGAATCACGACGCTCCAGTCAGTCATGAGAACATCATGAGTACGATGGACTACTTCCGATCCACCTTTTCTACAATACCCTGTAATTCATATTCATCCTTATCGTCCCCAACTGTCCACCCCGCATCCGTAACCCTAAGTGTGGTTTATGTCTAGAAGAGTGATCCTATTTTTCTGAAAATTTCCCAGCAGTAGGGTTGTAATAATATTTCTATTACCATTGTTGAGGAGGCAATATAGCAATAGGAACAAATGAGTAACTTTTACCATCTACTCCAATATATTCGTCAATGAGTTCGAAATTTTTTAATATCATCAATTTCACATTCATCAACAATATAGCTTCCATGAAATCGATATACTATGTTTAGAAGCGAGTCACTCATAGCTGAGAATAAATAGTTCACCTGTCCCCATTATACACATCGAGAGAGTGACTAATTTCTTTCGGTAGATTCTGAATTTGAATAATAATGAACCGCTCTTGAAGTGAAGGAAGAAAGAAAACAAAAAACGTACGAGTGAAATTCCCATGGCTGTCAAAATATGGTACTGAGTGAATACGTAGTTAGTTTTTAATACAGCATACAGTCAGAGACGACTGGCCGACAAATTTAGAACGAACATGCAATGAGAGTTTATACATATACACAATTTACGTTATACGAGTTTGTGTATGGAACCCAGTGCCCTATAGCCTACCTATATTGTTTATGAATGTACACAACACCGACGCGTATTTTTGTGAACTTCATTACGCTAGTCCGAAATTCACGCGTTCAGAACATTGGTCTTCTATAGCATAAATCCGTGTGTACTTTCTCGTCCGTTATTATTGTAACGATATCCGATTCCGTGAAATTTCATTTTCGTAATTATCCATCGAAACACACGGCATTTCGCCAGAAAAAAACAAATTCGTCAGTGAAAAAGCTACTTTGAAAGTCGTGACCTTGAACTTGACATTATGGAGAACCCAGATTTACTTATGTGATTTTATCGTCGCACGTAGAGATTTTTCCCGACCTAGTCTAGGTCCAGCTTCAGTTTATATCAAACCAACATTTCTGAGTCCAAGCTTTTAATTTACTGTTCTTAAATTTGGAACAATGCTACCAACCTCCTCGTGAGTGCAGGGAGTTTGTGGGATCAATCCTCTCAAGTTTTTCCAGCTCTGTTCCATAAATTCGATTTCGTTCTAAGAACCTTGTACAGCTTATAAATCAGATTTCATCGTCCTTCACCTTTCCTCTGTCCAAACCTATCAATTCAACACTGGATACTAACTTGATTTGAACGTTCGATTTCTGCCATCTCGATTTCGGAAGTTTTATATCCGCTGATCAGAGGCAACGTATTCGCTCGAAATTCCAATGCAGCCTCACTGTTAAGTCAGTCTACGGAAATGACACAACAGCCATCATATAATCGTAACATTGTATCAAGAATTCTCGAATAGATCTCTTTCGAGCGATTTCATTGTTACATACAACATATATGAAGACTATTTAATTTCCTTTCAAAATGAGCAAGCGCAAGTTGAATCTTCGAATAAGAAAAAAAAATTTCGCTCATATCTGACACAATTTTTCGAATTTTATAGCATTACAGCTTGTGTAGTTTCATATAAAACCGCGAGACATTTCATTCGCTCAACTATTTGAAAAATTAAACGCGAGTCTAGATTGTTCGAACTTTTCGCGTCGCAATTTCCATATTTGTATATCGAATGGTTGGAAGATACTCTCTCTTCAGAAAGATTCCAATTTTAATTGCGCGTTATACCATTTTATTTTATAACACATATTTCATTTTTGCGCGTTTTACGTAATGGAAAATGGGCTGAAGTAAATTCATCTATATTGAAAGGTGCAGATCCACCGGGTGGTAGAGTAGATAACAAAGAGGCGATATTAACGTTATTGACTGGCTTTGTAATATACGTCCGAATCGCATACGTCCTTTCGACGATGTCACGTCAAACTCGCAACGGAATAAGCGTAAAATTGATCTAGAGTATACTTCCGCATTCATTTCCTTCACCGGCGGAATCGTATAATATTTTGATCCAAATATACGAGTATAACCAACTTTTAAAAGTTAATCATATCACCATCTACTTCTCTTTTTATTTTTCACATACCCCATTCCACTAATGGAGATCCGCGTGACCGAGTCCCCCACCCTCGGTTGATGGACTTGGAGTCTTGAACCCACGGCCCAATCCAGAAATCTGCAAGACTGAGTTCGCATTTCTCAGTCTTGACTGTAAACTAGGCTTAACCGAGCTTGATTGAGCTTTAAACTAGGCGTTCTCTATGAGGCCTGACCAGTGTATTAAGCTATACTAGTCGTAAACTAAGCTTCTTCCGTATTTGGATTATACTACAAGTAGTTTGAAACTAGGCCTAACATTGAGGTACCTAGTGTAGTAAGCCTATGCTACGCTCTACTAATGTTAGGCTTACCGAATTTGTGAAACAGAGCTGGAAAAACACGAGAGGTTTGGTCCGACAAACTCCTATACTGACTACCAGGCTGTGTTAGCATAGTTCCAACAGGTTTTTAAACAGTAAATTAAAAGCTTGGACTTGAAAATACTTTTGAAGTGATCCAAGAACTGAAGCTGGCTGAATCGGTCTCTAGAAAACCCGCGTATTCATATAATGCAAGTCCTTCCTGTCCGAAAATATGGTGTATGAGGGTGTACTAGCTTTAAACTAGGCCATTATTAAAAACCCGCGAGGCCGAGTTGCTCCCCATGCTAGCCTATATGACTATACTAGGCCTAGCATGCAGAATATTCGCAACTTGAGCCAGAAATCTGTTTGTCCCAAAGAGAAATAAAGAGAAATGTTGATAAAGTCACGGGTAAATTCAAGCTGACGACGTCACAAACTTGATAACATCACAAAGCAGATTCGAAAGAGATTTAAATAGGCTGATGTCTTTATTGTGCTTTTATCCGCTATCAAAGGTTCGAAAGTTTGGAACTGGGTTTCCTCTTTTTGATATAATTATCGGCATCGGTATCTCAGCCGTCTATTGAAAATCTGCCGGTCCAAGTCCGAGTTGATCTTCCCCCCCCCCCTTCCAGGATATTTGCGAGGAATTCTCGAAATCTGTTTGTCCCAAAGAGAAATAAAGAGAAATGTTGATAAAGTCACAGGCAAATTCAAGCTGACGACGTCACAAACTTGATTACATCACAAAGTAGATTCAAAAGAGATTTAAATAGGCTGATGTCTTTATTGTGCTTTTATCCACTATCAAAGATTCGAAAGTTTGGAACTGGGTTTCCTCTTTTTGATATAATTACCGGCATCGGTACCTCAGCCGTCTATTGAAAATCTGCCGGTCCAAGTCCGAGTTGATCTTCCCCCTCCGCCCAGGATATTTGCGAGGAATTCTCGACTTGATCTGAAGAAATCTGTTTGTCCCAAAGAGAAATAAAGAGAAATGTTGATAAAGTCACAGGTAAATTCAAGCTGACGACGTCACAAACTTGATAACATCACAAAGCAGATTCAAAAGAGGTTTAAATAGGCTGATGTCTTTACTGTGCTTTTATCCGCTATCAAAGGTTCGAAAGTTTGGTACTGCGTTTCCTCTTTTTGATATAATTACCGGTATCGGTACCTCAGCCGTCTATTGAAAATCTGCCGGTCCAAGTCCGAGTTGATCCCCCCCCCCCCTAGTATATTTGAGGGAATCCTCGACTTGATCCAGCTTATCATACCAAACAAGAGTGTGTCCGCGAAAGCTAATTAGCTTAAAATATGTATATTAGACGTCGACGTCACAAAGAAGTTTAAGCTGGTTGATGTCTTCACTGTGGCTTTATCTCCTATCGAAAATTATTTCATCTTAACTGGAAGTTGGATCGAGCAACTATAAAAATACATATTTATTCGGCTCCGCCAGAACTTTTTTTTTTTTGGCGGGAGACCCGCCATCCGTTTAGTTACTGGGTGCCCTCAGAGGAATTCTTTCTGCGTACGCATAACGCTGGGACTTAGAAAAATTCGTGACCTTCTATGGGCTAGTATAGGTACTTGGAAAAATTCCGGGCTCTTTTAAACCCATCTTATACCCCTATATGGGCTAGTATAGGGACTTGGAGAATTCCGGGCTCTTCTATACTCCTCTATTGGCTAGTATAGTGACTTGGAAAAATTTCTTGTTCTTCTATGGGACTTTGAAAAATTTTCGCGGCTCCTGTATAGTCATCTGTGGAACTTGGAAAAATTTCGGCTATTCTATAGTCTTCTATGGGACTTGGAAAAATTTTCGCGAATACGCAACGCTGACACTTGGAAAAATTCCTGTCTCCTCTATAGCCGTCTATGGCACTGAAAAAAATTCCTGGCTCCTCTATATCGTCTTCTATGGGAGTTGGAAAAACTCCTTGTTCCTCTGTATCGCTGAGGGGCGCGTAACTCTGGGACTTGAAAAAAATTTTGGCTGTTTTATAGCCTTCTATGGGACTTGGAAAAATTCTTGGCTCCTCTTTGGCCGTTTATAGGATTTGGAAAAATTAGTGATGTTCTTGACTCTTATCGCTAAGACTTGTAGGAATTCCTGGAAATTCGTGACCTTTTTGACTGAGAAATTCTTGATTGTTCTATAGCCCTCAATGGGACTCGGTAAATTATGTGATTATTTACATATTCCTTTCATATTTCTCGCAAACGCGCGAAACCATGAGTCGCGGGTCTCCCGCAACTCTTGCTCCCTGAGCAAGAGCCTGTAAGTTTTTTTTTTTGGTCTCAAACAAAGAAGGATATTTTGGATCAAGTGTTTAAACCAATAGACAGGATACTTTATGCAAAATCACTCTGAAAGTTCCAGGCTAACTTTGTTCGCTATTCGCGGAGTTCTCCTCATCAACTACGTTAATTGAGGGAAGCACGCAGAGCAGTGGCCTAGATACTATTTTCCAAGGGGGGGGGGGATATTTTCTCTCTGAGTATCATGATATCATAATCCAAGTAAGAAACTGTGCGAAAAAGACAGTAAATCCCCCCCCCCTCTCCCTTAATTACATCAGAAACTAGCGGTTTTATGGTCGAATCTTTTGATTTCGACTTCGGTCAATTTTAGGGTCGATCGAGTATTCAGTCGAAATTTTCCCAAGTCCTCTCTCTATTTATATACAAAAAAGTTCAATATCCGGGACTTAGGGAGGAAAAGGGACGTGAAACATTTTGAGTTCTGCGTGAGAATGTATCTGTCCCGATACCCTGATCCTCTTCAATTAACGTCATGAAGAATTGGGCACACTTGTCTAACCCACGTCTTCACTCCGCTTCACCCTCATGCTCGTTCTGTCCCTCTGAAGCCCCTCCTTTTGCTCTCTCCAATAACTCAAAATCCATTGCTTACCTTCTAAACCTCCTTCGGTCCACTTATTATCATAAATCCATTCAACTCCATTACTTCTATCAAAGCGGGCTGTAGGATAAACTTTATTCGATGATTTTAATTCTCCATGAAATAGGTATCATTTTTGTAAATCTAGACCCTGACAAAGTCACTACTTTGGCTATCCCTAATTGTCTCTACCAATGTTCCATAGCTTTTGATATTGAGACTGAATCCCGTTAGAACTACGAATAGAAAAATATTGGAATATTTTGGTTCATCTCAATTCGTCAATTGACCTCTCTGAGGACTGAACTTGATGTCAAGAGTGCTTACCAGTGACTAGCGATTGTATAGAATGTAAACCGAGTATAAAGGGGTGTAGAAAATGTCCACTAATACACGAATACATCTGTTTGTGTACACTGCTGGTACATTAAAACTTGCAATCTGCCCAGCTTCAGTAGCCTCTAGTGTTTCACGTGCTTGATATCGAAATTTACATTTGTGACCTGTCAGGAAGAAACGTGCAATCGGTCCATAACGTGAAGTGGACCGATTACACGTTCCTTCCTGACAGGTCACATTTAAATCTGAGTAAATGCAGTCCGTGTAAGTAAAATTATAGTCGAAGATTGACTAACATGTCCCAATTGTTGGTTGAACTTCTCATGAACGTTGAGATGTTCTTTCTTCTTGGTATGAAGATGAGGAAGAAGAGATTTGCGTGACTAAAATTCTTATTTTTTTGCTGATTTCAAAAGTAGGCGTAGAAGACTTTTGAGTTCTGAGCCACAAAATATTCTATACTAGTACATGAAGCAAAGGTTAGAGGACCAGCCTAGTTAGCCTAGTTCTAGTATTAGTATCTTGTTCATCTGATGACGTCATAGAGTGAACAGTTTGTGACGTCATCAGAAGAAACTTGATCGGCGAGTAAGAAGGTTCCGAAAAAGTTATGTACTTTGAACTGTAGATGTAAGGTCATACACGAGGCAGGTAACTTCATGGGGACTCAGACGTTTTGGGCTGGAGGCCAGAAGACTCGGTTTTTTGTGATTCTGACTTCCAACTTTCATCCGATTATGGTATAGCTAGTAGAACTTGGACTACTCAACCTTCTAATATTTCTCTTCCTTCTCACCTCTTCCACTTTAAAAATATTATCGCAGATGTTGGCAAATAAAATGGAGAAAATGATTCGTACGGTTGACAGATGAATATCATCAGAGAAGTACCCACGTCGAGCAAAGCTTCGATCTTTAGTTACCGGAAAAAATATACATAATATCTATAAGTATGATAACGCGTGCGAAAAAGTACGTACGCGAGAATAATTTATTGACATAATGCCGGATGGGCTTATTTAAAATAAGAAGAAGAGCAACATAACAGGGAGGATCCGTTACCATCTTCGTTTATGATGTTCGTATATCAGAACACATTTTCAGGGGAAAAATCGCCTTAAGACAAGTTATTGTTATACGACTTTTTCTGCTGCAACCATTGTTCGAGAAATTTGTTGGCATGAAGTCAGCGCGTTATAAAGTTTGATATTAGAATAAATCAATATTCGAGTTCTCCGCCTCTAAAAAAGTTGAGTATATCATTGCATGACAGAAAGAGAATACGATTTACATAATTATTGTGCGGGCTTTCACGATGCACTGGCACTGGCACTGTGGAGTATTTTGTTTTGCTATTGACGGAACAGCCAGGGACTGGTAAATCGATTCCTCATACAGCGACGAAAGTTGAAACTATATATATTTTTTTTTTTCAGAACGAAACCATCCAAATTCCCGTTAAAGGTGGGATATATTTTAACGTAATTCGTCTTTCACATTGTGCTCGGCAAGGACGATGAACAAGCGTGTTTTGACTTTCCGAACGTAAAAGGTAGTTCTCATTCTAGTCGATTTCAGAAGGTAGTTACAGTTGGAAAATTGATGTGTAATCTTTTTTTCTGAAATATTTTTGGAGAACGAAATACAAGTCACATAGTTGAATATTGTAGGGACTCATTTTAATATTATTTTAATGATAGGTATCTGGGATATTAAAATTGGCCTAATTACCATTTTTTCTGTAAAATTTCTTCATCATTTGTTGTCCACTATTCGTCTCATTAATTAACAACCGACTTTATATGCTTCTAATGATGAACGAAAATTCTCAACCTGAAGCCCTGTGAGAAAATGTGGTCGTGAAACAAACTAAAAATTTTCTAAAAACACTTCTTGCTTTCCACAATTTATTGATTTTTTATTATTCCCCAATTGAGCCAAAGAATTTTCAAGGACCGAGACACTGTGGACATTTTACCACTGAGAGAACTCTTCTTCCTAGGATCCTGTTCCAACAGAGAAGCTGTTTTACAACAGGAAAACGTTCTTTGAAATGCTTGAAATACAAAAATGTTATGTGAAGTCCCTTCACAATTATTTTTTTAGCTGCACAGAGGCTATATTTAGCTCAGTGTACAAAACTTATTATATTTTAATACAAATATGGAAAGGGAGTAAGTAATAGAGTTGAACTTTTCATAGATTAATGTTGAGTGTAATTAGTGCAGACAGTTTGGGTGTGTTTCCATGTTATAGTAAAAGTTAGTTTAGGTGTAGGTAATGTAAGGTTCCACAAAAGGTTAAGTGGTTGTTTTTGAAAGCTCGAGTGAAGGAGTGGACGAGAGAAAATGGTAGATGGAGCAGGATACACTCACGTAACAATATATAGAATTTATTCACAGATAACACAGATAAAACCCATCTTATTCATTTCGTCTGCTCCCACGGCAGCTCTCTCCTCCTAATTCGGCCGTTTGTCTATGGAACTGGTGAGAGTTCAGTTGCGCATTTCCTTCGTTACGACTTGCAAAAAATTCAACCTCAAAATTTTAACCCCATTTTCATTCCTTTCTTTTATTTTATTTGCGTTTTACTTGTGTTATCTGTGAATAAATTCTATATATTGTTACGTGAGTGTGTCCTGCTCCACCTGGTCATGAACTGCCCACGTACTCACGAGGAGTCCATCTCAGTCAACTAGTAAATTGTTTTCTTCGCTGTGGGGGCAAGATGGAGGGGTTAGGATGTGGGATCTGTGATTTTTGTGTGGCGAATTCTTAGGCGAGAAAGAACAACTTCTTCTTGGCTAGTGTTTCTAATAGAGGATGACCAGGGGACAGGTATTTTTTTAATACGAAGTTTGTTGTTGGATTGATTTATTCAAAGTGTGTTCCATGATTGAGTGACGAGTGAAAGATTTAATTTTTTTAGTCTAGGGATGAAACGGGGTAACCATGAGGTAACTTGTTTGGCGGCATGATCAACGGCGTCATGTTTGGAGAGGTCAATGTGCTCCGGGGTCCATAGAAAAAATTATTTGGGTATTAATTGAGTCTGAGGAGAATGTGTTGTACGATTGGATTAGAGTTGTATGGGCTTATGAGAGAGAGTCGGTGAGGAGAAGGAATTGAGAGATGGGAGAGGCAGGTGCTCATAAGTTTAACTGTAAATATGGAAGCTATGTTGCAGGTGCGTGAAACCATTTCTCCGTCGACCGACTATGCGTGCTTTATTAAATGTTTTGTACCCGTCGGAGAGGCAAAGTTTATAGTGAGGATATTCTTGAAAGAGTTTCCTAATGTGTCGGGTATAAACAATTTTGTCGGATTTGGGTATTTCTGTGAGATCGAGACGTATTTTAGGTTGGATGAGAGTCCACAGGAAGGAGATTGAATGGGTGGGTTGTAGAGGATTTTGGCGAATATATTTGATGGAGTGCGAGTGTTGGTTGCTGTGAAGGAGAAAGGTTCGTTTTCAGAAGACTAAGGACAAAAATTTGGTGTTTAGGGTGAGTCTGCGAAAGTGAAGCAGCTAGATTCTGAGGCCTCTGAACATAGGCTAAGTTTGGGGCTTGTACGATCAGCTCCCAAGGCAATCCTGGAATCGAGTAGGGCGAGAATAATTTTGTTTGCTGAGTTATGATTCGGCTAATCGTGGATGAGGCTTCTGTAAACTTGGGGAAAATTTTTTTTTTTATTACGGCCTTTTAAGGGGTGGGATATGAATTTTAGGATGTTTAAAGCGCGTGTGTATTTACGTAGCTATACAAGAAATTAAAAATGATGATTTTACGTTAGATGCGTAACTTCTCTAGTATAGCCGATTTATGAAACCAGAGCAATAACAGCTCCACCATTTGAAATTGACAGGCTCTCATTTCATCTACACTAAATATTGGATGACAAACACTCAGGTGTTCATCTTTCGCGCGAAGAAGGTCGCAAAAAGAAACGCACTCGAATGGAGTACCGAGAAATAGGAAAAGCTATTTCTAATAAATAAAAATTTCCATATAGTGAACGATGAAATTTCTCCTTTCACACACTCGCTCGATGGCAGCCTTAGTGATAATAATGCTGATATTAATGACTAATAATTTATAATTCATATGTAGATACCTGACCTACGCTTACAGTGTACATATACGTATCTTAGATCTTCTTTATTTGTCATTAAGCGTCAAAGATGCTTCTTGATAAAGCTATTTAATATTTAGCTACCGTTTCTTTCGTATAGAGAAATATTGTTAGATCGATCTCAGATGAATCCGACGAACTTTGAGAAATCAATTCGATTTTGTAGCATGGTAGATAATCTGATATACAGTGGCACGAAATCGGTTGTATTTCAAGCTGTATTATCCACTTTTTCGATATTAAAATTTCTATGGACAAATTTCAGCGATTCTTAATCAATTTTCTTGTGGAACAACAATTTGAACTCTCTTTTCGGTTTCATACCGTCCAACCGCTCTTTCAAAAAATACTTAGAATCTAACAATCTCCCCCCTCCTTTCGTAGTATGGATTCCGAAGGGGACTTGACTCCTGCTCAGGCCATATCGAACCTTCAAAATGAAATCGATAAAGCTGCCTCCTCCAACTCTTTTCCTCAATCTTCAGGAAGCTTTCTTGCGAGGCTGGCCGAGACATTACATCATTCGAAAATTGAGAGGTAAGCCACCAAACTTCTTACGAAGTTTCCTCAATTATGAATCCTTAATAGTGCGAATCCGAAACAAAACGTCCTCTCCCCCTCCAGTTCAGGATGACGTCCTTCGAGTTGAAGTCTTCAGTATTCGACGGTTTTTAAAAGCCATAAACGAATTATCAGCAATTGTGCAAATTTCTTTGTCAACGCCTCTTCATTGATGCCTGCAACATCTTTATTCGATTTTCTCATTCTTCTAGAGCCCATCGAATCTTAGACAATATTTCTTCATAGACAACTCAGGTTTTCGATTCTCTCAATCTAAAACCTACATAGTTCTGTTTATAGCTAGTAAATAAAATAAGAAAAAGAAAAAACTCAATAGTTTTCAATAATTGAGCCACTTAATGAAAGTCAATGAGAGTCCATCGGTTAAAGAGACTGTGAGAAGACTGATGCTCGCAATAAAATTAGAAGTGAGTGAAATTAGCTTCCAAAAGACGATTTAAAAATTCGCAAATTTTATTCTTTTCATATCATTTTTACAAGTTCTTGAGTGCGCTCAGTTTATGAGCGAGGTAGTGAGTCAATTTTGGATGCATGGTGTAATTTGCCGCTTCTAAATAAGAGACGATGTTTTTGACTGGTGGGAGGTCATCGGCGAGATTTCTTTCGATGGATGGTAAAAATGGGTGGATGTGGGTATCCGAAAATGAGGGGGTGGCTGTGAGGGAGAGTCGGGACTACAATGTTCGCATGAGAGCGAGATGATCTTGGAAAGAAGGTGAGCGTGTGAGTCGTGTGTGACCAATTAGAAGAGATTCTTGGTGTGATGAAGTCCCTTTAATTGGGCTAATTTGTTCGATAAGAATTGATTTTGCCAGAGTGTGATCCATTCGTCCGTAATTTTGAGGTGGATGGTGTGGGTGAGACTATTCCTAGTTAGAAGAGGGGGTGATTCATAATCTAGGATAGACCAAACTTGAGTATGGTAGAGGGTGAGTAGAGGTATTTTAAGACGATTATGCGCGGTAGCCATGAGTATTTGAAGTGAAAGGGGTGGCCGAGGACTTCTAAACGAAGCACTTGAGTTGGTTATTGCAGTTAATTTTGAGAAACTTCGTAGTAACGATAAATGGATTTTTGAAAATATTTCCTTATACAGTTATCATAAATGTGACCTCGTTTATGTTCAAAAGGAAACATTGGAGTGAGATTGTCGATACTTCGACATTGACGAAACTGTTGTTCCTCATCAATAGAATGAACAGTTGTTAATGAGCTCAATCAAGAGCTTACCTCAACGATTTTTGATCGTTCTTTGAGCGAAACAAAAGAGGAAGGCCGTGAAATATGGGTAAGGATTACGGTGTTCAGTACTGACCTGAAAATGAGTTTATGACGTACATCCAACGACAGCTAATGAATTTGATTGAAATTTCGCGATGTGGCGAATATAATGAATTATACGCGCTGCATATTCGTTGAACTCCCCCAGTTCGAGGACTCTTATTTCGCGAACTTGTTTTACGATTCTTAACCGGTCTGTGTTCTCCCCTTATAAACTTCTCTGTTTCATGGTTCGCGAAGCCCGCATCAATGAACATATCATTAGACTAATGATTATTTACTACATATACACTCTCAAACATGTGGCTGTTTGGCGTTTAATTTTGTTCTCCTTACGCTGTATTTATATACCGTCTCGAAATGAATTGCATTCGTATACCGGTTCATCTATACTGCAGGTACGACGACTTTCGTTTTCCCTGCCAGCGACGATAGAATTTTTTATTTTAGCACATACAATACTATAATAATGATAATTTTCACCATAATCGAAGAGCGAATAGGTTTCTAAAGATGTATTTTATACGTTGAAGTGGCAGCTCTGTATCCTTCATCAACTACATAACGCAATTTATGTGCTCAGAACGATACTCACTGATAGCCCAGGAGATGAAATGAACTCGGGCGTACGGTGCGGCTTAAAACCAGGAGGTGCCTCCATCAACGAGTAGATCCTAGGGAAGGATCTAGGGATTTGTTCCGGGAGAAACATATGAAATCAAGTTTTTGTGTTTTAAATTTTGTTCCTATTGAGGGAGGGGGCTGCTTGTGGAAGGTACTCGGATATTTTAATGTAGAAATTCGTGACCTAATTTTCTTTTGACTTGTCTGTGTCTTTGAACTGGGAGTCATAACCTTGATTTACTTCATTTTTGAATAAATTTCTAGACACTTCCAACTTTGATGACGCCATCAACCTGAGTTACATCGCATGGAAGGGGAACATCCTTAAACAATTCCGACCTCCAAGCTATACATGATAGAGATAAAAGGAGGACTTGGAAAATGTACGGGTTCTTTAACGGAGTTGAACGAGAGGTGGCAGGAAAGCAGTTCTATGGGGCACGAGGGATTTGAAGAATGTATGATGTCATCAGATTATCACGTCACAGGCTTGGACTTCGGAGCTACATACGGTAGGAGAAGGACTTGGAAAAATTTCTAATTCCAAGCCATTTATGATAGGAGGGGGACTTGGAAAAATTTTCGAACTTCGAGCTATATACGATAGGGGGTCGACCTCTCGGCCGGCTGGACGGCGGATATTTTTTCTAAGAAAATCCCCGACAAAACAGGTCCCCTGTTGAAAATTTGGACCTGCAAGCTATATAATGATGTAGGAGAGGGACCTGGAAACATTTGCGACCTTCGAGCTATGATATGAGTTCGACCTCTAAACGATCTTGAGATTGTTGGCCGGCCAGACGGCGGACATTTTTTCCAAAAAACCTCCGCGTTAAAAATGTCTGCTTCCGAGTTTGATGACGTCATCGACTTGTAACGTCATGAACCTAAGTCAAGTTAGACAGCGTAGAATAATTTGTCTAGGCCAGATATTGTAGGAATTTTCCTAGGCCAGAGATATTTCATGTTTTTTCTATCGTACTCTTATGTGCTGAAGTATAGTACAGATGATACAGATTATTAAGCATATCGATATTCATTTTTTCACAGCTAAAGCCTCCCTTCCAACAACTCACCCTTCCACCCAGACTGTAGAAACATGCGAGCGTTCCTGTTCGGACCTAATAGACCACTACTCATGAGTGGAAAAAAATAAGACTTGCTGTTTTCCATGGGACCGTAGTCATTACAAATTTTGCAATGGCTTTCACAGATTCTCTTTCTTCAGTCTATTCCTTCAGGGGCTGTGCCCCAAATCCCCTCCAGTAGATTTGTTCCCTGCTGGAGAGATGACTAACGTAGGACTAAATGGCAGATGATTTAGAAGAATGTATGGAGGCCGAGTATCTCATACGAAAGAGTGGGACCTCTCCATTGATGGATAGAGAAGGCGTAACCTTTTGGAACCCATCTGTGGGGCGGTACAGGTTGTGGAAGGGAAAATGATTACTGTCTAGTGTGTATTACGTATGTTGGATGATTTCAGTAAGTTAGCCAGGTTAAGGCGAATGTGAGGCGTTGGGGATGTCCAGGAGAGTAGATGAGCAGATAGATAATAGTCTAGATAGGATTCAAATGAATTGGGAGCGGAGGGAAAGGAAGGGATGGCACATAAATTGAGAAAAAAAGTACGCAAAATATTCGAAATTTTGAATGCGCTCAACAATACAAAAAAAAAGTCACAAGTCTTTTCTTTCCTTGAGAAGGTGAAGCCCTGCCGAGGGTAACGACCTGTTCTGCAGAAACCAGGGTTACAATCGAAAATAGTACAAACAGTACTTTTTATAATACATGTAGTGAAAGGAACACTTAGGCCTACAATTTAAATTGGTTATCGTTCAAAAAGAATATTTATAAATTTTTCGAATGGCACCACTGACTTGATTTTCGCCACGGGTAAAACATTTTCGACGGTTCTGATAACGGCATGTTTCGCTACGAAAAACGAACACGATACGCAGCACTTTCGCTTCATGTATTATAAAAAATTGATTTTTTCTATGGCAAGCCCGGTTTCTGCAGCACAGGTCAAATTTGAAGGATTTGGAAAATATTAGGGTCGATTGTCGAGCTATGGAGGAGTATTCCTGAGCTAGATATAGAGAACTCTAGACTACAGGAGACGGCAATTTGGAAAATTTTGCAGATTTAGGACTCTGACCCACTTTAGAGAGTTGAAAAAATTTTCGAAGGTTGACCATAATGTATCGGAGATCTTGGAGAAGAAAAGAGAATACAGGTGAAAGATGAAGTAGGGGAAGAAAACTTAGAACTCTTATGATGTACAGTTCAAGTTCTCTATTATAGTCCAGTAAAATTAGCCATTGTAACAAAATTTGGAAAAGTTGTTGGGAACCTTCTCGTGAGTCTTTTCTCAAGTTTCCCCAACATTCCGAGTGGAGCTTCCCCCCCCCAGCGGGTTGCAAAGGAGAAATTTTTTAGTTTTCCAGCTCTAATTCGCGAACAAATGATTTTAGAGGAAAAATGTTCAAATAAAAATTGTTCCTCGGAAAATTTCCTATAAGAAAGGTCTCTACATATTTTTTCTATAAATGCAGTTTTACGCCGCTACAGCGCGTGACAAGTGAACACCTCTTGCTACTCCGTATGTGAGAATGTAGATCAGGTATACCACGCGACGCGAGTCACCTATTATAATTTCATTTTAATCCTTTATAAACTCAAAAATTTTCAATTTTATATGCTTTTTTAATTGACTGTTTCTACTTGTTGTATTGAAAAAGAAAAAGATTAGAAAATGGAAAATAAATTATGGTATTGATTATAAAGTGTTGGTGTCCTCTTGAAATAGTAGATGTAGAATCTATACCGAACCACATTAATTTGTTCCCAGGCCACTCGACGGGCAGAAACAATAACTCGCATTTTTATTTGGTGGAACGCAATGTGCTGCGTAAATCGTATTCGAAACAATGTCCTGGTTGTTTTTGAGTGCTTGGGTGAGTGAAGAGGGGGTATCCGAAGAAGAGCGAAGGGGTAAAAGTCTGGGGCATGAAAAAAAGTGTTCCCCTGTTAATTTGTCTTTTTGACAGTGGGGACATGAGGGAGGGGTCAGGATGTAGGGACTGATGAGGTGGGTGTGAGTAATTTTTGTGTGACCAATTCTGAGACGAGAGAGAATTACTTCTTCTCATCTTGTGTTTTGAATGGAGGATACCCAAGGAACCGGGGTTTTTTTGATACTGAGAAGTTTATTATTTGTTTGATTTTCTCAAAGAGTGTTCCATGATTGAGTGATGACTGAGAGAACGATAGTAATTTTTGTAATCTAGGGTTGGTAGAGGTGAATTATCAGTTATTTGACTGAGGGAGGTAGCTTGTTTAGCGGCTTGATCAACTGCGTCGTGGTCGGGGAAATTGGTGTGTCCAGGGATCCATATGAAGATAATTTGAGTGTTGATTGTTTCCAAAGTGTGTAGTGTGAGAAAGATGCGTTGGATTATAGGGTTAGAGTTGTATGCGTCTGTAAGGGAGTGGAGAGAAGAAAGTGAGTCAGTGAGAATAATGAATTTACCGTTTGGGGGTAGTTGAGAGAGGTGGGAAAGGCAGGAAAAAATGGCCATCAGTTCGGCTGTAAAAATAGAGGCTATATTTCGGTTGCGATGAGAAGATATTTCCCCGTCGATGGAGTATGCGTAAGCTGCTTTAGTAGATGTTTTCGACCCATCGGTGAGGCAAAGTGAATAGTCAGGGTATTCTTGAAGTAGTTTGTTGATATGTTGGGTAAAACCAGGTTTGTCAGATTTTGGAATTTCTGTGAGATCTAGGCGTATTTTAGGTTGAGGGAAGGTCCAAGGGGGGAAGGTTGTGTATATGGGTTCTAGGGGATGTGCTATGAACGGTTTGTTGATCAGGTGATTGAATTGAAGGCGAATATGTTTGGTGGAGGATTGGTTGTGATTGTGGTGAAAGATTCGGTTAAAGATTGGAAGTTGTGGGAATTGTGCTACAGAGGATAAAAAGTTGGAGGTTAGGATGAGCCTTCGAAAGTAAAGGGGGAGGATCTGGGGCTTCTGCACATAGGCTAAGTTTGGGGCTGGTGCGATAAGCTCCCAGGGCAATCCTGAGAGAAGATGTCTGGATGGGGTCGAGTAAGGCAAGGACGGTTTTTTTCGCTGTGTCGTAGATCGGGGAACCATAATCTAATTTTGAGCGAATAAGACTTTTGTATAGAAGAAGGAGTAACTTTCTGTTGCAGCCTTTAGATGGATGAGATATGTATTTTATCATGTTTAGAGCGCGTGTGCATTTGGCTTTGAGGGTTTTAATGTTGGGGGCCCAGGTAAGTTTTTGGTCAAAATGTAAGCCGAGAAATTTGCCGTAGTTACGAGATAGGATTTGGAAGTTTTGTAGAATTAGAGGAGGTAAGGAGGGGATAGGATTTCTTTTTTTGAAAATAACTGAGTAGGTTTTCGAGGAAGAAAATCTGAATCCTCTTTTTGATGTCCATGTAGTGATTGAGTTAAGGGTACCATAAATTTACGAAGTCCGCCTCCTCATGTACCACTTATTGCTCGAAGGTAGAAACCTCTCGAAGTCTTCAAAGCAGGTACAAGGCTTGCCCCGCACCCCCCTCCCCTCTTGAAACTATAATTTACCGTAAGGACGACGAAAAGCGGAAGTCTCCTCAAAACAGGTTCTTTCTGTGTTCTGAAAAGTTGGTGTGATTTATAAAAATCTGTGTTCCAAAAAAAAATTCGCATCATTGTAGTTCATCACAAGCTAAAATATCATTATTTTCGTAATCTCCACACCTCAGTACATTTCTCACTCTTGTAAAAGCAGTCAATGTGGTACCTATTCCCTTCTCGAAAAGGCAGTGAGATCACTCGAAGAGAGATATTTTTCATCTGTTTTGTGTGATAATAGAAGACTATAGAAGAAACAAAATTCATGAAAGCTTGGAACGTGTTGCTAGATTTATCTAATCATTGAATAACATTAAGCAAAACTGCAAAAAAAAAAAAGTGGATGTTGGTTTACCGTTTCATATAGAACAACTTACACTGTTAGATAGTTGTGCGCTCATGAAATTCACACACTCCAACCGACTCGCGACTGCCCGGCTCCCAAGAACTTGTTCGCCGAATGTTAGTACGTAGCTCACTTTAGGACAGCAGCATACACCCTTCTTCTTGAAAAAGAGGGGTAAAAACTCGTCAAGATAACAACATGTGTACGTTCATGCGAGACGAGGGACGTAGAAGTATGCCGCAAGATAAGTCTTATGAAAATATCGTTTAGGGGTTATTCGTATTATGTAGCCGGAATGAACATGCACCTTCTCGCAGAAGGCATAGGTATCTTTTCTATGAAGGGTGCGGGAATTTATTGTAAGCAGAATATAACCTGCGCAGGAGCTCCAAAAAGACTGATATTTTTTATATGTATTTTTCGTACATTACTTTCTTATTTAGAGCAGTTCGTAATTCATTTTTATGCACAAGCACCCTGGAAGATGTTCGTGAGAATATCCGTTCCGGCTCTACCTTTGCAAAATTTTGCTAGCTCAATTTCGAGGCTCGGATCGTTCAGCAAAGCAGACTAAGAGGGTGGAAATTATAAGAGGCTAAACGCTTATTTATCGGATTTATTTAATTACGAAATTACAATAAAGATACTCGTAACAGGTGCAAAAAGAAACGAAAGACGAAAAAAGTTTCTTATATTCGCAAGAACTCCCCTTAAAAATGCGTACCTACGTCTTCTTCAACTCATCCGCGACAGCTGAATCTCTTCGACACTGTAATAAGATTACAAAATTACTTAAGCCATTGATTCGTGCTAATCGCTATTTGCATTCCGTCTCACAAAAAAATTTTTTCAATCGCGACCACCGATATTCGGTCGTATAATTTAATCGAATATCGCGGACGACGGATAAAAAGTTAATCAATCGGATGAATTACGTTTTTCCTCGAAGACCTATCGAATAACGTCAATGATGGAAAATTGTAGGGTATTGCAAATAAAAAGTCGCTACCCTACTGTGTCTAACTCGTATTCCGATACAACTAAAGGAACTCATCGTATTAAAATTTGACACGCTGCCTATGCGCTGCGCGTTACGTTGCGTAGCAGTCCGGGACGTTTTACGTCGCCCAAAACTAGGCCAAGCTAGAGCATCGGTTTACCGAACGCGCGAAAATTGAATTATCTGCATCGTATTACATTCTCGACATCGATATCGTTCGCGTGAAAATCGTTTTAAACGATACTAGGTTATTTATATATTGAAAAAAAAAAAAAAAAAAAAAGAAATACATACCGATGCCTCGTTGGCTCGCTACTCAATATTTGTATGGCGCTGAGGATTCTCTATAACGAGAATCAGAAAGGCCAGAAGGAAGCGGCAAAGGTCACCAGACACAGCGCCAAGATGAGCAGACAAATAAGAATGCAGATCTTCTTCCGACGAGCTTTGCTCTGATATTTTAGGGCCTTCTTAGTGTCCTGCGTGGCAGTCTGAACATAATCTACGGCGTGCTCTACGTGATATTCGATACGATCTATCATCTCTCCTTGATTCTCTACTAGCATAGCCATATCCATGAACATATCGTGCAGTTCTTTTATCGAGGTTTCCAATTTTATGATGTCCGCGTGTCTGGCTTCGATGTCCGCTAACGTTTGCTTCGCTTGCTGCGTTTCCATGATGATACCTTGCGTGAATACCGCCGGGTTGCCTTGTTCCAGCATTTCCTCCAGTTCCTCGTTCGTCGTCGTTCTACCCGTTATTTCTAATTGCCTTTTTATTCGTCCTTTACAACGTTCCCGATAATCGGTTTGCGTTCGATTATATTCGGTCATGACTTCGACAAATTTACGCGATAACGTCGAATGTTGCGTCTTTCGTATCCTAAGATCGGCCGACGATTTGTTCGTGTGCTCTTCTTGCTCGATATTTTGCTCGATCACTTTCAGCTTCGCTCGAACCTTGTTCGCAGTCTTTTTAATGTCGGCCATTAGATCTTCTAGTTCCTGTTTCACTTTCTCGTCCGTCTGCGGCGCGGATAGTATAGCGCTGTGCTTTTTTTTCACCTCTTCGACGTTCGCTTGGATTCGGTCTATCATTTCGCGTATCTCCTCGACCTCGGCGAAGAATTCATCCATAAAACCGTCTCGAGGGTCGACGGTGACGGCGACGTCGTCCGAGACATCCTCGTCGTCGCTCTGGGCCGCCCTGAGCGCGGTTAATCTGTCCTTCGTCATGACGGTTCTTTTCGAATTTTATTCGGCCGACGAACACATACGAGTGAGAGAAGGAAAAAAAAAAAAAAAAAAAAAAAAAAGCAGAAAACGCCAACTATCGAGCGCGCATCATTTTAGCACGCGAGACGCACGACGAACAACACCGCGACGCAAAACGAACATGTCAACTTCTGGAACTTTTTCAAGAAGTGTATGTTTTCCTAACAAAATCGATACCGAGCGAAAGCCCGTTCGGAAGCGCGGAAAGTATAACAGATTTGCGCTTGTGCGGATTTGTTATATAATCTTGGGTCGAGTGCAAAGCCGAAGGGAGAACGCGCCGCGCACTAACCACCCTCTCGTAAGAATGAATAACCTCCTTCTATATACACACGCATATATACAGCACAATAGATAGTACCCTAGAATAAAAATGTAAATTCACGGTAGTAATGAGTATCGACGTTTATTTTTAACTAGGATTACACACATCGCGTGGGCGATGATACCGCGCCGGAGTTCAAAGACGTAGGGGAGGAAGAGGAGGGGAGGACTTTTTAATCGCGTCTCATTCGGGAGAAAAAAGGATGGCAGTTTATCGCACACGTGGAGCGCGGATGTACACGAAAGATGTTGCAATCTGCAGAAAATAGTATAACGTTGCATACGTACGCCATTTTCATAATATTTCTCTATGAAATGGGCAAACGGTACAGCATTTTTCCCTCGGTCGCTCGTGAAGGGTGAACGAAGGACATCTGGCGCATGCGTTCGCTCGAACAACGCCTCGTTCCAAAAGATGCACCTTTATCTAGCCGAGTTTCCCGAATCGAACTTTGACATTTCGTACGCTAATTTCAATTTTGGGGTTTTCCATACATATTTATCGCGTCGACGTTCGTTCAAAACCGATTAGTCGTGTAGTTTAGACATTTTGATCCCTATAATATAGAAATGGAACAATGATTAGAAGCCGGAAATGACTATGCAAAATTTACGAACTTTCTAGCGCGTTCACTCTCTCGAGAGAGAGAAAGAGACAGAGAGTACCTCGAGCGAAGTTCGATAACTAACGTGTAGGTACCATCTTCCAATTTGGAAAGGCGGTGGCGGCGAAAAAAATTGATCCCATTCACGCCCACTACACGCTCGAGTGTTAAATAAATTACTGTCTGACGGTGGTGTAACGAGTGACGCATTCAACCCCCGACGAGCTTTTCTCTCGACATTATAGAGCTACTATATAAGAAATATTCGACGGTTCATCTTATGAAATTGTTACATGCACAAACTCCCTCCGCGTTTTCACCTTTCGCGTATTGACCTTTCAGGAAAAAATCGATGAAGCAGCTCCGGAGTATAAACGCGGCAAATTTCGATCTATGTTGTTAAACGTGCAGTACTTACCGTATTACAAAATGTGGTCCAATTGTGAGTTCGTAAAACGGGAGACCGCAGACTATAAGAGGAAAGTGTATAATACGAACGCGTTTACGGTCTTTTTCAGCAGAATTTAAGAGGGCTATAAGTTCGTAAAAGTTGACGATATGAGGAATATCGAACGAGTGTCGCTAAGTAAAAAGCATTTTTTTTTTTTTCTTCTCTTTCTTTCGGATCGTACGTGGGGATGCTCGAGAATAAAGAAGAAAAAAAAAATCCCTCGAATAAATTTCGAAAGCTTACCTCGTAAAATTAAGGCGGAAAATTTCAACCGAGACGGAGCCTTCGACGCTGAAATTCGCGCGAAAGTAAGAAAGATATTTTTCTGGCGTTCCCGGGGGCGTATATACGTAATTTATAATTATGACCTTGAAAAACTTTTAGGAAGTTTGAAAGTAGTGTAAAGTATCAATGATCGAAACTGTATCGCGAAACTAATTCTTTCTAGTCAAAATGAAGCGACACCCTGGTATAATACGCTGCGAAAAGTCTTTACAATATTCCTATATGATTGTCGTTTCTATATCGAACATTGCGGTTGCGAATTGACCGCTTAAATTTTCGAATTTCCGCGCTCAGGAATAGCTCAATTTCGCTGAACTTCGAAAGCCTTTCGCCCTTTCCAGTTTTAAGAATGGGAAACTTGTTAACTTTCTCGTTTTGATTTGTCGTCAAAGTCTATTTAACGCGAAACGAATGTTTCTCGGTTAATTGTAAAATTTCTTCAATTCGTATTTTTGGGCGGATTCGCGTCTACTTTTTGCGAAATCGAACATCGATGTTCGTAGATAAACGCATCAATTTTGAAAAGTTTTTATTTATCGAGTTTTTTTTTTTTTCTGAGAGGAAAGTCCTTAATCTTTTCAGAACTTGGAAGTATCACAAATCTTCTATCTCGAAAAGTTTCCTCTTTCTAATTTCATATAGGTGGGCACCATTTTTACTGCAAATAGCCCACTTTCTCATTTTGGTATGCAATGTTGGAAGTATATTATTTAATGCTCGAGGATAAAAAGATATTTTTGTTTATAGTGGACGCTGATTCTAATGATAGTAATTAGGTACAGTTTAGAGACCGAGCTAGATTTTGTTACTAAGATATCGAATCCGCAAACTTTGTCATTTTGTTCGGGCATTTTTTTTTTTTTTCGCGCTAAATTAGTATTTTGTCGAAAAACAAAATGACTAATAACTTAAGCGCTTCGGTGTCTTTTCAATATTTCTGTGGCTATAGCAATTTACTCCTCGTTTTACTCTTTTGAATACGTCGATCCCTTCGGTCTAAAAAATAATATTTTTTTGAATTGGAATATTTCCAGTCTTCGAATTTTTTTCGAGATGATGCGCTCGAAAAAATAACCATCAAGTAAGAATTTATTTTTGGACTTGGAATATTTTTCGTATGTGTATAATATAGTTTTGCATTCTGAGATGTTACTTGAAAAATTTCCCAAGTACTATGAAAATACTTTCGAACTCTGGATATTTTCAGATTCACAATATTTTTCAAGAATTCTCGGACTTATTTTTGAAAATACTTTTTTGTTGACAAAAAATGGGTATGAACGATAGAACTACAAAAATTGGAAGGTGAGGTATAACGCCGAAATAAAATTTTTGAGGAATGTAGTCCCTTAAACTTTGAGATAAACTTTTGTGGTACCAACCCCGCTTGTTCAATGTGAACAAGCAATATTAGTGTTTTTGAGTTCGATTGTATATGTTACAGTTAAAAAATTCACTAGTCAAAACTAGTTGCCACAAATGACTTTAGTCAGAACTAGTTTCGACTAGTTAACTCTAGAATTTACCGTGACCCTCAGCGTTGGAGCTAGTTTCAACTTAAATAATTTCAGGTAAAACTAGTTTTTACTAGTGAAAACTAGAATTGACTAGTAAAACGTGAAATAGAGAAGAAATTATGATTGTCGGGGAACACTAGTTTTAACTAGTGAAAACAAGAAGGGTGAATCCAATCAGTAAAATGAATTTCTTCCCTAGTACAAATGTAATTGTATTTTTATCAAGGGTGTTGGAGCAATTTTTTTTAGAGGCCTCCGGAACGAATACAGAAAATGTCTCTCCGACTCCGGTTGCCTCCAGTGGACACGTTTCGAGGCGTCTTCTGACCTCCAAAGTATGTCTCTGGAAGTACCTCAAAATGCCTCCAGCGCAATTACTGAGAATGGAGAAAATGCCTCCGGAGGCACTGTCGAAGAAACCGAAGACGTCTTCGGAGACGACTCCGAAGGCACTTGTAACGTTGATCAGTGTGACCAGATGTAGCATATTGGCCTACCAGTGTTGCCAGATGACAGATGATACTCACAAGGTGTATTTAAAACTTTGGCTTTTCTTCGAACCGAGCAGCGCTAGCATCAAAGTGGCTGAATGAGGGTTCGAGGAATAGAATACTGTTGAAAAAAGTGCCTCCTCCTAAAGGATCTTTGGAAGCACCTCCAAGCCTCTAGGTGGAAGCAAGGTACCTCCGGAGGCAAAATGCTCCAGCCTCCAACATCTTGGTTTAAATCCTCACCATCTTCGCCTCATTGGAGGCGGAGGCAAGGTACCTCCAGAGACAAAATGCCTCCAGCCTCCAACACCCTTGAATTTTTATTTTTCACAAAGCTTGCTTGTACTTGAATGGTGTGTGTCAATTAGTCACTGTTAGGTTTACTCTTGTAACGTTTATAGACCGACGAATTCGTATGATGTACGGTTTAATATGTGAATTAAGGAAGAAAAATTTAGAACTTTTTCGTATATTTTATTCCAGTGTGAGCTACTTATCCTCAAAGTTGAGCAGAACTACCAAATATCTATCAATTTGGCCGAAGTATGTCTGGAAATACCATCACCTTTTGAACTCGAACAATTTCAATTCATTTCAGTTATAACTAGAATTTACTGATGAATTCAAACAATTTTTTTATTCTAGAATTAACTAGTCAAAACTAGTTCTTACTAAAGTCATTTGTGGCAACTAGTTTTGACTAGTGAATTTTAGAATTTACTGATTCCGGGTTTTAACTATAACATATATATTTCGACTTTCCTGAATTCAAAAACTTGTGGGTTCTTTAACGGACTTGAATAGGGGGAGACAGGGAGCTTATTTTATGGGGCACGTATACGATACGGGGGGGGTCTTCAAAAACCTTAGAAGGACGTTCTGAGTCTTATGATGTTTGAACTGTTGCATAACTAGCTCACTGAAGGGGCTAAGTCAATTGGTGTATGAAGCATTGCATAATAGTAGTTACTTGAATGGGCTATTTTCAGACTCGGGTGGGGCAAAAAGATGTTACCAGTTGAATGGGAGTTTGAACTAAATTCACTCCAGCTCAATCTACGAAATTTGTACCTCAATTTTATCTTCAATTTGCGCCCTTACTCAACCTTCTACGACATTTCTGAGCCGAGTTATGGACCAAAATGTGCCAAAAATTGATCAATTTGCCAAAATTCTCAAAAATTAAAAAGTGTTCAAACTTCCGTATGTTATCCGATTTCGAAGTGAAATTTGACGCTGATTCCGAAAAAAAAAACCTAAATAACCCTATGAAGCTTGGAAGTGGGGAATTTTTCAATTTCTTATTTTGGCAAATTGGTCCATTTTTGTCACATTTTGGTCCATAACTCGGCTCAAAAAAGTCGTACAAACTTCAGATATGGCTGAAATTGAAGATAAAATTGAGGTACAAAATTCGTATATTTAAACTATACGTCTAACGTTTTGCGTTTTCACGTTACAACAGATTTAGCGCAAACTCCCATTTAACTGGTAACATCTTTCTGCCCCACCCGGTACACACCGACCACCGAGCTGAGGAGGACTTGGAAAATCTTGGAGCTCAAAGTTTTGGCAGCCGGACAAAAAACCCACCGATAAAACAGACTCCCTGTTAATAAGTCATCATTCCTCCTGACCGCAAGAAGGGTCCCAAATTTCAAATTCACAATTTGCTCATCGACTGGTATGTGAAAAACGCAATTTTTCGTCTCTACACCAAATGCGTAATTCAAAATTGGATTTTTATTATGGTATTCGAGTAGTGGAAGTCAATATTGGGATATATTGGCATTTATAGAGTGTCATAAGTTTCTGTCATGAGGAGCAGGCGTTACTACGAAGTCCTTAATTCGAACTCATTTTGAGTGTGATAAAGCATAAGAAGGAGAGCTCTAGATATTATTAAAAACATATTGAGTGCACTACTTTACTTCAGGGGTTAGCTTACGACAGTACTTTTGCGTACCACTCCATCATCAGTTCGATCACTACTGAAGAGGAAGGACTAGGTCTTAAATATTACACATATGAACAAATTTCAAACTTCTGAAATGAATATAAACTATGGAAGGTATTTCTGGAAGTATTTTCTAAGCTGAATGTGATACCGTTTATGGTTTTTCGACATTTTGTCTCAATTCTGTGCAATGCTCATATTTAGTTAACGCGGTTTGTTGCAACGTTTAACGTATCTTATCGAGCCACAAAATTTCGATGCGCGAGAAGGTATACATGTCTATCGCAATGAAGCGCGGGAACTAAATATGAGTAATGCACAGTGTAGAGAGATGATATCGAAAAACGCTAAGTACTGAGCGTTAAAAATACCCCTAGACATGAGTAGTTCATGTTCTTTCCAAAAGTTTGAAATTTTTTCATAAAGTTACAAAAAAATGCAAAAAACAGAGAACGACCAAAAAAGTCATGACCGAACCAGCAAATCATCAAAATGAGAACTATTCTTGTAGACTAGTTCAATCAATCCCCTCTTCAGGAATGTACCTGTGCACCTTTTTAGTACGGTGACGTCTTTACTATTCCGATGTCAATATTTTCAAAACCTATATGCTTGAGGTGCGAATTCTCCCTATAGAGGAGGACTTCTGTCCCCTCTTTAAAACTGTGACCATGTTTGATTAAATGATCGGTTGAGGCCGGTTCGTCCATGTTGTCTTTCTCCTACGCTTTTTCATATTCGGATACTCTGATTTTGAGTTGGTGGTTAGTCATCCCTGTATAGATCCCAAGATTTTCCTTACTAGGCACCCTTTATACGCCACTCATCTCAGCTATGAATAGGGTCTTTTAATTCAACATTTTGATTTTTGACTGTGGTAGGATTAGGGCGAAGGATGCGACCCAACTCCACGGATAGGTTACCCAAAAAAGAAAGCTCAATCCAAGGTTTCCTGCTCTTGTGGTAAGGGAGCTTGTGGAGTTGAGGCAGCCTCCTGCGGACCATAAGATCCTAATTTACTCCTGAGTATTCTCTCTAAAATACGCAAAAATCATTGATTCTATTATTCATGTCTATAACACTGTGATATTATTAATTATAACAGCGCTGCGTCTTGATTGATCCACTCTTTAATCTATGTTATGCGTTTCTTTTGGCTACCAGAGGTGCTCTCATCGTATTGGTGGGTTCTGTTCTTCCTCTCTAGCTCGATCACAAAGCCGTAAGGTCTTTCAACCTAACAATGTTCAAGAGGCTAGCTTTTCTTCTCTTTGCTTTTCCAATCTCTATCTGTTCCCGGAGTTTTCTTCTCTTCATGCGGTTTTTAGGCGTGTATTATTTCAGATATTCCTTCAGCATTGTACTGTTTTTCATTGCAGTGTTTACCAAATAGTAACCTGTCGTCTTCTTTTTTCCTTGATGTTTCTTGCTCCTTTCTCTTGGTGTCAAACTTTCTCCCTGTCTCACCAAAGTAGGTGCCTTCGCACTGTTTGGAACAAAGTTTACACTCCGCTCATGCTTTCCTCGTCCTTTTCCTCCACCTGATCGTTGCTTATTCTGTTCATCAGGGTTGGCCGTTGTTGGGTATTCACACTCACATCATAATCTCCACCTTGTTTGTGTACTTTTATATGGAGTACTTCTACTATGCTGTCATGGATTCCCGTCTTTGCTTCTATATTCCCATGAACTTCCTCAACTACGACTCTAGAGTTGCTGTGGGCTGCTACGATCTGCTTTACTATCTCCATTTCTCGCAGATACTAAACTCGAAGCTTTTCCTGCCCCAAAAACTGATAGGAGATAATTATGTAACATGATATTTCAGTCTGGGCACCAGCAGAAAGTTATGCTTTCCTCTTTTACACAGTCTTTTTACCGTCATACTCTACCGATACTCAATTCGAGGATATTTCTCCAACGCCCCATGTACTCTGACAAACAGTGTTATCGAATGAAAAACATTGTATCGTTGAAAAAAAGTCAATAAGGGGGATATTATTTAAACGATGCTGAAACATTTTTCAGACTTCTTTCACTAAATATTAGTCAGTGGTCAACTCAAGCAACCACCCTCATTTTCAAAGAATATTGATAGTACAAAATTTATCGAAAGCGTAGGTAACTTTTTGATGGACATCAGATAATTTGACTTGTAAGTTGTTATAGAATCTCGATTTCAGTCTAATTCGATTATGTCACACCCATTACAGCCGATCAGAACCATTTCCTTAAACTATTAGAAATTTCCGTAATTTCTTTGAAAGATAATGTTCTAGAATTAATCAATTTCTTGTATAATTTTGTTGCAGATATGGTCAAATAGATGTGGTTAAGTGGCCGCTGCGGGAAAAGAAAATGCCGGCGCTAGAACGTAGCACAAACGGTGCCCTAGCATTACACTATGCAGCCGCCAGAGGATGTATCGACTGCGTGAAGTTACTTGCTCAATCAACAGCACAGCTCAGGTAAAAACGATAATTTTCTCGACACAAAGTCAATAGATTACATCGTCCATTATGTCGGGACGTCCCATCTTCGCATATTTTATAACAAAAATTTTTTTCTATTTCTATCAACGCTGTCACTTTTTCGCAGTTGAGTGAAAGCGCGAAGACAGCAGCCAACGACTAGAAAAGATTCGTCGTACAAAATGCCTAGTTGCGAAATTCATTCCTACGATAATGATAATGTTATTCCGCAGCGACCGCTTCTCAATTATTTCATACTTGTAATTAAACGCATTCGGTTTTAACTCGTCCGTAATTGAAAGACGTTCGAGTCGAATAATCCGAAGTCTAGAGTCGTTCTCTACTTTGTCATTGTAATCATCGTGAAATGGGTGAGCCCTTTACTCCGGTAACTATATTATTCGTTTACAGTAGTCTATTGAAAAGGAAAGTGATTCTGATGAAGCTGGACCTAGACAAGTGTCGAAAATTAATTGTTGCGAACGTTTTGAGTATCGTTGATGATGCGTCAAATGCCAGCTGGAGTGAATCTCATCCGCGTTATATTTCCAATCTGTATAGCCAAATATGCGACAGAATCGAAAATGACTATTGCGTAACGCGACGATTAGTAGCTTAATTACTCCTGTTAGAACGAATTAATCGCTTATTAGCGGAAACTTTACTGAATGATATTCATTTACAATAGAAAGCGTTTTTGCGTGAGTACGTAACATAAAAAATAGAATAATGAAGTTGTCTCGTAGAAGGGCTTTAAAAATCCATAGGAATATAAATACATAATAACGTATACACATACTTACCGCATTGCTGTACAATGGATTGTGGCATTTTGAAACGTTAGTCACTGCAGACTGCAGAGATGTCCCATGGGTGTCTCTAGTTCCGGGCCGGAGTTTACTTTCAAACTGACAATGGTACGTTTACATATAGAAAAAATTCAAATAATTCGTCTTCAGGCAATACAGTGGAGATTTTGGGAAGAGTGAAGGGGAAATAAATTCAAGAGCAAACGATTAACCTCCGTTCTCGCGGAAAAACTGATTGTTGGTACATCTCCATAAGAGCGCGTTTATTCATATTACCCTTCGATATTCGAATGCTGCGAGGTTGCCATATTCTGACCTGATACTAGAGATGGTCATAGACAGCTGAGGTCATTACAGAACCAAATATTACTAGAAGGAAGGTTGCTCTGACTCCTCAATTTCTTATAAAGTACGAAAATTTTTTATTGTCAGATATTCCTGAGGGAAAATAAGAGGGGCTCCGATTCCGATTAGTGAACTTTATTTACGTCAGGAGCGAGGATGTGGGGACCATTGAAGAGGGTGTCGCCCGTAAGAGTGTAAAGAAACACTCTAACCTACTTTAGGAGCTTGAAAAAATTTCACCCTGTCAACTCCATCTGTTCCCAAAGTTCTCTTTCTTTCATGCAGTTTTCTACGTGTGTCCTACACCATTGTGCTGTTCTTCATTGTGTTTGCCAAATAGTGACATCCAATCTTCTTTTCCCCTTGATGTTTCCTGTCCCTTTATCTTGATATTGAACTTTCTCCTAGTCTCATACAATGTAGATGTCGTGACACTCGAACAAGCTTGTGCGGTACGCGGGGAGCTCTGGATCTGGTTCAGCGTCTGAAGACGCGGTTAATCTTTTAAACTAGCGATCTCTATCTCGCGCGCATGCGAAGAAAATTAGTCGAAGAATGTGCGTTTAATAGTAACGTATAATTCCGTCTCCTTGCCAAGCCGGATTAGGACACTGTGGGGAGCGTAGTCACGCCATAGAAATTAACAAATTGTGGATAGTTGCTATCTCGAGAGTTCTTTCATTCAACACAGTTTTCAGCCTGTTCTCCTATTTCTGGGTGGGGTCTTTCTTCTTCACCTTTTGTTTGTAATCGTCCTTCTCCATTACCGCTACCATGTTGCCTTTGTCCAGATCAGGTTGTAAAGATCTTCCTTTGTATTCCTCTGCATTACTAGTTCGGCTCATGTTCTCCTTGATGCCCGTACTTTCTCAATTCTGGTTTGGGCTTCTAGTCTCCCGTTATATTCTATAGGTTTAAATATTTGTTTACAGTTAATGGTCATGTTCTCAAGCTTATACACCGTGTGAATTTCTTCGGCCGGTTGCACTTGATACAATTTTCCAACAGTCTTTCTTCTTCTTGTGTGAAAGTGACGCTTAGTAGGTTTTCAGTTCTGGAAGCAAAGTTGTTCTTCTGTTTCGTTGTTTTTTCTTTTTTTTTCTCCTTTGTTTCTGGTCAGTTCGACGAATTTCTTATCGATCCGTGTGTTTGGGCTCCCTCTTGGTTTTTCACGTATTCCTCTTCTGTGTTGGATACCATTTCTTCAATTTCTCGTTGGTCCAGCAACTTATTCAGATGGATTGCAGTAAATCATTGCTAGGTGATTCGTTGTGCAAAATTCTTAGGTGTGCAGGATCACTCTCACATTAGCGTCACATATGAGGAATACCAGCGGCACAGGCTGTCGACCACGCCCAATTTGTTTGAGGTGAAGTTGTGGAAGTTTTGTTGCTCTACTGTGTCGGTTCACAGAGAGTCACATCAGTGGAACAATGTGACGGTGCACAGTGTTTTTCAACTATGAGGCTGATGTGCCAATCATAAAAAAATCACACTACTCGAAGACAATGTTTGGGTAGTCATTTTTGACAATATTTCACAAACTTATTAGTAAAATGACAGAATACTCAAATAGTAGAGTAAACGAGAAACTAATTACAAAGACCGCAGATATAAAGGAGAAGATGCGAGATCTTTCGGTTAACAAACCATCATCGGGCAAAGTTAGAACGCCACTGACCCAGATACGACTCATAAAACAGAATACCAACGAGATCAGGATTGAACGAGCGAGCCCTCGCGAGGTGACTCAAACTCGTAGACCAATTCAACCAAACCTTCGTCGGGAAAATACCTGTTGAGTACGGTAATATCGTCACTGTTCAGATGACGCACTATTTCGATATTTTCCAACGCAACCCGCTTGAAGTAAGAATTCTCCTTGTGGAGAAGGGTAGCCGAACCTTCCTTGAAACTATGACCACTGGAGACAAGGTGGTCCGCAAAGGCCGAATCACCCAAATTACCTTTCTTCCAGGCCTTAAGGTGCTCCTCTGCTCGAATTCCAAGCTGGCGACCCGTCTCGCCTATATATACGCCGTTACAATCCTTGCACTCCAATTTGTACACCCCGCTCCTCTCCCCTCGCGGGATGGGGTCCTTTAGCCTAACCAACAAATCCTTCACAGTAGTGAGGTTATAAAAAGCAGGCCTGAAGCGAAAGGGGCGGAGGACACGAGTCAGCCTGGATGAAAACTCACCCAAAAACGGGAGCTTGATCCAACGTAATCTCTTATTATTATTACCACTCAGATCGCGGGGGAGGGAAGTGGTAGAATCAAGGCCCTTCCTCGTAAGTTTTTAACGGACCATACGGTCGATGTCCAAGTTGACCTCATTCACAGCGGCCAAGTGCTTAATGGTCGCCAGCTCCTTTTGGAAAGCTGGTTGACTTAGCGGAATGCTAGTCAGTCTATGAATATAACTATTGAAGGCAGCGATCTTATGAGAAAATGGACAGAAGGACGACCCGTGGACAACTGTATCGGTCGAAGTATCCTTCCTGAATATCGCAAATTCATGGTCCCCATCTCTATCAGAGATAGTGAGATCCAGAAAGTTTATGGAAGAACCTCCAATTTCTGTAGTGAATTTATGGAGGGATACATTTTATTCAGATACTGAAGAAACTCACCAAGGAGCTCTTGAGGACCGATCCACACACATAATATATCGTCCACATATCGGTGCCAGTAATGGATGTGACTCAGTAGTACTTGGCCAGAGTTTCGGACCGTGTCAATTCGATTATTAGTAGAACATATCCATCATATCCGCTTCATGAGAGAGTTTTCTTGATAGACCCTGGTTCGGACCACTTAGGTCTTGTGGCGTCACGTTATCGTCATATTGTCGTCACGTCACCGCCATCGCCTTAGAATCCGATCGTCACAACTGCTAGTCTTTCAAAGCTGGATGTGCGCGGTAGTGCCTCAGTTGAGCTGCGCGGCACATTATTTCTTCAATACACCCATAAGTTGCGCTTGCGTTCCGGAAATATTCTTCTTTTGTGAAGGTATTTTGCCGCACATTTGCTTGCCTGTGATTGGTTAGTCAGCGGCACATCTGCGTCACAAAGTATCAGCACATACGCTACAGTGTTCCGCAATTGTGCCGGCATTTTGCATAACGAGAATCTTCTTGTACAGCTTATTTTTTTCGTTCTTTACTCTCAATCTTTTGACTTGCATGATATCCACTGCACTGCTTTCTGGCAATCTGATAATGCCTGGTCTCATGCGTTCGCTGTCGAACCAATGTTTGGTCTTAGTGTTCAAGAACTGTGAGACCTTTTTGACCATGTCTGGTATGTTATTGATGAAGTTCGGATTTCTATACCGTTTTTGTTTTTTTTTGGTGAGTGGTAGGTTGAATCAACTTGAAACTTTGGACGATCCATGCATGTAGAAAGCCTTCTGTGAAATTTGATGTTGCACTTTTTGCATGTTCGACCTTATTTGCGCGTTTTTGTGCGTTTCGCGCTTATGAATGTAGTTGATATTAGTAAAGGATTTCTTGACCGTCTATTTGGTCAATTTCCAACATTTACAACAGTGTCTGGTCGTTCGTTGATCCAATTAGGTCCTTCTCTGGTTGTTTTTTTCGCCCGTAGTAATTTTTGTAAATTGTAGTTATCTTTGCTCCTTTTATGGTCGATTTCAGCCGTTTGTAGTTCATTTTAAAAACTCACGGGTCTGCCAGGGAATATGTTTTTTCTGGGGCACGTAGGTTTTGTAAAATATTGACATATCAGACTGTGACGTCACAAGGCTAATCTGTGACGTCAAAGGCCCAGACTTTGGAGCTATATATAATAGGAGGGGCTTGAAGAAGACTGATCTTTGACGTCATCAAATTGTATGTACTTCAAAGATCTAGTCTTTCAAGCTAGATATGATAGGAGGGGACTTGGAAAAATTCCGTACCTCCAAGCTATATTATGATAGGAGGGGGACTTGGAAAATGCATTGCATATTTACTTACTTGAAGGGGCTATCTTTCAGGCTATATACAGCGATCTTCAAGATATGTATGATATGATACAAGGGAGACTTAAGATACCTTAGAAGGACGTTCTGAGTCTTATGGTGTTTGAAGCGCTGCATGTCTGGCTCATTGAAGGGACCATATCAATTGGTGTATGAAGCATTGTATATCTGGTTACTCAAAGAGTTATCTTTCAGGCTACATACACCGACCACCGAGCTATATATGGCAGGAGGGGGACTTGAAAAAATTTTCGAGCTCCGAGCTTCACGTTTTTTCCGAAAAATCCCCCGATAAAACAAGTTCCCTGTTAAGGGTGTGCTTTACTTGTAAAAATATGCTCATAAAACATGGACATTTTACTGCTCGAATTTTTAACGGATCTTTCTGAATAATTGAAATGTTTTCCAGAAAGGTTCAACCAGGGGCGCTATCGAAGCAGAATTAAAAAATTTTTTCTTATACTTTCTCAATTAAACGTTGAAATTGGTAAAAATTCGTCTATTTTCAGACGAGAGTGAAATTCTTCTGAAGCCAAAATTCAGGATTCTGTTCCGATAGCGCCTATCGTTGAACCCTTCTGTACAACATTTTCGAAGATCGAAAAAATTCGTCGGAAAATTTTGCCCTGCGATGTGACCTTGCGAAATCATTTCTCGTCATTTGTTACGAGGACTACCCACGCACGCCCGACAAGCGTCGTGTAGTGACCGCTGGCTTCCCAAACCTTGCAGGGTTTTGGGGGATGTTTATGCAACTCATCGTACACCGTTTCAGGGTTTCCGAACAAGTAAAACACACCATTAAAATTTTTGGTAGATTTTGGTCGTTGTCTCTTGTTGTGGGTCAATTATGGTCAATACGTAAAACCGTACTCTTTTCCTTAGTATAATGACGCGCAACGACGGCCATACAACCGTTGATTTTATGGTCAATTTTGGTCGTTAGTTGGTCCATTTCGAACTTATTAGTCATTTTTTGGTTGTGTTTCGGTTGTCTTTGGTTATTCTTTGTCATTTTTTGGTCAATTTTGAAAGTTCTTGATGGTTGATTTCGATCAATTTTGGTCGTTTCCTGGTTGTTTTTTGCTGGTTTTGATAAATTTCTGACCATATGAAGTCGTTTTTCATTCCATTCTGCTCGCTTTTCAATGTTTTTGGATAATTTCGGTCCATTCAGGTCATTTATAACTTGTTTTTTCTCGATTTTGGTAATTGTCTGTCATTTTTAGTGTCGGAAGTCGAAATTTTCAAATTCTCCCTTCTATCATACATTTCAGCGAGGGACTTGGAAAAATTTCACTGACCTATGACGTCACAGGGTCGGAAGACGGAATTTTTCCAAGTCTCTTTCTTGTCATATGATAAAGGTCGATAGTCGAAATTTCATTAGTCCCTGGTTATAATATATGATAGGAGGGGAGGTTCCCCCGCCTATCATATATTATTGTTCGAAAGCTAAGCCTTTGAGCTATGTATAATAGGAGGGGGGTTTGGACCATTTTTGCCAATGATATTGGACGTGGACCTTTTTTTTTGGACAGGTATCACATGGTGCACGGCGTACGACAAATTTGCTCCCTACCCGCCCGCCCATTAGAACAGGTTCCCTATTGAAGGCAATAAGGCTACAAATAAGGATATATATTTAAATTCCACATTTGTTCAATTCTATCTCCTTTCTCATAGCTCTAGGCTCAAATTTTTCAAATTTTGCACTCATGAGGTTTTAAGCTCGAAATTCTCCAATGTTTCAACCTAGATCAATTGAATTGATGGCCGTAGAAAGAGGGGTAGGGTACTCTTCACCTCCCTCCGTTCTGGGATTCTTAGGAAGCCTGGATTCATAAAAATCAGCAGATTATTGAGAACTATCGTAAAGTGGCTCCTGACAGCAGATTCTCTCCCTGAGCCTTTGTCTAAATTCCAGAAATTTCTTCAATTCTACAAAAAATAGGTTGGTCTTAGTGGAACCTATCGTAGCATTTCTGATTTTAAATGTTTCATATTATGTGGAAAACATTTTTCGTCCGATTTTGACCGCTCATTGTCTATTTTGATTGTATTTTGGTCGTTTAACGCCGTGTTCGTCATTTTGTGGCTAATTCTGTTCGCTTTTGGATCGTTCTTGGTAATTTATGCATCTTTTTTTGGTCATAGTACGCTATATGTTTTTAATTTTTGATGCACGCTTTCATTGCATTTTTTAGTATTTTTACTGCACGGAAATCCTACGTCCACTCATCACTAGCTCTCAATATGAGTTCCAATGCAGGACTTTCAATCTATCCATGCGTAAGAGGGTGACACGAAGAAATCACGATCATTGGACCATATCAGAAGTATACAGAACTTGTAAAGATTCTGACCAAATAATCGATCACAATCGATAATTGGAATTGATATCGAAAACTCGTCCTCATGAGACAGGTTTCCTACTTGCCTCAGAGTGAGACCCCCGCGAACTGAGTGGGTACTTTTTTAATAATTACTGAATAACACATGAGTATGTCAAGGTCCTCCTCGCAAGCTGCAAAACTTTCATAAAATTCACCCACATATTTTCTTCCCATAACTTTTTTCTTCATTCAGTAGAATCTACTCTGGCGGGAAGCAAGTTTTCCATCCTAATCAGGTTCTCCTAAAACTCAAGATACTTTTTTTACAATTTTTTGCCGCCTTTTCTTAACAATCGTAGGAGATCGAATACTGAATAAGTTCATTTTTTAATAATTTACTTACGCAGAATTGCATAATTCGATATGATGATGTCTCAATCGTAACGATTACGTGAATATATTGTACTGTATGTTGAAGTAACGATTAATTCGACACGATTTATTTATTGAAATACAAACAGCACGGTTTGTAGGTATAGCATCGAAAAAGAAATGAACAGATGGAGTAAGAATGCCTGTACGAGTTCCCGAGAGAGAGAGGAAAAATCAGCGAGAGGAGACTACGAATGCATCTGGTCAACATTGTTACAAGATCTGTAGACTACTGTTCGTATCTCGAAGTAATCAACGATCTACACCAGCGAAAGCAATCACTTGATTATAGAAAAATTTTCTTTCACTTCCTTTTTGTCTGCGTACATGTAGTCGTATACAATATGTTAGATAGGTCAGAGATAATCATTTTTCTAGCGATTCTGGTTTTTTGTTCTCGGAGACGCTACGTGTGGTCTTGCTCTTTTTTTCTCCTTCATTACGCCTGAAATTATTTTTACAAAAAAAAAAAAAAAATTGGTTCAACTTCGAGTACCTTCTTTAATTATTGAGTGCAGGATAAAGCATCCGAATTTCTAAATCTTCAAGTTGATCAACATTTAAATGTTATCGCGGTGCAAAAAATCTAAATAATCGATGAGGGAAAGTGGTCGACAAGTTGTAGCGAAATAACAACCGGTTTCGTGAAAACTTATGCCCGGGCTCAAGTCTTGCGGTGTGTGGTATAAAAAAAAAAACCATATTGTCAGCCTAACTAATTAAAATATATGAAAGTAAGTTAGCTGATTAGTTGTCAAATTAAGTAAATTAGGAACTATAAATTATTAGTGTATCATCTCGACTCGACGGTTGTCCCATATCTCATGTACCTATCCGCGGTATACTTCAGCTCACGCGTCTCACAAGGAAATTATGTCTATTATTATTTCGCATCTCGCAGGTACATACAGCTCAACATTTTTTCCTTTTCGAATCGTAAGTAGATCGTCAAAATTAACTAAGTAATCATTGTTGCGAACGAGACGCGTCAAATTAATTTTAATAGCGCTTCCCGAAAGAAGTGTGGTTGTAAGCTGCGTCTTCTCTAGAGCCCCTTCCTTTTGAGCAACAGCAGTGACAACGTTCCTGTAATGGTTTTACACTCTTTTCGCATACACCTGAAAGCTGAAAGCCTACTTTCCTGTTTTTTATTTATGTCATCCGAATCGTTTTAAAATGAAAACGGGAATCGACTAATTGGATATATCGGTTGTTGGAAAACAAATATCGAGTAGGTGTTGTCATTCAGACGAGCAGTCGTAAACAGAATTTTATATCTCTGAAGAATAAAGACAGCATTGTGATACTTTTTTTCCGATAGATCGTTGAAGTATATATTTCGTGTGGGAAAAAGCTTGCACTATAACTGGAATACGAAAATTAGTGTCTATGTTAGAGCACTCGATGAGGAGTGCCCTACGATCAAGTTTTAGGGACTGTTGAAATTTATTGTTTGGACTGAACAGAAAATTGTGGTTTTGCTCCTGATAAACTATGTCTATTGTCGATGAAATCACTTCTTCAAAAATCTTGCTCGAAATTGCGTCAATGAATTGTAGACAACGACTTTACCTCGACGTCGATATAAGATCAATATTTGGTTTCGACTCATTTATCAGGTTGGTTTTGATTCAACTTTTCCAATTTTTTTATCGACCTGAAACAAGAACAACTGCTTTGTTGCGTCGATTTCAACTTTTCAAGTCAGCTCAAGGGTTCTCTTGTGATATTGTGTTGTGGTCAAATTTAAATCGAATTTAAACCGAGGTAGATTTTGAGTCGACTTCTCCAAATTTTTCTATCGACCTAGAATGGACAACTCTGTTAGGTTTATTTTAAGTGAATTTGTGATTTTCTAGTAATGAACACGGCCGACTTCAAATCGACGACGCATTTGTATAGAAACTATGTACAATTATCCCTCTCCCTTTTCGAACCGTTTTGTGTGATTGGTGACTTCGCTACTCGCATACCGAATGCTTAATTATAGTGATGTAACAACGAATATTGACAATCTTAATTATGTTTGACCAATATAGCAATGGTTGAATCAACCCAATGTCGACATTTAATTATTTTTCTCGACGCTGATTATAATACAATTCGCCGGTTTTCAGTATCACACTAATGTGCAATACGCATATAAAGTTCCTGCGCTTTATTGCGACAGGCAAGTGTACCTTCTCGCGCATTGAAATTTTGCAGCTCAATAAGATACGTTACCTGCGTGTTGCACAAACCCTGGTAACTAAAAACAAATATTACCCGATAATGAGAGGAGATATCGAAGAACAAAAACTGGAATCGTACTCAGCGTCAGAAATAGGAATATTGTAGCATTCTATCAGTTTGGTAACTTTGTTATACTCGCCTAGATTGAATTTACAGTTATAATTGCTTTCATGGACAAATTTCAAACTTCTGACATGAATATGAACTATATCTAAAGTATTTCCAGATGTAATTTTGACGCTGAGTACAAGGCGTGATATCTCCTCTCATTATTGTGCAACACTCACGTTTAGTTACCGCGGTTTGTCGCGACACCCTAACATATCCTGTGGGCTGTGGAGCTACAAGATTTTAATGCTCGAGAAGGTTCCCTTGTCCGTTGCAATGAAGCGCGGGAACTAAAATGAGAGATGTTGAAAAACGGCAAATGAAATCCACAGATATTTCTAGAAATATTTTAGCATTCTGTCTGTTTGGTAACTTTGCTACTTGCAGACAGAATTTGCATGAACAACTTTCAAACTTTTGGAACTAACATGAACAATCAAAAGTATTTTCAACGCTGATTATAATACGTTTTTCAACATCTCCTGTCATTACTGTACAATGCTCATGTTTCTGTTGTGACGTGTAAACATATCTTCTCGAATTATTTGATTTGAATGCCCGAGAAGGTACACGTACCTGTCGCGATGAAACGTGGGAACGAGACATGAGTATTGCACAATAATGGTAGGAGACAACGTTCATAATACTCCAAGAAATATCTTATATTCATTCCAAAAGTTTGAAATTCGTTCATGTTTATTATGTAATGATGGCCTCTCAGAATCTCAATTAAGCTTGACCAGTGCCGCAATAATCAAATCAACGCAATTTCGACTTTGATTTTCCATTAGCATTCAAATCTGGTACCGGTAGTGGACTCGTTTTTGACCTCGATTCTGAAACCCTATGAAATTGTGACCTTCAAATCGACGCAATGTCGACGTCGATTATTAGTCCTCCATCGATAAATGATGTGTAATCGACCTAAAATCGACGTGATCTAAAGTTGATGTCAATCTACAGTGAGGGTAAAGGTACAGTAAAGACATCAACCTCCTTAAATCTCTTTGCGACGTCATCAGCTTTTGGACGGGCCTTTGACGTCATCCAATTAGTGATTTACTATTTCTTCTTTCTCTCTCGGATTCTCAGATTTCTAGATTAGATCGAGGCTTCCGTCCATCAACAGGAAGGAGGTAGAAGCCTAGTATAATCTAGTACATTGTATGCTAGCGCTAATTTGAGCCGACTGCCGAGTGTTGCCTAATATTAGTATAGCGTACCATAGGCACATACCAGATCTAGTTTGAGGCAGAGATGAGAAGCGGTTCGCGAAGCGCTTAAACTTTTGCTTAAGGTTAAAAGTTTTTCCGAAATTTCATCAGCTTAGCTTCAGCTTTTTTTGCTCATTATTAACTTTTCAGCTTTCGGCTATTGGCTTATTTTTTCGACATTATACTATGAGACTCAGCTTGGAACAATCAGGAGAATTGGGGCTTTGTAGTACCTTTGCAAGTACCTACTCTCCAGTTTGTGTTCATCTTACTTTATAGCTAGTAAATTTAGCTTAAGTACCTACTCTCCAGTTTGTGTTCATCTTACTTTATAGCTAGTAAATTTAGCTTGAAACAAGAGAATTGGGGCTCTGTCGAAATGGTGGAAGATCCCTATTCTCTAGTTTGTATCTGTCTTGGCTTTTGGTCTCTGAAAACACTCGGTTTGAAACGATCAGGAGAATTGGAGCGTCGTTATTTTTGTAAAGGATACCAGCCTCCAATTTGAAATATTATTTACATTCTTTTTTTTTGGAAAATTAATATCTTAATTAAGCAGATTTAGCGCTTCCTTTTTGACCGGCCTTGCGCTTAATGAACTGTAAATGATTGACTTTTTATCCGCTTAAAAGCTGTTCAAAAACAAGCTTAAACTTCAACTTAAGCTGTGACTGGCTTAAACTTCTCATCTCTGGTTTGAAGCTAGTATAGCTTGATTGCCCCGCTCCATGGAAAATCATTGAATCATGTATATGTGACCCCGTCTACAGAAACCCGGCTTAGTGTTCAGTTGCAATCAGGAGAAAAGGAATCTTCCTTCCTTGGTAAAAGATCCTTTCCTCCTGATCGATATTCAACGCTAAGCCGGGTTTCTGTAGACGGGGTCACATATGTCTTTGAGCGTTATGTCAATTGATCTCGATTGTATCGATATATCGACTGTAAGCTAAGCTCGCTCGTCCGTTCCTATACTCAGTCTGGTATAAGTTTAGTATACTGTATGTTACCCTCAACCAACTTTCGGGGGACTCATTCGCTCCGCCTGCTCGCCTTCATTGTGGGTCCAGTATAATAAGCTAACTATTCTGGATCAAGTCAAGTATTCCTCGCAAATTTTCGGGTGGGGGAGGGGGGATAAACATTTAGACTTGGACTCGCTGATTCCTAAAGGACGGCTGAGGTGCCGATAAAGACACTGAAAAAAGGAAATCCACTTTCAAACTTGCAAATTTTCGACAGCGAATGAATGCACATTAAAGAGATCAACTGCAGTTCAAATCTCTTTGTGATGTCATTATAGTGCTGCCCCATAATTGGCCAATCTGGCTGTGCTGGGCAGCACTTTAATATTAAATAAATAAAATAAATCATCCGTCGAATCTTCCCGTTACGTCATCACAGCTGAAAGCTAAAAGCCGAATTTGTATTGGTAAGAGCGAAACTGAGAATCAGCCTCATTTAAATTTCCTAAGCCAAACTTAGCTTTTCTTAGATCCTTTAGCTTGTTTTTGCTTTTCCAATTTTTTGCAAAATAAGAAGAATTATAGATTTACAGCAATATCTTACATGTTGTAAAATCTACTCCATAATTAATTGAACTCAAACTAGGTAACAAACGTAATAGATGAGAAAGCTTGGTTCTGGTCTTCCAGTTCAATTCAGCTGTTCAGTCGGTCAGCACAGAAGCCTGTAGTGCAATCATCTAATTCGCATAATTATAAAAAGATCTGTAGGAGCGTTGTTGTTGATGTTGAGAAGGTGATCATGGCGTTTTTTACTACGGCAAAGCAAATTAATAAAATCGACTGTACCTTCTCAAATTGTGAAAAATGCATAGGACAAAAATTGTAGCCCTCTTACTTTCCTGTCGAGTGAATATACTTTCAAATTTGTGGGTTAAATTTTCAAGATCATCACCTTTTTGACAAGCTTCCGCAAATGACCGTCACGGAAAACATAGAGAGCGCTCTCTTTGATTTTATTTGCAAATGGAGATGAACGTAAATTGGAGAATAGGTATCTCTCACAAGTTTGACAAAGCCCCAATTCTCCTGATTGTTTCTGATTAGCCAAAAATCAGCTGAATTGAGCCAAAAGCCAACTATACTCTGTTCACGTTGAGACACGATAGAAAGTAGTACCTCGAGAACGGAACGGTAGATTGAAATTACCTGGAGCGTTCCGTTCTCAAGGTACCACTTTCTATCCTTTCTTAACGTGAACGGAGTATAAATTTTTCCAAAAACTGAAAGGCTAGATTTCTTAAAGTGATAAGTATGAGCTGAAAGAAGGTTAGGTTAGGTAGTGATGGGCGTTAGTCGATAGTTTCATGCTATCGATAGTCTGAAAATTTTCTCCAGGTTACTATAGACCGATTCCACAGTGACGTCACGACACTGATAACAGTGATCACTGAGCAAGGAACACACGCATATGTGTTCGATATTATTCGATACCACAATTGTTGGTTCAATTGCCTTATCGATTCTCATAAGAATACACAGGGAACGTTTCGATCACACATTGATATCCCAAAATGAGAAATAAATAAGGAACCAAAGGTTCATATTTAGAATCCAGAAGTTCTAGAGTATTCAAAAATGTATCGTTGTTTCCTTGTTTATTTCTCGTTTTAATGTATTAATGAATGATTGAAACGTTCTCCATGTATTCTTATGAGATCTTGAATGATGGCTGACCCAAAGCCAGCAGCAGAGAACAAGCATTCGACCAGAAATAAAGATTTTGACGTCACGTAGAATCGGTCTATTAAGTTTGTTGATAAAAATGCCGATCAAGAGAAAAGTACCTATGTCACCTGTAGGATAGATACCTTTCTCCTGATCGTTGTTTGAAAGGGCCGTCAAGGAATGCATTCTAGTGTTTTCAGACGATGGTCACGACTAGATAAAATCATAAAAACGTAGTGCCATGCCCATTGCACGACTGGTCCCACGTGGCTGATCTTAATTCATTCAAGTGGCGCTCATTTTCAATTTTCACTAGTCAGTTCGCACCAATTTTGTGATTTTGGTAAAAAATTGAAAAATTTTCAAATTATCGATATAGTTTCTCAAACTCGAACTATCGACGATACTTCCGCCGTTTCTTTCTTCTTTTTTTTTTAACAAAACTATCTTTAGCCTTAATAGTGTTTTTCGAAAACTATCTGTAGGCAATCGATAGTTCCTAACAATGGCTGGAACTGATATTTCGGCTGCAGTCAAGTCGAGAGTTCGAGGTTTCCAATTCCATTAACGGAAGAGGGGGGAGGGGGCGAAGACGCCGAACATTAGTATAGCTTAGCATAGGACTAGTATAAGCGTAGTGTACTGTACGCCATATCTCGTTTACGCCTAGTATAGCTTAACTATATGCTAAGCCATAGTAGACCTAGCACATAGCTAATAATATAGTCTGGTATACTGTGTGTCAGGCCTAGTTCAAGTCTAGTATATTTTAGTAGGCCTGAGGAACTCGAAGGGATAATCTAGTATATTGTGTGCTAAGTTTCGTTGAAGCCTAGTATGGGCTAGTGTTATATCTATAGCCTAGCATGCTAGGTCCAGTTCAAAGCCAAATATACTGTATGCTAGGACTGGGAACCTCGAACTCGTTCTCGCAGATTCTTGGATTAGGTCGCGAGTTCAAGGGGGCAAATCGATCTCGCACCAGTTGCTAGGCTTATAGTAAGCCAAGACGCGAAGGGAACGAGCGGAATGAGTGAACCCGTGACCTACTTAGTCCAAGGCACTGTATATTAGGTTGATAATAGGCTAAGAAGACATGTTTAAAGAAATTTCGACCATCCAACTACAAGTCTAATGTGATACTGTGTCATACACTAGGCTCACTAAGCTACTCTGATGTACAGTTTACTAGACTTATACTAGGCTAAGACATGTGAGCCTGTGGGCTAGTCACCTCAACATACAGCAATGATATTGACTCCTCTCGTGTATCTGTAGGAGAGATTTATTTGTTGGGAAAGGCTATGAATTGTCTTTACTTCTTTAGCCCGGCCAAGATTTTATTTTTCATGAAATCACAATTGAACTGATGAATTCGCATCCTGCTAAAATAGATAGGTTTTAATGCAGAGAAGTATTCGAATGAACCAGGAAGGAAGCTAGTGGAGGCTCTGCGTCAAATTTGAATTTATTTCGCAGTCCAGAAGTTGTAGAAAAGGTAAAAAATAAAAACGTTAATTTTGTCGGACGTCTACTATAATGATTGAAGGTAGAAACCATGGACTCTGTCTTTCGTCTTCGTCCGTATAGAAGAACATCTTCGTTGTCGTACTTCGTGATATGTCTCCTCTATTAGCCGGAAATAAGCCTGGAAGCCTCAACTCTCTCGGATGCACTTAAGAATCCACTTGAATGCTCACAAATTACAACTTTACTACGCGTGTTGCGTGGAGATGACGAAGTCTTACGAGTAGATTTACCGTTAATTCTAGACTTCTTCATTAGAAACCGAAGTATATGTAAGATGCATCCATCGGCAGCTCGAAACTCAACATATCATTATGATTATTTAATCCACGTTCGCGGCAATTTCGTTCTCGCCGACGAGATTCTATACAGTAACTTTTTCTCTAATCGCATTGACCGCTCAAGTACACATGTTTTATCGTCTATCATTATAGGCCTACGTATAGTCTAGGTCGTGTACTTCATACATAACATGACATAAACTTGATACGATCTGTAATTTTCTATTTTCAATAGCGCCAATATGCAGATGGAAAACGATGTCACGCCTGTATATTTGGCTGCTCAAGAAGGACACTTGGATGTGCTGAAATTCCTAGTCTTAGAAGCCGGAGGCTCATTATACGTGCGCGCCAAAGACGGTATGGCTCCGGTTCACGCAGCTGCTCAAATGGGATGTCTATCATGTCTTAAATGGATGGTAAGCATAATATTGTACGCTATATTTTAAATGAAGAGGAAATGTTTTTGTATAGAAAAGTGGATCATCTATACATTTTTCTTCTCTCTCTCTCCGATAGACCGTTTTCGCTGAAGTTAAAATTGTGAATTAGGTACAGTCCATGAGAAGAAGTATCTTGTACTAACGATCATTGACCCGTTTACAAATAAAATATAGTACAAATAAATGGCGATGCGCGTGTATTAGCGGTAAATTAATGCCTATATCGCTTATAAATAAAGATCTGAAAAATTATCGCTGTGACCGTGAGCAATCAAAGTAAGAAAAAAAAAAAAGATGTAGATTTTTGATAATCAAATTTACGTGAAAAAAATACGAATACTTTTTTTCCGTAGATAAAAAGCACTCACACGAAATCCATAAAATCGTCTTACCCGTTTTGCTTCGGCGATAGTTCGTAAAATAAATGATTCCGTAGCAATTTCGATTTCCTGACGAACTGTTTTCTAACCGTGACAATAAATGTGAGCTAACTTTGTTGTACCTTTTCAACCCTTTAACTAGGTCACTAGGGAGCTAGGAATGTATTTGTACGTTTAATCAACATTTCTAATCTACATTCTACATTATTCGTCAACTATTTAAATTCGGATATCGTTATACTATATAGCTTACCTTATTGATCTTTTTATTATACACGCCGATCAATTTCTTTTCCTCTATTCATACGACTTTTTACAATAAAAAAATGAAAAATTATTGGGACTCATAAGCGTTCGAAAAATTCGCGGAATATTCGAATGAAAATTTATTATCAGTTAGGGGTGGCCATTTCCCTTTGTTTTCCTTTCGTAGAATGTGAGATTCACCTCCTCGACAAATTTTTGACCACGCCCTGCTAAGAAGTTATGCTTACGTTTCACTTCAATTCAATTCATTTTTTTTTTTTTTTTTGTAGAAAACATCGAGATATAATAACGCAGAATTACAAATTGATAAATGAAGACTGAAATACAATTTTGTAGTATTCTTTTTTTACGTACGTTGTTTCTCCCTCGAGAAAAAAAAAACCCCTACTAATACTCGAGTATTTTATAATCAACGAGAAAATAAGGAATTAGAAAGGCTTCTCGCTTTCTTTTAAGCTTTTACAATTCAAGATTCTTTGATTAAATGAACGGTTTCGAAACTCACGAATTACCTACCTAGAGTCTCTCCGTCATTTATAATTAGATATCTTTCAACGGATCGTGGTTTTGTTTGGTTTTCGTTATAAGGTGGGGTTGAATCTTCAAAAAACTAAAATACGACTTCATCAAAACAATCCATTTTCGAAAATAAAAGAACAACAGTAGCTGGCCTTTTTTCATTGATATATACTTTTACAAACTAGTATTTTAAAATTTGCTATCAATGTGGAATAATAATATACAAAAAGTCTTTGAGCTGATTCCTTTTTCTTGTCATGAAAAAGAAAGACTTTTGGAATAATAGATGACGAAAATTAGGTATCGTATAAATTTTATTGGTACGGTTTTGGTATGATGGTAGATTGGAAAATGAGTCGCAGTCGGACAAATTCAACCTTAAGTCGGTAAATTGATTTTCGTAGGGCGAGCAAAAAACGAAAAAATCGAAAAAAGTTTTTTTTTTTATTAGCGACTTTAATTGTATTTTCAACGGGCTTTCTAATGAGCTTACTCTCGAAATGTAAAAACGATCCTAACGTGTCGAACGGGCCTTCGAAAGTTGAATGTTGCATAGTGTGAGACTGACTAATGATGTCCTTTTCTCGCTAATTCAAATTTTGCAGAGTAGGATTGTGCCCATTTTCACATCGTTGTACAAGAGCGAAGTTTTGTCCTCGTGACTTATTTTTTTTGTTCGATAGTTTTCGTTAATAACCCCCTCCCCGAAAAACTTAAGGTTGTCTTTGTCTGACTACGCCTCAAATAAGCTTCCGCTACCAGTCCTTCAAATTTTTTTATGTTCCCATCCTTATTGGGCATTTGGAATGGCCTGAAGAAATCGAATTCTGTTATTCATTTCTGAGATTTCGGAACCCATTAGGCGACTCAAAAGCTATGCAGGGTTTTGTTGAGGCGCTGGAAATATTTTAAAAAAGTTATAAGATCAGTATCGACAAGAACGACGCATATTATTTGCCGTGTTTCATGTAACTGCGCATTCCTACCCTTACTCTAGTATTTTTCGGATTTGTATCAGACTGCACGGTCTTGATCTCAAGACTGGAAAAAAATTGAATTTGCGCACCGCTTCTACCTTATTCGAGCAATTCTAATCCCTCTCGTATTTCCTAGGTTTGTGTCTGGGTTTGTTTTTATGGATGAGTGGTGCATGCTCTTTCAATTCCGCATTCAGGATTTTGGAACATGTCAAAATTGGGACCATGAAGCTGAGCCCCTCCCCCCCTCTCTCAATCAGCTAGCTTGATCAAGGCCTAGTGGGTGGAATGAGGCTCGTTTTGCCTACATATAACATGGTGTACCATATTGCCCCAAGGAAAGAAAATGAGGAGGTACAAGAAACCGTGGAGAGAAGATGGGACTCCCAAAATAGTTTTCTTCTGCAAGTGTATCACCAAGGGGGAAGAGTGTGTTTCAGCCTAGGAGAGATACTGGGCGTGTATGTTGACTTGGTTTAGACATCTCGGTCTGCAGTGGAAGAGGAGAGTTCTACAAGAAAACATGAGCAAGAGAAAGAGAGAAAAACAGCACAAAAGGAAAGAATATGCTTCTTGAATCGTAAGCGATTACTCGCAATAGTGAGAAATCTTTTAAAAAATGTTCTGGCTCAGCCAAATGGATAAAGATCATGTTTCATGGCTTTCTCAGTAGCTAATGGCTTTTGGGGAGCTCACTCGCGGATCTAGTGTAGGTCCATTTTAGTATATTTCAAGATAATAACTTTTGGGGAGCTTAATACTTGTAGCCTTAATGGTCTAGTATAAGTTTACTTTACAATATTTTGAGCTTGTGGCTTTTGGTGAGCTCACTTAGTCTGGTATAGGTCCAGTTTACAATATTTCAAGATAATACCCTCTGGAAAGTTCACTCGCTCCTTGATCTAGTATAAGTCTACTGTAAATAGCTTTTTGGGGTCACTAGTGGCTTTTAGAAAGCTCGCTTACTCCGCTCGTTTGCCCTTTTCGTGATCTATTATAGGTCCAGTTCAGAATATTTTAGGTCTAGTACAATCCTAGTATCAAGCTAGTATAGAAAATTTTAAGCTAATAGCCTTTGGAGGCCACCAGTGGCTTTTGGGGGCTCACTCGCTCCGCTCGTTTGCCCTTTTTCGTGATCAATTATAGGTTCAGTTCAGAATATTTCATGTCTAGTATAACCCTAGTATCAAGCTAATATAAAAAATTTTAAGCCAATAGCTTTTGGAGGCCACCAGTGGCTCTTGGGGGCTGACTCGCTCCGCTCGTTTGCCTCTTTTCGTGGTGGACTTGAAACATGTTAAAAATACGCAAAAATGACATAAAACATGCTGGTATGTAAGAATGCCATCAGTGCGCAGTAAAGATGACATGACACCTAAATAAAAAATGATGTAGCTCATACTGGTGCACAATGGTCACATTAGGGTGCAAAAATGACCCCTGAATGCGAAAATGGCTACCTATTGAGGATTACTAGAATGACTGTGAAATTTTGAAACACCATTGAAGGTAAAAATGATAAGAATGACACCTAAATGCAAAAATGACATTAGTACGAGTACATAGAAATGGCACCAGAATGCAGAAATGACTTATTTTTGGTTACAAAAATGACAGTAAAATCTATAAATTACTGTCGAATGCAAAAATGATATGAATATGGAAAAATTACACTGATACGCAATTATGGCATAAGTTATTTTGTATGGCCAAAATGATAATAAACTTTAGAAATGACAACTCAATGCAGAAATGATTGAACTTGAGGTATAAAAGCAGGAATGACACCAAAATGTTAAAATGACGTGTACTGGAACACAAAAATGACACCTACTGAATGTAAAAATGACATCTATACAAGTCGTGCAAAAATGAAAAAAATGACATACATATTGACAGGGTGTCTACCACCCCTGTAAATCCAATAAACTCATTAAAAGTCCATTAATTTTATTTCTGACCCAATAAAAAATTGAAATTTTAATTCCTAGATTGAGTAGGTTTTTTTTCTTCTGTAATTTTGATGGTATTTTAAGGTGAATTTTCAAGTTCAGAGGAGGCACAGACCCCGTGATACCGCCCCCTTGCTACACCACTGGAATTATGGTTTTGTGGAACACCCTTTAAGAAAGTCCATTATTTTCAAATTTCGAATTTGATAGACACCCTGACTGAAACAAAAAAGTGATGCAGATATGTAAAAATGATACCTATATGCAGAAATGATATAAATATGTAAAAATGACAGGTATAAAAATACAAAACTACATGAATACTTGAATAGCATGAATGCCAAAATGACACTAAATGAGGCATAATTGCAGGAATGACGCCAAAATGGAAAATTATATTTACTTGAACGCAAAAATGACATACAAAGACAAAAATGACATACAAAGACAAAAATAACATGAATACATAAAAATAGCGCGATAGTGAAACATGCAAATTTTTTTTTTTTCTCTTTAATTCGTTTATTGAGTTTGGACTGGCCAGCGTGGGCATTACAATATTGACATGAAAACAGCTTCTTGCGCATTCGCAAGAAAGCTGTGAATTAGCGGAATTGTTGACATCTGAGATTGGTACACTGTTTCTCGAGGAGTTGGAGTGCTAGGTTGTTTGTTTGACGATGGATTCGTTTTTCATACGATGTTGCCAGTTTAGTTATCACTTCATTGACGGTGGGTAGGTCAAGATCTCTATGAAGACCATCATTTGACATTTACCATGGCGCCCCTGTTATCATTCGGATTATGTGGTTCTGCAGCCGTTGGATGATGAGCAGATTGGAGTTTGCGGCACATCCCCATATAGGTGCCCCGTAAGACCAAATAGGTCTAAGTAGTGAACCGTAGATCAGTCTCTTATTACTTAATGAAAGTTTGTTCCTCGCTCTCAGCAGCCAGAAGAGAGAGCGTAGTCGAGCTTTGGCTTCCTCGTTTTTTTTCATGATGTGTAAAACAAGTAAAAATGATATGGATTTGTAAAAATGACCCCTAAACGCAAGAATGACATGAATAAAAATGACACCTAACTATTCGTATATACGCGTAAAGCGATCTGTAGTGGCGCTGGCTGTTGTCGATGTCGAGAAGGTGATCGTGGCGTTTCTCACCATAAGACAGCACGTTAATAAAATCGACTGTACCTTCTCAAAATATTATTTTTTCTGAAAAATGTATGAAACAAAAATTGCAGTCCTCTTAATTTCCTGTCGAGTGAATATAATTTCAAATATCTCGGATGAATTTTTCAAGATCATCACCTTTTCGCCAACCTTCCTCAAATGACCGTCATAGAAAATGTAGAGAGTGCCTTCTTTGATTTTATTCGCGAATAGAAATTTTATAATATATTGGAACGCAAAATTGACGGATATTGGCTTTTACAAGGAAAACCAAACAATCTTCAGTTATTATTTATTTATTTTTCCAAGTGAGGCCGTTTCAAAAGCAACCCTGAGCTTAAAATTGCCATCAAGATAGGAAAATTCAAAATAGATTTTAGCGATACCCAGAAAAATGTACAACACTTAGCCTAAATTTTGAAATTACTTTTTAAGATATGAAGAGAAGAGATAAAGCTTAATACAATTGGAATAGTCTGAGCAGAGTTGGGCTGTTGTTGTAAGATATTTAGAATAATATTTACTTTAGTCTTTGTCTCTGAAATTAGCGTTTAGGGGGAAGGGATAAGCGAGGTATCTTCAAAAAGAGCCTGCCTGACTAAATAGAAATCAAAATTTACACCCATTGCTTTTATGAAGAAATTTCAGAACGCTCAGCCGGGTGTGAGAATTTTAGCAGACCTAGCTTTCAGAGTATAATCTCATACTGGTCAAAGAACCTGTATCGTTCTGAAATACTCTCGTTCATAACATCTTACATCACTGAATCGCTACAGTTGAGTTGCAGCATTGCAGCAGCAAGACAGGGTGTCTACCGATTAAGTAAGTCAAGTAAGCAAGTACTCGCACAAAAGTCAACGGTCAAGTAAAAATGATGAAAATGACAACAAATTTTGAAAAAAGCAAAAGTAGAAAACAGTATTTTTAGTTTTGACTCTTTTTCTTTCTTGCTCGCTTACTTTGAAAAAAGGTCAAGTAAAAGTCAAGTATTACCAGAATTTCCTTTCAGTAGACACCCTGAAAGAGCAAAAAAGATTTCAGTCGCTATAATGTTCACAGATTTAGGTCGCCCTGTTGAGGTACCCATACAGGATTTTCTATGTTCTTGAAAATACAAATAATATTTGTTTAAGTGTCTTAAAACATCGTCATTGTAAATTTATAATACATAATTATAATCATAATTTCCTTTCATATGGGGTTTGTGCCCTGATTATCAAAACCATATCGCCTCGGAGAACCGCTGCCTGTTTGATTTCCGTTGCTGCATAATCCACTAGACGCTAGCCGCCGTAGAATTACTGGGTGTGCCGGTCTTCTGCGAACGTTTAGCTCCTGAGATGAATTCTTCCCAGGACCCACTCATATTCGGTCACTTATGAATCAGAAGTGGATTCGGTTGTCGGACTTGGAAATATTTTCAACCGTTGGACTTAGAATTATTGTCCAATTGTTGGACTTCGAAATATTTTCATCTGTTGGACTTGGAATTATTTTCCAATTGTTGGACTTGTTATCGGTAGCTAACGCTACCTGCTGTGCTGCGCGCTGCACACTTCCCTAGTCCCTACTGTTCTAACGTCTATAGTTCGAAAGTCCAATAAGAGGGGTAAAGGGATATTCTACCGTGGTGTGGGTTCCCTACCTGGCTTCGTTAAGAGAATATATTACGAACGATTGAAGACTAACGAGAAACATTCCGACAGGACTTTAAAATATTTTCACACTTCTTGGACTTGTAAAATTTTTCATATTCAATTCTTGGACTGAGAAATATTTTGAACTGATTTTAGGAAAGGAATGAAAATGTTCAAATATGAATCCGGAGATGAGAGTCTGCCTGAAGACGCAAGAAGACCCATATCTCCAGATTGATATTTGGACGCTCCGGTCCCTTTCTTGGAACCAGGTCACTGTTGGACTTGGAATTATTGTCCAATTGTTGGACTTTGAAGTATTTTCATATTTCTTGGACTTGTAAAATTTTTCATTTTTGATTGTCTCCCACAGTCGAAAATATTACAAAGTCCGACAATTGAAAATGAAAAATTCCACAAATCCAAGAAGTATGAAAATATTTCGAAGTCCAACAATTGAAAATATTTCCAAGTTCAAGAATTGAAAACGAAAAATTTTACAAGTCCACTTATGAAAATATTTCCAAGTCCAACAACCGAATCCGCTTCTGATTCATAAGTGACCGAATAAGAATGGGTCCCGTGAAGAATTCATGAAATAAACAATATATAAATAAATAAATAAATAAATCTTAGGAGCTAGACGTTTGTAAAAAAAACAAAGACCTGCACACCCGGTAATTCTACGGGGGCGTCACAGCATAAACCTCCCCAGTTGCTATGAACTTTTGGACTCTCAGTTTAATTATACAACCATATACTTTGTAAATAATCATTATCAGCTGGGAATCTACAAGAATTGTATTCAATGAAATATTATAAAATACTTTATTGAATTCTAGGTGAAAGACCAAGGAGTCGATCCAAATTTAAGGGACGGTGATGGAGCCACACCACTTCATTTTGCCGCTAGCAGAGGTCACGTCGATACAGTGCGATGGCTGCTAAGGCACGGTGCAAAGTTACTATTGGATAAGTACGATAAAAGTCCGATAAACGATGCCGCTGAAAATCAACAAATTGAGGTGAGTTTCGAAACAAACGTAACTATTTGTCTATCACCTGAAGACTTACATAAATCTGTGCAAACTCTGTATAGAAGAAAAAAGAAACGTAATAATTTTAATAAGGAAGACGTATTGTCTAGTTACGGCTTCGTTATGATGTCTATAAGATGTACGAGTAAGGCAACATTAAAAAGGAAAATCGTTAATTTGGAAGTCGCGAGTGATCGATTACTCTTATTTGTTTTGGTGACGCTATTTTTGTAGCATCGATGGCTTGCACAACGCATACACAATTCAACTCGGCCGTGTCATCTCACGGTTGGGTTCGGCTTACCACTTTCTATAGTATCTTCATCGACCATCACAGATCTATAATTAACGTCACGTCTCATCTCGCGTCACATAAATTAATTTGGCGTAAAATTGATCTACCTTGTCTTCCTTGTTGATGATCACTACGAGGAAATTTTATCCAATTAACGGAGCTTCGTTTCGCAAAAAAAAAAAAAAAAAAAGATGAATAAATGCGTGAAAAAGTTTTAGTCGCCGAATTAAAATTCGACAGAATGACATAGACTCATCACCATTACGTAAGATAACTTGAGATGCACTGGTTAGGCAAATGTATGTGTTTTTCTTGACAGCCGACACCGCAAGGATAATTGAGAATCTCGTAACGTTCTTGTATTTTTACCGAAAAAAAAAGAGGAAGTTTGTGAAAGTGGGAGATTGAAAAACGCGTAAGGTGAGATAAATTCTAGATTCTAGAATGACGATCTACTTCGATCGTTGTGTTTGCATATTTTTTGCTCACTTGGCACGTGCCATACAACCGGTCGACACGTGCTCACTTGAATTTACTTTAATCTTGTATTCATATCTACATTGTTACGGATGGTGAGATGTTCGCAAATCTGGACGTGTTCAACGACTCAGAAGTCGATTCCGATGTATTCTTCGCTGTTGTGTAACAACGTGCGAGAGTGGGAATCGAAAATAGATGGTTCTTACGATACCGGTGAACCAGTGTCTGATAAATGAGTTGAATAGCTCTGAAATTCTGCCCCTTTGGCTCGAGAAGGATAAATCTTTTCTTTTTCTTCCTATACTTGTTTCGTACAAACTATTTTATTTTTCTTCGACGGCAGCGGGCAATTAATCCCCACCCTTCTTCGAATGCTCAACATCGCTGGTCTAGATGTATTTGTAGCGCAATCAAATCAAAAACTTATTCACTTAGTGACCAATTTAAGTCGCTCTATATCTAGTCTTTCTTTTTTCTATACATTTCGCTTCTTTTCCGAAGACCAAGGAGTAGGCTATATTCTTATACCTCATGATCCCTAAAGACTTGTTGAAACTTGTAATCTTCGAGAAGCAAATTTTGAATGAAATTAAAATCTCAATGTTTAAAAGTTACGCGTAGTATTAACGCAAAACTAGCTGCTTAATTTCTTCACTTAGACGAACAAAACTTCCGGATAACGTGATTAAAATCGCATTAATTTTGTCTTGACTGTTGCAAACTATTTCAATTAAAAGAAAAAGGAAACTGGCATCAGTTTAGAGGTGGTGCAGCAATTTATAACGCAAAAACTCTTACGCGGAGTAAATAGTTTACGATTTTTTTTTTTTTTTTCTAATCGATCCTCACGTTTGAATACGTATAGAATGTGTTCGTGAAGAAGCTGAATCTTTGTAAAATCGCCTTATCCTCCGAAAAATGAGAATGAATGAATAAATAAAAATAAAATATTCACTTTCTTTATTCCTTTAAATGCGAAAGAAAAATATTCTGAGGGGTCATTAGCTCGGGAGGAAGTATTAGAGTTGAATGGATTTGTAATGGTATGTGGACCGGAGGAAGTGTGGAGCGTTATAGTCACGGATTCTGAGTTGTTGAAGAGGGTGTGGGAGATTGGTGGGAGGATGAATTATGATTTTCTGGGGTTCAAGAGATAAAAATGAGAAGTAGATAACTCCTCCAGGGTGTCCACTTGTTTGGAAAATCTGGAAGTCAGGGAAAAGTCAGGGAATTTTGTGAGACTTGGAAAAGTCAGGAAATTTTGGGAATTTTACCCAAAGTCAGGGAATTTTTTGAGATACGTCAAAAAAAGTTCGAGCTAAGAAGTTTTTCCTCTATTTTTTTTCTTTTTTTGCTTTTCAGTGGAGATTATGGTCTGGAAAAACCTGAAAAAGTCAGGGAAAAGTCATGGAAAAGTCAGGGAATTTCATTTCAGAGAAAAAGTGGACACCCTGTGACCTCAGTATGACAGTATTGGCATGAGTGTGGAGTGGAGGGGCCAAAGAGAAGGAAGGTGTTGGTTAGGTGGGTGTGCCTGATTCTTAGTCGTGCTCCAACTGTTTCTTCATGGCGTGAGGAAGGAATTGGAGAGGATCAGGAGATCGGGTATTTTTTTCAACGGAGTTTATTGTGCGGTTTAGAGGACCAATGCTTGTACCATGATGAGGTGATTAGAGAACCACATTAAGTTTTCAAGTCATAGGCCGGAGAAGGGGAGGGGGAAATGGTTGAGTACGAAAGCAGAGCTTGTTTGATTGCGTCGTGTCCCAGAAGGCCGATATGAACGCAAATCCAGAGGAAGGCAATTGAAGATAGAGAAAATATCAAGGTGTGTCGGAGGATGAGAATGCGCTGAGAGAAAGGGTCGGAAAAGTAGGGTTGCATGGCTTGGAGAGAGAAAAGAGAGAAGGATAGGCGGGAGACTTTACGGGGAGAGGTGAGAAAGGCAGTAGTTCAGCAGAATGACCTGATTCCAAAGAAAGGTAATAAGCAGCCAAATATAGATCTACAGATGCAGGTCTTCCTGCATCTTGGGATAGATCTGTATTATTAGAATGATATTTGCCTTTTCTTGGAACCAGGTCTTTAGCGGCTGAGTTTTTCTTATGGAAGAGCGAGATTTCACCAGTGATAGAAGTTTTAGAACCCGATTTGAATCCATCTGCTCGAGCACAGGTTGTGGGAGAGATGCAACCTAATTCAGAAATCTGCTAGTCCAAAGTAGGAAAAGAGAGAAGTCTTGATGACGTTACAAGTTTCATGACGTCACAAACTAATGACGTCAAAAGCTTGATGAAGTCACAAGCAGATTCAACGGATGACGATGTCACAAGGAGGCTTAAACTGGTTGATGATGAGTCGGAAAATTGGTAGAGAGATGATGTTTCTAATGAGTTGTCGGTATATAGTGTAGTGAAGTCCAAGATGATCGGCCAGGTTGAAGGGGGGGGGGGGGTAGCTATGGAGAAATGGATTATATGGTAGGGAGTAAATGGTTGAGCTCGAGGTGATGGAATAATATTCAGATTCAAGAAAGGAGAATTATGTCGGTAGAGTGCGGGTGTGTAGATTGGAAGCTGAGTGAATTGAAGAAAATTGACAATGAGAGTTCGGAAGCGGTATTAATGGGGGGGGGAGGGAGGAGTATTAGCTTTATAGTAGAGGTCGAGAGTAGGGCTAGATAGTTGTGCGCCGAGGGCTTGATTTATTTCAGTAGGGAATTTATTGACAGACAGAAAAGTGTAGTATGGTTTATCATGAAAGAGGAACAGATGATTTTGTTGAGTTTTGGCTAGCATATTGAATAGTGTATCGAAGAGAGGACAGTTGGATGGGTAGGAAAATGTCGAATGGGTGATTATTGCCTAATATCAGGTGAGAATACGATCAGTAACGGTATGTGACTTTTTGCAGATGAATCTCTTTTTTGGTGAGTGAGGCGTCACAAGGACAAGTCGGGTGTTGACGATTATTAATTAAAAAGATGGAGAGGGCCTCTCAAAGAGGGGCAGAGGTCAGAGAATAGATTGGTAGGGTAACAGTTGAGAACGAGTAGTTGGACAGGTGAAGAGGGACCGTCTATCGAAAAGCCGGAATACTTCATTTTCAACTTCGACCCATCGAAATTTGTAGTCCATTGTAAATTCTAATTCAAGCAAAATTTTTCCCCTTTGTCGGGCCGGGAGTGTCAAAACTTTTCGACTTTGATTGTCGAAATTTCCACGTTGATCGACAGATAATCGCGAGCTATCATACCAAAAGGCATGAGCTTCGAGGATGTTTCCCTTCTTTGAACTGAGAGATTCTCCAGTTTTCTGATCTCAGACAGACGGTTTTGCACAAAAGGGGTTTGTACCTTATTTGAGTTCAACCAGTGAATAACTGTTGTTGAATCAGTCCACAGGTGCAAACTAGAAGAGGGAAAATTGGGGAACCGTCTCAGCATCAGAGCTGTACGCACACCTATCAGCAGCTCCAATAGTTCTAACTGAGGAATAGATCTTCCTTGAATGGGAGCCAACCTACACTTGGAGAAAACTAAACTCGACACTGCCCGAGATTTGCGCACCAGATAATGCGCACACCCAACTGCCTTTGCACTAGTATCACAGAAAATATGGTGTTTATACACGGCCCCTGATGGCGCGGACGGCCATAGCAAACGCGTTAGAGAAATGGTTTTTATCTCGTCTCTTTCAACAACCAACTTCCTGTATCGCTTGCACATATCTTCAGGTAAAGGATCAACCCAAGACCCCTTCAGCTTCCAGCAAGACTGAACAAATTCCTTTAGATCCAACAGACAAGGTGAAACTAGAATTCTCACGGTCCGAAACGTTACGGCTCGACATAATGACAGAATACTCAAAGAGTAGAGTAAACGAAAAACCAATTACAAAGACCGCAGATATAAAGGAGAAGATGCGAGATCTTTCGGTTAGCAAACCATCATCGGGCAAAGTTAGAACGCCACTGACCCAGATACGACTCATAAAACAGAATACCAACGAGATCAAGATTGAACGAGCGAGCCCTCGCGAGGTGACTCAAACTCGTAGACCAATTCAACTAAACCTTTGTCGGGAAAATACCTATTGAGTACGGTAATATCGTCACTGTTCAGATGACGCACTATTTCGATATTTTCCAACGCAACGCGCTTGAAGTAATGTCGGAGTATTCCTCTTTCTTGTTTAGTAAGAATTCTCCTTGTGGAGAAGGGTAGCCGAACCTTCCTTGAAACTATGACCACTGGAGATAAGGTGGTCCTCTGCTCGAATTCCAAGCTGGCGACCCGTCTCGCCTATGTATACGCCGTTACAATCCTTGCACTCCAATTTGTACACCCCGCTCCCCTCCCTCCGCGGGATGGGGTCCTTTAGCCTAACAAACAAACCCTTTACAGTAGTGAGGTTATAAAAAGCATGCCTGAATCCAAAGGGGTGGAGGACACGAGTCAGCTTGGATGAAAACTCACCCAAAAACGGGAGATTGATCCAACGTAATCTCTTATTATTATTATCACTCAGATCGCGGGGGAGGGAAGTGGTAGAATCAAGGCCCTTCCTCGTAAGTTTTTTACGGACCATACGGTCAATGTCCAAGTTGACCTCATTCACAGCGGCCAAGTGCTTAATGGTCGCCAGCTCCTTTTGGAAAGCTGGTTGACTTAGCGGAATGCTAGTCAGTCGATGAATATAACTATTGAAGGCAACGATCTTATGAGAAAATGGACAGAAGGACGATCCGTGGACAACTGTATCGGTCGAAGTATCCTTCCTGAATATCGCAAATTCATGGTCCCCATCTCTATCAGAGATAGTGAGATCCAGAAAGTTTATGGAAGAATCTCCAATTTCTGTAGTGAATTTTATGGAGGGATACATTTTATTCAGGTACTGAAGAAACTCACCAAGGAGCTCTTGAGGACCGGTCCACCCACATAATATATCGTCCACATATCGGTGCCAGTAATGGATGTGACTCAGTAGCACTTGGCCAGAGGAAAACAAGTCAACCTCAAATCTGGACATAAATATCTCCGAAACGAGAGAGCCCAAAGGAGAGCCGATGGGGATTCCTACCTCCTCAGGAAACTCGTAAAATTTCCCATTGAACTTACAGAAGTTGGGGGACCAGCACGCATTAAGGAGGCCAAAAAATTCCTGTATCTCGTTATGAGGAATGTTGAACTTTACAAGTAGGTCACCCATATACTGCATAGTATGGGCCTTTGGTATATTGGGAAAGAGGCCGGCTACATCAAATGAGCAGAGGCTAGTACCCGGAGGCAAGGTAACATTTTTGAGCCTCTCGGCCAGAGAAACCGAATTTTTAACGGAGTAGGGGGACTCGTACTCGATTCGAGACTTGAACCAACGATCCAAGAACTTGGCCAGAAAATAGGCAGGGGAGGAGACGTAGGAGACGACAGGCCGCATAGGAGTATTCATCTTGTGAACTTTTGGGGAGGAACAGGGTTAGGTACGAGCAGGGCTTTTTTGAGCGAAGAACTTTTTATGATAAACTCACTGACGATATTACCGTACTCAACAGGTATTTTCCCGACGAAGGTTTAGTTGAATTGGTCTACGAGTTTGAGTCACCTCGCGAGGGCTCGCTCGTTCAATCCTGATCTCGTTGGTATTCTGTTTTATGAGTCGTATCTGGGTCAGTGCGGCGTTCTAACTTTGCCCGATGATGGTTTGTTAACCGAAAGATCTCGCATCTTCTCCTTTATATCTGCGGTCTTTGTAATTGGTTTTTCGTTTACTCTACTCTTTGAGTATTCTGTCATTAAGGTGAAACTAGTTCCAGCGGATCGTAAACCTTCGCTAGAGTCTGAAGAACCACCTGGCGAATGACCTCCAAATATATACGAAAGCTGGTCAGTTCCGAGGTCCCAGTCTAAACCCAGGATTGAGATGTTTTCCCGATCTTTATTACGTTTCTCCGTGGGAATCTTATTCATGAACCCCTCAGAGTTGGAGGCCCAATCCCTGAGATTGAACACAGCAGCTGTCAGCGAAGCAGTTGACAAGTCAAAAATCTCCATTGCTTCTACAGCACTGTCCACGCTTATCACCAGATTATCGACGTAAAAGTAGATCAAAATCGAAATAAAGCTCCACAAAGGGGAAAAATTTTGCTAGAATTAGAATTTACAATAGACTATAAATTTCGAAGGGTCGAAGTTGAAAATGAAGTACTGCGGCTTTTCGACATTTTCGACACCGTCCAGAGGACGGGCATTTCTGCCTGTAATATAATACTGGAAAAGAGGTTTAAACTGGTTGATGTCTTTACTGTGCCTTATTCGCTATCGAAAATTTCATTGTTTTACCTCGTAACTAGATCGAGCTACTATGAAAAGATACCAAAAATGAACTTCATTTATTTGACTCCGTCAGAACATTTTTTTTTTTTTTTTCAACCTTCTGTGAGGACAGCTCAACAGTCAATAAGTTTTGAAGTCATTCTCCTTATATTTCCAATCTCTCCGAAATACAGTTCGAAAAATGAACTCCTTTCATAAAATGATTAAAATTTTATTTACATTTTCGTTTCAATATCTCTTCCGAGAGCCTAAAATTAAGACTTTCAAGACCGCATTAAGAGAGCTTTTCGCTGCGATACCATGTGTTTTCTGCGCTTATAAACAAGGACTGATTGGTTTATTTATGGCTTGCGGTGAGAATTTAAGGATAGTTGTTTTATATCTTGATAGGTTCTCGGAGTTTAATTAAAAAGAAGAAAATCAAGCTCTGCAATTGCAGTGCAGTTTTTTGCTTTAAAATCGATTCTAACGCAAGCAGCAAGTTTTATGAGTTCTAAGAGACAGATGGAGTTGAATAGAACACAATCATTTTACGTTATAGGTACTGTGTAGCTAAGCGTCCAGCGCCGCAATATTAGAGGTAGAGAATTTATCGTATATTTAGGTTACCTACCAAGAAAATACGGTAACGCGCGCGTAATAAACACCAGGAAATAAGTTTTCTTCTTTTTCGGAATATTCTTTTACGAAGATGTTGAATTTTTTATGTACATTTACTGCGTTAGATTCGCAGGGGCAGCATCGACGCACTGGAATTATTATAAAATATTAAGACAGTGCTCATCATCGCGTATTACGACACCGCAGAAGGAACAAAAGAATTACATAATTTGGCGTAGAGAACATCATAGCGTCGTCGATGAGTAAAGAGCCCCGATCTGATTTAATTCACACTAACTTGCACATATTTCTATATGCGTATACTTTGTGCGCGCTTCTCCGTAACCGCAGTCAGCAAAATCTCACATGTGAGTCGTGTAATTAAACCCTTCGGCAGAATGGTTAATTCGATTCGGCTTGTGAATTCAATAATAATAAATAAACGGGTCTCCGGTTGTGGCAATATACGTAAATTACGACTAGCTATTATAGTCCACCGATGCATCGACAAATCGCGACTGTTGTAGGCTTTGATATCGGAGAATTTTAGCGAAAGCATGACGACGTCATCATACGACGATGGTAAATTATGTGGTCTTTTTTTCTGTCGCTCCTTCTGCTTGACCGATGTTTGTATAGAAACTCGACTTGGACCGATATGAAAATTCATCTTCGCTTCTGATTAGATGCTACCTACCAAACGGTAAAAATGAACATTGTTGACCAGGTCACACTCATTTCATTTAGTCACGTCGTGTCGTGAAAATTATGAAATTCACGATTTATATATTATTAAATGAGATGTAGGTAGTCGATGACAAAATTATTGATTTTTCACGCTTTGCATGAGAAATAAATAAAATAATAGCAGAAGTATAAGGGGAATTAATCGTATCGTGAAATCTCGTTTTTTTTTCCTCCCTTCTTACGAGGAACTTGTGCACGAACCTACCCATCGTCTAAATTTCGATTTGTTTCATATATTTGAACTGTTTTTCAACTCCTGTCCTATTTTTGAGGTTTTTGTCCGAGCATCCGTGCGACCATAACCTTTGGAATCTAATTTTCGATATACTCCGATAAGTTTCTCTAAATTCGTGTCCGTGCGGGGCTTTAAAAATTTGGTGATTATGTATAACGAAGTATACTATACTAGAATATTGAAGGGGGGAGGGGGAAGGCGTAGCTCTACCCATATTCTCTCACCTAATTTGATCAATTCTCCTCCTGTTCTTCTTATTTTTCTGAAAATAAATATAAACTCGTATACCATAGAATTGAGTATATTGATCCGCATTCTTGAAGAAAGACAGAAGCTTATATACGAGGTAGTTCAATTTCTTGTACCCGGACCATCTCACAGGAAGAACGCGACGCCAGAGTTTTACAAAAGTGTTCCCTGCCTCAAAAGTATTACGAGTTAAAAAATTTTGTCGCGAACTGGGTATAAATTATCTGGAAGTACCAATGTTGCAAACTTTTCGGCCATGAAAAGATGAGTTTTCTTTTGGTAAAGTAGAAAGGGTGGGGGACGAAGTGACGTACGCGTTTTTGAAATTGGAAAATTAATCGGAATTCATATTTTGAGTGACTCCTCCTACTATACAAAAGCCTCGTCGGCTCAAAATTAGATTACAGTTCCCCGAGTATCTATTGTTCACCTGCTTTTTGGCAGCTACAAGCATTTGTACATCCTTTTGCGCATCCACTAGAAATAAGTTGTAGGAGGTGGTCCGGCGCGGCTGGGGCTTTGTTCATTGTTATAGGCTTCAATATCCCATCGATTCGCTTCCATCCCCATTCTAATGGATCTTTTTCATGACCAAGCCACAATTGTACTTGGTAGTACACTCAGTATAAATGAAACCGTGCAGCGTCTTCAGTGGGAGGTAGAGAGGACAAGTCTACTTTCCGAAGGACTTTTTTCGCGAAAGCTTGAAACCTACATTTGTTCAGTGGCTTGTCTCTTGTACTATCATAGATTCAGAGAGTATTGCAGCTGCCCTACAGTATTTGATTCGACGCGACTTCAATTGCTGTTATTTCAATACCTAGGTACCATGTGAGTCATGAATATGAGAAAAATATCCATTTAATTTCCATCTTTTCAATATTTCTATCACTGGTAAAAAAATAGTCCTTACAATCTGTAATAATGCAAGACTTCCATAAAGCAGAAACAAAATTATCTGAACATATGGCACGTCCTTATATTATTTTCATCATCGAAAGCCCTTTTTTGCAGACTATTTGCTGTATCCTGAAAGCTTAATAGCTCATTTGATAGGAAATTCAACGAGGGAAAATTTTGATTTGAAACATTTTTTCATAAAATTTCAATTTTGGAAAATATAGGGAAAAACTGATTATGGTCCTCTTTTTAATGGCATTTGCAAGCCCTGCCGGGGCACTAATTGACCTGGGCTGAACATTGAATACGTTATTTGGTAGGAAATTTAACGAGGAACAATTTTTGTTTGAAACATTTCTTAATAAAATTTCAATTAGACAAGATATAAGCAAAAGACTAAATCTTGGAGGGTTCGAACCCCCATAAAAAAAGAAGCTCCCGGGGGAAAACGCGGGATTTTTAGTATGTTATTCAGGACCACATCCTGAACAATTTTCAGCAAAGAAACGTTTGTTCCAGCGAAATTTTTTTTTTTTTTTTTCGCTAATATTGCCCTAATTTGCCTACACTAGGGGTGGTTCAGATCGACTCTTGATTTTTCAACGAGATGCAGCAAGAATTTGAACAAAGTTTTGCACCTCTCTTTCTCCGCAATCGCGTTTATGTCGCACAAAAACATAAAAACATTCACAACAACAAACACCACCACAATACACAATACAGTAGGTCACTGTTGGAGTTTCTTCATCTCCTTCTTTCTTCAGGGAAGATCTTGGTCCTCTTCTTCCTGCAGATCTGGATGTTGATGGTACACAGGTGTTGAGTAGGCCATAGCGTGGTTCTGCATTTGCCTATTCCATTCCTGGTCCATCTTCCTCTTCATGATGATGACTGCAAATGCAGACACCTTGTTCCATACTTCTTCGGAACCTAGCATGGTGGGTACCAGACTACTCGGGTCGAGCGCTTCACCTACCTCGATCTCTTGAAGAGATCGACTAAGCTCGTCCCGCTCACGCCTCCACGCCTCACACTCAAATAAGGTGTGTTGTGGTCCATCATACCGCCTTTGGTTACAGTGCGAACATGTTGCCTGCTCAACTTTCCTTAACTTCTCGTGAAGGTACTTGTTGAAGCAGCCATGGCCGCTTAACACCTGCGTCAGGTGAAAGTTCAGCTGACCATGGTGTCGGCATATCCACTCATCAAGGTCGCGTATTAGCACACGGGTTGTGCATGTACCCAGCTAACTCTGGGCAATTCTTGCTTTCCACTTTACAAGCAAGGAACGCCTGGCCTCCTGCTTGACCCTTAAAGCTTCTTGGTTGGTCGTTGTCTTCTTTGCTTTGAACATCACCGCTCTCTCCTCAGCAAGGAGCTCGATTGGAGGTGAACGTGCTAATACACAAAGAGCCTCCGTCGAGACAGTGCGGTAGGCACTAACACACCTTAGCGCAGCTCTTCGTTGGATCTTTACCAACTCTCTCCTTCGGTATGGTATCTTCATGCAGTCGGCCCATACTGGCGCAGCATATAGGAGGATCGACAAGGCGGTGCTCATCATGATCCTTCTTCTTGCTTCTCTCGGTCCTCCTAGGTTCCTCATGAGGCGGCTTAGGTATCCAACTTCCCGGCCCGCCTTTTCCGCTGCCATCAGGAAATGGTGCCTGGCGTCAAACCAAATGCCCAGGTATTTCATTCCTTTCTTGGTTTCAATTTCCACACCTTGCAGGCGAAAGGTGGGTGGACTGAACTTCCGACGGATCGTGAATAAAATGACCTCCGTTCAAGTCCAGCCGACTCGATCCAACGCGTCACTTCCTGTAGGGCCTGGTTTACCCTGCTCTCACCGCTACAGTTGTTTCGGCGGTGCATACCACCAGGGTGTCATCCGCATAGTAGATAAGCTTAACCCCCGGTGGCAGCGTCACCTTAAAGATTCCGTTAAATGCAACGCACCACAAAAGCGGCCCAAGGACCGACCCCTGCGGCATCCCACAAGTAACAGGGCGCTTTACTGTACCAGCAGATGTCTCTGCTTGGATTTCACGGCAGCTAAGATAGCTGCTGATCATCCTGAGCAGGTATGCGGGCACTCCTGCGTCCACAATAGCTTCCAATATCATCTTCCATGGAATTGAATTGAACGCATTTCTTATGTCGAGGCTGACGGTTGCGCAAAACTGACGCATAGCAATCACTAACTCGGCTATCCTCTTCAGCCGGATCCCAGCATCTGATGTGCAGCGTCCAGTTTGGAAACCGTACTGGCTATCAGAGATTATATCTCTTTCTTTCAGATAGCTCTCCAAACGATTGGCTATCTCTCTTTCTAGAAGTTTCTCAACATTGTCTAGCAGACAAAGTGGACGATAAGAGGATGGTAGACCAGGTGATTTATCCTTCTTATCGATCAACGCTAGCCTTCGCACAGGGAACAGTCCCCCAAGAATTGCCGTATTGAATGTATCCACAAGCAGTGCTGGGTCAAGGGAATGTATGGCGCTCCAGACTGGATTTGGAATCTCATCCGGGCCTGGAGCCTTCCAATACTTATCCCGCAGTCTATTAACTGCTGCATCCATCTCCTCGGTACCTAGGAGGATATACCATCCTCTTCTACTATTGGTAGCGTTACCATTGGTGGTGGCTGCTGTGGGAACAAGCCATCAATGATTTGACCCACAACATCCGGCTCCACTCGGCTCATTGCTGAGAGGCCCCATTCTCCGCAATAGTAGTAATGATAATAATAATATCGTCACCAACAACTGATCTGTCTTGTTTCCTTGTTTTGTTAATCAGCCCAGGCAGATTGGGTTTTGAAATGGAAATAATTGCCGGCAAAGGTTTTTTTCGTGGATTTTGTTTAAAATGGTCTCCTGATGAACATATTAAAAGTCCACAGTGGTCAGAGAGCGGGCCCTCCACCAAAGGGGGTCAAAGTACCACAAAAATTAGTTTTTTGAGAATAAATCGAAAACTAAGCATCAGAGAAAGAAAAATTTCAAACAAAAGTTGTTCCTCATCAAATTTCCTATAAATTTCACTATATGTATGTCAACTTGGCCCAAAAACTCGAGCTGAAAAGTTGGTTTGAAAGTTGAGCGATTTTTTAAAATTTTTGATTTTAGTGTTAGTGTAGTCAAATTAGACAAGTTGCGGAAAAAAAAGAACATTGCGACATAGTAAAGGTCTGATTGCTGGAAATGGTCAAGAATGAAGTCCAAAACAACATACTAATTTCTCCGCGTTTTTCTCCAGGAGCATCTTTTTCATTGAGGTTGAAACCTCCTCAAAATCAGTTTTTTGTAAATATCCCGCTTAATATGCAGTTTAGAGAAAATGGTCATCAGTCAAAAATTATTCCTCGTGAAATCCAGGCAAACTTGCTGAATTTCTTATTGTTCCAGGCGATATAGGGAATGATACCAAGAGGCTTGTTATCTCTTATTTCTCTATTTTGATAATTGCAAGACTCATGTAGTCAATCTCTCACCGCAAAACAAGCTTCTTGGGAGATCGCCTGAAATTGCGGAACAAGTTTGCCTGACCCAATCGACTGTCAACGTGAAACCCTCATGCGACTACGCCAACTTTGACAAGGAGCGCGTTACTCTCGGATTTGTATTGCGGTGGTTCTTCTTGAATTTGTGGGAGCACACAACAAGAACAAGCTTCTTGGTGACATTCCTTCCATTGCTTCAAACAATTCCACACGTTAGCCCTCTTCAATTGTACGCGGGTCGAAGTAAAAATCTCACCGCGAGTCCACAACAGAAGACCACATCCATTCCCACCATCGCTTGAAACAACCAGAATGGAAAACTTGAGAGCATAATACAGCAAAAACGTAGCACCCGAAAGTCAGTTTGTTTTCAGTCCGAAAATGGAGCACGACATGCTGCCCTGGCCTGGCACACATCCCCCTTACAAGGTTGAAGGGGGAAGAAGACCAGCACGAACGGAAAACTCTACGGCACAACGCAGTGCAAACGAATCCACCCACTCCAACTAGAAAAATCGAAATGGGGGAAGGGCTCGCATGTTTACAGCCCCCATTCAGCTTTATACGTATCATACATGCATAAGAAACGATTTTTAAAATGTCTGTCCATGTATGTAAAACTTTATTTTCATGTATGATAGGCAGTTGATTATACCTTTCTCAAAATAATATCGTGTAGCAAATTCCCTGTGACAATTAATTAAAACTAATAACATTAGTATACGTTTCATCGTATGTACTAGCGAAATATTAACGTTA